>JACCHX010000002.1:8425000-9128750 GCA_018907135.1 Kradibia gibbosae | reverse complement strand
TTCCTTTCCAGATATTGTTATTAAACAAAAATTTTTAAAAATACAATAATATGAACTAATAGTTTCTTAAATATCAAAAACAAATATTATAATTAATTCTAATTTGAATGACAGTTTCAAATATATTTCATATTGTTATAGCCACGTAAGTAGTAAAAAAATTTAATACATACGTTTTATCATATACATTATTATATTTTGTAAACAGAAGAGAAAGTTTTTTTTTTAATAAACGATGTGATTACCGGCAATGTAATAGTATTGAATAAATGAATAATACGTTAGTATTCATCCCTTCTTGAAGAATACCATACCAAAATATAGTGCATACTACATGTACCATAAAAAAATATAGCAAAAATATAGCTCATACTACAAAAAGCTTACAGTTTTTATTATGCAACCTATTTTAAGTACCAGATTACGCGACTTTAAATAATTTTCTATATACTAATTTACCCAGCATTTATAGTTGATTTTCCTAAATGTGAAATTAATTCAGTCCTTCACAAAAAACAAAATAAATATTTCAGCGGAGGTTTCGATGGGACAAGCTTGTTGAAATATTACCTACATATTCTTATTCCGAATCACAAGGGCTATTGCAACTTGGTCATGTAAATCAACTTCTTGCAGAGATTAAGTGAAATTGGATTTCACATAAATTCTGACGGACTGTTCTCTAAACTAGTTAATTCCTGATATTCGAAGAATTATGCGTGTTGTATGTGTGGAACATTTCCAAAACCAATTACTGTATTAAAATATGAATAAACAAAGTACTTTTGATTATTAACTTTTGTTACAACAGCAACTTTACCCTTAAGATGATTCGTAGCCAAACTGGAATATATTTGATATCTTTTAAGATAAAATGAATCATAATCTCGAGTAATAAATAATGCTAAAAATTTTTAAAATTGTCTTCTTTTTTCTAAATGTTTCTTCTCTACTAAATATGATTCATTCTTACATTCAGTTAATCATTTATGCCTAATCACACCCCGAATAATGCATGAAAAATAGAGTGAGAGTTTTAAATAGTATACGAAATGATGATAAATTTTTACAGATAATCTTTCAATTGAAATGTTTAAAACTTCTAAAATATTACAAGGTCGTGGTCATGTAAAAATTGCAGCTGTACTTAAAATTTTAATTTTAACACCAACTTGTACCATATACTGCATGCTTGTGAAGCTTGTGCATAGAATTATTGAAAACTTTTTAAACCCTCCTATGTGAATGCTAATTTTCCAAAAAAAATTATGTAAAAAGTTCAGATAATTTTTGATAAGATTATTTTGTAAAACATAGCTGTCAGAAAATATGAAACCCAAGTTTCAAGTATAACTGCAGTCTTATGCAAAACTTTCTGTCGCATTATGTAATCTGTAAAAAATTGTATTATAATATAATCTAAACAGTATTTTTATACCTTTCAATGCTTAAAAAACAAGAGACAAGTAAGTTTCAATTTTAAAGAAAATTGTGTTGCGAGAAAACCCACATTAGAAGACTAATCATCCATACCAGTAATATACTGACACACTCTCTCCCAACCCATTTTGCCCATCATTGTTTGGAGCAGTCCAAAATAAGAGTATGATAGAAGGAATCCAAAGAGTGAAACAGAAGAAGAAAAAGAGAAAAATGACAAGATAAATTGAAGCATGCAAATAGATAAAATTATTGAAAATGTCTCGTTGATAGTACCGACAGTTATGCGCGTATTTCAAGTGAATAGAATTCATCATTAGACACACTGAGGATTACAATTGCTCTTTTATTATAAAGTTCACCGAATATTTGTTAATATATATAGTCTAGTAAATTATAGCAGGAAAGGATATAAAGAGCTGATAGGAAATGAATTTTACATTACTTTTGTTTCATCGAAGAATTTAATATTTGATAGAGATAAAAAATTATATTTCGATTAATAGTTTTTGTGTCCTTCAGTTGAATTAAATACAATAATTAAAAAATAATCTTAATTCTATGAGACGATAAATATACAATAAAATCTTAATTATTTTTTAAGAGAAAAACTTTTTTTATTAAAAATAAATAAAACGAAAAACAAGTGAATTTACACGGTAGTGAAATGTAAGGCATAATTTTCTTTTTCTCAAATAATTAATCTGATTAATTTTTTGAAAAAAGGATTATAATATTTTTACTATTGATACAAAACATATTTTTTATCCGCAATATAATACAATCGATTTAAATTCTAAAGCAATAAAACCTCTAATTTTTTATATAACAATAATGTTTAATCATAAAGAACACATAATATTATTTACACTTCCGATTCAATAGAGTAAATTTTGTCACAAATATTGAAATTACCAATATGTGGCTCGTAAAGTTTATCATATAAGTTTTAAGTTAAAGGAAATTGAAAATAGAAGATACTAGTATAGAATAATATAATTACTAATCAATAAAAGACGAATATACTGAATTATGTCTATTCTCGATAAGTGTTACGTGAATTAAATACATTAAATTAATTCCTTGTTATCATTCTTGACCTACAATTTCAACTAAATTATAAAAAAAACTCATAATCATGTAAGAATTTCTTTAAAATTTAAATATCGATATCGCGAGCTAACTCCGAACCAGAACAATTATTGGATCGAGAAGGATCCAATAGCACGAGAAGATTTCTGCATTTGATCTTGATATTGCGTAAACACACGTGTATTTATATTACGGGTTACGCGGTCGTCGCTTATAGTATTATAAAAGTTTCGAGGAAAGTGGAAGTTTCGATAAATGGTGGTTACTATAAACCAAGTTTATCTACTTTGAACACCGGCTATACACATGGCCACAAATATGGCATGTACTGTCAAGAAAATTCTGTAAGGGAATAGAAATTATACAAATTTGCACATGTGATTGATTTTCGAAAACGGAATTTCGGAATAGTATAATAGTTATTAAAGTAAAATTATTATTATTATAATTATTATAAAATATACTTAAAGATAAATTGAAATCATATGAGTAGTTACAATATACATGTAATAATTAAATAAACTTAATCATTCAAGAATTTAATAAAAAAACAATAAGCCATTTTTAATGGTTAGTATTGCATACAAAAATTGTTGTCAGGCCTTTATAATTAAGAAGACTTGAATTTATTTGTGAAAAGTAGAGTACTTAGATTTTGTCATCAAATATAGTTTTGAAATATTTAATAACCTTAATTTATTTAACAGAAAGAAATGTCAACTATTGAATTTATTTTAATTCTCTTAAATATAGAATAATATGCATTTTTAATTTGTTTAAGATAAATTTTTTTAAGATAAAATTTTTTGAAAGACATTTTTATGTAAAAACATCATCACCACTCCACATTTTACTTTTTATATATTTCCCAGTGTAATCAAATATTCACTCTATCTATCGATGTGCAAGTTTATAGTAGTTATAATTTCAAAGTTACTACAGATCATTCTAGAGTAAAATGAAAATATACTGGTTTTAAAATCGATTTTTGTAATAAAATTAAAGAACTACTATTTGAAATGTACAAGGCTTTATTATATCTTTCGACATATAAATTAGACATCGTAATCAATTTTAAATAAAAGAAATTCGTTTGTCATAGAGATAATATAAATAATAAGCATTTATCTCAAAGCAGTGCATTATATAATAGAATATACGGTTGTCACTTTGTGGATTAGTTTAATAATTTATCAATAATATAGTTTAAGGTAAAATTAAAAATATTGCTTTTCTTAACATATCGTCATATTTAGCAATATATTGACTTGATAAAAAAATTAGGTATTAACAGCATGTACTGTATGTGCATATTACTGAAGTCATTCGTATAAGTAGTATTATTATTTACATAACTACAAAACCGGTTTTGATGAAAAGATTTTAAATTGCACAGAATTTCAGCGCCAACTCGAACGCACTAAATAATCGATCAACCCTATTATGTTTACGAAAGTCTGATGAGTGTCATCAATATAATGATTATCTCAAATATACATTAACACGTGAACGTTTATCATTTAATTTTAAATTAAATGCTGCGGACGTATATTTTCTTACTATGACACTTGGATTTGACAGCGTTCAACCAAGGTCGTATCAAGATTTTAACATTGATATTGTTCGCGATAATTCTCTGATCAGCCGTACCTTCAAAATAACAAGACGAAGCATTCACTGCAAGATTTCCGAAGATAGTATTTACTAAATGCGCGGTCTAATCGGAGGCTGCATTATGTACTCTGACCTCTTTGTCAAGTTATTTTCTCATTTTACTAAAATTATACGTAATCAGAATTCAAGAAACTCATAATTTCGTTAGTCACGCAAGAGTAAAAAGAACCGTTTATTTCGAGTTCATTTCAATTTAACTTAAGCTTATTTTATAAAACAGCATTTATAAATTGCATAAATTAAACTCAATAGTGATATTGTTATTACAGATATTATTGTTGCTATCTTAAAATGACCACCATTATTATTGTAAATACAATATACATAATCATAGTTGTCATTGTATATTTAGCTTGTTACTATTGATGAACTATTGTGAATTAATATAAGTAATTAATATAAGTACACGCAAAAACTATTAAGTAAACGTTTTTTACGTCTAAATCTACAATATAATATAAATTTAAGACTATTTTCGAATTATTTCAAAGAACAAAAAAAATAATCCATATCCATCATTTCTTTACGTATATTTTTTAATGATTCGATTTATAATGTAGTACTACAAAAACTTTAATAAGAAAAATGTTCAATTTATTCTTATTTTAAACATAAGTCTTTAGAATTACATTTTCAGTCAATGTTTTGGAAAATTTACGTTTATACTTTATTTATGTTTCAAATATAAAGTGAAAATATTTTCTTCAAATTTTTTTTGCAAAATAATATCTTACGTCAATTTAAACTATAGATAAATTTGAAATTTTAAAAAAATATATTTAAAATCAATCAAATATTCGTTAACCTCTTTTTGTTCAATTAATATAAGATTTATATATAGTGCGAAAAGAAAGCGAAATTATTAAATAGTAGAATTCATTTTCATTAGTATTGCTCTTGTTAGATCGACCTTAAATTTTCCTATTCATTGACAAAATTAAATAACAATGTGAATGGTTTTATATTACTAAAAAAGATATAATTTAAAAAAAACATTTAGGAAGGAATTTTTTAAATATACTTAGATTTGAAAAGTTTAAACGTAATTTATATGAATATGATTTTCTCCATATTATTTATCAAATAAAAGAAAATTGAGTGAATATTATGTTCAATTCTTCCTTTCAACTTTCTATTGTCATGCAATTTTATTCTTTTTAAAACTATATTACTGTAATACATTTTTCATTTCGTCTAGAATTGTAGAGTTTTTGGATATATTATAAAATTATCTGAAATAGAATATATTCGTAAGTCACTTAAACCAGATATACTAGATTCATTAATAATTTAAAAATGATAATCTAGTTGAAATAGGGTGAGACGTTTTCGTGAAGCCTTAAATAGCCGTAACACTGGGATTTTGAAATCGTCGATACGTGCCCAATAGTCAGAGGAAAGATAAAACTTCAAAGTTACGAGTAGCATTGCACACACCGGAATTCTTCATTTTTTGCTTGCCTTCACACGTACTTAAGCGTGCGGAGTATCCCCGGAGCCGCACTTCGATGCTCCGCGCTTAATTCAGCAGCCTCGATAGAGTAATCTCACCGTTTGGAAAGAGCCTCCAAATGTGGGCGGGAAGGAAAATGAGTCGACTAAGAGTCATAAAAATGAATGAGAGAGAGTGAAGAAGAGAGAGAGAGACGGGTGAGGACACGGGCTTCAGGTACTTGAAAGTATAGACTACTAATGGGTGAGCAACGCTATTCCTTTGCAATCAAACTCATGACGATCGTAATCTTTAAACCTGTAAATTAATAAATGAACAGCGAGCACATTCGTAAACCTTGCTTAATACCTGATTGAGAAAGTAAAGAATGGTTAACAAAAATAATTATTCAGCTTTTAATGAAATGTAAAATAACGTTGAAAAAAAAAATCAATGCTACCCTTATATCGCGATTCATAATATGGCATGCATTTAAAGTTTTCGATGTCGATATTATCAAGACAATATGGGTTAACCGAAAATTCCTTCTAGCAATAGCATAAATCTAAATAAATTCACAATTATTGGACGTAATTTTAATACTGCTAGTTGTCACGCTCAAAAGTCTATTAATCCAGTAACCATTGTTGAACGGAGACTCTCTGGAACTAATTAAAAATTTGAAGGACGAAAGAAGAAAGGAAAGAAAGTATCCAAAGAGGCCGTAAATAGAAAAGTTATACCTGTGGCAGCTCATGTAAGCTATTAAAGCACCGCGTCATAATCTATTTCTATTTCTCCCTCGAATAACAGTTGACGTGCGAATAAGATTAACCACGTATTAAACAAAGTAAAAATAAAAATCCTTTCGATTTCTTTCTGGGATGTAATACAAGCGAGGGATCTAAGAATTCGAAACTTACTCGTGAGTTTCAATAGAAACTAAAAGCTTCCAAGCCTTTATTCTTTCCAACCTGCTCTTTTTCCGAAAACACTATGATTTTTATATAAATAATAATTAGTTAATGATCATAAAAAATTATAAAAAGTTCATTATGTATGAAGAATTTTTTATGTTCAAAAACGTAGGGTTAAAAGTTTTTAACACATAATTTATCGCTTTTCAATATATTTATATGTAGAACAATTTCTCTTCAGAAATTTTCGTTTTTGTAAATCTATATAATTTTTTAAATGTCATGAAATTATTATTAACTATAGATTCGTGAAATATTGAATTCAGTACATTTTATATTTATATTTTATCTTTTATATTAAAATTTTATATTAAACGTTTTATTAATTAAAACAATTACGCCTGTGAATAATAATCATTTTTATTCAAAATGAAGTTTCTTACATAAATGTCTCATATTTAATATTGTAACGAATGAAATATATAAGACACTGAAGATTTATTCAATATGTAAATATAGAATTTAATTTATACTATTTAGTATACATACTTTTTAGCTATGCAAAAAAGTTGATCCTATAAATTGTATATATGATATTTTTGATAATATTAATTTAATTGTAGATTTTAACAAAATTGTTAAAGCGTTTTAAAAATACTATCCTCAAAAATATCAATTTGCTGAAATTAATCATATATATATATATATATATATATTTACATATGCTGTAGACCTAGCCTTTTTCAATGCTTGCTAAATTGAAATATATATCATATATAAACGCATATATTGAATGTATATAAACTGAAACATGTATCACATATATATAAAATATATATATATTTTGCAACAAGTGATCGATAAAAAGGCACCTAATATCTTTCAACTTCAATACAATTTTACATTAAAATGTACAGTCATCATTTAGAATTGCTTGAAAAATACTTTTTGGTTTAATACTAATCGACATGATCTTATTGTGGTTAATTAATAGCAAGTATTTATAACTATATAATGAATTTAAATATCCAAACTTTATATCGATGAATCTTAATATTTCCTTTCTCGTTCCCAGCAATTAAACTCTGATACTCTTTTCCTCAGCGGTTTCAACGACGCATCAGGTACCGAAAAAAGGAAATAGAACCTATTGAGAGTGAGATTGACAGTATAAAAAAGAAGCTGAATAAGCAGACGTAGGTACCTGCGTACGTCATTTTCACATAATGTGCGTGCAGTTCGTAATTTCGTTCCACGTATATATGAAAGTGCACCTGGCAGTTACGAGTCTCCGTGTGTCTGAGTGGCCCCATCGGCTATATATTCTGTTGCCTGCATATTAAGAGTATATTTTAAAGCGCGTAGTTTTTTGCCCTACGATCTGGAACTCTAAAGTGCCGAATGCGCATTAGTCGATGATAAATACAGCTTACTATGTTATCTATATTCAACAAGTGCTTACGTAGGTCTTGCATTTCCATATTTATTTTCTAAAGTGTTGAGGTTTTGAAAACTTGTTTTGAGAATTACTAATATTCGCTGGTATGACAGTATGACTCATAAAAAAATTATCATCTCATTTTCATCAACAGTTATTTCATTGGCGAAATTTAATTAATCCTAAAAGACTTTTCATATTGGTAGATTAATAATTAATAGGCGTAAAATAATTTTTTGACCTGTAATTCTATATTATACATATTTTTATGAAAAATTTGTGTTTTCAACTAATATATTATTAAAATATAAAATTCCAACACAATATACATTTAAGTAAAAACTACTAACAATTTCAACAGTTATGCTGATATATAATCTTTTGAAATATAAGATAAAATTTTCAATAATCTGTTATTTATTAACATGTTTTTTATTTAATATCTCAAAATAATTGAAATATTAAATTCACTTTACAAATAGCTAGAATTATAAAAAAATATTTTTCACTCAGATTTAAACAAATAAAAAAAAGATACAATACAGATGAACGATAGAAAATTTGGATGAATCCATAAGACAACATTTTATTGCTATAATTTTTGTCTATTCACTGTTATCAACTGTCAAGAGTATTTTCATCTAAAGCTAACAAGTTTGTGCAAGCCGATTTGAAATACACTAAACGAGTTTATCCGTCAACAGTAGAAGTATTAATACTTTATTTAAAATCAGTCAACGCGCATAAATAACTACTTACCACTGCGTTCCAACATTAATAGTCTAACTGGTATAAATATTGGCGATAAGTGAGAACACGTTTGTCGCACATTTGGCCAACTAGACTATCCGTGCAGAACGAGACACCGACGTATTCATTGAATATCCTTAAAATTGTTTATTATCATGATATCCACGCTACCTTTATGCAAAATAGAGCCAAGTTTTGTGATGCTCGTTACTATACGACTGAACTAAGCCCTACACTCCTAGGTTTTAGAATGTGATGCACGAGCTCGAAGATGATTATGCGGAACGATGGCAGAAGACACGGGGGTACACGATATCGGTGTGTCCGACGTGTCAGTCGGTCGATTCCACCTTAAATGACCAAATATCTATCAACCGCATACAAGATTAGTCTTTACACTTGTAGCCCTTAGTGGAGTATAAACAATTTTTCTCGTCTTGATGGATAAGAGCCACTAGAGTTCTGTCGAGTTGACGGCCCCGGCATAATCTGCTAATTTCATTCGCGTCGCACGCATCCCAGAAACTCATTCAAAGTGAGCAGCTACTGGACAGTCGATCGGCGCGTAACTCAACTATGTGCTCTGGATGGACAGCGGGATTACGACGAAGGGAGATACTCGAGGATCAGAAGAGGAGAAAGAGTATGAGAAGAAGGAGGATGTTGAGGAGGACAAGGAGGAGAAGCGAACGACAATCTCCCATAGGTTGACTCCTGGAGTCCACAACTCGGCATCGCTATACACCCAGGGCGCATTAAGTGCGATGTGAAAGCGCACCACCATCTATATAACTTCTATGCGTCCACTAAACTAATTTAAAACTCTGGTGCGCGCTTACGGCGAAATTCATTGCGATTATCGTCTCAATGGTTGGTCAGCAATTTTTACGATCAAGATCGGATTGAAAGAAATATGATTTTCATTTTATTATTCGCTTAATTATGTAACAAATGACGAGTGAAAACTATTGTCAAATTAAAAAACGCTTTAAGAATGAATCTTTTTCAGAAAATTATGTCCGATCAAACGATGAAAGAATATCCAATATAATGCCTGATTTTTTATAATAAATTTGCTGTAATTGCGTGAATTAAAGTAAATGTCTTTAGAGTAATGACAAATAAGCCTTAGGTTTCAACTACGTCCACTCGTCTCTTTAATTTACATTCTTCGTTATCATATTTCATGCATTTGCACAGTATCAGATTACCACTGACATCGTACGTAAGAAAAAGACGAGGAATTAATGACATTTTTCTTGCGTAAACTAGCTGTAAGAGAGTAATGATTAGATTTAAATGATACTCTTATACTAGTCGTTATTAAAAGAGCTTCAACTTGATGATCTTAGATCAACAAACGTCACGCGAGAAAAACTCTCAAGCTGTCAGACAAAGTTATACTTTAGACGTGAGTATCGAGCAACTACGGTTCCTGCCACGCCCCTCAAAGCTACACGTTGCTGCATAATATTCTTACTCAAAACGCATATGACTTGAAAGAAACTTCTCACGATGCATTGGACGGATACAGCCGACTTTAACACTATATTATTGAATGTGAAATGTGTAAGTTGAAATAATAAGATCGAAATTGTAAATCGCTGCAAGGCAATGTATATTGTAATTTATTTTACAGCATATATTTTTACTAAGATATTAAAACATTAGTTATGTGTAATTCTAGTTATAAAGATATAAGTAATAATAATTGGAAAAGAGATGAGTTTGTCTAAACATATGAGTTTAAATCACTTTACGTATTCAAACATTTTTCGTATCTCTACGAATCATAAGCTAACACATTAAATTTATTATTATTTTTATAAAATATTTAAAAGTAGTATGATATATATATATATATATATATATATATATATATGTGTGTGTGTGTAATAAAGGACGATCAAAAAATGTATAAAATAAGATTATAAGATAGTTGAAATATTTTAAGGTACCAAAAACATTTTCTCGGATGCTCGGTAGTAAGTACAAGACAAGTTGCAACAAAATTTTAACTTTTCTTCTTAAAATATTCTAGTTCTAACAATTTAATCACCATCTGCCAAATGTTATTTAGAATACGTACTTCATGTATTAGAATTGTTTGAGTCCTTAAGGAGCGATTACAAAAGAAGTTATCAAAATCCAATTATAATCAAGTATTACGACATGCACACTAAAAAATTATAAGCGATATGTTTTATAACGGGATTTTAATATTACAGCAACTTTATACAGCAATATTTACTTACTAAGCTTTCCATAATATTGAGATTTGGCTAACCATGTATTTGAATATTTATTATGTAAGATGTAGTCTTAACTGGTTTTTGTAAGCTCAAGCATGTTTAATATTGCAATCGTTTTAATAAAAGCTATGACTGACAGAAAAAAAAGAAAATTGAATTTACAGAACTAAGCATTATGTTTAACATATTTTGTTATATTTTTAGTTATGTAGAGTATTCTTTATTCAGAAGTAAAAAAATTAAACGTAGGAAACCATAAAATTTACAATATATATGAGCGCAATATATGTTCTCCATTCCCTGTTTTTTTCGTTTTGTTACACTGAGTTTATATTAGCTATTTTAAGAATAACTCGCTGGTTTACCGAATGTAATTAGTTGCCTAACAATATCGTATGTCACGCATATTTGTCTTAAATACAAATTGATTTTACAGATGAATGGAACGATCATACGTGAAAAGTGATGTCATGAAAATTCAATCATTTATTTTTAAACCTCACCTTAAAAAAGACAGCAATAAATTTTAAGGAGCCTTTTTTGTGTTCAAGCTCAAATTTACCAATAATTCATACAATCCAAAAACGCTCGACCTTATTTTCATCGACAATATGTAACCCCATAATCTGGAAAGTTAGTTTCTTAAATTTGAAAAATTAATATAATTATGTGCTACCATGGAGTTTAGTAAAAATTAATCATTAACATGAATTGTTTCTTCGCCTTGGAATACGAGTCTACTATATCATCTTGCACAAATTTGAATTTACATTGATCGATTCGATCGCATGATGACGAGAGCTTTAAATATGCACGCGATTCGAGACTTTAAGTTGCCAAGAGGCGATTTATCGCGTGGGTGTTCCGGCAGTATTTGCTACTAAAGTAGTTTCTTTCTTTTCTGATACGGTTTAAGTGTGTTCCAGGGCGAAAGAGAGCTTTTCTGATCTGTATATATGCTAATAAATTTACTAGTATATAGTTTTGTGAAAATTGATTAAGTTTAAATGGGTCAGAGGTAAGTTTCTAGTCTTTCTAGTCAAGTCATTTTTATACTTAAGATACTTCTTTAACAAGTGAATCACATTTTATTACTTCCAAAATTTTCAGAAATAAATGGCTGTTGTATTTAATATCCTACTGTCATTAACTATGGAAAACTTTTTTATAAACAAAATAGTACAATTAAGGCAAATATACTATTTGAAGTTTGAAATTTGCAATTTTCAAAAGTATTTTTAATCACATTAAGTTATTAAAAAAGTTATCTGTATACATTAACGATGAAATGACAGACAAATTAAGCATTTTAATTTATTTCTTTCCTTATATCTCTTTAACAGTATATTATCACTTTCCTTTATTAGGTTTAATACTTTGACTAGTCGATTTTATCATATAACATAATGTCTTTTGTATAATTATAGGAAAATAACTTCACTGTGTTAAAACATGTTAAAACATAACACTGTGATAAGATCGACTTAATAATAGTTTATCAGATAATTTTATATTTTTTATGCATTTATATGAAAGTTCAGTTATTAAATCTATAATGTATTTTATTAATTAATTGAGCAAATCAATATACATAATGCTTCTTGTGTACATTAAAATAAATATCGTAAATAAGATATTTCAACTGGAATAAATTTAATCAGTGTTAATAGAGCATGTATTAAAATATTGAAAACGCTGCTTTTATATATTCAAAAATATAAAAAACTGGTTTTGTTGGAATTTTTTTTAAAAGCTTCCATTAGTATATTATATAGCAAACAAATATATTGAAATGTTCTAAGTTTATAAGCATACGTATATACATAATATTATCTCTAGCACAGATGACAAAAAATTTGCAAAATGTTACATAAAAAACTCTAAAGATGAAAAATAGCTAGAGAGGTTATTGATCTAGTAATTTATCCATCTAGTATGAGCCAATGCAATAAGATCGATCGGAATTCATGCTCGCATTCATATACGATTAAATACATAATCATACACATGTGAATACCCTGTGAATACTAGAGCATCGATCATCAGCAGTTCTCACCCGAAATATAAGTATGAAAAAACGCGGCTTGCATTTACTACCACAAATATTCATCTAATGCACACAGAAAAACGTCACAGTCGATAAAAATACAGTAATTTTTATCTTGGCCCATGAAAATTGAAATTTTTTTTCCACTAAAGTGAAGTTATGACGTCTGATACAAAATTATTTGTTCCTGATTTACTTTTTAGTGTCTTAAGAGATTGTTGTAAACAAATAAAAGGATTCGTCTATATTTCATTATAGCTCGAAAAAAAAATGAAATTAATTAAGTAAACAACTCAAAAATATATATCATTCCTTACAGTAAACATAAATTTATTATTATTATCCGTTTTACCAAAAATATACACAATACATATAAACACACACATATATATAATTTTAACTTTTGTAATTTAACTTGAAAAGTTTCATATTAATCCACATGGGTAGGATAAATTTGTTACTAAACAGATTGGAACTATAGATTAATGGCTAGAACTTTGCAATTCGTAAAGTGATTAGAGGTCGATCTTGTATGTTAGTATTTCAAACCATCTTATGCCAATCACATTATCTGAATTTTAACAAGAAATTATTTCTGGAAAATCAGTAGATTTCTAATTCAAGTTTTAAATCATAAATAACAGAAATAGAAGTAATTTATGTATTATCGATTACATACTTAAACGATTGACATGAAAGTAACTTGATTATTTGAAGGTTACTAACAGGTTACATAAAGAAAAAGCGATTTTTAAAACAATCATGAAATGTAATAATACTTATACTGTTGGTAATATAAGCAAACAGTGAACAAAATTTATTTCTTTTGTTTAATTAATACAAGCCAATTATACTGAAAATAAAGTTTATCAAAAAATATCCCGTACATAAAAATAAAATATTTAATTTGGGACTTAATAGTCGATATTTTTTGTTAAAATATTCAAACTACTAATTACTCAATAAAATATAGATTTTGGTAATTTTTTTCTCTTGTCCATTTAAACATATTTACTCGAATGAATACTAGTGAAACTGGTTACTACCTGTAAGATATCAGCACTTAAGTAAATACGTTTTAGATATTTTCTTCGTAATGTAATTATCCCTAATTTCAGTCAGAAGTAATATTCAAATCATCTTTCCGTTACTATAAGCGCAACGGTTTCCTTTGGAAAGAACAAGCGCGCGAGCATTTCACGAGTTTAGCTTCATTTACAAAGCTACAACTAGGAATTAGTGAAAATACAAGTCGTTTAATCGTCCATATAATTTCGCGCATATATTATAACTGTAAAAGCTCGGTGAATCGTACGTAAGCGGGCTTAGAAGCTAAGGAGAATCCAAATTAGCCTTCTTGCTTGAAATCTGCAAATTTCGCGCACAAGACAGCGTCTCGGGGCTAAGAGTACGGGCCATTTATGGGGCGGTGAGGAGGGGGAGCGGAGAAAGAGAGATAAGTATAGAAGCATAATACACGCCGTGTCAAAGGTCACATTTTTAACCTCCCGACAAGCCTAACCTGATTTCCTGAAACGCGCAATGCAAAGTACAGGCTGCAGGAAATAGGAACGAACTGTAACCGCAAAGGTGTTAGATACGCGCGTGCCAGCAAAGTGTTCAGGTAAAATCAATGAACACTACAAGGAGTTCAGGAGCTTATGCACGCGATTCGCCCTCCTTCCCTTCTCTAAAGTACTTTGCTAGGAGACTCAGGTGCATTACCTTTTCCACAAGGTTCTTGGGAATTCACTCAGTTACTTTATTTTAAATCCCGTTGAAACCGTCGCGTCGTTGGTAAACTATGATGCTTTTTTATACCAACATTTTAGCGACTGCTTTCGCTTTTTATAAGGACTGATGTATAAGCACTAGGACTGCGATTCGACAACCTATCATTTTCCAATTAACTCGTGATTCATTGAGAGTCTAAGTGAATGTGTGCTTATATAATATTGAGCTCAATGAGAGAGCAGCCACATGAATACTCAAAATATATTCAGTAAATATATTCAGTGTTTTTTTGTATTGCAAAATTTGAAATAAAAAAAAAACAATACAAAGTAGATTTACTTCCGTGGTGAAATTCAGAGGCAGAAGACAATGAGTCAATGACAGAGACAAGGCAGACAATGAGCAGGAAAATATTTTGATAAAAACATAAGTAAAAATATTCTTCTCTCAGAGAAAGTTTTTTAAAAATAATAAATTGGAAAATCATAATTTAAAAATATACATAATATATATTTACAGAGTAAATAGTATTGTGTTAAATAATATAAATCTGCCATTGATATAAAGTCAGTAAAATCTAAAAACTATTCTAAATCATGTAGTTAGAAGATAAATAATAAAATAAATTAAAATCGTTAGATAAATATAATCTTAATGTTTTTATAAATTAGTCATTCTAAAGTCAATATAAAACGTTAATTGTGTGCCATATCATATTTATTATGTAAAATAGTTCATATTTTCCAGCTAATTTGGCGTAATAAATCAAATATTTAAAATTTTTATAAATACATATTATTCACAATGTTAACATTCAATTTTTAATAAAGCTATACATACTACGAAATCACTCTATTTCGAATTTTATAATTATGCTTCGAAACCATTTCTCGAAATAAACATTTATAAGATCTTAAATTAACTGTTTTTTAAAGTAAAATTTTTTTAAAAGTGATTATAAAACATTTGATGTATGATTTGTTTTATTGCGGTATTTTTATATGTATATATGTTTTATATTCTTACCATTCTTTAATTATAATTTTTCAAATTATTAAAAATATTAACACAATTAAATCGTTTAGAAAAACATATTCACAAGTAAGTATATAAATTATTGCAACGATTCCTTAACTTTCAGAAACGTAATCTTTGCGAATATGATCCTAATAAAAATTTTTTTTAGCTTTTAATAAACGTTTAAATGTGTAAGTATACACTGCTAATGTTATTGTGAACAATTTTAAAAAAATTTTTCAGCATGCATCCAACCATTATGATATTGTTCTACAAAACTTCGGGCAATTCTTATAAATCCAGGCATCAAATTTTTCAAGTTGAATTTTTGGAATGTGTTCACTCCGGTATAAGAGCAATGCGTATTACTATCTTAACCGTCACTCCACAGAAAATGACATACAGCGTAAACAAAGCGCTTATAAATAAAAGCAAAGTACTGGGAAAAGTCCGAAAAATAAAAGGCAAGATCGAACCACGTATTTTCGCTTCGTGTATAATGTTTATTATTCTAGCGCGCGTGAGCAAAGCCCCGCAATAAAATGGTTTTCAGCGCGACTCCTCGGTAATCAGCAGCCCCGAGCTCTGTCGAGTTGACGGCTGAAGAATCCAATGTATCCTGACTAATCTCGGCCCCCGTGGCCTCAGGCTGACGTGCATCCATCCTGCGGGGGATGATCCAAGCTTGTCTCGGCGATTCGTAGACTCACACCATCCAGGGTAGCCGACGAGGGATGGACAGTGTGTCGAGGAATATTCTACAATTCTTCTTCTATACATCCGGAGTTTTCCTGATTGTCCGTTGCAATCTGCTCGAATGGAGAACAATCCTCTACATACTATTAGAGAGATGAATGCCTTTTCATTTTTTCGAATGCTGGTTAAAGAATGAAGATCTGGCAGTAAGTGATGATCGATGAAAAATTTCGAAAATCACCAACTAACTGTTAGCGAAAAATACTTAAAAAAATACTTACTTTTAAATCAAGTTTCAGTCTCTTCTTACTCAAAATCGGATTAATTTGCCAAATGACAACCCGGGAAATATATATATACACTTTTCTTGAAAAACTTACTCGTGTAATAAAAGTATTTATTAAAATGCTATAATATATTTTTATGTAAGTTGCATGTATCAATTAGTGTTTATAAATAATATAATAACACAAGGACATAAGTCGAGGATTAAGCTTATTCGTTGCTATCCTCGTTCATTTTCTTAGGTAAATTTTTTAAATGTTCGGATATGATGCGGTTAATATTTTAACAATTTTTTATTTTGCTCTTAGTTAATTTATTTTAATGAATACAAATTATAAAAAATTAAGATATTGTTATAAAATAATGGCTAGGAAAGATATTGAAATTTTTTCAATTTGAAATAAATATCTATTAAGCTTTATATTTAATTCAAAACATAATTGAAATATTCTGGTACAGTTGAAAATTTTTCTTAAATAAACATACATAAACGGGGTCTATAGAACTAAAATAAATAAATATATAACAAATAAATATCTTTACACCAAAAAATAATTTTTTTTTCAATAACATGATTTTTAATAAGAAATGATACAGTTCCATATAAATTTGGAAAACATTATTACAATATATATTTTAAAAAATATAATATTAATCGGAATCTGCAGTACAATTTGATGTCGTTTTTCGAAAATAATAATAAATATCGTAAAAGAATTAAATACAAAATAGATATACTGTCAATAAACAGTTATTCATTAATTTTATTTTATATTACAGACGTATTTTAATCATTTATATTTGTCAATTATGTACATATAAATGAAAATTATTGTATGAATAATGAAAAAAATAAATTGGAAGCCTGTTTTCATATACAGAGATATACGGACAGGGGAAGTGAGCAAGGGATGTGGATGATGCGGGCAAGTTTCGGGTTCGGATGACACTGAGCGGCGATATTCGAATAATTCTTCAGTAATTTTGCATCCAGCAAAATATCCAAATTATGGAATAACTTGTGCCGGCAAAACTTGTGCTACAGCACTAAGGTAGATGTAAGGCATGTTGTTAGGAAGTTTGGTCTGCTATCGTGCCATCCTTTACCGAATTTCGCAGCTTTGCACTTTAACTTCAAATGTGGTTTCGTTGAAATACTAGCAGGGAGAAGGGAAGAAGGACGAAAAGGAAGAAGATAGGGAAAGCGGATTTTTTCATGGATTTCGCCTAATCTGAATCGACTTCCTTTCAATAATTTACGGAATAAGTTTGCTTGAATATGCTGATAATGGTTCTAACAAACTCTATACGTTGATTACTTGACAATTTCACAGAAGCTTTTATACCAATTTGATGACTTATTAGATAAGCATATTTGCTAAACTTGATTTCCTAAGGGTGTTCTTTGAAAATTGTAATTTTTTTATTAAATTAAAAAGAAACCTTACTATCTATCAATAAATATATAATTTCTAATCGCTATTCAAATCACTAATATTTTAACAACCTTTTTGTTTATTTCACCATGTATATTTAATAAAATGAAATATTTACATAATTACTCATTTTTTAAATTAGTTCTTAAACTTTTTTTTCAATGTAAAATGTTGATACAGCTGAGCTATAAGATTTAAAGGATTGCGAAAATGAGGGAGTATGTGTGTGGATGGGCAAATATAAGTGCTTCAGTTAAATTTAGTGTGTAGGGAGGAAGAAACTCAAGAAAGGAAATGTGTAAAATTTGAATGCATGTGTGGAAAAGAGAAGGAAAATGTAAAACCAGGAGAGGCACAGAAAATTGATTGAGAAATTGACGATTGGGAGAAGCTTATACATTAGATAGAGAGAGAGAGAGAGAGAGAGAGAGAGAGAGAGAGAGAACAGAGAACATGCGTCGAGGTGTAGCGCAAAAGCTTTAGGTCAATGTAAATCTATGTTAATGCTCCACCGCAGAAAATTCATAACAGCACAAATATGTGTGATTTTTACGGAAATATAAAAAGGTAAGAAATTGGGAAGGCACGAGACGTTTCGAAATATTTTAATTTTTCAGTCATTGTTAAATCTGCAAGGGTGAGGTCAAGTAAGTAAGAGTTAGCTCCCTGAAAATGCAGGTTCAAGTGGCTCGAATACGTGTAGCTGAATCATCACCCCTTTTTTCCAAGGCAACGTTAGTTGAAATTCCCTTAGATGGTTACCTTTCAACTATCAAGTGTTTCTGATGACTATTAAGTTTTCCATATACTATATTATGCCTCCTAAGTAATATAATAAAATACCAATCACTAAAACTTCCTATTTAGTAACTTATTACACTTCACATCACTCCTAAACCTTTTTTCTTTCGCATTTTGTTCTATCTTTCCTCGTTCTCTTTTTTTTATTATATATACTTTTGATGATTCATAACATTAGCAGTTCAATACTACACACATTTAGTACAATAATTATGTGGGCCCTTCTATTCTTTTACAAAACTGGATTTTTTTAGTTTTGTATTTCTGTAAAATTAATTTTAATCTTATTAATAAAGTATGTACGTTTTATTTGTTCTTATTAACTCATAATTTATGAGGTTTTATTTTACATACGAACTCTGCTAAACAGAAACGCGTTAATTCACGAGGATCCATCACTGGGTAAAGCCGTGGAAAGTAAACGTCATCTTTGTTCAATGCAGCTCGTATATTTTTTAATATTATCTACCTCAATTATATATACCTCTATATTATATGCCTCAATTGAAACCTGATATTACATTATTTTTTTTAACAAAAATTTTATCTATGAAATGTACAACAAGCATAATTTTTTGTTACTAAAATTTTAAAAGGATAACGCTAGAAAATTTAATTTTAAACAAGCTTTTGTAATAAAAATTTCAAATATGCAAAAGCAATTTAATTTTTAAAAATAATTTAAAAGTTCTATTTAAAATTTTGAAATGTTTTATAAATTAGTACAATTCTCTTGAAACTTATATTTTTGACAACTTTGCAAATATTTTTAATAGTAGAAATAAGAGTTACCTACTATCATATAAAATTACATACAAGGTGTAAGGTAAATTTTATCATAATTCTTTAGTACATTCTAAGTATCTGAATAGTTTTTAAAACTTACACCATTCAATGTAATAATTCAGAGTTTAGATTTTAATTATAATAAAAATTGAAATAGTGTTTTTCTTTTTAAGTAAAAAAATTGTAGAACAAAATAACAGTAAAATTAAAAAATTTTAATTTATAAATTAAAACGTGAAAATATAAAAAAAAAACTACCATATCATGTATAATACAGTAATTTAAAAATTAATAACTTTATTTTTTTAACTATTTTATGAAACATCTTTGAGGATAATGAAAAAGTTAAAAAAAATGAGTGAAATTCTACGCAATGTGAATATTGCATATTTCAAATTTTCATTGAAATTTTCTGACGTCTCAACATGCATCTTAATTTAATATAAAATGAATGCAGTAATTAATATTTAATATTTGGTTGATAAATGTTTCAAAATGTAAACGGGATGTAAATATCCTATGATAATTCTCATTCGTATTCAAAACGGAAAACGTAACGTAAACGTTAATCTTCTCGAATAAAATGTTTTCATTTTCATTTACAATTAAAAAGGGACATGGAAGTACAACAATTAGCTTTTGAATAAATATCAATAGAGAGCTGCTAAAATATAATATAAAATAACAGATTACCATATATGTGTGTAGGTACCATCTTACTAGACATCATCAGCCTTTATTATTGTTTTATCAAGAGGAGGCCGATCTGCATCAAGTTTACGGCTGGGTATTAATGCTGTCCTCGGGGAGGAAGTCACTACCGCTAAGGAGATACGAGATATTCCGCGATCGACAATCGCCCTTGGGATAGCCAGCAATGGAAACGTAATAATCGTTAGTGACAAAGAAGGTACAAAGTGAAGGATGCAGATGCGACGGCTTTGTGCGATAGCTTTAATGAAATGTTTCGAGCTCCGCTATACCCGAAAGTGGCAGAGAAATCGTAGACGGTATTCGTACTTTATCCGCAACTCCTCTCATTGTCCACATAATTAAGATATTACACTTATAAATATTTTAATAATCCTTATTATGTTAATCAATGCTTCCAACTTCGATAACTTGAAAGGATATTTAGATATAAAATGTAAAATGGGTTTAAGACTTATTTTGGCAAATTTTCTTTTTATTCAAATAAATGTAATTTTATCGATTGTTACCACGTCCTACAAAAAATAAATTTATTATGATTTTTATAATTTAACTTGTGAACTGAGGCAAGCATATCATTTATATATAAATTATGATACTGATCATAGTTATTGTTTATTCGTAGCACTTTTTCCTACTACATAATTTTTCGACACGAGAACGGCTTCTATTCAAAACCTTTATAATGGTTCTGAATATTTTAAATAGAAATTTCCCTATATAATCCCTATATAACTAGTTTTATGACTTACACAGATGTTTTTATTGAATTTAAACGAACTATAGCATTTGTGTATGTTCAATTTAGTCGTTATTATTATTTTTTTAAAAATTAAACGACCAATCAGTTCAAACTAATTTAAATTTTTAGTGTACAAGATCTTTTCAAGTAGCAATTTCCAAATAAAACAATCAGTGAAGTAGCGTTACGGCTTAAGGAATCACAATTCTATACGAGGTGTCGAGTTCAATTGTAATAAACAAGAGCATTGCCATTAAGCTCTAAGCAAATGTGGAAGGGAATATTTTCAAAGACGCAAGTACAATCACAGAACTATTTTCTGTCGATCATACTGTTAAGATTTATCGCACTGAATTAATAACAAGGCACAACAATGACAGCCCGCGGTGAAAAAAGAATTTGCATTACTCCATCAAAATCCCAATACGCCTATCGATTGAAGCACAGATCATTTGCAAAGATTCTCGCCTCTCACTTTTTTATCGAAATTCTATCTGTGAGGAACGAGACAAAAAGCTGGAAGAGAAAAAGTTCGTTAATCGACGTTTGGTTGTTGATAAGTCACCAGATTGTTATGCGTCGATGTACGAGAATCACAATAACTGAAAAAGGAAAAACATAATCGCGATCAACATAAATCGATGGCACTTTAGCCACTTTGCATATAGTTCCAATAGAAGTATAATTGAATAGGAATTGCCATGGTAAATATTACATTGTCCTTCTTCATCAGTGGGTTCCTCTGCGCATAATTGTACCGCACCTTTTTCTGGTCTCGGATATCTCTTACTATTCTCTCTCTATCTCTCTCTCTGCCCTCTTTCACTATACTATATTTCTTACTTACTCATGTACACTCATATCCATTCATATTCACGTACGTCTAGAATCTTCTATTAACACCAACTTCGGTTTTACATAGTAGTCGCTCAAGGGTCGATTCATTACTATAAGAATTCGCTACGAATGTGTAAAAGCTCATTTAATACATTCAAATAATAATAAAAATAATAAAATAAAAAGCAATAACAATCCTTTTCTCCATTATTTTTTAATTTTTTTACTTTTTATTATGTACATTTTAAAATAATGTACAAATATAGTCGTACCTTCAGTGTCTTTAAAAAAAAGATAAAGATAACTTTTTAAGATAATTATGACGGTAGTAAAGTTAATCCTTAACTACATAAGAGACATCAAATTATACGGAGTTTGTTTTAAATATTATACTTAATAAGCAGGCTAATTATAATTTTTTTAAACTATATTGTCAACCATTTCTGAAAATTAGGATCATTATTCAATAAGATACAATATTTTGAAAATTCTTTACATAACAATATCCTTTTGTAACGAATTTATAATAATTAATTATTATAATAAAAATATTGTTTTCATATATATAAATTACTAGTTACTAGAAATTATATATGGTATTGTTAAACAAAAAAATTCAATTCGTTATAACGTTTTATATAGCATAATATAATAAATAATATCATGAAAATGATTGGAATGCAGAAAATTTAATAGAAAGTGCGTAGACAGTTGATGCAATTATATATTGCGCTCCCGTTGTGTTCAATTAAAGAAAACTTTCACGAGATCTGCACGTGTGACAAGGTAATAAAAAACATCCGTAATTCAAGTGCGATACTTTTGATTTGGAAAGTTGCAAACCATGTAGCCATTTTTTCTTCATTAGAACTTCACTGCTTTTTCAAAAACTATTTTATAATAATTTCAATTTAAAAATAAGCGTTTGAAATTATTTTATAATTAAAACTTTTTTAAAATAAATTTCATAACTTTTTTGTAAAAGTAACGTAGGATAAAGAACATTAAATTAATAAAGTTTTTCTAATTTTGATGTTTCTTTTATTTCAAATATATGAGAAATTTTGTAAAATAAAAAAGCTTTTTTACAATATTTAAATAAACAGAAATTAAAAGATTTTTTATCTTCTTATTTTAGAGCAGGAATTATTTTTAAATTGGTTTAAAAGTCATGAGTATACGTTATATTAATATAATTATCGTCCTGTCCAAGAATTTTCTGTCACAGCTGGAATCTCGAAAGTATACAAGTCATTTCCTACCAAGAAGACAACCGGGTAAGCTTAATAATCTTGTGCATGATAATTCATGAGGATACACACACCTCCGTTCTTTCTTGTTGGGACCTAAAGAGAAGAGATTAGGAGAGAGAGAGAGAGAGAGAGAGGATTTAGTGATTCTTCGAATGATCGACATATTGAAGAAGTTAAAGCGAATACCGATGGTAAGGTAAACACCTTCATTACTTTGTAAGCTAAAAGTGCTTCAGGCTTTGACTTTTTATAGAGTATAAAACTGAATAATCAAGATTCAAATTTGAAATAAGAATATATGATTTTCTTCCATGTAAATAAAAGTCAAGAACCTTGATGGACGATTTATTTTTACGTCAATTCAAAGTAACAATCATATTTATAACAATATATTTACAACAATATATCTCACAATATATATTCACTACAATATATTTAAGGAAATAATATTATTCTAATTTAAATTAAGAAATTACATTTTTAATTTACTTGAAATAAACAATTAATAAACTTGTTTTAATTTGAAGAGAAAACAAAATTCGTTATTTAGTTGTCCTGAATAAAAATTATACGAAATCAACTGCATGAAATTTAAAATTTCCCTAAGTATTAAAAGCATAAAATTATAAAAACTAGAAAGTACAAACAGTACAGTTAATAGGTGCAAATATATTTAGTGTAAAAATATTTTTTTTTGGTAACTTCATCTTAGTTATACCGCCGATGTAGTTTAACTGCTTCTCCTTCATAGCATTCGCTTTTACTTTCTTATCTGAATGTTAAAATCAGTATAAAATCGTATTTGCATAAAGCAAAGAAAATACTATTAAATATTTCTGTTTTTAATGACTCCATATAAAAAGGATAGTCGTACTAATTATACGCACATCAAAATATAGTAACAACTTATCCAAGCAAGAATCACCAAGTCTATACGTCTTATAAAGCACATCTTCGTAATTCGGAATATTTGAATTCAACTTGGTTTTCGAGATATACTTTCATCACTGTCAATGTGCAGATGTTTTTATGCGTTAAGAAGCGCATGAAAAGTCTGAAATAGTTGTTGACATTTTGAGCGAGAGAATAAAATTGCTGCTCGTTTCATATATTAAGAAATGCATTCGTGTGGCTTAATTATATTATTTATACCTTATTTGAAATTTTCCTGCAATTCACAATATTTTTCATGATCTAAACTATAAAAAATAATAAGTACAAATACAGCTACTTTTAATCATATACTTATTTAAAAAAAAAGTGTAAATATATATATACATTGTAAAAATTATTAGTTTTGATTTTACAATAAGTAAAAAAATGTTATACTATATATAATTGTTATACAAACTGCTTTAATTATATAAAAAAAGTATATAATAAAATTAAAAAAAAACAAAATTTCAATATCTTAGAATAAGATATCAAATATCAGCAACTGTATTAAAATTATGATAGTACATTATTAGATTAAAGTAGTAAACATAATTCCGATTAATTATATCCACAAATGAAAAAGAACTTGTATAACTTATATTCTTATATCTTTCGACTAATCCAATATTAATTATTTATAAATAATTAAATCTGTATTTATTGTGATGTATAAAATTCAATTATAAGTTTACAATTTTATCCTTTGTGATATAATGAGTATTAATTATCAAACTTTAAATTTAACTGTTTTTTTAATTTTAAATTATAATTTAATAAAATAATTGGAAAGTAAAAAATTTTTTGAAACTTTTTTCCTTGACTATTTTCTGAATCTCATAATTTCAATACACATCCAATTAGAAACGCTTTCTGTCTTCATTAAGAAAATTTCCTTCAATGTTGATTTTCAATTCTTCTAAAACTATTAAGATAACTAAACCAGATTCCATTTATTTGTAAATTAAATGAGATTCGATATATTTTACTACTATTCGATCTAAGGTGTTTGAATATAATTAAGTCATTAAGTTATCAATATAGTTAATTAAGAACTAATAATGCGAATATATTTATAATACTATTTTCATCTAATACTGTTGGATGTACTATTTAATATTCATCTAGAAAAGGATAAGGATAGAAAAGGTAATAGTAAAAAAAAATATTTATCAGTAAACGCATGGTAAAATTACTCTACATGAGTAAAGAGCAGCTAAGAATTTTCGATAAAATAATTGCTATTTTTTGCCATTATATATTGCATCATTCTAACAAAAAAAATTTGTAATAAGTCATTGTGAAAAATGTATTTAGTATAACAACAATAACGTTACAGTAGAAATATAAATTATTATTTTTTTTTAATTAAGCAAATATATATTTCTTTCCCCTAAAGTATTTTCAAATATAGTTACAAATTGCTAACATTAAGATTATTTTATTTTATTTTCCGATTAGTTGTATAATTTTAAATATCTGAGTGATATTCGATGGGACAACTTACTTAGATAAAAGGACGAAGACACTAAATAAAAAGGTGCTGTTACATGTTTTCGAAAGCTTGGGCACAAATCATTTGCAAAAGCTCTAGCGATCGATGCAATTGGGAACCTATTACAAGAGATAGTCGAATGTCACATTCACGTCGACGACAAAAGTAATTGTCTTGATATCAAAATGCATCAGCTGAAGTCTCAATAAATCATTTATAATGTAACCTTATAATTATCTCCATCGGCGGGTGAGCAGTGCAATAGAGAAACGGCGAAGGGTGGGACGATTGGCGGCAGAAGGAGGGGAGTAGTAAAAATTATGTTGGCGAAATCGTGAAAGTCCGTGACCCATTTTCTTGGATCACATCTAATGATCACTTCGAATCGAAGCCGTAGGCATCATCAAAAATATAGCCTTCATAAGCTAGGGAGGCACATCATTGTAAGACACATTAGCATAATCAGGTTATGCCCCATCACGCAACGCCCCTCGCGAATCCATCCTTTAATTGCAGCATGTACAAAGTATCCGCCTGTAATTTAGTGGCATTATCCTGGTATGCAGGGGCAAGTGCTCCCGGTTCAATCAATGTCTCTCGGCTGCGAGGAGTCCGCGGACAGTTTGCATGCGCGAGCGATGCTCACGGCTCTGCCACTGCATCTGTTTACCCCCCTTTCATCCAGACGGAGCCAGGATCCCTCCCTCATTCTCCCAGTGCACGTACAATTTATCCGAAGACGCTCTTTGTACGTGAGTACGCATCTCGTTTTTCCTCTTATACGGACACGCGTTCGTTACCTTTATCTTTTATTACTGATGAGAGTCTTCGGAACGTTTGAAGGCTGAGCACTGTGAGCTTAAGATGGATTCTCATGTAATTTGTAAATGGAGATTTTAACATAAATGTTGAAATTCTACTACTCGCCGACTTCTTCGAAGATAGGAAGCTTGTGTAAAAATGCAAATATCTCCATTTATTAAAAGCTTAATGGGGCAAGAGGGATTTTCACTGTACGATAACATTTATGTAGCTTCTACGGAGGCGACATTGATGATATTACGTCTAATTTGGCTGTATTGAATGCCAAGCAGTAGATGGTTCACAAGCATTAAGATAGAGCAATAAAACATTGCTTATATTATTAATTTAGAATAATGACAAAGCAAACTAATTCCAAAAAGAAAAGTATCAACGGTTGATGAAGAATATTCGCAATACTTAATTCGGTATTTCGTATCTATTTATGTTATTACACGGTAGAGTAAGAATTTTCAAAAGGTTTTCATAAGTTATAGACTATTTTGTAGAATGCGGTCATTATGCGTTCTACATGTAGCAGGGAAGTCGAAAAGTGGTACAAGTTGTACCGTAATCACGTTAAATCTAGCGGTGCCATAACGCGACGAAACAGCACACAAAATATCTTTAACATCGGCGAAATATTTTAAAAAAGCTTCCTCCCACTCTCCCACCGCTCATGCACACATAATCGAGTGGACTGTGAATAAATCGCGACTCGGCGGGATGAATAGAGCCGCGAGTCTCTCTTTCACTCTAGACTTATAATTTCGAGAAAGCGAGCAAAAGGATAAGGTAGATGGCAAATAAAACATAGCCGAACCACTTCATGAATGGGAAGCAAAAAGCATATTTATACATTTCCACTCCTTAGCTCCTCGAGCTTCAACGCTCGGGCTTCGAACGGCAATCCGAGAACATGAGAGATGCAAACCACTCAATTATAGCGTGGCCCGCGGCGTCGGTAGCAGCGAATCGCAACCGCAGCCGTGAACCCACCAAGAAAAAGGAACGGAAAGCCTCGCGCTCGCCGCACTTCCCTTTTTTCTTGTCTGTAAAGATGCCGCCACCCCGTCCCCGCCCTACAAGGCCGGACAGACGCCCCCCGCTCAAGCTCACTCCCCCCTCGACAGCGTAAACCACACCACCTGTTTTTCGCGACTGGCCCCTAGGGGTGTCTACGATATAATCGAGCGAAACTCGTTGATTAAACGCTTTTTCCACGAGGCGTTTTTTGATCGTACCTTCTCCTTTTCTCGCTGATCGATGATGGCCGAAATAAAGTAATTGCCCGAGCAATCGTTTTTTTATAGAACTGCGAGGGCTCGCGTGAAGGAAGAGTAGTCGACCATTATTTGTCAAAGTTATTTGTACTTTATCGATGCTGGGAAAGGTTGAATTATTCACCCTGTCGATCGCCAACCGATTAAGATACTAAAGTGCGGATTAGAGCGGAACGCACGTTAATTGGAGAAAAAAATGCAGCTGGAATAAATAAATTTTAAGAAGGATTGTTTTAGATCATCTTTTGATAAAGATTTTTCTTGCAGTGTCATCGTCAATATCATAGTCTTTAATTAATCAATTTCCCCTCGTCGATTTAAATTTTGCTTTTATTTTTACAAAATTTTTTACTTTTATATCCTAAAAATCGAAGGAATAATTTTTTAAATAGCAGTGAAATTGTACTTCATACTTAGTCTACTGTGAATGTTTCATGCATTGTTCTAGCCTTAAAATTATAAAAGTCTGAAAAGTATCTATATCTGAAAAATATATGCTTTAGTTATTTATTTATTTATTATTATTTTACTAATTAACCATTAACTATTTAAAAATCAAAATATTTTAAAGCTCAATAGAAACAAAATTTAAACATTTATTTTGAAAAATCGTTGATTTTTTATCATAAGTAAATTTGAAAATTTTAGTATATTAAAAGTCCTTTTTGAAATTTCAGTTATCATTGTATCCTAAAGAATTAGTCAGAAAGCTAAATATAATTCATATTACTTTACAAAATAAAAAAAATTATTTAAGATTTTATAAATATATATTATGTTGTAGCTTTTTTCTCTGATATGCCTTTGAAAATTCAAAGTATGCACCATTGCGTTGTTAAAAAAAACGTTAATCAAAAAATTTGTATTTGAATGGCTATAAACTTTTAATTGCTTGTCTTAAGATATGTAAGAAAAATTAATGAAATTTTATTATCAAAACTGTTTAATCACTAGAACAGGAAACTTACACGCTAATATTATTAAATTTTTATGTTTTTTAAATAAGATAAAAGAGTATCAAATATATTTTTATAATTAGAATAAACTAATTTTGTGTTGAAAAAACTATGAATACTGTAGTTTTTGTAATTATTTCAAAAATATTGAAAAAACTTTCAAATGATTTTTTAATCCGAAATTTCGTTAATTAGCACGTTAAATAACACATGAAAGCTTTATAATTGAAAATATTGATCCAATAAAATTATTTATGTTTACGAAATAAATAAGTAAGTAACTACATGAATGGAGAATAAATATCACTTTGGTAAATAAAAATCAATTTAATGCCATTAGAAATGCATGTCTGAAATGGGATTAATTTAAAAATCTGCAGAAACAATAAAGTGACGGTGTATGTCAACTCCACGTAAGGAGTTTACAATCATTCCAGTGTTAAGGTAAAATATGCAATTACGTAATAGAATGATCAAATTTGTAAACCTCTTATTTGTAAATCAAACTAATTAACAAATCCTTTAAAATAATTCGACATATGTAGCAGCATTACCAAAATGAAATGAGGCAAGGTCAACTTTTTGTTAACCAGTGATCTCAAATATTTTCATCGGTGCATGTTAAAAAAAAATTTTAAAAGAATAAAATTCACTTAAATATATCAAAGAAGGCAGAGGAAGAATGATAAAAAGAATGAAAAAGAGGTGAGTTGAGCGACTTGTAGAACGAGGTGAATCGCCCATTCCAAGAAAAGAGTTCCGAGCTTGTCAACTTCGTACCGTCCTCGTGAATTGCATTATCATGCAGCGCAATTTTAAGGCAAAGGGATAGCACGTGGAAGTCTGCCTAAATAGATTGGTCAGTTTACCTCGACGATGACAAAGAGCCTTGGAAAGAATCCGAGAAAGATGATGACGCCGATTTCAAGGATAAAGCGGATTAATTTCGCGCAATACAGCATCAGGGTAAGATTACAATGGCAGTTTCTTCCTTCCTTTGACGACATTAATACATTCATGACATATGTTCGTACAGGTAATCAGAGTAAAAAAACTAAGCGTAAGTCATTTTATAACAGTCGCAAAAGATATTAAACGAATCTACGAGATTAAGTATTAGCAATCATAAGGATATATATATTTTACACCTGTTAAATAACTGAAGTAGTTTCAAGTTATCATATGTATAAGCTTTTATTTATTATGCTCCTGTACTTAGATTTCAAAAGTTATAGTTATTATAAGTTTTCGATTGTCTACAGTGATATTCAAAGGCTTTAAAATATGAACCAAGAGTAACTTGATTATTTTTTTAATAAAGAGAGCAATTTCTTGAAAAAAAACTATATTCATTATTGACAAAACTTCTAGTTCTATAGCTTAAACATTTTAACTTAAAAACTAATAGCTTGTTGTAGAAAGAAGTTATATATATAAGCATGATTTTTTACTTACTAAAAAAAACTATTTGATCACTTAAAGAAAACTTTTTTTGACAAAAAAATTTAAGATTGTGTATCTTATATCATAGAGCATTCAATACAAATTTAATAAAACTATTTAATAGAAAATATCAAAGCATTTTTATTGTAAATTATAGTCTTAAATAAGCTAAAGTTTTTGTTAAATAATTGTGTATTTTTATATTAACTAAATACACTTGCGTCATTATACACATTTTTATAGTTTACGAATCGACGTAAGAATGCGTGTATCAGTATCATAATATTTATTTTAGAGCGTTTCTAAGACTCAATGGTTTTACAAAAAGTTTATATAAACAAATTTTCTCTGTCTGATGTTAAATCTATAGTCACTAACAATAACGCGATGCTGCAATATTTAAAAAAACAAGGTATTGTAACTTCATTTCTGCAGCTTTCAAATTGATTTTATTTGCTTCCTCACTTCGACAAGGTTTTTGATATATAACTTTTTTATGATGTCCCTCAATTGATTCATAATACATGAAAATTACAATTACGCTACGGAAGTATTTCAGTTTTAACGAATGTTTAGGCGACCAAAATTGATTAAAAAATTTCTTTGAATATCCGTGCGCTGCATGAACATGCTATAAAATGTATAATTATATTCATTTCAATTTTATTAAAAGTTTTAATTCTAAATACTTGCAGATTACATATGAATTTTTTGTAAGTTCTATTTAATATCACAGTTCCATATTAATAATTAAGTTACAAATAACCTATTTGCTTCTTGCTCTATTGCTTCTTAATCTGATTACTAAAAAGTAAGTTTTATATTTATCTACGTATCTATTTGTATGTTTTATCGTCTGTATTTAATTTACATACGGGTATTTTTATTTAAAAAAAACTAATTTTTTTAAGGAAATATTTTGTGTCTTATAAAATCATTCACTTAAAAATTTAAACAGAATAAGCCTGACCAATTGTATCTATTACTGCTGTACCAAATATTAATAATATATTTATCAAAAACATAATCCAAACTTCTCATTAAAATATTAAACAAAGATTAAACTCTCACAAAAGCCGAAATAGTGCACCATTACTTTGAACTAAATGCACCAATACATGACAAGCAGAAAAGCAAAGCTTGGATTTAGATTGATGAAAAAATTACGTAGTTTGCAGGGCACACGAAAAAAGATACAAAAACAATTCGGCATTGGGAGGAAAAATAAGAGAAGGTGCCGTCGCCGTTGGCAAAAAATCTCATCCGAAGTTCAAAAGTCTACGTCGACCCAGACAACACTCTTGCCTAAGAATTAGCTGCACGCATCATTCATTAAATCACCGTGTATAAAAACATGAGAGCCGTTTCAGATAATGCTCCCCCAGGAATTTCCGAAACGCCAAAATGTGGGGTGAGGGGTATATATTGCCCAACGGTCACGCGTATTCGCCCGATTGACTACGTCGTTCCGTCGGAAATTCACCGCTGGGGAATCTTCCGTGGGATTCGGCCAGCTCCGATGTAAGAACGATGTATTGGGAGATTGGGCCTAGATAAACTGTAATACTGATACTTTTCTTTTCCCTTTACTACATTTACAATAGAACATTCACCGACTACACGTGCCACAGTGACCAATCGAATTGGGGCTGGTCTGAAGCATGCAGGTAGTTTTCGGCTACACATACGCTTGAGTCAATTTATAATGAAACTATGACTATCTAGCGGAGAGCAGGAGAACTTTGCGCGCCCTTCTAAGAATGCTTACCCTAAGAATCGCCAGTACTTTTGCGCGATTGAAGGCAATATTAATGCTCGAAAATATTGAGTACACGGACGCTCTGAAGGTATATGATCAATTTAGGTCCTAACTATTTTATTTTAATCGTTAGTCTTCGCCAGTTGCATTTATTTCAGTTAAAATATTATGAAAGGTATGCGTATGTATAAAGTTTTCTTTTAGGATATCACATACAACTTAATTCGCATTACCTACAATTAATTGAAAATCTGATGCACTCAATTTCGTGCTACAAATTTGTAAAAACATTGAATTTATTTTTGAGCTTTTGTATGTTTTAAAGTGTATTATTGAACATTTTTGTGAAGCCTGACAAGTTATTATATATTAAATATCATAAAAAATAGAAAATTTGGCTGCAATATAAAATTACCAATCTCACGTATTTAGTATGAAGTTACCTAGATTTGGAATTATTTCAGTTTAAAATGATTCATGTATCACGTACATTAAATTTATAGTAAAATGCATTTTGTGACTTTCATTCTGTTTTAAAAAAACATAAGTTATAAACAAATTAAATTTTTTACTTTTTTACAAATTTTATTATAACTTCACACACTTTATTGTGAGCTTTATTCTTTGTAATGCTATAAATATTTCCATTGAAAATACAGCTATTCATATATAAGTTAAATAAAAATTTCAAGAGTAAAATTTTATGAACTAATTCACTTAGATAAAACTCATTAAAAAAATCATTCTGTATCTATTACTTTGTTTGTTTAATATTTATATACAAATCAAGTTATATGCTTTTGAAAATAAATCTTTTTTTTTCTTTTTTCTTCTCATCAGAATTATAATTAAGCATATTTTCAAACACTAAAAAATATAATATTAAATTATAATATATTTAATAATTATTAATAATAATAATAATTAATAATATTAGGACTGATTGGTAAGAAAAAAAACGAGTTATTGACTGTAAATTATTTTCTTTAAAAAACTTGCGATTCCTGTACGCAATCTTTTATAATATAAAGTTAAAATACGTGTAATGTATCACACAAAACGTGTGCATTTTTTTTACTCAATGATCTATCGAATCAAATACTTTGTCGAAAATAAAATAAAACTTGTAACTGTATTAAATATAAATAGTTTTATGAAAAATTATTCATACAAATTTATGGAGTATTAAACTCTATTTCGAAGCATCGCTCACATAAAATATTTATATGGAAAGGCATGAATTGGAGTTAGAGAATAATATCTTTTATACATGAAAAAAATTAAATATTTTAAGATAATTATTTTTATATTGTTTGATATATATGTATAAATATGTTATAAAGCTTTACTTTTTTAATGATCTTATTTAGGTATATATGTATTTTTTAATAATATATATAAGATTGGCTATAATAATTGGTTTTAATTCTAATCAAGAATAAGTTAGCCAAATCTATGATTGTACAACTAATAATCATTTATCATGATAAACAACCGTGGTTTAACTAATACTAATTTGAATTTGAATGAATATAAAACATTACATAAACAATTTTCTAATTGATCTAAAATACTACGTATAAAACATAAGACTTAAAAAAAATGCGTTTTATAAAATTTTAATTAAGTTTGTTGCACACTGTAATTGTTGCTCACTTAAATATTGTATGTATTACAGAATAGAATATATAAAATATTTTAAATTGTTAGCAGAATATAGAAAATTTAAATAAAAATTATATCAGCTTTATGATCTAAATTTTTAAAGTATTTTTATTCTACATAGAAAAATAAAATATATATATGAACATGAGAGGTTTTGTTGGCAGACTGACTTGAAGCTTTTTGAAAACGTAGAAATGGGTGAATCGCTGTTAGCTAAATTCTCTTTTGTAGCGCTTTAGAAAAATATGATATGTTTAATAAAGTTAGTTATTATAATACGTTAAAATATTTACACACAAATAAACGCACATTTAAAGATGCACTATTTTTTAATTTTTCCTAATATTGGATTTATCGAGAATATCAATAGCATAGTTTAAGAAAAGTATACATGTAAATAAACAAATATGATCAATTTTAGTAGCACAAGTATATGTGCGAATTTTTGTGTGTAAGACTTATATTTAAATAATATTTGATCAGGTGTCAAGTAAGATCTAAGCTATACATAAGATAAGCATATATCAATAAATAAACTATGCAAAGAAAAACTCTATAGCTAATTTACACAGTCTTTGTTCTTTCAAAAATTGTCAATTTGAAATTCACTGTCCATTTATTTATTCTTTTTTTATTTTGAAGATAGAGGAATTGAAAAAATTAAATTAATTTGATTAAAAATTCTTTTGATAGGTATTAAAAATCAATGCTCATTGGAATAAAGATTATAAAGTAAATAAAAACTTAATTAAAATGAATATTTTCCTGATGAAATTGTAATCAATTTTAGTTTACAAACATCCAATGATAGAAAAAACCCCATAAAATGAAAATAAAATGTAAAAGCTTCTGTCCCTTTCCTACTTTTTAAACAACAAAATAATGATGAGTGTAGGATAACTGGCTTTAGCCGGATGGAATTTCATCAGTGCCGAATGTAACGTAGTGACACAATGGCGGTCATCGTTTCTTAATTCGATAGCAAATAGTTTTCTTGTCCAGTCATTGTCCCAGGCAGTCGAGAAGTTGGATATGGATCAATAATAATCCGAAGTCGACATGCTTACTCAAAAGTGGAGAATGAGCTTGAAATTGAATCCAGGAATGAAGTGATAATGCACTGAGAGCCTATTGATCGTCCGCACAATCCTCGTCATGTACGAGCTGGAGATACATACAAAAGGGTTTGTTATGCAAATGCGAGAGCCCGGCAGATGTGTGCATGTACGAGTAGCAACAAGGTCAAAAGTACCGGATTCGCGAACTGGAATGTCCCCCTTTTTACAAGTTGATTTCGTTGGACGTATGAAAATATTTCCCTTGTGCCAAATGGATACGGAAGTGGCTGCCCAACGCCACCTTTCAATCCGCGTTACTTTCTAAAATGCTCAGAAACAACAGAAATCTACAACCCTGACTTCACTTCCCATTTCCCCCCTCTCCCTCAACATCTTACGCAGAATGTGACTGATTGCGCTTTAGTTCTGAATATATGAATATACCGGAGAAAAACGGTTTTGATGCAGTCTCGGGCTAATCAATTTATTTAAAATAAAAATTAAGAGAGCTTTCTTTTCTAGCTTTTATTAATATACATACTCAATTGTTCGAAATTCGGTAAGTGTATATTAGATTAGTTGGACCGCTCTTTAAAAAAATGCTGTTCTTTCATGCTAGGTGCAGTTTTGTTAACAACTTCCTGAGTTCCACAATGCTAGTAGTTGGAATTTCATTAACCGGGTTTAAAAAAACGATTTTCACCCTCATCACGTAATCTGGAATCTAGTTTATAAGGTTGAATAAAACAACAGAGCTCATTCGATAAACGTGATAAAACAAGTAAGACAGCGATAGAACGAGGAGCGTAGGAGCGTAGGACAGTACGGGAAGGGGGTGAGGGAATAAGAGAAACAAAACACAGAGGGAAGCAAATAAGACAAAGGTATTATATATGATGATAGTATTAAAGTTTCTTTCCTAAATTGTTCGACAGTTTCAATAATTTTATATTTTTTATTATTATCTATTTCATTTATTTTCTAAAAACTTTGTCTTATATACTCTTTTAGGATATCAACAATAATTATATTTTTCGCAATTGTAATAAATGTTTAGTTATTTATAAACAAAATTGATAATTAATCAAAATAAGAATAAAGACGAAGTTTTCAAATTGTTTTTAAAAATAATATTCAACTTTTTTCATGTTTTTATATTATTAAACAAAGTATTTTTAAGTAAGGTTATGAAAACAATTTATATGAAAACGAAAAAGTTGTGGGAAAATGCCGGAAGGCTTACATCAAAGAAGATAACTGACAATTCAAGTATAAGACCTTTTGACAAACAAGCATTTTTAATTCCATTTGCCCTTTTCATGAAGAACAAGATTATTGGTTTTATTAAAATATGCCAAAGTGCAGAAAATCTCTTTGATTCAGTCCTGTTACAAAAGCAAATTTACGCAATCCGATTCAAAAAACTTCAATTACAGTAGAGGATTTTTTAAGCGTTAAAAAAAATAACCAGTGAAGGACGAATTTCGAATGAACGCAAGCGAATTTGAAAAAATCCTCATTAAATTTTCGAATTGAGCACTTTGAAACGCTCGATGGTAGTTTGTTTGGCAATAGAATGAGGAGAAGAAAAAAGGAAGAGAGAGAGAAGCAATGAATAAATGGTCGACGGGCAATATTTAAATATTTGCCACACTGCTCGATATCTTGCAAACCAAAATAGGCGACGAAAGGGCGAGGCAGTGCTACCGTGTAACAAAAGACGAGTCTTGGAGCTACGGTAAGTAGGCCAAAAAGTTAATTGATCCTTCTTTATTTTTGAATTTATAGCTTTGAAGTTCATCTATTCATTTACGAAACATCATAATGCGGCAATTATTTATTCCTCGCACTGAGTGGCGACTTGCGACCCATATCTCGGGCATGGCTGCCAGGTCGAGCCAGTTAACCATAACTGCGACCATTCATGGCAACTTGATGGTGGTTTGGAAAATACTTCTCCATTTGTATTTAAACGCTTCTTTGAACGATTGAATAAGATCTATGTAATTTAAATAAGCATATAAATTGAATTTTTCGTTGATAAAGCATGAGTATTGCATTATCAATCGTTGATGGAAGGATAAAATCGAAAATGAAAATCCTGAAAATGGATTCAGGAGGAATCGTAATTTAATTAAATTAAGTTAAGCGTCTATAACTTTTTAGTTTTAAGGCCCTCCAAATATTCATACGTATTATTTACTAATGAAACGAACAGTTTTTGAGTACTAAGAAGAATCAACTCTTTTATCATATATAATTATGTACAATCTATAATATATAAAGTATAAGTACACCTATAATCTGCAGATAATCCGAGACTTCATTTGTGTATACAAGCAACAACTAAACGCGCAATGACTCTGTATTATGCAACTATTCAAATTTCAAGAAAGATGTTTAAATTTAAGAGTATTTGCTTTTATAATGAGTACAATTTATGTAAAGCAATTACTATAAAATTAAAAATAAATTAAATTTCTACTCATAAAAATTTGTGATTAATTTCATCAATTAAGAAAGAGTTTCTTTCATTCGTTTCATTTTAAAAAATCTGAATATTAAGATGTTATTATACCCTCGTAGTAAGTTTTGAATGTATTCTCTTCCTTACTCACTTATACTAATATTATAATAAAGTAAATGATGCAAAAAGTAACCACAAGTATTGTTTATTTCATTATCATAATGACTTTAAATTTTGAGTTTAATGATTTTTTATTTTGGAAAAATTAATTCTAATTAAAATAATTCCTAAGTCTTTATATTAAAAGCGTACAATTCAATAAAATTCTTTGCATGAAGTATTACAGTGTATGATCCTGAAGTTTCTTACTGCATAAAAGGTCATAAATAAACATCATCTATATTTACTCTAAGTACATATTCTAATTTTTCTAAGCACATATATTTAATTAAACGTATGCACATATAAACGTGTGTACAATTTGTATTTAGCACAAATATTTTTTGTTTCATTAAAATGATGGCAAACTAGTACATTTGAACCTTCATATAATAAAGATCAAACCCTTTTGAATACAATAATTTAATTGTAAAATAATTAAAAAGCAATTTAAAGGTAATATAGTGTAAAGCATCAAAAAATGCAATTGTTCCAATAAAAATAAAAAAATTTTAATATTGAAAAACATATTATTTTAGATTGTATTTTAAAACAACATTTGAAATTTAATGGTAATAACTTCTTTATTTTAGATCAAAGAAATTAAAATATTTTGTAAAGTTTACAGGTCTCAAAAATTTTTATTTCAATATTCGTCAAGTTTTCCAAGCGAAAAATTCTTGAATGAGAAAAGGGGCAACATGACCTATGAAACCTACAGGAGAAAATATAAGATATGATTTTAGACAAGCTATGGAGAAGAAGAGAAAGACAACAAAATGAACATGAATGGCGTCAATTGGTATTGACTAAAAAGTACCTAAGCCGTTCTATAATAACAGTTAGTGTTAGTTTATACAAGCTGGATAAAGTGAAATTGGAGGGAGAGGGAAAGAAATGGATAAGTAGCTATTGAAGGTAATAAGAGAGATATAATTTATTATGAAAACTATGACAACTTCCGTTAGCCCTTTCGGAACGCTTCACCTATCTCCATATAAAGTGAATCGGTACTTGAAGCTCGTAAAAAATTCCTTTGTTTTTCTTTTTAGATTAAGTACATGCATATGCATGCGCGATTTCACACGGTTCTATAATGTTTAAAATGTATAATATAATTGATTCGATTTAAAACAATGAACACGCTATTTTTTGGTTTTTCTTCCGAAAACGTGTTCACTGCAAACATTTATAACTCTACCCTGTAATTGAATGTTTGAAACTGCAAGTCAAATTATTTTAGAAAAACTATATTTACTTCTCGAATCGATCAACAAACAAATATGAGTTTAAAAATAAAAACAATGAATATATTTATATTCATACATAATCATTACTCTCTAAAAATTTTAAATTAAAACATTATGTTCAATTTAAATATAAGAACAGTTTTTCCTGGATACATTATTTTAAATTTGCAGGATTAGGAAAAAGACAATCAAATCTAAGCACAAACTCAGCGATTTTCACTTTGCAAAAGAGCAATATTTAATATTTTTAAAGTATTAGTTGCTTTGAGATTAAACATGATTAAAATATAAAACATATATATCGCGGACGAAAAGTATTGTCATTAAATATTTATGTAATAAATTCTTAGTATTTTATGTGATATGCTATAAGTATTATTATTGATATTAATAATAATTTAATATAAAATAAGATAATTTATAAAAAAATTAGTTGCAATTATATTTTACATTTATGGTAAAAAATAGTTTCAATCGATTAAAAGCATAAGTAAATACTGTTAACATATGCACCTGTAATATTACTAGAGAAGAGACATTAAAAACTAGAATATTCTACATTTTGAATATCTAAAATCTTTATTAAGTGCACTAATATCATATATTTATTATTAACTTTTTTGCAGTATTATCATACGTATGATTATGTCTACATATATATATATATTATAATCGATAAATGCACAGCTTTTAGAATTATGGACTAACAATAAATAACAACTGATTTTAAATCTAACCCTTATGTGCATAAATTTTATCAAAGATAATATAAGTTAAATAAGCAATAAAACAAAATATAAAAGATGATTGTAATTTATGTTTTATAATGTAATTGAATTACATAAAAAGTCAAGAAAATATAATACTTGCAAAAGTAATAGAAATATTGTAGCAGAATTAAATGTAAATTTTTTTTAGATCTCATAACTCGAAAATAAGTAAGAAAATAAAAGGAGTGCATGCACCAATACAGCTTTCAGTAATGAAATATCGACAAACCAGTTAACAATTTTTGAGATATACAAAACCTGTACTGAAAGCAAACGGAAATTTGTAAAACTTCTAAAGTTGATATCGTATTAGATTCTAAATGTACTGAATATTGAAAAAGAAGAAACATTTTCAAATTATTACGTTATTTTGAATAACATTTAAAAGTGCAAAGTATTTTCTTCAAGTCTGAAAAGTCTGAAAAATTTCATTAACTTTATTTGAAACAATTAATAGACTTTATTAAAATATGAAGTGAAAGTACATCATATAAATGTATAATAAAGCGAAGAAGATCTTGTCTACAAACTGTTGAAATTAGAAAGTTAAACTATTTATCATTTAAAAAACTCGATATATTTTTCAATTCTGTTTTTAACAAAATTATATATACTCGACCATACATTATCAAATACAACGAAAAGAAAAAATTTAACTTAAAATAATTTCCGGTAAGTTTTATTTACTCGAACAAGATCAATGATATTGACTGATAAAAGTTAATTTCCTTCAAGAAAGTTTAATTCATTTTACTTGAACAGCATGTACTCAAAAAAGTTTTAACGAAACTTTGTTCAGTCAGGTGTTTGCAGTTGAGAAAAATAAAAAATGAAAGCAGATAAAAACCGAATATAAGATAGAATAGATAAAAGAAATGAGAGCTAAACAGAAAAGTAGTATTTAAATAAAAATTTCTGGTTGATCTTTTTAAATAAAGTTGTTCTTAATTTTAATATTGCATATTTTATTTATTAAAGTAAATAAATAGATAATATTCTGGAATAAAATAATATTAAAATATGGTATATTGAAATAATTTTATGTTTAAAATACGGTATATTGAAATAATTTTATGTTAACATTTACTAAATAGTGTTACTAATTTCTTAATTTTAATATTAAGGGTTTAACTTTAATTCATTACTTAAAGAAATCATAATAATTAAAAAAGTACAAACAAAATTTATAAAATCTCTTAATTATCTTAATAATTTATTAAATAGAAAACCTTTTAAAACGAAAAGATTTTGTAAATATTTTATTCATTATCATTATCATATTTTTAAGTTATATTCTTTAAAATTACCGTTTCTTTTAGTAATTTAAACATTTTTTTTATTTTTTCTCTAAAGAATAATGTTTCTCATTTTTAAATTTGCTGAAACAAAAAATCTTACATTTAATAGAAAAAATGTGTAATCTTTCAAAATATAAGATACTATATTTTTATCTTTTACATTTAGAAAAATATATATAGAATGCTTTTCACGGTTAAAAAACTACCATTCATTTAAAATTATATTTTGATTAATTATTAAAATTAATAACGATTTAGATACAATTTTTTTTAATTTAAATAAATATTAAAGTTTTTCTTATAATCTTAAACCTAAATACTAAAACCTCGATTTATTATAATCACTCTAATGCGACAGTTTCTTGTAACTGTATTGCTTGTAAAATTTGTATAAACTGATTCGAATGATTTTTAATATAGTATTGGCAATTATATATATATGCAGAGAATAGTTTTTCTGTGACCAAAAAAGAAGCTTCTTATCAAGTTAATCGCTTCACCATCAGTTGCTGCATGCAATCATGATAACATGTACAAATTTTCGAATCGAAAAAAGGTAAAAAAAATTGTTTACTATACGCCTCGAACGTTCACTAGCAGGCCATTCGAACTCAAAACTTAAAATGAACACATCATTTAACCGTTGATAAATGATTACGTATGGCTTTAACGTGCGCAGACACTCTTAACGCAATCCTTCCTTTAAGTCAATCACTAGTGCTTCAGCGATCCGTCGAAATCGAGAACAAAAAAAGAGCACGTTCATAACAAAATGCCATTTCCCTTTTTATCTTCGAGTGGATTCCTTACCCGAGCATTTCTAAAAAAGAGCTACGAAAAAAGAGAAGACACCCGGTGTGGCCAGTAGCCATTGATCAAAAGAAACTAGTTGAGGCTCGAGGCCAATAGCAACATATTGCAGTAGCACAAAAAGTAGCATCCGTGAAATAAAGGGGCCAAGGAGAAGAAATAACACGAAGCTCTCATCGATCAGAAGGAAAGGCAGAGATGACGCAGTGCCCGGCCTAGTGATCGCTAATCAGGTGCAAAGTGCACGAGACCGTGGCAGAGCACACAAAAGATAGTCGAGACCGAAAGCAACCGGTTTCCGGACGCTAGTCAACCACCCACTCGTCTGTCATCCGATCGAATCGACTAACTGGTATCTCCGCGCTTAACACGTGTCTCGACTTATCGCTCCGAACACGCGTTACTAAAGAGAGCGCAGTATCATCTTCCCGTCGAACTCGAATTTCCATGTGTGTTAAGTAGACTGCGTGTCGTCGGGAGTCTGACGCCTTAACGACGAAGCGTTAGATCGAGTCGAACTGTGATAACTATGACATTTGGTAATGGTTATCCGACGTCAAATATCTGCAGAAGTCACAGCATCCTTAGCCAAAGAAAACCTCGAGTTTAGTCGAGTGCTTTCCGTCCGCACGGAAATGAGTTTGAGGAAAGGCTGTATAAACGATTAAATGTAGTTAATGTCATGTTTGCATCGTTAATCTAGTGTGATCTGATCGATGTATTTCTATCTTCAACGGTACTCAACAATGAGTATCGGATGAAAGCTTTATAAAATCCACCTTGCAATTTGTCCATCATGAATTATTAATAAGACAATTTAATTGTAATATTTATGACTTATTTATTGACTTATTTTAAAAAAAAATTTTTTTTTTTCTAAAAATTTTTTATTTGTACGCTAATAGAAATATAACATCTTAAGCAAATTGAACGCTGATAAGTGAATTACTTTGACATCATTTGAATTGACAACGGGTTAATAGCAAAAAATAGTTTCTCAAATTAAATATTATTCTTTCCAACTAAAAAAATTTCAACCGATATGAATGGTGCATTTTATTGTATTGTATTGTAATGTATTTTAAGAAGAATTTAAAATATTTTTAATTATTTATTTTTAAATGGGATTTAACTTTTATATTGTACATGTCATAATTAATCATACAAATTTTAAACAAGTAATTTAAATAAGAGAGTTTAATTTCAATTTTTTATTTTTTTATCGTTAAATTGAATAGCTCGAGCATTCCTCGAATAATCATTATAATTGGTGCTAAAAAAATATTATGTGAGTAAGTAAGAATTTTTTTATAACCGAGATCATTCAGAAGTAATTAATTCATTTTTATTGATGCCTTGAAACATAATTGCTTCAACAATTATTCTTGATAAGATTTTCATTTATAAGTAAAAGCTAAAAATAAGAATTAAACCCATTAAATAAGACTAGTATAATATTAGACACATTAGCAAAAGTAGTTTAGAACAAAGCAAATGTGGCAAATACTTATTATAAAATAGAGCCCAATAAATATTTAAAATATGCATAAATTATATTTTGCATTTAAATAAATTGATTAGTATATTGTACGTTATAACAAAAGTTACCATTTAATAGTTTTAGTATATTTTCAACATTAAAAATCAATGAAAAACTTAATTCTTACAAATTATTGTATCAAAAATTTGTAACTAAAAAAATTTGTCATGACGGAAATAATGGACTATAAAAAATTAACATAAATAACTATACTAAGAAAAAAATATTTCATCGAAAAATCTATTAGTGTTATGAAATAAATTTATTTTAAAAATTTAGAACATATGCTTTCTCACTATGAGAAGGATTTACATTTAATTTTACTACTTTAACATAAAACAGTTGCTTAGATATTAAATAAAAATAGATAATAATGAATCATTAAATAATGAAGAAACATTTTTCTATTGTACCATGGAAATATAAAATTTGCATGCAGTGTTGTAACGAATCATAAAAATGTAACATTTTTACTTCTAATAACAATAGTTATAACAAAGATTTATGTCTTTTCATTCGAGCCACCGCAAGTGCAACTTTAAACCGGCATTGAAAACAGTCTAACTAACTGGCAGCTTTATTATCAGCTCTTGAAAATTGTGTTCTTCTATCAGGGATTTAATAATACGAATTCTCGATGAAAAGCCCGTCAATTTGCTTCAGCATTTCAGTTATTGCAAAAAGCCACAACTACGTTCTTAATTCAATAAAAAAAGAAGAAAACAAAAGGAGGACAAAAGAAGATGAAGAAGAGAAAGAAGTTGATGATGAAGAAGAAGAAAAAGAAGAACGCAGAAAAGCTTATGTACGCGTGTGGTTTCAGTAAATTTCTTCGTAGACCACGTATGCAAATTTCATTCCAACATCCTCTATTGGAATAAAAGAAAGTTTTGCTTCACTCTCAACACCATGAACGATTCCGCAGTTCTTTGTAAAGGCATGAAGAGAGAGATAGATAGATAGATGGATAGAGAGGGAGAGAGTGAGACATAGAGAGGGGGCGAGAGAGGAAAACAGAGCCTGGAAATGCGTGAACCAAGAGCTCGGTAAGAATGTTTAAGAATGAAAAGGAAGGAGAAAAGTGACGCGCGTTATTCACGAAAGTAATAGGCTAAAACGACCGGTGGTGTGCTTTATTACTAATATCTTACACCAAGCTCCAGAGGCGGCTTATAATTCTATTGTGCACGTCGAGAGCCAAAGTACGTGCATTGTTTCACGATTGTTGAAGAGAAATTCATAGGGTTTCACCCCATTGTATCAATAGCTACGTGAAATGCAAATTTGAGGTCCCGCCGCTGTTGTTTCGTTCTCTCGACACCAGCTTGGCGCCGTTCACCTTTGCTTACCCTCGCTATTTTAACATGGGATACAACTGAACTTTGGCTAGTCTAACACAATGTACGTTTAAGTAACTATCGAGACTTCTGATAAAGTTAACTATTTGCTCATTAAAGCCGACTTCCTCGTGCCTCTCGAATCACTTTCCTACCATTTTGATGTCTCTCATGAGGCCCAGTAGCCTGGAAATTTGCTTTCCGACGTTCCCCTCTAATCATTAACTTTATCGAACATAATTTCGGGCGAACAAATAACTCGTCCATTCTCGCACAGTCTCGTCTCGTAATTGTAAAATGATAATCCTTTCAGTCGTTTCTCAAAACAATTCATTCCTTGATTTAAAATATTTTATGCAACATTGTTGATGAAACTAACGTTGTTTTAGTAGCTATAATGCTTTAAGAATTTTAGTGTACACGACTTATTTTGTTAGAAAACACTTTTCTTACAAAAATTATTTCATGATACCTTAATGTACGTATGTAGACAAACACCGAAATACTTTATAAAATATCTATAACCATAAATCATCTATGCACAATATGAGCTTAATTTAAAATATAGCTAATGATTTTTATAAAAACTGAAAATTTTACATGTTTTCAAAATATTGAATGCTTAAATGACTCTTATTATCAATTCGTTAGGTACGTTAAAATTTGAAGTTCTACCTTACAACTCCTTAAACTACCATGTACATATTTGTTTTCACCTATATTTACCAATCGCAAAGAATTGTCTTTTTAAATCATATTTAATTGCGCTTATGGGCTTAGGGATTGTCTTTTTAAACCGAGCGGCCTATCTTGAGATTTGTACCTCGAGATTATCGTTGACTTTTTGATAGATAAATTAGTATGGTGGCATACTATTACATAATTTCATTATAAATAATATTTATTTAAAAAAAAAATTTCTAATACAATATTGTAAGTTTTTTTCTATTTATAATAGTAAATTTATTGTCACTCGCCCAGCAATAAAGATCACCACTCGTTATTATTATCATACTACATATAAATCGCAATGGGTTACAATTATTTCCGTTCTTGAAGCTGATTTAAGTTAATTAAATAAATAATACACTCGAACTTGCGAAAAAAATTGAATTTTCCTACTATTATTACAAAATATAAGCTTATATAACGTTACTACGAAATAATTCTTCAATTTATTGTGAAAAAATAACAATAGTTTTTATATTAGTCAAAAATCGTTCTACATATAACCTTTTTTATATCTTTAATATTTTTAAATGATAAATGTTATTTTTGAAATACATATAATAGCAATGAAGTATTTTAATTAATAAATACTTAATGTTTTAATGTTTTTATTATATAGCAGACAATTAATATAGCATTGTAACCTTAATATGATATTTTCCATCTCATTGTAGTTTAAATGAAAGCACAATAATGAAGAATTTGCTTCATCTCTGATAATCCGCTTATAATTACGTTATAAAATTTTACCATAAAATGAATAAAAAGATAAGACGAAATTGATATTTTTTAATGTATAGATTTCTTTCAATTCTCCATTATTTAATGTAGTTTTATGTGTCGTAAAACAGATGAATTTTTTAAGCAACGTTTTTCTTGAAACTTAAAACTTTTTAAATAATAGCATAGGATGTAATTAAAAGTGTATAAAAAATATTGTAATTTTGCAAAACAAAATAACAAAAACAGAAAGAATCATTTTTACTTTAATTATTCTAAAGTGTTTCATTCGATAGACTTGAGGCCACATTCAGTTTCCTTTAGAGCAACTAACGTTTTGTGACTTTGAAAAAAAGAGCCTATATACTTTTGTTAGTTATTTTCACACCAGTTCTGTGACTTTTCTGGGCCTTTCTGTTTCGCTTTTTCCATCATGAAAAATTATTTTAAACTATCCTACAATTCTATTTTTATAAAACAAGAGGTATAATGAAATATATGAGCTCATCCAAAAAATTTTTTAGTACCCATTTACTTCATATAATGATTGTACGTGAAAATTCATCCCAGTGATTTTGTAGGTGACTATAAAAGGATGCCATTAAAAGTCCTTGATTATAGAAATTTCTAAATGACTCACTTTAAAGATGTTACATTTTTAGCTAAAGAATCAAGAAAGCGTTAACTGAACTGTAACAGGTTTTTTTAAGTTATGTATTTTTTGCTTTTTAAGTATCGTTCTGAATTAGCCTACGAAATTTAAATTAACGTTTCGTATTTAATGAATTCTGATAAAATTTTACAAAAAAAAAAAATATTGGTAAACACTTGTAAAGACACTGACATATTATACATTTTAATATTACTATTAGAATATACATTAGAGTTAATAATTTATTGGTCATGATTTATAGGTCCACTAAATCTGAAAAGTAGCAATTGTTATTTCATTGCATAATAATTTATTCACACTGATTTTGTAAAAAATATGATTTTTAAATATAATAACTTTGAGTCATAAGAAGGAAAAAAAAATTTTTAATTACAAACGTATAAAATATAAATATTTGTCTTTACAAATCAAATTGAATAAATTAAAAAATATTTCATATACTGTATATCATCGTATTAAATAGATCATAAATTTTTAACAATTACAAATTATTTAAATATTTTTACTGTACAATCCCCTTAAAAACCGATTTTTAATTTAATGATCGAAATAAACTTGAAGTTAAAGGTAATATTGACTTAAATAATATTTTCATCTGAAGAATAAATTTTGTTAAAATTTATATACATTTTTGTAAATAATTTGTTTAAGTTATTAAGGTTCTTTCAATTACATTTTTATCATAATGATAAAATTAAAACCACATGGATATTTGAACATAAAATTTTTTATAATTAATACCGAAATAAATGACATCATTATGTATTTAATTAATATTTTTTCTCATTACCAAGTAGATATTAAGTTTAAAAAATCATACTTTATTAATCTAAAGTCAACATTTCAAAAATATGAGTAAAGAAATATTCGTAATACTACTCGTGTATTAAACAACAGTTGCCATATATGCATGGGACCGCGAATGCATTAGTTTGGCAAATATCAGCTGAGCAGAGCTGATTTTAAAATAAAGTCTTTTTTCAAAACTTCAATGAATATCTATCTATCTTACAATTATCACAATGAACACGTACAAGAGCTGACGGTTTCCCAGACATAGGCTTTCACCCAGCGCGCGTAACTTTTAACGAGTGGTCATTTATTCAGCAGCCGATAGACTATTACAATCAGGATACGGCCTGGCTAACGACGACACCTCTAATGACAACGTATTGCCGTCCCTAACTCAACAGCCGTACACAACAATTATCATTATCTCGTATTGCCCTTTCTACCGACCGACCTCCACCTCCAACTTCTTCCGCGCCCTTCAGGCACCGCTCGCCAACTCCGCTCGCCAACTCCGCTGCCACGATTGGCGTCGGTAACCCGCCATCGTCGGATCGTCAACTTGACGTGACCCGACCGCCTCGTTTGGCGCGTTAGCACCGCTGCCGCCGCTGCTTCCCGCCCCGTATCGACTGTTTTGCGTGGAGCCGCCATGGCGTCGACAAATGGGTGTACTTGCCTCGGCGTTTCTCCCGCCCTGACCCTCCGGCCCGTCCATCAACTCTCGTTGCCTTTGACACTCGCGCCGTCCGCATGCGCCAGCGACAGGAAACTCCAAGAGTGTTTCGAGGTCGTCGAGAGATGGGCGCCGAAGCTCTCGCGCGAATTCAATTATGCTTCACTGACTGCGATGCTTCCTTCCCTATGGATGCCCGATTGTCTCGTTTTTTTTTACACTTTCTAAAGCTGCGTTCCTGCATGCATTCAATGAATGGCCGCTTAAGTACACATGGCAAATTATATTTAACGTTAATTATGGCTATTCTCATTGAAAAATATCCATCCTTTTCTATTCTGCAACCTTCACGTCCTTTCGCTTTTATTATTATTCTTTTCAGGTGTAATTTACATATTCACAACAATAATGCAATAACAGTTCTTACGGTACATTAACTTTTTACTATTTTCAAAATTCATATCTCCACTATCGCTCTCACATTAAAGCCTCGTAAGCTATTAATTTTATAACAAAAAATTAAGTCCACTTAGTCCTTTGTCAATGATTTCTCATTTACAACATCCACTTAAAAGCGAATAACCAAACAAAATACTTTGTTCATATACGAACTGTAATTATTTCTCGTTTACATACAAAAATATACTCTATTAATAATAAAACGTGTATTTAAGTGGTAACGTTAACATATGCATGCACACTTATATAAGTTTTAATGTTACTTTCAAATAAGGACACAAAACGCGCACGTGCACATACGCGCTTTTACGTTGAAGCGAATAGGTACTCAATTATTTCTGCGTATTTCTAACCATAAGTAGCCACGAACATTTATACATAAGTAATTGAATGTTACTAGTAATTTTTATTGAAATCAGTACTACTAAATGAGCTTCAGAAATATTTAACCTAATGGAAATTCTCGTAAAAAGAGAAATTTTTTACCTAGTGAACTTAGAATGTTAAGGAAAATAAAATAAGAGAAACGAATCAGAATGCAATTTTAGCGATCAACATTTTGTTACTAATAAAATTTCTAATAAATAAGAATTTTTTGACGCCCTTTGAAGTTTCTTTGATCTCCATAATTTAGAATGTCTCCCTTTTCACTCGTTTTCCCTGCCTGTTCTTTACATTTTCTCTTGACATCTCTCTTCCTCTCTCTCTCTCTCTCTCTCTCTCTCTCTCTCTCTCTATCTTTATTATACTTTTTCTATCTTTGTTTCTGCCTTCTACTTCATTTGCACTATTTTTCTGTCTATTCGCTTTTCTTTGATATTTACACACGGATTTTTTTTTAATTGAAAAATTAATCAATTTTTTCTTACTATTTCTGCAGAATCTAATTGTAAAAATTAAAATATATTAGAGAAATTTATAACAACGTTTATGAGTTTTCTAAGTAACGAATAGCAACACTTTAGAGGTTGTAATTTTTATAAGTATTTTTTTTGGAAATTTTTTCATTAAAATATACATGCAGATCTGTTAGAGCTTTGCAAGAATTTTTAACTATTATCTACCATTATTGAGATACTCTATTTTTTGCAAGCAGTACAATACAAGCTTACAGATTTTTGTAATAAAAATTTTTTTGAAAATTTGATATTTTCAAGTGTAGTTTATTCCTTTCACATCTATTTTATGAAGACTAACTAATTATCGTCAAACTTAATACTATTCATTTTAGCGTTTTGGTTTTATTATTAAATACACTATTTTTTAAATTAATAGTTAAGTACTTCAGGGCTGTAAATTACAGCAAGCCACTTTTTTCACCAAAGAAAGGATGCAATTAAGAGGCAATATCGAAAGAAATAAGTCTTCTTAATTAATTTATTTACCAAAGTGGTATATTTATTTATTTATTTTTATTTATTCTTATTTATTTCTTATTCTTATTTATTTTTACATTATTATTAAATAGAGATTATATATTACGTTGCGGTTATTGATATATTCCGAATTTGCAACTAGTATCAATCGCGAGGTTGAGTCTTCTGTAGGGGGGTGGAGAGAAAGCTCCGAGTGATTCTGTGGAGCACATAAGGAAAAAGTCGACGCGATGGTAAGGGAAGGAAAAGTTGAAGAAAAGAGAGTTTGGCTGACTTCTCTCGGCAGAGCGCTGAATCGAGCCAACAGCGCGCAAAAGAGTCGGGAAAAAAGGCCAGGTTCCTATTATACCCCTCCCCACATTCAGTAACCACTGGCACCATGTCTTACGGTCTCGGGCGGTACAATGAAAAAGAATGCGGTGCCGGGCGCACACGCAGTCACTTTCAATCACTCATCCGGCCGCATCCTTCCGACCGCACGGCAGTATTACTCGCGGGGATACGAGCTGCTGGTCGCTCCCTACTGTCGGCACCGGAAAATGTCTGTGCAGCCCTCATTCGTCTTAATGAGAAGTGACAACGGAGCGTCCGCGCACCGACGGCACGTGACGGCCGCGCGGTATCCAGGCCTTTATCACAGATCTCCGTGCTGACGGTCAGAAGCAATCGCAGCTGCCACCGGGAAGACACACATGAGGGCAACGATATGAGCTTTTTGCTCTAGAGACGGCAGAATGAAAATGTTGGGAAGTCGATCCTCCCGTACCGGGCGAGGCACCGACCTCTTTACTCCCGTGACTCAGTCCTTTCCTCCACCAGCCCCAAGCCCCTCTGCCCCTGCCGTTTCCGCCACACCACGCCTCTCGACATTTTTTTATAAAGGACCCTGTCTCGACACCACGTCCGATGAGGCCAACTCTTTGCACGGACGTATCTCATTGACCGCGCACTGACGGAATGTAAATCATGCTCTACGGGATTTTCAAGCCGAGTTCTACACTGCGCACTTGCACGCCGAGTACGAGAGCGCAAAAATGGCCGGTTACTTTTTACGCTAATTAAGCTTAACCGACCGTTATAGGACTGCTTTGCATATTTTCAACATGTGAAACCAATACATTCAGCGCCGTTACACGTGCATTCGGTTCGAGAGTTTATTTTTTTCTTTTTTTTTAAATAATAATTTTGATTTATTACGATTTATTCGTCTATTGATTCTTACAAAAAAGACCTTAAAATTAGAATACAAGCCCTTTCTAATTAAGGATTATGTGTGAGCACTTTTACATTTCATTGAGAGATATGAAGTCTAAGGCTAGGGATACAGATAATCGATACTGTCTATGAAGCTACAATAATTCAATACCTGATACCATAGAAAAATCAGCTGCATAGATATAACGTAGATGGATCGAGGGAGCATTTTTTAAAACTTTTTGAACTGATAGTTGTAAATATAATAAATCGGATATGTTGGAATTTTCTGGCTATTTATCTGCAAGATACTGCTACTTACATATTCTTTCAGATTACATTTTCGTAAGAACAAGCAAACTAATGAAATATTAATAGTAGCAAAATTTTCAATTCATTAGCAAATATATTAAAAAAGAAGTTAGACTCACAGTCTCTAAAAAAGCAACGCACTATTACACAAAGTACAGCAATTCTAGAAGGTATTATAATAATCTCAGAAGCACTATTTAGTTCAAATTTTTTTTAATTACTCGAACCTTAATCCAGTCAATTTCAGCTCGAGGTCGAAGCTCACCGATTATTAATAAAATTTTCCGTATCTATTCTCGGCCGGGCCTAAAAGACCCTGTCACTATAAGAACCCGTGACACGGTGTAAAATGAAGCCTTCAACTACAGAATAAAACCGAGCTCGCTTTTCCTGGAAACTGCGTTTAACGCAAAACAGGGAAAGAAATAAAGTGAAAAGAGAAAAAAAGAGACAGAGAAAAGAAGACGAATAAATAATGCAAAAGCACAGAATGAACTTGCGGGGGGCTTGTGAAAAACAAGGGCGAGAGAGAGACCACTCGAAGTCTCGAGGGCTCAAATTGATGAGGGAGCATGGACAGTACTGGAAGGGTGGGGGGAACACTTACGGACAAAAAGGTGGAAGTGGTTCGCTTCAAGGACATCCACTACGCGTGTTGGTCTCCCGTTACACGCAGCTCGGGGATCCATTGTCGTAGATGCGGACGTGGCACGCCGAAAAGCGAAGTAAATGTCAAACAAAAACGGTCATAAGCGTTTCGCTTGGTTTAGTCACAAACAAAGAGGGACCTCAAGTACTTGTACATACCTTAAGAATTGGGTAATCGGGTCCAGGTGAAAACAAGAGCCCCTAAGATAAGTGTTTGAGTTACGAAAGGCTTCTCGGTAAATTCACGTTACATTGAACTTGATAAGAATTATGTTCAATATGTCGTTGGGTGTGATTTATTTGGCTACAATTCTATGATCTAGTCAACAATGACAAATGATGGCATTGCAGCGAATGAACTTTTGAATTGCATTTAAATATTAGCGTCCCGTATGTGGGCAATTAAACTCAATTTTTTTTTCCTACCCAACTTCTAAATTTAATTAATAATTTTATTTTTTCTCGTATAAAGTGATAATATTAATTAGCTGAATGTAAGTAAATTTATTACAATGAATCATGCTGAATTATAGAAACTCAATTAATATAACACAATAAATCCAAACTTTATGCATTATAATGGTTTCATAATTGATTTTAATAATTGTCAAAAAAGACTTAAAGAATCAAACAGGACTTTTATATTCTGATTCAGTTTATAAAAACGTATGTAATTAAAAAATTATAATTTAATCGTACGAAATGAAAATTTTAGATGTTTAAAGTAGATAAAAATATATTATAGATTATTAATTTGGATTCCAAATATATATTATTTAAATTTATGTTTATCTCACAGTTGATGAAATTTTATAAACTAGTTACAGAGACGAACGATTGTACAATTCACAAATGGATTGAGCAAATAATATAATATAATAAACAAAGGAAGATTAAGTAATAGAGAAAATGAATAGCTTTATTTATTATTTTATAAAACAAAATTATTAGATTATGAAGCTTAGGTAGGAATGCATTATCAAAATTAATTATTTTTTACTCATTCCCAAACTTATCTTTTTACATCGACAATAGTAAATGCAGGAAAAAATATTTTTGAACGAAACATATTTGTACATCATTGCATCAATATATAAATTAAAAATATAATTCAGTAATAAATCAATATGACATCTCAGGATACCAGTATTACACTTTTAATTTTTTTTATAAAATACGCTCACACTTTGTTTGTCAACTTTATGTAGATTATATAAGGTATTTAGAAATCCTTCGTGCCCAAAAGTGAGAAAATTTTATAGTTATAACTAGATTAACAAAAATCCATCAAAAATCCATCTGAAGAAAAGTCAGTCGCTCTCGCTGTAATTGCTAATCATTTATTGTTTGTCTCGAAATTTACGTTTATTTTTATCGATCATACTTTTCATTAAAAATTATATATTATATATGATAATATATTATATATGTAATAAATATTGTAAATTTTAATATCATTGAATAAATAAGAAAGAAGTATATAAGTATCTGAATAAAATATATGAACTACATCGAGTAAGCCAAATATCAAATAGTAAAGTTAAACAGTGTTATTCTGTAATGCTACATTTTGTATATTTCCAGCTTTTCTCTATTTTAAAAATTTCAACTTATGAAATCTGACTTTGATATTTTCCATAATTCAAACTTCAAAATTGTAGTATTCAATGAGCTTTTCGAAATAGAATTTATTTTATATATAGTTTTGTGATTTGAATATATAAAGGTTAAAATTTCGAAGACTTTTTCCAATTTTATTCATTTGATGTTTAGTATCGATTCACTAACATGTCTTAAGCCGATTGTTTATTTAAATGTAAATTATTCCATAAATTTTCAAATTTCTTACACAAATAATAAAAAAAATCTATTTAAAAAATGTATAATAATAACAAAATATGTAGAGGAAGTGATAAAATAAATAATAAAAAAAATTAAACGCAAAAAAAATAATTAAAAAATATATTCTAATATTAAAAACCAAGCTAGTAAAAAAATATCTACAATACAGAAAAATATTTACAACGGTAAAATAACTAACATTTGCATGCATTTATGGACAGTGCTGAATGGTATAAAATAAATATTGGACTGAAGTGGTTTCATCATTGCATGCAATAACACTGTATTCAAACAAATTTCTCTTTATGTAAAAATATATTTTACAATTTATTGGTCATATATATATATTTGTTAGGGATTTATAATTTATAGTTTTTTATTGTTATTTAATTGAAATAGTTTGTTAATGTATTAGTAGTATTTATTTATTAACGTAACTAGATTATTTGAAAAACTAAATCAAGCACATATCTTCATTTTTATTTATAAAATATTACTCATTTAAAAAGGTTTAAATGGAATAGATTTACAAATTAGTTTAAGATTATTTATATCTTAATTTCTAATCTAATTTTTGTAGTTTTATTTCTTATTTAACGGCAAATGTAGTTTTACCTTATTTGCTTGTACAATAATTTATTAAAGATGCTTAAAAAACGTATATCCTGTTGTAAATAATTATTAAAAATTCATATATTTAAACTACTATTAAATTTGAGTTTTGTGTTTATAATATCACGCTAAAAATTTTGGTTTTATTAAAATAAATCAATAGGAATTGTAAATTCTAGGTGATAATTTACACTTTAATACTGTGTATTCTGCGTTACACATATTTCAAAAAGACATTTCTATGGATAGTGGTTATTCTAAGTCATCACCTTCCTAGATTTGTTGTTCGGAATTTCTACACCGTTTAAGAAGTAATTGGTTGATATAAACTATTAAATATACCTGCATACATTTATAGAAAATAGCTACGAAGACATACAATTAATGTACTTTAATTATGAAAGTACGCAATAAAATGAGGTAAATGAATTTTAGATTAATTCTTAAATTTTCACTAGTTAAATTACTTCCTGAAGTAAAATTAATTTGTTTTCAATGAATTTGTTTATTGAATATATGGTGTTATCCATGCAATAGTATATATTCAACTTAAAAATGAGTAATATTTTTAATTTTTATAGGCCACCATTTTCCTGTAATATAAAAGGGCTTATTGCTATATATTATATCACAACACTAACAATTTCAATAATAAATACTTTTAAATATAGATATATTTCTAAATTATTAACAGGCTCAAATAATGCAATATATAATAATGATTATGTGGGATATTTACAAAAACTCATTTGTTGGCAAAATTGCCAATTTCTTTTCTTTAATTGGAATTTCTTTTAATAAACAATATTAATCCAGTTTGTGGTCTTCGAATCCAAACGTAAATTAAAATTTTAAATTGAAATTCTTATTTTATTGTTTTACCCAAACTAATAAATTTTGTTTAAGTGATTTCTTTGTTACTGACAATAATTTAAAATGTCAATACTAAAAATAATTAGTAATTTTTAAAGCAATCTTTTTATCAATCAGGTAAATAATGCATTAAAAAAAAGGTTGTTCACAAAAATGAATTCGTTAAAATTGAAAATCAGTAATGATCATTTAGAAAACAAAACAATATATACGAAGTTGAGGTTTTTTCTATACATTTTGTAATTAAAAAAAAATAGTAGCCCTTTGTATTTCTATCGTATAAACATACGAGTGAAGAAAAAGAAAAGAAATATAGAAAGTGACAATTTGAGCTGTGAATAAATATAGGAATAATATTTGCCTTAATATATATATATACTTTTACAAAACAATACAGATTAGAATAATGGAACAAGTATGAATAAAGCGAAATATTTAATACTGGTAATAAATTAAGTTAATCAATGTAAATATTAACATTTTTTTGTAATTTATTTAACAATATTTCATAATTTATATAAATTAAACGATAAAATGAAATATACTTTTTCTTAGTTCATTTAAAATTAATAATTTTTATAATATTTCACTTATTTTTTAATATTTACTACATACAATTAATTTGACTAAAAAAATAAAATTTCACGGAATTTTGGAAAGAACCTACATAAATTCAAAGACGCTTTCATTGAACGTGAATTCATTTTAAAAGAACAACTTCTAATGAAATTTTTAAAAAAATGACACACCAATCTATAATGAATTTCGCTTCGACGGAATGAAATCAAATAAAAATTGTGAAGACAAAGTTCTAAGTGAGTTCCAAGAAAATTGATTCTTCGCATTGATCACTGCTACCGCCAAATTAACAGAAGTCGAAAATGCATGGAATGAGCGAAAGAGAACGGCAACAATGAGAAAACAAAAGTATCTGAAAACTTTTTCATTTTATTGGAGCATCTTTTATGCTTAAGTAATAATTATTTTTAAGATGTATGTTATCTGAGATATACATTTTCTGTTGTCACGAATTGTTTGTGTATAAAATTTTTTTTATTACATTTGATATTTATCAAAAATACACTCATTGATATTTTGTTATAAAATTAATTTACTTAATCAAGTAACTAATAATAATAATAATAATCAAAGATGAATATTACTTAAAGTATGATAACAATACATTGTGTATTTACGTATTACAAGTCAAAGTCAAAGTATCAATAGGGTATTTTCAATTTTGGAAGAAATTGCTGGCGCTTATATTTTTTTAAAAATAAGAATGCTTGTAATATCTAAAAATTAAAAAATTACACAAGAATTATTACATAGATAATTAGTATATATATATATAAGTATGTTTGAAAATATTACGAATAATAATAATAAATTTTGTTTAAATTTTATAATTTATTTGGCTGATCTAAAAATAAAAATAAAGTAATTTGTTGAAAATTTTAATACAAATTAAAATAAAAACACTATAAGTATTACCAATTTCAATAAAATGTATAAGAATAAAATTAGCAATCAGTGTAACCTGATTTTTAATTATTTATTTCATAACTTATAAAGTCTATTTTTATAGCAAGAAAGTTTTCCAAAAAAATGTTATATTCTTTAATAAGAAAATGAAAAAACAAAACAAAATTCCGTTTTACTTGAAATAAACGTTTGAAAATATTCAAAATTTATAATATGAAACATCAATCAATATTATTGTTTCTGTACATTGCACGACTTACGAATCAACCATATGCAAAACTAATACAGCAAATCTACTATAAGAATATAAAAGTCCGTAAAAAATCACGCCCCTTTTAGATCGTTCTCTCATCAATTGAGTCGAACTACATGCTAAAAGCGATCACTGCTTGATGGTTAACCCGAATTTTCCTTTCTCTCTCTCCCTCTCACCCTGTCACCCTCTCGCACTTTCTCACTCTCTCTCTCTCTCTCTCTCTGTCTCCCTCTCTTTGCTTTTGGCCTTCCCCATTCCTCTCAATCGCTTTTGAGTTTCGGCGTCTGGTTCATGAACGATCGAGACCTAATCCTATATCTGGTCACAACGGCTTTTAAAACGCTTCGTTAGTGCGCTCGTTAATGAAAGGGTCGCGCGCTGCACGCTCATTTTTCCCGCTCGGATATCGCTATTTTTCTGTTTTTAAATGCGGCTTTGCATTGCAGTGGTAAAATACGAACACGAGTAGGTCGGCAAGTTTTTGTGCTCGTTTGTACGTCGTCGATCGAGCCGAATTCAGTGGGGTGATTATTATTCTACAATTACAACTCACGTAACTTCGTGGCTCGACTCTCTGCCTCTCCACAGGCTAAATGCATTTATTTAATTAAAAGTATCGGCTTTTCGTTTGTCGCGTAATTGCAAGATTTTCCGCGAGGTCGTGCTCATTGTGTTTTTCCACATCCTATCCCGTACTGATATTTGCATAGTGTTTATAAAAGCGAGGAAAATCCGAAGTCAGGGTTCAAACGCACTAATTAGTTGATGTAATTTAATTTTGTAGATTCTTGATGACCATTATTTCTCTAATTCAATACTTAATACATACGATACAGTTTCTTCTTTTGCATAATTCTTTTGGTAATTTTACAAAATTTTCATTAAATCACCCATGATTATTAATACTGCAGGTTTGTAAAATTTATATTTAAAATAATTTACATGAAAGGTAAATCATTGTATATTCTAAGTTTTTCCTAAAATATAATAATGATTAAGGTCATCGATATTATAATTTATTTTCAAATTCTATTTTTTTCGTCTTAAATTTACTAATATTACTTACAATTGTTGGTATATAGTATTATAATAAAGAATTAAACACGATTTTACCAAGTAGTTCGAAACAACTTTTAATTAAATATAGTAATTTATTCGTAGAATTTTTTTTTAATTCATTTAAATTTGTAAAACATCCAGCACTTTATAACTAATTTATTCCACTCTACGATTGAAAATGATATTCAAACTTTTAGTTAAGTAAAAACACACATAAACGTTATGCTAAATCCATAAATTATTCTTTTTCAAAATGAAATGAAATTAATATTGTTTTAAATAACTGTAGTTTACAAACTTAAAAACTTAATAATTATATTTGAATTTACTTTTTAAGTATTTAAAAAATTTTATTTTATCAATAAAAAATTAAATAATTATTATAGCAAATAGTAAATTATTAGCAGTTTGATATATTTCTAATTCTTGCTTATAGTTCATAATTAAAGTAATTCTGTGCTTAACAGCATATTGTGAATTACCTGTGAGATTACTATGAAACCAACACGTCTAGTTAGAATATTTTTAAATCACTACAATTTCTAGATGAAGGGAATAGATAGACAGGCAATTTAAGAAATTGTTCTAATGGTAAAGCAATTAGACTTTTTGTTGACGTCGAAATATCGTACCCGTTCATTTTCATTTTCTCGCAACAGCTTAAGTAGATCAACTACGAACTTGAGCCTAGATTATCAAATTATATACAGTAACTTGAATATTTGAATGACTTATTTCAAGGAATTAATCATAAATTTAAGTTTTAATAATAAAAAAAACAACGTATTGGGAAACATTTAATTTATTAATATTTGTGACTTTTGCCCATTAATTTTCACCAAAATTGAACTGATTACAACTAAAGGTAGCCATTGCAATGTTTATAATAAAAATGAGTAATAAGTAGATTTTTGAATTTTAAAGACGTAAATTGAGTTTAACATTGATGTATTTTTATATACAGTTTTACAAGATGCGGGTACTCAATATACTGTTAAGTAAATTATTAAATGTAGGTAATGTAGCTAAATAAAGTTTAAAAAGCGACGGTCAAAACAGATCGTGACTGATATTAAGAAAAAATTTAAATTAAATTAAATTGGTTAAAAACTAAGGTTTTTAAAGTTCAATATTAATAGGAATAACTGTTCAGCTACTTCACAACAGACAGAAAAGGACCTCATTGCAACAAAGTAACGGATCCGTGCTGCTTATATTCCGTTTGGTGTGCCTTTGAATATCAATGTGAAACCCCGAAACGACGGTCGTCTATTCTTCGACTGTTTGCCCACTAAATTTTGAAAAAAAAAATTTTAAAGTATCGACCCCTGCGCATTCTACGTAATTGTCAGATTTCTCTTTGTCAATGGATACACCATTTTTTTTCTTCTATTCTTTTTGTCGACTGCTGTTTTAAACAATCGATCATTTGAATTAAGCTCTATTTAATAAAATTATTTTTTAAATTGAAATTTAATACTGTGCAACTAAATCAAATTTTAAAATAATTTGCAACCTTGGGAAAATAATTCGTCTAATTGTAATAAATAATCTTTTTGTTTTTTTACTTGTAAAAACCTATATTTTCTATAAAAAAAATGTGACTAAATAAACATTAAAAATTTTCTTTTTTATAAAACTATCACTACTGTATTATAAAATAACGATGTTTTAGAAATAGAATGTTTGTTTATTCTTGTTGATGATATAATCTATACAAAGCAAAATATAATGTTTTTCTAAAATGAAATCTTACAATGTACTAAAATCTGTATATTAGTAATGCATTATTACTTTTTTTATATTGATTTCTAGAGTTTCGAATACAATCTACAAACACAGTAATTTACATCGATTAACGTAAAGCTTTATTTATCATTCTTTCATTATCAATACTCATTTGATACTGATTAGTTTTAAAAAACTTTATCATATTTTACCTAGACTAATAAATAAAAATTAAAAGAAAAAATATGAGTTGGGAAAAGAAAGGGTTTGAGTGCAGGTTAAAGATTAAAAGAGTGAGGGTGGGAAAGATCGCGTAAAAGCAAATTAATAGTTTCCGCGAATTTAAGAAGTTTATTTCCTGGTACAAATGCACCTGTTACACCAGCTTTTATTAGAAGCTCTGACCTAAATATAAAGGTACAAATAAAAAATAAATAATTATGTTTTAGAATAATAAAATATTACCATTATTGCATTTTATAATATGTAAATGAAAGAAAGTATTGAGAACAATATTCAAGTTAGAAGTTAACCTATATTTTATAAAATGATGTTTTTCATTGCACAACGTTTTACATTATCAAAAATTTAGCTTTCACTTAAGTGCCCTGAATATTTATACTTATTCATGTTTAGAATATTTATTTTAATAATTTTACATTTATTTTACAATTGTTTAGTAAATGAATAAAATGAATCAAGCACGAATAAAAAATTTTTTTTGCACATATCTCGTAAATATTATTTTCATCTTATATTAATTCATCTCGATTTTTCCACATAATAGCCAAATAGCTACTAAGGAATAATGATAAATATCTTGGTTAATTATCTATAAATTTAATACTTTGATTTCATAGAAGTGTTGCATTTAATTTGTAATAATCATTTCTAATAAATATTAGGAACTATTTGGCTATATTTTTTTATAATAATAGTAGTAAAAAAATATATATATATATGATTTTATTTTATATATAAAATCATATTAAAATTTATTTATTATGTATTTACTTTCTACTAGTGTTCGTCGTACATGTATTATTAAATATACTTATACGTAGTTCTGTACGATAAATTCTATGTAGAAGTGAAATTTTTCTAACTACTTACATCAAACTGTAAAGGTATAGAATTAACATGTTTGGGTTAATATCAAACTTGTATAATATTAAAACCCTGTATTATATATTGAATAACAGTAATATTAGTGGTAGAATTAACCATACAGCGAATCATTAAAGAATGACTAACAGTTGCTTAAAAGTAGTACTACAGTGAGTTACAAATAGTTATTCATTTACGTGACGTATTTATTTTTACTTTTAAAATTTTTTAATATATTTTGCAAATTAAAACATAAAAGTTTTACAAGATTTTATCTGCATGACTTAAAAATATTAAATATTAAAAAAATATTGAATATATTGAACTTAGGCAACTAAATCATAAAAGAAATTTTAATTTATTCGATTGGAAAAAAACTACAAAAAATTCAGATTTTTTATTTTTTACATCTATTGTTTATATAGATTAGACATATATTTTGAACAAGGTATTTGGTTTTTAACATCTTATATTATTATTTTATTATATATTATTTTTATATTATATTATTTTTAGTTTATATTAAATAACTTTACTTATTATAAAAGATCAGAATCTTTAAAATTGTATTTACTACAAAAAAAATTTTCTGCAAAAACTCAATTAATTTAGACTGATTTTTAACATTTTTTACTATAAATTAAATTATAATTAATAGTATTAATACAAGTTCGTTATATAATACCATTAATTTTATTATTTTATTATAATATTTTTCATTTTTTCTGAATCTACAATAATAAAATTTTTCTAAAACAATTTACGTAAAAGTAAAACAATTAAAATAACATGTAGCCGTGTAAGTTTAGATATGATACTTAATTTCCCAATAAAATTATTATAAAAAAAATTACTGAGATTTTAAATTATTTATTTAAAAAAAAATTTTTTGTTGAGACATTAGAGGACAGCATATAAGAAGTATTTAACATTGATTAATGGTTTATTATCAAGGTTTTATTATTGTACATTATTTTAATTTATCAATTTGATAAATTCTTATCTTGGACAATTTTCAAATTAAAAATAATGTTATTTATTTTTCTTATCATTTTAATGAATTTGAGATAAAGAATTTTTACAAATAGATCTTAATCTATATAAAATATTATTATGATATAAATATTCCATAAAAATTTAAGTTTTGATTAATAGCTTAAGAATAATTAATATTATATTAACCACTACATATATTTATTAGATCGACTGTACCGTACAATTCAGTTTTTCGTAACTACTAATGCATGCTAAATTTTACAGGTTATTCGATGTTTTAGAAATATTGCCATCTTAGCTTACAAAATTCATAGACGTTATTTTAGTAACTGAAGTAATGAAAAAAACCGAATTTATATGGCTTAATTTATTGAAGCTGCAAGAGGTTGTAATTTGTAATAAATTTTTAAATCAAAATATAGTTTTAGAAATTTAAAGGATTACCGGCATTTTATTGATTTATGTAATAAATATGGTATTAAATTATTGTATACGAAAGGTAAAAAAACCAATAGTTAGCAAAATGTTTATAAATACATAAATAATGATCACGTAGGTAAAATATAATTCACAACCAGCTCATTGTTATTAATTTTAAATATTACTTTTTAACTTAAATCAATTTTTTTTAATTTAAAAATAAAGCCTCTAAATTCATTACTTCCCCTCCCCCCGTTATAAAAATTACCATTTAACTTACCATTTAAATTACCATCTTTAACTAGTCATAAAATCTCTATACTGTATTCAATTTTTCATCTAAAATTTTGGGTTTTATGCTCTTTCTGGATTTTAAACCAATAATATTCTTTAAATATTTAGACAAACAAAGTATAACCAAGAAAGCAATAGACATCGACAAAGAAAGATGCATATATAAATGTATGTTTTTATAGATAATAGTAAGTAAACACATCAAGGGAGCAGGGGACATGATTAAGTAATCGTTTTATTTTAGTTTTGAGCTGATTAATTAAAAGCAGTTTTTCAATTCCTTTTCATACGGCGTAGACAAGAGGGTTGTTTATATTATGTAACAGCTATTATAAATATATAATATAAATATATGAGGCAAGTATGACTATTAATAAGTATAATTTTAAAGTGTTCCTACCTTTTCTCACGTCAAATAATGTAAATATAGATTCTCTTTTGTAGTTCAATAGCATTAAAGTTTGTGTTTTGACGTACCTGTAACACAAAAATTTACTAAATTTTACCTAATTTTCATTTAAATAAATTTTTTGTTTTAATGAAAATATAAATAATATGATACAGATAATTTATTATAATAGATTTTTATAAGGTTTGTGAAAATAGCTCCTTTCGAATTTAAATATTGTTGTACAATTAACAGTTTTTTAATTGAAATTTTTTCTAATGCGAAATTTTCTATTCTATATTTGTTATATAAATACTATTCAAATTTGACTAAAAAACTAAATTTTTTTAAGATATAGAGTAAAAAAAAAATTCAAAGAACAAATATTTTTTTTTCAATTTAATTCTTTGAATACATTGAAAACATATTGAAAATCAAAATTATTATACTTATCAAATCAAGAAACAAATTTTTTTGTTTAAGTTAAAGAAAATATTATACCTTCAAACGTCCAACTATTAAAAACTTAACAAAGAGTTATTGAGAGCTATATTGACCTTCTAAGTTTCTAAAAATGGTATTTTAAATGAATGAACAAGCATTGTAATTTTAAGATATTAATAGTAAGATGGTAACTACAATGAAAGTACGTTATATTAGTTTATTTGAAACATATATTACAGCCTGGATTTGATAAGAAATAATAGATATTTCACAGTGTAGGTTAAAAGCAAACTGCGTAACAACATTAACGAGATACTTTATTTTTACTTAAGATCCACATTACATGAAATATGATATTAAATGAACGGTATGTATGACCCGAGATTGCATAAACAACTTTATGCTATCATATGACATCAATCAACCTCTGTATTTTAATATACTTTAATAAATACGAGATTTCCATGAAAAAAATGTTAAAAAATCAACGTTTCGGACTGTTACTGCTATTTGGTGAAAATCCTACGCTATCAACATTTTGAAATTAAACTTATATGTTTAAGCAATGTATATGAAAATACTTTTCTCGTCTCGTCTATACACATATAATCAGCTGAAGTTAATAAACTGTATGGAATATGAATAATTAAGTGTAGTTTCGAAAAAAAATAACTGATGGCGTATAATTAAATTTTAAAAGTATATAAGCATAGTTATTGCTTGTTCAAATGAGCACAAATGGAGACTAACAGTTAAAATATTGACATTTTGAAGTGAAGGTTTTAAGATTTTTATCTGGTACAATTAGAATTAATATTGTAATGAAAAATTCGCTTTCTGCATTTACAGCGCATACAAAACACATTTAGTTAATGATGCACGGTCTACTTATGGCAAAAATTGAAACTACGCTCTGAAGTTTCATGTTACATTTCTAATTATTAATCATGAGTCTAATATTTATTTACTATCTGATAAGTAATTTTATTAATAACTATGTTTGTTATGAATGTGATTTATTCGAAATTTTAGGAATTTCTATGAATTTGTTCTATTTAATATAAGCAGTATGACGTATATTCTACTGTTATCTAAACAATGATAATAATTTTTAATTAACTAACGGTGAAAACTCGATCAGTTAATTCTATTAACATATAAATAGCCTTTTTCAATGACGCTTTAGTAGTAAAGATCAATAGTAATTGAACATCTCATTATTATCTATGTATTTAATTAATAATAGGTTTAGTATTTTATACATTAATAATACTACTTATTATATCTTTACATTATACTTAAATTAAAACTTTTTCTGTGTCCTGGATAATATTTTCGAAAGATTAATTAAATAATTTGTAAAAAAAACGCGATTAAAGCGATTAGTAATTTTCTACGATAAATAAGTTAATAATATGTACTATCACCATTCTATAAACAAAAAAGATTGATTCGCTCTTTGGGTGCATTAATTATTTTCAAAATTATTCACCACAAAATTATATACATACATTAATATACTAAAACCAGTTATGAAAATAAGATGATTGCAATTCTTTAGACATATTGTTAATCACTTCGTACATGTATCAACGGAACTTCATCTTAAGCTCAAACAATTTTATTTTAAAAACCTATTTTAAAATTTTTTACATTAATAAGAAAATTATTTATATTATTGTTGAAAAGAAAATATACTTTCTAATGTAGAAAAAAATGATGTATTAGATACAACTAGCTACACCATTCAAATTAATAAATAAATCCACTTGAATCCGTGTATTCCTAAAAATATTCTTAAACAAATTGTTATTTTATCAAGATTATCTCTCTAGATATATTAAAGCAATTAAATATCATTTAAAATAGCATTTATTTCATATAACAAGGTCAATATCATTCATAGAAATGAAGTACAACGTGCTTTAAATACGAAACTCCTGCAAAACACAAAAAGATTCACCAACAGGAATAACGAGAATTTGAAACCAATTAATTAGTTTGACAGAAACGACATATTGAATTTCCTATAGTATTGGTTATATAAGAGAATACGTGCTTGATCATTTTGTTCATTCTCTTCATCTTCACTTGCGTATAAGTTCAACAACGTTTTTGGTGGGTTCGCAAGTATAATCTTCTCGTTTCTAAAAAGTGCGTTTAATGACTCTTCTTGACAGAAAGACTCTGAGTAAATTATACTGATAACGACGATAATAAAATATAATGCTAGAGAAAATAATAAGTAGAAAAAAATTACGTATGTACTTGAATATAAAACTGTACGTAACTTTTTATTGTTAAACATTTGCAATTTTCAGTTTTTCTAAATCATAAATTAATAAAAGTTGCAAACGGAACGTATAATATGATGAAGAATAATATGGAATGCACATTATATAAAATTTAAGAATGTAATGCTGAACTTTACAATGCGGATGAAATAGAAATTTAACTTTTAAATTTAAAAACTGCTTAATTAAACTACATTACTATTTTATCTCGAACTTTGTTTCATTAAATAACTTTTAAAATATAAAAATGTTTAAGCATCATTTATTTTTTTATCAATGAAATCAGTATTTACTATGCTTAAAATTACTAGATTAAAATTTACTAGAAATTTAGATATTTTTATTTTTAAATATTTTCTTTAAAGCCGTTAAGCAAAATAAAATAAAATTGTATCGCTATTATATAAGTCAAATTACTTTGAATCATAATCTTTATTTACATTATTAATATAAATATTTAATACACGATTAGTTAAAATTAAAGAGTCAAATTACAATATACATCCTACTCAAATAATGATTGTTAATAATATAGTTTATTTTCATCGATTTGAGTAAATCATGGAGGATCTGTAAAAGCTAATTAAATAAAAAATCTGATATGATATATATGAAAATCATGCTTGTTTTTATTTTATGTGCATATTTCTTTATATGGATATGATTGCACTATCAACTTTGGTAGCTCACTAAAAATTTCTCCTACATCCGATAAATTATTGCTCAGAATAATTAGATGATATTTGAAACTACTTGAAAGTATCCATTAACATATGAAACTGTTTCACCAATTTTTTAATCTAAATGAACGATCTTCAGATCAGAATACCGAATTTATACGATATTAATACATCTCCTTCTTATTATTGAAACATAAAATTTCGTTTGTCAAAGGAGATCGATGTTGCAATAACGGTTAGTGTACATTTTTATCAGTCGACCAGAGGCTCTTAAAACTGAAAAACAAGAAGTGTCTCTCCCACTTCACAGCTACTCTCAGTTGCCCGCAAAAATCAATGGACGAACAAACGATGGAGCTCTCAAGGCGCCGCTGGCAAAAGATCCGTAGGAGAGAAAATTACACGATATCGGGCTTCCTCGAATCGCTCACTTGACGAGTGGCCGGGGCGCAATAACGATCGCGCGGATCCGCCAAGACTCCCATCATCCGGCTCCGCCAATAAATCTTGGTCGACGACGACGAAGACGCAGGTCGCCTCGGCTCGAGCCAGCGATAGGCTATGTAAGGCTGCGTTTTTCTCTCGGGCTATCGTCTACCGATTGGGCAGATGCGCCCGTGATAACCCACGCGGGGGTTCGGATGGCATAGTGCAGCTCCACCCAGTGGATGCTAGATACCGGAGACCAAACCATTTTTAAACGGGGACACGAGTTCCGTAGGTCTGACTTAAGCTTTCCGGTGATTTTATTGATTGCCTCGTTGCGGTGCTGTCACTTGGTATACTCGAATCCCAGTTTTTTACCATCGGCAGTAATATTAATAAAATTTAATCTGCAATGCTGCAATTTAATTTGTGATATTAACGTTCGAGCTCGGATGGAGGTGAGCCTTTGTAGTTGTTGAACAAGAGCTTTAACCAAAAATTAATTTTTCATATACTTTTAGTTATTATTTAAGCATTAAAAATGCATTTACAAGACTATTGTTGGAAGTTTGCAATTATAATTCGAAATGTACAACGATACTCGATTAAGAAATATCTTTAAGAGCAAGTTCTCGCATTTTGATTAACAAGCGAAGGGTTTGACAATGATTAATCATCATATTATACGTAGGCTGAAAAGTTTTCAATATACCTTCGCAAAGAAATCCTACTGTAACTAGCGCAAGCCTTAAAGCTTTAGCCAAGATAAATCCCGTGTCTCGTAATTTCAGCCTCGTGAGTACTTAATACGTATATGCAACGGCACACGACTTTGATAAGGCAGCTGAGAGAAAAAAAGTTTCTCGATAGCACAATGACATATCAGCATACATTTTCATACGAGTACACTAGCTGTAAATGCACAGAGTCATAAAACATGGCAAAGTCATATCCGTGACTTCCTTTCCCCGCCAGCTTTTGTCGATTATAAGAGCATTATACTTGCAACCGTAAAATCTTCCACCGCCTCTTGTCTCCTTTTGAGGAATCACCGCCGCCATCATATCGCCAAGCCTCTGGCGACGATTTACAGGATATATTTCAACGTAACTAGATAGAAAGGAGGCGGCGAGAGATGGGGGAGAGAAGTAAGAAAGAAACTACTTTGTAAAATATCAAGAAAACTCTTAGTAGCTACTTCATAGAGATTCATGTATAATTTTTACAATTATCTGTATAAGATTTGTTTCAATTTTCAATTGATTCTTGCTTTCCGTTCAACTAGAATTCCTTTACTCCAAACTGCGCCATTAAAGTAATGTTAAAGCAGAATTTTTTAAGCAATCATCGCCTACAAAGGTGAACATTTACAATTGGCTCTCATTAAAATTAAAATTTATTGAAATTATTGAAATGCAATACTAAGTTATTTGAAATAATGATACGCTACACCTCACAAATTTCATCGGCACATAGAATTAATGACAAGCCAGATAAAAGTAGGACGGTAAAAATGGAGGAGGTAAGTTTTTATCATGTTACATAACGATCTAATCCGCTTAAAAAAAGAAAGGAAAAAATTACATTAATAAGCAATGTTTTTAAATCATTTCATTTTTTGATTATATTAGCAAGGAGTTGGATACAGGAAATATAACAATTGTCCTAACGTGCTGTTATATAAAATATTGCTATACTATCGCTTCATCCGAATCTCGAGATTTCCAGTTAATGACCTAACGTTACGTACACACGTAGACACGCATGTACCTGCCCTCGTCCTCGAGGTTTATGGCCAAGCCTGCATTTTACGACTGCCGCGAAAACATAACACAACGATCCTTAAGGATGTTTTTGGATTCAGAGCGTATATCAAAACTGAGTTTTGCATTTGGAGTGGTAAATAAATAACAATACAACCCACCGCTTAAATTTCTTATCTAGTACTTTTTGCTTTTTTGAGCTCGAAAAGTTGTAACTATGTCGTTTAAAAATAACGTAAAAATTACAATTTTGTGAAAAAACACATTTTTACCATCTAATATACAATATATTATAAATGATTGCTATCATATCCTAAAAGATTTGTTTCAAAAAGTAAAATAAAAGTTTATTCATAATTTTAATTTTTCATACATTTACAATAATAATGATTAATTACTTTCTATTTTAAAGACTTATAATGAGATTTAAATAAATACTGAAAATTAATTAATAATTTTTAATGTATTTCTATTTTTATTTAATACCATCAATTTGATTTTATGTATTTCAAAATTAAATTTTTATCAATAATTTATTAACTTCACTGCATCATTACATTTAATATTTCAAAGATTAATAAATTTTATGTTAGAGTTACAATTTATTATAATTAAATAAAACAAAATTATATCCTTAAAAAATTAAGTAGCACTTTAAATGGATAATTAATCCTTATCAATCGTTCGAAATTTAATAATTAAAATTTTAAATTTTAAATGAATTTGAAGAAAAATTTAGGAGCATTATTTCTATACAAACCTTTTAACATTATTCTCACACATTTTTTAAAGAAAAAATATCATCCTCCATCAACTTAAATAACGATACCAGAATTGAACCAAAATCCAAAAAACAAAATTCTTTTATTCAATTTATTTATTGATAGTATGCCTTTAATTTCAAATAACTGAAATGAGAAATAATTTTGTTTTGAAGTTCACTCTGTATTCTACACTTTATAATAAAACGTTTCCTTAAAAAAGCGTTTTACTTTTTGTTTAACAGTAGTACTTAATGCCAACATATGGAGGAATGAAATGTTTATGATCCATAAAAGAGAATAAAATAAAAAAACTATAATGATAAAAACAAAAGAAGATTTGTAAACTTTATTAACAAAATATCTTAGCACATATTACCATACGATTTATATTATAAATTTTCGTATTAAGAACAAAATCCTCTTCTATATCAACCAGGACTTTTATATGTATAAAATTGTACAAAATTTGATTTTCCAATGCATGTGATTGATCCATAGTAATTTTAGACCATTATTGCTTTAGTTATGAATGGTTTTCATGTGTAGAGTACAGGTAACTTGTATACTAATACTACTTGGCTTATGAAATGATTCAGTTGTAATTAATTTGAAACTAAATAGATACAATTGTATATAATAATAAACTTTCCAATCATTTTAATCGAATTTTCTTTGACAAGTTACAATGAAAACAGATACGACAAAATATACTTCGTATAATGAATAATTCATCTTATGTCAAACACAAAACTACATTGCAGTGTGCCATGTTCACAAATTTATTGTTTCGTTTGACACGTGTTAATAGCAACGACATATTCATATTTAATAATACGAAGAATTACATTTGAACACACATTTATTTATTATTTTTTTTAACCATATTCATTTGTCGTATAATCAAGAAGTTAATAAATTATAATAATATATTAAATAGATTTCATAAAAGTCATACTTATATAAGAGCAAAAAATCAATTAAATACAATAAATAAAAAACTATATATATATAATCAAGCAATTCACACTAAAAGCATTCATTTTATGAAATAAGCTTATTTATTATTTACTAATTAAAATGAATTCTAAATAAATGTGTAGAAATCTAATTATAATTTCTTACATCCTCAAAAAGCGTTTCAAATTAATGTAATAAAATTCATCTGGCGTATTGTAATTAAGTCTTTAATTACTAAGATATAAATAAATTAATTAGAAATAATTAAAAAAAATAATACAGTACAAGAGCCGTAAGTAGATACGTAGTACTGCATAATGAAAATAAGGTTTGTATTAAATGAATCTTAAAATTTTGTTTACTTTAGTTGTCCAACACGTTCTAAACGCACGCGTGCCTAATTTAATCAATCTTTATTTCCCATACTTTTACAGTTTCTCAATATTCTTAATTAATTATGTTATTAATAAATAATTAATTGATAGAAAATTTGCATGTAATTATTTTTCTTGATACCCTTGATAGTAGACTTGACACAACATTAACATATGATTTTTGCATATAAATATTCTCTACTAATGATGGATGCTTAGTTTTTTTTGACGTTCACATTCTTTGATTATTAATAATATATAATTGGATGGAATTATTCTAACAAGTTATCAGCTGTAGATTAAAGAGAAACAAAAGGAAATTACACTTATAATTCTTGATTGAGAGCATTATCTATCTGTAATACGCATTGTAGCCATACCAATTTAAAGAGTGACTAAAGATGACATATATAGATGACATATACATACAAAAATATACAGTGTTATAGATCACTATATTTTAAAATTTTAAATTAATAAAATTTTTATGGTTATATTTATATGTTATGGTTTGTATATTTAATAATATGATAATGGATAATAAATTTTTGCAATGATGAAAAAAGAAATCTTATAAGAAATAAATAAACGTTGCTTGATTATATTAAGAAGATCTAAAACAATGCTGCACTTTAACCTTTTAAAAATTTTCATATAAAAGTAATACAAAAAATTAATTATCACCAAATAATTACGATACATGTTTTAGTCTGAAAACATTGTTGTTAATATTATTACTGTTTAGATTAAATACCAAATTCATGCACTATTGCTTAGTTCCAAGAATTTGAGAAACTTGTGGAAAAATGGATATAAATTTATGTTATAAAATTAATGGAGTGTATCTAATTCCTACGAAGTACGTATTTTCCGTATTTATGTAATATAAATGTAAGTAGAGCTCGTAGCTTATGCTAAATAATTTCTCGTGTTGCCATTCCTTTAAGTCATGTTTTAACATCGTTCGTGCGCACAAACCAAAGATGCGCAAAAACGTAATCGTTCCGTCACGTCATGTCAATGAAGCACAATTTAATGCGGGTTTGATGTTCTCTGTTACCGAGAAAATTCTTGATAATGTCAGAAATTATCGCTCACTACTCATTATAGTCTAGACAGACTTTATTCTGATTAAAGGGATTCATTAATTTATATGAAACATTTCTTTGATTAATTAAAAGCAAATTTTAATTTAAAATAAATACTCAATAAATACGATTTTTAAATTAAAATAATTGACAGAATTTATATAAAGCTTCTAAACTAATTAATGATTGAAAAATCATTAATCACATTAACATGTCAAATTAGAGTTATATACAACATCATCGCTTTGTTCTTATAATAAATTGAACTACATTGATGAAATTTTAAGACATTTAAATAATTTTGAGTGAAAATGTAAATTATCTTCCTTACAAAAATATTTTTCCATTAACTTTCAATCCACTTTCAAAATACTAAAATATTTGCAGTTTTATCTTATTGTGATACTATTATGTATTATACAAAAGTGGACGTGGTATTTTATTATATTCATATTTTTTTATGAAGCTCTAGTTGAAATATGAAATTTGATACGCCTGAATTTGATTTCAAAAACGTTTTTACCTTTAAAAATTACAATACTTTGAGGGATATTTGACATTTAAAATATAAAGTTTAGATCTCTTATAATGTCTATAAATAGGAGCAGGGTAAAGTATAGTTGTTCTAAAAATGCGTATAAAGAAACAAAAATAACCTTAATGCATACCTGAGGGCAATGCAAGAGAAATTGCTTCTACATATTTTATAAAAACTTAAATAAATTGATATACTATATAAAGCATTATTCCTTTAATTTGCTCTAGATAAATAGTCGTTTTATAAGTTCCAATCAATGCAGCGATTTTCTATTCACTAATTTTTGAACTTTACTTCTAAATCGTTGCTTAATACTATTATGAACAAAAAACACATTTGAAGCTTACACAAAAATTATATTCAGTCATTCATGATCTTATTTTAAATTTACAGTGTTAATGGTAAAAGAAAAAATTTAAATAAAACAATAATTGTTCCGGACATTTAAAATCACCGTGTTGCTACATATTAATAGTACATGCTAACACTTCGCATTCGACCTATTAATAACTTTTCCCACTACTAGGTGGCAGTGGTCAGCATACTACACAAAACTGTCTCGCTTGGAATAGAAGTAGAGGCTCATCGCAGTATTCCTAAGCGATTAATTAATGATTCATTATGAATCTAGAAAAAACCTTTAAATAAACATGGTAAGCAATACAATATAAAATGAAAAAGATTCTATAACGTGTTTTTTATTCACTTAATTATAACATGCATCTATTCTTTTTACTATTGATATATTTACTATTGATATATTTACTATTGAATATTTAAAAAAACAACAAGCAGTTAAATGATAAGACGAAGATAATAATATTAAAAAAGCATGCAATGTTAATCTATTTGATTAATCTCTTTTGTGTGATGTAAGCATAGTTATTTTTATTAAATATTATTTTTTTACGTTAACTGTAATTTCCCTATATATCGCATGTACATGTTTTATTATTTTATAAATTTATTTAATATTTTATTGCAATTAAATAGTTTTAATGAAATTCAGAAAAAGGATTGATAAAAGTTATGTATTAAAATGAAAATTCAAAATTAATATTTACTACAAAATAGTAAAAAAAATGAAAAATTTTTAATTTTAAAAATTAAGATTTGCTTAAAGTATATTATTAAAATAAATGATATGACAGAAATAATATAAATAACAATATAGAATGAAACACTTTTCAATTATTTCCTATTATTTTAATTTAAAATATAGTTAAAAAAAAAATAATCGATTTCGAAAAAAAACATAAGATAACCATTAACCGAATCTATTTATAAATATACATAATGAATAAAATACGCATGAAGAAACCATCTATTGAACACATCTATTTTTATTTTAAATTACCTATTAATTATAAATTTATAAACTTATATAAGTTCTTACAAAATTATCAGTGAGTCTATCTAATTTATCAATTTTTATTAAAAATTAAATTGCATTATTTCACGTAATAAGTTTGTTATTCTAATCCAATATAGATTTTGAAATTCAATCTAATAATGATTCCAATAATGCTTTTAAATATTTATTTTCTTTGTTTCTCGTTTTCCGCTGTTCATTCAAAATTAATACCAATCTTCCTTTTGGAGTGGCGTCTTTGGAATACGTTTTAAATATCAACAATTCCAGATATAGCTAAGATTAAAAAACTTAATTGTGTTTACCCTTTTAAATGTTTAGCTATATTTTTATTATAAATTGCATATTCTTATATTAATCAATTTTCTAATATTTAATATATAATATATATATAATATTTACAATCTAATAATTTTTATGCTATAAATGTAAAAATTAATTTAAAATATAAATAAAGTATAGGAAAATATTAAAATGATGTATATGTATATAAAAAATTTTAAATATAAACTTTATAAAAAAAAATTTAAGAGCACTAAATAATGTCTAGTATTTTTTAAATAACCTCATCATCTTTACAAAACATTCGATTTTTTCCGTGTATTTTGATGACATTAAAAAGTGTATGTATTTACTTTCAAATTTTTTCTAATGCATCATAATTTTATTTTTTAATTTGCAGCATCTTTAATTATTTGATGAAATCCAGACAATAAGAAAATCTCTTTGGTATTAAAGCGCATTATAACTTATCTAATTAAAGTGAACGACGATATTTAATACCTTTTCTAGTCTTATAATTATGATTCCTTTATTGATACATGATTGATTATCAAAAAATATTTAATGATATATCATTTATTAAAAGACGTATTGAATTACGAATCAAGATGATTTTTGAGTGCTATAGTAACAATTCATGAAAATTAATAAGTGCTATTTATTATGTAAGTGCATAATGTTAGTTTGATACTGAAAATATAATATAAAATATATTAGCTGATACTGTGTTTTGTAAAATATTTCTAATTGATGAAAAGTATATATGAAAGTAAAAGGTTATACATTAATACTATATTGTATGATTTAATAATAAAACAAATACCTAAATTATTAGAAAATTCTTTGATATTAGTATACGTTATATGATGTACTTCTAAAAATTCATAATTTCGAATTTCGAAGCATATATTTACGGTCATAAGCTATATTTATCATGAATAGTTAAAATTATTATCGACTATAATGAGCACTTTTATAATAATTTATAATTTCGATTTTAGTTCACAATCTTTTATGAGCATACTAATAGTTTTTCATTTTTACAAATGAAATTAGAAGCTTAAAATATATATATATATATTTTAAAGAAATTTTATGATGAAAAAGGATAATAAAAAACATCATTCATCATCAAAGGCGGAAAGAAAAAACGTTACGGCTAAAGAAGATTACAAACCCCTCCTAACTCTAAGATTCGCAAGGTATAAAACAAAGGTGTATCATGTTGTCGATAAAATAAATAGCGAACAAATGGAAAAAGTAATATTTAACCTTTGAGTCAAATTCAACTAAGAATTATTCAACTGGATTTGTTTATCTCTTTCTCTGTCTCGCACTATATCACAGCCAGATTATACGCTTTCTTTTAAACAGACCTGGCTTTCCATATATTTGTTGAATGAAAAGTAGTATAAATGTAAGAGTACGGGAAAATGAGACGTTAAGGGAGTAAATGGAATGTCTCGTATTTTATATTATTTTAATACTTGACATTTCAAAAAACTTAAAATATTCTATAAAAATTACAACTAAACAATTTACCAAGTAATTAAAAATTATTTTATTGTTTTTCTGAAATTAGTATTAAACAAGTATTAGAGAAAATTTTTTTGATGAATAGATGAATACAAAAAATAGTTAAAATACTTTCTTCTTTTTACATCTAATATCTTTTTACAAAAATTACACTAGCTTACCGAATCTTATAGTTATACAATTAATATTATTTTATTAGAGTTTATTTCTATTTGTACATGCGGAGTTTTAAAATATTATTCTATTCTTTTTGTGAAACTTGATTACCAATATTCAAGCAACTATAATTGAAAAAATCGACGCTTATTAGTGCCTCAATATTTATGCTAATGCCAATCGGCTAAATTATACAACTGATAACGTATAAAATAACGACATAAGCAGGCATTTCTTTAAATTTAAAAAATAAAATACCCCTTGTGTTATGCACTTTAAATTCATTGCAAATTTAGTAAAAATAAATATTTTTTAATTTATAAGCCGTGTATTTTTTCAATAATTAAATGATCAATGAAATGATTAATTTACATGTCTTATCATTTATCATAAAACTCCCAGAACTTATTATGTGTTTTCTCTTATTTAAGATAATAGATTATTTTTATAGGTAGAGAAGAATTATATCTGGTCGACATATCAAATCATTAGATCTCGGACGAAAATCACCCTTTGCAATCAATCATCGACCTAGAGCCCACCTGCTGTCATATTTCCTCACAATTACGTAGATACTTTTAAAAGCAAACTATCTCTCCATTATTTTCAACATAATGACAATATTATATAAAAAATCGTATTAATTTATAACACGTATAAGGATTATACATGTATGATTATTTTGACGGGAATTTATATGGATTCAATATTAATGTAGAATACAGTACATCCCAAAGTTACAAATTAAAAATGTTGTTTGGATTATTTACATACTTTATAGTCTTATTTTTATCGCTTGGATGTTCATTTTAACAATTATAAATAGAGCTTAAATTCATTTTATTTTAAAAATTTCTCATCGACTAATGTAATCTAAAATATTTTTCTATTAAATCTCGATATTTAATAGCAATTATTTTTACGGAATCAATAAATAAATTCTTTTAAATTAATAATATATTCAGAAATATGCAATAATAGAAGTATTGAAAAAATGCATATTTTGTTATGAATATGAATACCGAACCATGTAAATATTTTTTTTTTATTTATTGATATAGTCGATATGAATGTAAAGTGAAAAGCTTCCGTAGAATATAAAAAAGATTGCGAAATAGAATATCTTATGTATTTGAATTTTTTAAAAAGAAAAATAATTAATTCACTCGAATCGAGTTGAATATTAATTAGAAATTAAAATTTAAATATAAAATATCAATAAAAATATAATGAAATTACCGACAACCTTTTATGTATTAATGGTTTAATACTAGTGTTGGCAGAATCCCAACAAAAATGAGAGAGTGATAGTCAGAATTATCAATAAATGTTACTTCGTAGGTATTTTCCAAGGCTATACGAAGGATAAACAAACACGACTGATGATAAAATACATCCAAGGATTTTATAATAATACCGTTCTAAATGACAGTTTCTAAAAGAAAAGCCCGTGCCAAAACAATCTGAAAACCCCTCCCCTATAAACACGACAGTAGAAACATGCCATGTAAGCAACAAAGTAAAAAAAATAGACATGAATGAGATTCCCATGTGAATTCTTAGAGCTACGCAAATTTAGCCAGTGCAAGAATCATCCGTCCGATTTTTTTTCAATCTCGATCAGATTTCTTATTCCTTTTGAAGGCCTTATCGGCACGTCCGAGGTCACGTCGAGGCATGCGCCAAACGTGTAAGGCCTGATTAATGGGCCTGTGTAGAGCATCATCTACCGCGTCTTGCGTGTAAGTGTAAATTGACGATGTTTCTACGGAGATGCCTTTCGCCTTTTTTTCACACCCAGCCATGTATATTGTTCCCCCTTGATAATCACCACCTTTTCCTTTCAACTTATATCGCGCATTCCACTCAAGCTATTTTAATAGGCTTGTATTGCAGAGATTTTCAGTAGCTCAATGAATGATTTTAAAATAAAGCCGGACATTTTTATTATATCTACGCAACTTTCATATATAATATTGATTAGTACGCTTGAGAGCAAATAACAAGTTATATTTCTAAATATGATACAGCTCATGAATACGAGTTTAAAATGCAGGAGTTAAATATTTTGAATCATAACGATTTTATTTCTTTATAAGTCAATTCACTGATAGTCATTCTTTTGAAGAAAAGCACAAAAGCATTTTAAATATTATAGAGTTAACATTTAAAGACGTGATAAATTTTCATACAGCGATATTTCGTCATTACGTCTTAACTTCTTTATTTTTGTAAGAAAATTATTCTAACAAATATCTACACAGAAATAATCGTTGAATGGAAACAGTATTCTTAAAATATTTTTAATGTTTATAAATAAAGTTTTTCATTTATGTGGGCTGATTTGTTATTGAAAGAAAGAATCTCGCTTATAGCTTCTAGCAAGTCGTAGCTCATATATAGAGTATATACAAAAGAAAGGTTATTAAGAAATAAGCAAGAAGCTACCATTTAAACCAAATAATGCTTAGAAAAAAGCGTACAATAAATAAGTAATAACTCTTTTCTTGAGTAATTATCTTGGCTCTCGGCGTAACACTCACGACCAATATTTACAACATTTCGTTCTGAAAACCCGAGCGCCGCGAATGCAGTCAAAGTAAAAGAAAAAGCTGTGTTCTTAATAGAATTCTTCTGTCATTTATTCTTTGAAAAGGCAATTACTTTAAATTAATACAGTTATAAATGTATAATTAGCGACGGCGCTCCTCAAAGTTTCAAATGAACCATTTTCGCATTACATGCTAAAATAAGCGTATCCGCGCTCTGCCAAGTCACTTTAATTCCGCCTTTTCAAGAACGAGATTCTAACTTGATGTAAATCGGAAGACTATTGTGCTCGGGAAGGATTTCCAGGCGAAAGTAATAACGGGATCAGAAAATCGACGCCTACTAGTGATACACCGATGGTTTATTACTTTATAATTGCAGGTAAAAGAGATTGATTCATTCCACGGCTGGAAAATATCAGTGTGCTGGACCGCGACTGGACGCAAACATTCACAAACAGACAGCCGATTAATAAATGATCGAACGTTCGATAAAAAGTGGCTCCTTCCCATCTCTTCCTCTTTCCCGGGAATTTTTATGCTAGCCAACCATCCACTTTTTCCTCAACCCCGAGCGATATCTCATTTCATTTTGATTATCGCGCGCGAATTGCATTTTTCATTTTGCCAATGTATGCGCGAGTCCCGACCTCTTTTTTTCTCGTTGACTGAAGCTTGCCAACAATACGATAAGAGTGCGCTCACTAATTTTCCTTCTATCGGCTTTCTATCGATCCAAGCAATTTCAAATACACTCGCTCACGTACCTGATAAGGAACATTAACTTTCATATAACACTTGTAGTTGTTCCACGAGGGGTCGACGCGTAAAAAGAGAAATCCGTGAAATTAAAAAAAGAATATGAAAACAAAAATGATTACGCCATTTAAGGTGTGGGCATCTTGACTCAGTTTCTCTACGTCGTACAGTCTCTTAAATCATCTTATTATGTTTATATTTAAATAAGAGTTTGAGAAATATAGGGCTCCAATATTTTTCCAGTGATTGTACGAAAAATTTTTTCTTTCTGGCCATTGGTTGAGTATTATAAATTCTTCTTATCTTTAAACAGGATTCGAATAAAAAAACTACTGTTAAAACGATGCTAGTTCGAAATTTTTTTAAACGATTTAAAGTTCGATTCAGCTGTGAATGTACGATTGAATGCTCTCCGAGCGCATCCGAAAGAAAAAAATCTTATTTGAGCCATAAATCGAAAGTGAGCATGCCTTAGATACTTTTAATAGCCCCACTCCTTTAAATCAATCAAAAAATGCATTAGAGTGAAATATATTAGAAGCGACAGTGCTTTTCTCGCAGTATGTAACGATGCGAAAGTAATGTTAGTTTTACGAACGTATGGGACGAATTTTATCCCTGGTAATGAAAAACTACAGAAGCAACGAGGGATCGATTCGCGCCCCAAAAAGAAATAAATAAAGATCGCCGCGATTTCGCCTTTATAAATAAACTGGAAGCTATTAAAGCGCAGGAAGAAAAGGAGAGTGAAATTGTCGGGAGCTCTCAGCCTAGTGGATATAATAAAATTGAGTGCGGACGGCGACGCCTCGACGTCGCAGCGGAAGAAGTCCGTGGGCCGGCTCGGAAGGTGAAGCGGGAGAGGGTAGATGCGTGCGGAGTTTGCAGCTGCCGATCGGTAAACTGGATTCGACATCCGGTGATTAACTACACATATCGCTTTGTCATGGAATCCACGTGCGCACGTGCGTGCGATCCTTTTCACGCGAGCGATCGGCGTAGATTCGCAGCACGTTTTCGACGCCTCTCGCCCCCTTTTCGGTCGCGCGGCAGTACTCGTGTCCCTACATCTTTTTACACCCGGGGGACATTTGTGTATGGCTAATTAGCTTTATGCCTTACTAGCGGCATCTTATCGTCGAGAAATACGTGTATTATTTACGAGGGGCCCGTCCCATACCCACTGCTAATTGAATAAAAACGGAGAACCAGAAAATGAGGGGTCGATCTTATGTTCAAGATTGCAAGTATAGCTGCAGCGCGTGTATGATATGTTCGGCAATTGTGAATTTCTGAGAAAAGTTTAATTGCCGGGAAAATGAGGGAATCTAAGATTAGTTAACTGCGTTTATTATTTATGGCTAACCGGCGCTTATTAGTTTAGCTTAATGAATAATTTTATGGATAATATATGAATGTACATGGGAAGGAAATAATAAACACACTTTTGATATAATGATATTCTGACGTAGCTTACTTTTATTGAAGTTCATTAGAGTCGATACGAAAAAACGTGATAACGATCTTCTTTGCTTAAAATAAGCGTAGAACCAGGATTGATATCAAAATGTTACCCTCGTTTCAAAACATAAAATAAACATATGCTATAACTTCAACAACACCAATATAAATATGACGAAAATGCGTTCTTTATTCAGGTCTATTTTTAATGAATACTGAATCAAGATCACTTTTACTCAAAGCGATTCACTTACAAAATAGATTTCTGACTTTAATTGTTAAAATTATAAAATTTCACTAACAAGTAACTACATGAATTTCAGTTTAGATATTTTCTTTAAAAATTTAATAAATGAATGACGAATAAAAATTTCTATAAATATATCATTGCGTTAGTTTGAATATAAACAAATAGTCGTAACGGTACATACTATTCATTACGTAAACGCCGTAGTCGCTTTATAAACCTTCCTGTCATCAAATACAAACATTTTTCTAATAATATTGAGTATTTGTTAAAAGCTGATTGTAGATCGAATTGAATCTCTTGTGAATTTTTTATAAAAGTTTTTTTTAAATAAGTTTATTTTTGTATAGGAGTTATCACACGTCATAAATTGCTGCAATTGTGTTTTCCAATTTTTAAGACTATCTTAAATTTTTTAACAAACATTTAGTCAATATAAAAATTATAAGTTTATTAGTCGAGGACATGAATTAGCCGAAAACAAAGAAAAATTACGAAGGTAAGTCTATTCGTAATAAATAAGTAGAAAAAAGGTAGCAGCTGACAGGTACGTAACCTAGACGAGTCTCAGATTTCCAGGTCGTGCCATTATAAGCCGAACGAAACAGAATGAAGTAGATAAGTTTCTTGTAGATAAAAGAGACAAAAAGCAAATACCGGTCGCGATCATCCGCGGGGTGGAACACAGAAATTTTAATTAAACAGCGAGTGTCAGACACAGATTTACGGTTAATGGATGAAAAATTCACGAGGTGATTCTGGGCGCATCACTATCCGCACTCCTTTTTCTTGTTCACTTTACGAAAGTTATCAATTTTTAAGGATCGATGTGGTTTACGGACGAGTTGTTAGATTTATGAGAATGAGACGGAACTTTGACTTAACGACTCCTGCAGGCACATGGGGCTTGTTGAAAATAATAGAAATTGAATTTTGTATTTGATCGTACTTTTCTTTTTCCCAACGAATGTGTTTTACGGATTATGGCCGCTCTTGATATATATTGAATTATCTTAAAATTAATTCTGATGGAAAACATCATAAACACGTATGCGTGGGTTTACTTTACGAATAAAATAGACTAATAATTGATTTTCAAGAGTTATAAACAAGTGCGTCGATTTAGATTATTTATAACCTGAGTATTGATTAGTGGAAATACGATGCCGTTGTGGTGATGCGCTTGGAAAGAAGAAAAGAGATGGTAAGCTTAGTAAAATACAGAAATATACCGGCATACTTTGTCTATCAGGGTGACATTGCAAATAGAAACTGTCCGGAAAGATATGGAACACAAGCACATATTAAAGAATCAGAGCGGGGAGAAGTTTTAATAAGCAGGGAAAATGATGAACGCTTATTCGAGTATGTTAAGGGGAAATATGAAAGCTATTATTGTTAACTCCATCTTTAACCGAGTAATCGATTCGAAAAACAGCATTTATATGCAAATATCCTGAGCCTTAAGCAATCTAGTGTCAGGAAAAAATATACGATAAGTGTGTCAGTCACGAAAAGTGGTCGCAAATTTCGTTATACACGAGAACTGAAGTCATACTCCCCTTCATTATTTGTGATACTTATCTGACGTATAGGAGACAAACAGAGAAGGAAAAGCTTAACTTTGATTTGTATTTCTTACTGTAGTACTAATTTCTCATACATTTCTGCGAACACTTTAAAAATTATGAGGATAGTAATTACCGAAGAAAGTAGATATTTTTTCATTTGATGTTACCCCATTAAAGTTTCGAAGTAATGATATCTTTATTAGTCAAAATCACATAAGCGGAATTATATACGAATGATTATTTTTTAAACTTCTTAAAATATAATAAAAATATTTTTAAACGTTTAAAATTGTAAAATATAAGGTTTATATTTAAATGAATGTTTATAGTACTGCAATTCAATGTTAATTCTAGAAAGCAAATCAAATATATTGTAACATTTCTTGTAGATGACTAAATTCTATAATAAATTTTAAACTATTCATAACTGAATTAATTAAATGTCACTATTTGAAAATTATAGCAACGCAATTTCATCGAAATCAATTTGCTTATTATTTTATGTTGATTGACAAAAAACAATAAACTCATGCTTTAAGACTTATTATCATTTTAAATGCCACATATTACTATAAATTTAGTACACAGTCTTTCATTATTTCAGGAAGGGAAATAAGTAGATAGAGTCAATATCTTGTAATCAACAAATATTTGCTATTATTACAAGTATAAATTGATACCTAAAAAACTGTGGTCAAAGATTGTGGAAGCGAAATTTATACATAATTTTTTCTTTGGTATGAAAATTAAAATAAATAAGTATTTTATGTCTTTGAGTAAATTGCATAAGTGTATATTTATTAAATTATGAAAAGGTTTATAATTTAATAATATAGCCTGTTTAATGACTTAGAAAAAACGTTTTTTGCATTGCTGTAATAATTTAAATTATTTATTTGATCGTAGTATATTACAATTTTTATGGAATATTATTGTTATAAATAAATATTTCATAATTGTATATTAAAAGATTATTAATGTTTTGAAAAAATTCGATTTGAATAATAAAATTGTTTAATTGACATAATAAATATTAAAATTTATTCTTATAGGTTATAATAATATGTAGAAAATATATTTATTTTAAAAAATCTAGATTTTATTTTAATTAGGAAATATTAGAAAGTTTTTTTATTTTAAAATTTATTCTCATTTCTCATTGTTTGTTTTTATTAAAAAAACGTAAATTTTATGATTTTCAATTTTCAATAATAATATTTAAGCTTACAGTTACTCATTTTTAACCAATTAATTTCTCTTGATTTTTAAAAATCTTTTTAAAAATATTATTATTATTATCATCATAATATTGTTGGTTATTTGAAGCACTAACATTCCCTCCATTAGATACAAATGACTCTTTGATTTACATCGGCATTTCAATTACATGCCAGTGTTTTAATATTATAAGAATCAGTCTCGTTACTGTACATTATCCGCTAATTTATCCTGTTAATTAATAAATATCACACTGACTAATACACTCATATTATATAAAAAAAGAAGTAGTTCCCGGTAAGACAATTTCATCGTTGAATTTTCTTTGTATTTACAATTTAATGAATTTCTGCGACGAAATAATGTATGTCGAAAATAGTATTAAATAAATCATTATAAAAGAGGAAATCCTAAAGCAACATTTCGTAAATAGGCTTATTCCCATGAATTTTTAATATTTTGTTTTAAAAGTATCTTATCAGTAGTATTACTTTTTGACTTAAACCAAAATACAAATGCATGCATTCAATCTCTACAAGTCCCAACTTATCATTATCTATCTTGTACGTTTTTTCTTTTTTTTTTAAATTCCCCTGTACCGTCATGGCTCAGTTTTATGCAAATAAAGCCAGCGCATTAGTAGAAGCTTATAACCACTTTAAATACAAGAAGCTGATGGTGTATCATGGCGTGGTTAGAGGAAAATGAAGGTAAAAGTTACGTATTACTGACGGCAGTTTTTTCTTTCAGCTGAACCTATCTTACTTATTACCACTTCTATTAGGTTATATTTATTTTTGTTACGCTTTTTGACAAACCTTTCAGTTATTTTTAATCGGAAAAATTTAAGAGTTTAATCTAAAAGGAAAAGTTAAGCAACTGAGGTAACATAATAAAGATGTCAAACAAATTATTACGAATATATTTAGATTTGTAATATCTATCGAGACCTACGACCTAATCTACTAAAATATAGTCAGTCAACGTATTTGCTTAACTATAGTGTAAGCTTACGTACCCGTTGACTTGCATTTTTTAGTCATAAAAATAATTTTAACTGAGTTAATTTGGTCAAAGTATATAACGCTAATTTGTCTTATTCGTCAATTAAAAACGAGTTTCCATGGCAAGTTTGAAACTGACCCAATAATCATAGTCACATTCAGTTAAGTTTGGTGGCTTCGTTTGAAATTGATCTCTTTTAAAATATAGATCTCATACGTCAGAGGAGAAAAGCGCTTTCTCGGCGATAAGTGGATAGCACGCGATATATACAAATAAATCAAGAGGCTGACACTGGTGATGTAGTGTCATCGACCGATTTCGGATTCTTGAAGCAACACCACCCCCAGGGTCGTTCATCTTCTCCTACCCACGGAGTTATCAGGCGCCGGGCCCGGAATCCGCAACCTTACAATTGATTTTACGTTCCCGTTTCACGTTTGCACTCCCTATTTAACACGGCACTGGAATGCTGCACTGCTGTCGGTGGCCAATGGCAGTTGCTGCCGGAGGCCGTCCGCCTCACTGGGCGCTAATAAAAATGCGAATGATCGGCTTACAACGGCACACGTGGGACGAAGAGCGGTGATCGCAGGAAGAGACCGGGTCACGTCGATTAAGCCACCCTGTCGTCTACTCGGGGAGGCTGGAGAATAACGTCTCGACGATCGCCGTGGTGCAAGCTGAAAGTGCCGCTAGATAAGAGATAATAATAATTGAACGCCGCTGACGTCAGCGGTAATGATATTGTTCCGTTACGCGGCACCAAACCGGCTGATGAAGCCCCGGCCCTTGTTAACACTGAGAATCCAGCTAACTATGCGTGGGTGGGAGGCTGATTGTCCACTTTGGTCAGTGCTTTTTTTTGCACGTGGACGCGCCTCTGCGTCTGTGTCCGCGTCTCTCCGTCTACCTACTTATATGCGCGTACGTAAGCCACGTGGATGGCTGCAAGACACCGGGCATACATTGGTAGCCAACACGTGTGTAGCTCGAAATTCATACTGTAAACATGAAATGTTGCATCAGCTCGTTCCACGATTTTCGTAAAACCACCGCAACGCGAGGGGCATTTACAATATTGCGAAAGTATTTCTTTCATTCAATATTGCAGAATTCGAAATTGCATATAATTTTTTTCTATTCCTTAGACAACGTTCGGTACTTATTTTGTTCACTTGAAAGTATTTCCGAGCGTGACTAATAACTAAGTAACTGTTTGCTAACATCTCCTGTTTTCTTATTTCTTTCTTACACTTTTTATGTATTGATGACTGAACACACGACAACAAGCTTGACTTCTAATACACTAAATCATTACTCCTGCATTACTCGATACAACATTCAGGCCGAAGCTTGTATATTAATAAATTTTTTACAATATTTTTAATTTTTACCACACCTTGTACTACGGTTGTCATGACTGTAAACAATCATGACATATCAGATTTAACATAAGTTTAACTTGCACATCACTCAAGAACAAAATTGTGATGTCTTTAAAAGCATTAATGGAGTTTTAAATTTGATAAGCAGTTGAATAAGGAGATAAAATAATTACCCTAATCGCTTAATTAAAAATAATAATTAAGCGATGAAAAGTCATTTATTTTAAATCAGTTTTATAATAAATTTACTAGTTCTAGAATTAATTTACTAATTTATGATTATTATTGGAATATATTGTTTTAATATTTTGGAAACATTAGCTATATATAGTGAATTAAAAATGCTAAGTGTATTACTTCATTTTTAAATTAAAAAATATTCGTTTCACACAAATTATTACCTATTTAAAAAATCTAAGATATTCAATTTAGTAAAAATATAATAAAATAATTTCAAACAATTATTATTATAAAAAGTTGTTAATTAAACAAATTAAAAACTTAGTATAGTAATTTTTAAAGCATTTATTTTTTTATTTTAAAAAAAAATATTAAATTAATTAATTTTAAAAATTATAAATTTAAATTAAAAGTAAGTTCATTTTTTTCATAATTGATGAATGATAAATATTTTTGGTACTGAAAAAATTTTAAGTAAGGTAAAATTATAGTGAGAATTATATTTAAACTCTTACATGATTCTTAATTTCAAAGAAATAATATAGATTGGTTAATTTTATGTTTAGTATCAATAATGTTTAAATTAAAATATTGGTTTTCATACCCACTAGATGCAGATATAAACTCAAATAGTGGATCGTCGGGATTACGTTGGGAGGATTGGACAATACTGGTTCAAACTACGTTACCACTCATACTCGTATGTATAATCAAATATTTTCCACACATAGAGTAACATCTCAAAAAATGCAGTGAAACTTTATTAATGCTTTGAATCAGTTTGAAAATTTAATGATTATTGATTTCAACCAAAACGCTTTTACTTTTTATAAAATTTCATTAAAGAAAAAAAATAAAAATTTATGTTCATCAGATATTTCTTAAAATGCATTTACAAATGCTAATAATAAGACAATGTTACTTTTAATATAGAATAGAATTTTTTATTTTTCTTTTAATTATTTGTTTGCTTAAATAAAAAAAGAGTATTTTTGTATTATTATTTACTATACATTCCTAAAAAATACTTTGTTAATTATTTAATACGAAGTAAAATTTTTGTATTATGCAGATACAACATTTTGAAATATAAATATTGATATTTTATCTATGCATGAATAAATTTATTGACGAATGAGGATCACAATTGTGACAAGCAAAACGAATAAACAAATAATTGTATAAATAATTATAAAATAAAACATATATTAAGTATATATTAATACCTCTTTATCTTATTAATCCGCCAAACACTTGTAAAGTAAATATTTGAAAAAATATTGTCTTTAATATATAATTATAAGTAAAATGTAAATATTATTATAAAAGCATAATATCGAATAATACAAGAAGCTAAGAATTTTTAAATAAATATTATACGTTATATCAAATACAAACATCTTCATTTTCGAAATAATTTATACAATATACAAACTCAGTAGGAAATGTACCCTTAAGGAGTAATTGTTTCAATACATGAAAGTACTGAAAAAATTAAAATTAAAAGAGTCATGAAGGAGTAGGTAAAAATGGAATAACAAAAGAGTAATTTACATTTACAAACAGTACACTTTATTTCAGAATTCACTCCACTTTTTTCATATCGGCTGAGAGAAGAGTTTATACAACACACTCAAGTCATAAAAAAAATACAAATTAAAAAGAAAGAGACTGTTAATTCGCAGACGCAAGCGAAATTTATTGGGCCACGATCGAAGTGCGCGCTCAGTAATTCGATCGCGGTCCATGTGTCTTTTTCGTTGTTAGTCTCTTTTTTAAAAATTTCTTTCAAAGTTCGACAAGAAAGAATATTTTATCGGTCATTTTTTAATAAGATACATTTTATTTATTTATTTTTGCTTCTGAAACATTTAATGACATAAATTACGCTCATCTACATCGTATTTTAGTAATTGCAACGGTTATTAAAAAGGAAGCTGCTCTATCGTAAATAATTTCTCAGCTAATTTTCCATAATAAATATTTAATCGTTTTGAACAATGTTATGAATAGGACTCTTCTTTGCATGATTCATTAAATCAACTATTGAAAATGTAAAAATTTATTTAATACCAGAAAAATAAGAATTTTAGAATTTACAATTTTAAAATGTCTTTTAAAAATTAAAAACACCATCCTAAGCTTAAAAAAAATACAAATGTCACAAGCATTTTTTATCAATTAGTTTATAATAGACTTTTACTATTTAGATTCTTCCTTAATAGAAAAATAGGAAAAGCAGTAGTTTTACAGTCGTTATCATTTCAATTTTTGATATACATGAGTTGCAAAGTATGATCATAATACACATGTATGTTTATTGATGCACGCATCTGATTCTTAATTGTTTTTCACTTATATTTTATATTTCATTATAATGAAGGTACAGTAATAAATAACTTCGATAATAATTAATATACCATTCATTTTGAAGACACTTACACTTTTTTATATTAATTTATTAGATAGTTTTTTATTTGCTATTTGTTGATCATAAATTCATTTAAAACTATCTGTGTCCAAATTCTAGTCACTGTATCAAGATAGTATTTTTATTAACTCGTGTATGTAAACTTTTTATCATATTTTTAAGTAAAATTATTTGATAATGAATATATAATTTATCAATTTGAACAAAGCTAATTAAAATTATGTTTGGAAATGCCTCACATGCGACTTACATGCCATAAATTTACCTATATGTCCATCGAAAAAAATTAAAAAAAAGCTTATACTATTTTTTCAAGTCTTTAAATGATCCGAGTTTCTTGCCATTTAAGAAATTATAATTCTTTTTTGCTAAATAATGTTTGTAATGGTTTTGTTATCAAATTTTTATAGCATTTGCAATACTCACTCGAAAAATGTTTGATTGCTTTCTATAAAATCAGGAATTTCAAAAAAAATATTTTGCGAGCATTTCAATTGGAGAAATTTTTTAATCACCTGCCCACGGTCACGCAATTATCTATAAGAACACGAATGCAAATGTGAGCTTTTAAGTATATTGAAAGAGACAACGGAACATCAAATCATTGATCAAATCACAAAAGAAGAGAAGAGAATTGAATTTTTGAAAAACGGCACTAGTCGGTTAACTATACGTAGCAGAATTACTGCTTCTTCGTTTTATGATTACCTTAATCAGATACTTACATTATTAATTTCGGTGGCCCCATAATAAAATACAAAACGTGGAAGAATCTTCAGAATTTAAATGTTCTCATCATTTAAATGCGTTGAAAAAGCTCCATTTATATAGTAAAATTGATATGGCATTATGTTTTAAATATAATTATTGGAATTGCTTTACTAAACAAAATTCAACCATTTAGATAAATAATAAACACGAATTGTTAGAAATCTTAACTACAACATAAAATAACAGTTTCTGGTGAGAAATTCTTTTTTCAAAATTATTCAATGCATTAAGATTTAAGAGCAATTTTTTAAACCATAAAACCACTTAATAAATCATTTTTGGAAAGCTTAACTTAGTATCGAAAAATCGGAGTATCTTCAATGAAGAATTATATAAGTATTCCCAAAAAAAAAGTATATGGCAGAAATAGTCATTTGCTTTTATATCTTTTTCTTCGCAAAATCGCGCATAGGATCGATTACGATATGCCTTTACAACATTGTGTTGTCTTATCGGTATCACAGTTCCAAGCCGATATTTACCTTTTACTCACTTACCGCCAAATATAAAAATAGACTAGTTACGGAAACGTCTTTTATTTTATGCAATCGCATTACATTAAATCAACGCAAAAAGAATTTTATTACTCTACCTTCGCAGTACAAGGCGCCTGATCGAGCTAAACATAGACAATTCAACTTTTAACTTCTTTATATTGCTATTTTTATTCTTCCACAAATAACATAAATAATGATGATTAATTAAGACATTTGCTATCAACCAAGTATCAAACTCGAAACTCTTATATAAAAGACAATGCAAATCAGTGATTATTTTCAATTTTTAAAATTTATTTTAATAAAATATTTATAAATATAAAATATGTATTTCATTAGATTTCATTTATATAAAATAAAAACTTAAAAGCTACATTTTTCTGTGCTTTTACTTTTTGTGATACCTAATATTTGCTAAAAAATTATATGTATATTCATCTTTTCATGATTGTATACTTATTTGAATTATCTAATCATAATGGTATTTAAAAAATATTACATTACAATGACTAAATACCCATATTATTAGAACATAAATTTCTAATCGATTTATTTTCATATTTGTAAAAAAAATAAACTATCAACGAGAACATTTAATTTGCTCGTCTTATTAATAATAAAGCCATAAAATGTCCAGAAACTAATTTCTTCCACTGAAATTATGAAAAAAAAATTGATTGAAATATCAGAATCACACATTTGTTTTTAAAAAAGGTAAATTGTAGAAAATACTATTCAATAAGCTTTCCGAAAGCGTACTTGAAATTTACAAAAGACCATTAAGTAAACTAAAAATTTACTTGCTATTACGAGCATATTAAATAAAACTTAAAGTTGAATGTAAAAGAGAACAAATTTAAAAAATAAGTTATATAAATCAAGCTCTTTGAGATGAATTTCCTTTAGCACGACATCTTATTCTGTATAAATTACTTAAAGAGTAAAACAATAATATGAATATTAACATCTTCCAAGGGGATGCTTGCCTATTATATCTGTTATGACTAAACAAACAATTAATTGTAAGATGACGCAAAATACCAGAGGTAGAGAAATGGGGGATTAATCATCCACAGGTACGAAAATACTTGAGAACTTGTCCCGGTTAATCACGCCAAAAGAGGGAGTCAGTAAAGAGAAAGAGATATTAAGAGATTCACTCCTTGATTGCAAGAGCAATACCGAAACAATATATTCATTCTACGTTGTAAGCTTTTTTTAATTAGGAATGGGTTATGAATATTATTATAGTAGACGTTGAATTAAAAAATGTCATATTAAAAAAAACTAAGCTACGTTGTTATCGTACTTCCTGAGCTTTATTTTATGATTTATTTATAAGAGAGGCATCAAGGACATAATTTTAGTAATAGAGTTAAAATTAAAGACAACATTGCATTTGAAAAGACTGCGAAATGTACAAAGATTATGCATTCCACAAACTTTATAATAAAAAGAACAACACTGTTATTGAAACAGCTATGTTCGAAGTAAGTAATGTTATTCAAAACTTTACAGATATTTTAATGCATTTAAATTAAATTCAAATATTATTCATTGCTATCTTTCAATCAAAAGTTTTTATTTATTAAATATTTTTTACTTATGTTTTGTCATTTTTTCTAAAATTTCATATTAAAAAAGTAAATAAATATTACTTTGTATCTTATTTTAATGTGTTTATTTTTGTTTTTAAAAACATTCTTTTCGAGAGTAACTTATATTTTTCCATAAAAAAACATTATTATAAGTCGAAAGAATTTACGAGGAAATTAAATATCCATTTAGTAAAGAATGATTGGTGGAATTATGAAAGTTAAAATTCCTAGTCGATGGTATTATTTATCTTCTATAAAGTCTCGAGTATATTATACCTACGTATGCATAAATAAAGCTTTAAACCTCGCAATTTCCTTTCTCTTTTGATCGCCGCTCTCATGCACGTGTATGCGGCTATGCCAATTTAGCGCCGTTTCTAAAACTAACCTAAACGATCTGTAAATCGTTAGCAAAATGTGAATATGTAGCTTCCTTTCTCTTTCTCTCCTTCCACTACTTCTCACGCCTGACTCTCGTTCATCGCTCCGAGTCACTCGTCAATTGTTTTTTCATTAATATTTTTTAATCCAAATTTGAATTGATAAATTTCCAACAAAATAATCATCATCGTAGTTGCACATCTCATGTAAAAGGAAGAGACGCGGGCAAAATAGACGAAAAAAAAACTAAACTTGATTTCATAACTACAGACGATTTCGATTCTAAACGTCGTTTATTCAGTATCATAGTATTCAAGAACATAGTTTAGCAAAATCAAATCAATTTGCTAATAATGTTTAGCTCGTTTATGTATTTCTCTTTTTAAGTTAGTTTTTACTTTATTTCAACCTTCTAAGCTATTGATAACCTACGTTTCGCTACGTAAAAAAACGATCAAAGCAATGCACAGTGGATCAAAGACCAGCCAAAATACTCTTTTTGCGTTACTCTATTTGCGATAAAATTTCATTTTAATAATTTTTTGTTGTCAATAAGAAAAGAAAAAGTTATTGAAAAACCAAAATTTTCATTATTTCTTTGTAAGATCGGCCTATAACTTTAAATTAAACAAAAGTGCCTAAATATGTTTTCACAAATTGATTGTTCATATATATTGTTTAGCTTTTATGAATTTAAAAAATTTATGACATGCATATTAGAAGCAGTTCCTCTCAACTTGTACATCTAGCAATCTCAATTCTACACTTCCATGAAATTGGATCGAAAAGAATGTGATTCACTCATTTCAAGGAATTGTAAGAGAATGTTTTTCCGAAACGAAATCTTGGCACAAATTTTAATTTCTCGACCGAAGAACATGGAGGAACATAAAAAAAAAGAAACATAAAATTCGACAGCGCCTGGTGTATTCGACTGCAAATGGGAATCAAGTGGATGCGGAAGCTGGAAAAATGACGAAGTAGAAGCGGCTCTTGGGAAATCGAGCAAGTGAAATTAATATGTATATAATAAAACGCGTGGATGCCGTGCGGAGTTGCTCAACATATATGGCGGGGAGATAAAATAGCGAACCGGCCGCTGCACTTCTGCTCGCCTACGCTCACAATTTTCCAGAGGCTCAACGAGTGTGTGCAACGAGGATAAACCGCCACGTGTTTCTGCATGTAAGTGTGCCTCTCTCCTCCATCGTTTTTATTTCCAGCTCGACGACTTACTAGTTACGCACGGCCAAAGATACGCTGGGTCGAGAGCTCGCAAAATTTGTTCGCATTTCATTTTACCTGATTGCAATCGTCAGCGACGCATATACCAGTATTACACATCCGGGCAACATCATTTCAAATTACTCTACTCTCAGCCCAGTGATTTAAGGAACAAAAAGAAAAAGGCTTTTAAGAATTTGCGCCTCGAATCTATCATCGTTTGCGCCGCGATTCGACGATAATAATTTATATTGTATACGGTGGCGATTAAATTCCTCGCGCGCTAGGAAAAATCGCATGCGACGTCAGTTTGCCGTCAATGTGTACACATAATTGTGAATTAGTCTCTTACTTAGTCTCTTAGTTTTCTTTCGTTTATTTATTCTCCCCCCTCTATTTATCCTCACCATTTCAGGCAGTTTTCATTAACGGCGAACGAAGTCATGACTTAGCGAAATCAGAAACTATTTTTTTTTTTCATTTCTTTTCCTTCGATTTAGCGAGGACGTGGGATTTTCGACGGTCTCGGATTAATTTACGCGCTTGGAGCAACGAGAAAACTTTCCACTATATCGTCGGAAATTCGTATTTGATTCGTGGTTGGTACTATACTTGTGCTCTTCAATGAAGAAAATATTACGATAATAAAATTAAATCGAGTATGTTAAATATATACAAATAGTTGAAGCACCAGAAATCGATATTTTTAATGTACAACCTATTTAATAATAACAATTGAAATTTAATTATTTGGCATTGGCCGATCATCTCTCGTCGCTCCGTACGCGCACGAACGCAGAAAAATCGCTTTAATCGGCGTAATAATAGAGTGTCACATTATACTCGAACGCCGCTCACAAATACCATAATTGTCGACATCGTAGTAGTCTTCGTCGTCATTATCATTAATCTTGATCCTGCGTGCTCTAAAGATAAAATCGCAATAAAAAATTTCACACAGAACGATTGCAGACATGACAACAGATCGTTACACAGTTTAACACTGGCTCGGGGAGTTGCTCAGCTGAATTTTTATTTGTTCCCATTCAGCAAGCACGTGCAGACAGACGCGCCAGTCAAGTTTCCTCTCGCTTTCTCTTCGACCATTACCCAGATATGCATCTTGCAGCACACTAAAAAATCACAAAGCTCGTTCAGTTTTTCATTTCCTCGAAACGCTGTACGAGGATTCAGGATTCTTCGGGAGGAGCCATCGCGACTTTTGCGCTTCATCACTCTTCAGCCTGTAATAGCGTGCGAAAGTCCTGCTGGAGTTTCAATTCGTGGTAACTCCAAATAGCGCTAATGTCCTCGGAGTCGTTGGTGGTATCGTCATCGGGGAAAGGAAAAGTGCTCTTAATCTTGTCTTGGTGGGCGGTGTACGACGTCGGGGAGGACGAATAGAATTTTATTTCGAGATCTCGGTGGCCGTTCGGCGAAGTAACTATCTCGGTCGATACTTCAAGGGGGCCTTGGATCCCAGGACTACCAGCCCCGCTCTCGGAGCCGCTCCCCTGCCGCGTCGTCTGATTAACAGGCAAGTCGACAGCGGCCGTAGAAGCGTCGCCCCTCCACGAGCTCCTCCCTTTTTGCGAGTCGCCGAGCTGACCACGATCGCCTATGACGCCAACGTCGCGGTTCGGCACAATTTCCTCACTGAAGTAGCTCGTCGGGTCGCTCCAGCTTCTTCTCAGTATCGCCGTGCCGTCGCTCTTGTTCGCGATCAAGCTCGTCCTGAGGCGCAGGCACGGGTTCTCGGTGACGTCATAGAATTCGATAGCGTTCGCTTGCTCCTGGCAAATGAAGGGCCTCGTCGTCGTCAAGAACACTGTCCCCGGCACTTGCGAGTAACGATGGTGATGATGGTGATGGTGGTGCTGATGAGCTCCAAGGAATTCTGGCGGTGACGACTGGCTCATGTACTTCCGCGAATAGCTCTTCTGATCAGTGACATCCCAGATAAAAGTCGAGGGGTCGGTATACCGGCACTGGCACATAGATCCCTGTATGCAATCGTCGATGTTGACACTGGCCTCCTGATGGCAGCTCAACGTCACCGGCTCGTTACAGTCATGAAGAAACTGCGCGCTCGATATGACGCTTCCATTGTTATTGATGCTATTGTTGCTACTGATATGTCCGTGATTGTGCCGCAGATAGTTCGCTGAGGTTTTCACTTGGCAAACTGGAACCGGCAAAATCACGTTCCGGTTGTCATCGACCACTTTCACCTGCACATGCCGATACGCGTAGCTCCCATTACGCGTCTGCTGCCTCGTGTCCGAAGCCTCCTGTTGCGAATTCGTGGGGATAGCGTTCGCGGAAATCGCATTCACTGGGCAACTATTGTTGGCCGAATTTGTCGTCGAGTTATTGATCGAGTGCATGCGAACATAACTATTGTCTCTACCATTGTTCATCGGCCTCCTATGGCCCTTATAGTAGTTCTCACCGGGATAGCGCGTCCCGTCGTAAGGATTATTGGGGTACGCTTTGTGATGTTGGGTCTGCTGCTGCGGATCCAATGATGCGGCGGTGGAAACGATCGCCAACGACGGCGACGAATTGGCCGAGATCAGGATCGGTGCCGCCTGGAGTTCATCTAAAATTTTAACGTCACTCGTCGACGAGGTATTTGTGGAATTAACGACGCTCAGTACCGGCGGCTTGCGGTCCTTCTTTCTTCTTTTGCGTGGCTTTATTATACGCGGTAAGCTGTTTTCCGAATTATTCGAGCCTGAGCTCTCGTCACTCGCGATGCTTAAGGAATCAATGTTGGCCACGTTGGCGCCTGTAGCCGTCGCATCCTTCGCCGGGCTGGCACCAATTGCCGCATCCGCAGACTTGGCTATTGCCGACTGCTGCTGTTGCTTTTTGGGATCGAGCATCACGAGCTTTTTCAATCGCGGGGACGGATGAGATCTCGCGTTGTTCGCTGTCACGCTCGATATATTATTGCCGTTGTTGGGGCTGCCACAACCATTGAGGAGGACACTGACGCTGTTGGTCATCGCGTTCAGACTCTGACCATTCTGGAGCTTGGCCCGATTATTATGAAAGCGGCCAGAGAGAATTAAAGGGGCTCCTTGCGTATGAACGGCGAGCCTTGACAATGGCAATCTGTTGTTCAAGTGAGCCGGGAGCTGCTGTTCGTTGATTGTCTGATGATTAATTTCCTGCAGCAGCTGTTGCTGTTGCTGATTTTGTTGCTGAGCTTGCTGCCCCACAGTCGGTCGCTGATTATTGCGGCGCGAATTTGAAGCCATAGATATGAGCGGCGCACCGCCCGCCCAAGTACCCACGGCTCCAAACTGATTCTGGCATTGTTGTTCCCGTAGTTGCTTTGACGTCCTGATACCCCCTTGTTGCTCCTGTCTCCGGCAGCCCCCGATAGGCTTCTGCAATGCGGCTCTGCCCGTCGATGATATGAGACAACTGCCAATGTAACGCTCCACCTCTAGAGCACCATGTGAAGCCGGGCTCATTTTACGACTTCCTCTGGTGACTTACCCCCTTGCTCCGGGGTCCAGCGACGTAAGTCCGCGGTGCAACTTCTTGCGGCTTTCGTGGCCAAACGTCGAATGCGTTATCACATCACTCTTCGAATAATCACTAAACTAAGCCTCGGCCCGTAGCCCGAGGAGCCAAAGAGCACACGACACTTTCCTTCGCGCTAAGTAGCTCACACCGCGTAGGAGGGACTAGAAAATCAGTGCTTGCACGCGGACGAACCTGTCGCGGTATATGGGCCGACATGCATACAAAGTAAAAGAGCTGGAGAGCTCCTCGACATTGGCTGTCTAACGACAAACAACCAATTGTAGCAGCGGCCGGAGCGACACTGGTGGCGCGTCCGTCTGCTCCGAGCCCCGCGAGTGGGCTTTCCCTCTTCCTCCTTCCCACTCTCGGCGCATCACATCGGCGCACAAGTGCCGCCGTCGTCGTTCTCCGACTTGGCTCCTCGCCGACGCCGACACACTCGGTGCGCGAGAGCGCGTGCACGCGCACACATATACACACGTACTGAGTAGGGAGAAACATAGAGAGAGAGAGAGAGAGAGAGAGAGAGAGAGAGCGAAGAACTGTTCCCCACCAGATTCGTCGCCGCAGCCGCAGCCGCCAACGCTCGGCTTCTCTGACCCCTCCACGGCACTAGTACCAGAACCGGCACCGGCACCGGCACCGACGCCGCTGTTCCTGTTGACGCGGACGCGCGCGGTCTCCTTCATCCGTTCTCCTCCACTTCTCGCCCACTCGTCCGCCTGCCAGCCGTAGCCCCTTGACCAGACGCGCCGCTCATTTTTGCATCCCTCTGCGCGGCGCTATTCCTCTTTCCGCTGAGGACGGTTGGATATCGTAATCTAAATACACGAGATCTCTAAAGAGCTTCCTTCCGTTGATGCGCTACCGGTGAAGAGATCCGGTGAGCGAGGAGGGTGACGACAGATGAGATAAGAGATACGACTGGGAGTAGCGCTGAAGACGCTTTAGATATTTGTTTCACCCATAGTTTTGGTAGCGCGGATGCGATTCTTATCGCAAGCCGGGCTGCATCTGAGCTCGATCATTGGTTCATCATATATTGGCACCGGGTTTATCATTTTACTATCTTTTGATTTATTTATTTGTTAGACATAAGTGGAAAAGTCTGTAGAAAATCCACACTTACCTTTCTCCTGGGTATGCTTACTAATGAAGCTGAGTTTTAATTTATAAAATATTTTCAATCTTATAATTTCTTTCTCATTTACCTTGAGTTTTTTGCAGGTTTATATTATTTTATTTTTATATTGTTTCATATTATTGCACATACTTTTTACTCATTTACGTGCATGAAAAAATTTCAGTTTTATGCTCTATTTTATGAAGTGCCTTAAACATCTAATATGCATAATTAAATTTTGTGTATCGAAAACAGCTTTCTTTTTCTCTAACAATCATTTTTATTGAGTCAATTTTAGTCAATCCGACAGCAATTCGAAAGATGAAAAAGTGTTAGGAGATCGACCAACCTCGTTTTCTAGAAATAAAAAGTCTGAATGCAATGACGTGGGTTCAATGAAAATTTTAATTTAAAAAAAAACTCGAGTGTCAAGTCCAGACCGGTTAAGGAGTCTGATTTCTGTATCCTTCTGATTCCCTATTTATGGTGCCGTTATATTCTCGCCATTGCATACGTACGACCGAGGTGACCCAGGAGCCAGTCAATGGTGGGTTAATGAAGAGAGGCGGCCAAGTGGTAACGGGGGGTTGGAGAGACGAGGCACCCACGGAAAGTAGTAGGGCAAACGGAGAGAAGCCGAGCACAAGCAAAACCTCCTCTTCGTCTTAAATATTATTCATGGGCGGCAAAAAGGAAAGTAAGAGAAGCAGAAAAATTTTAAAACAACGTTGATAAATTCCATACCAATCGAATTTAACCTGAGAAATAAATCACCCAAATTCATGCGATAAGGATGAAACATCCATACGATACATCTCGAACGATGGAGAAAGTGCAGCATCGAGTGCCACATGAGGGCGGGGTAGGAGAGAAGGGGAGAGAGATCAGAAGAAGAGAAGGTCTATTCGGTGGGCGGTGCCAATCAAACGCGGACGCCCTCGCATCTGGGCCATGGAAGTGGGTCGGCCAAGTCATCAATCGCCCATGGCATAAGTGGAAAAGAAAGAGATGGCTGGATAGTTGCACGGATGAGTGGAAGGGTTAGGAAGGGGGAAGGGGAATAGAAAGAGAGAGAGAGAGAGAGAGAGAGAGAGAGAGAGAGAGAGAGATTAAAGCTGTTGAGTGGCGGTGAGAGGGCGTAGAGTGAGACAGTTACAGCCTACACGAGGACCGTACTTTGAATGATACGGATAATACCTCGACGCTTTAGCAACAATTATTAATTTTAGTAGACAAACTTTGCTCGAAGGATAATGATAAAGGATAAAGGATAACCATATGAATGGAAAAATACCAACAGAAAAGATTTGAACCAATTGTATTTTTTAGAAATATTTTTTATACTTTATACCTAGCTTCAAAATGTTGGATAAAAAGATAAAAACAATAATAACAATTTCATCAATATTCACGTCATAAAATTATATTAAATACTTTTGTTGTATTTGACTGTACAATTTTTTACTAACATGCTTTATAAAATGGCACATTTATAAATCTGCAACAATACAAGAAAATGTTGAGAAAGGAAAATACAGGTTAACATTGTACACCTTCAAATTTTACACATGATTCACCCTCCCAATAAAAATATAAAATAAAGAAAATAGACAAAGACTCAGTATAAATCACGAGAAGCTCATTTTTCACTGCCCGCGGGAGTCTTTTGACTCGTTTATCCCTGAAAGGCCTAGCGATCGCACATTATTTCCGTTCCTCCTGTTAGTACACGACTGACAAATGTCCTCGAAAAATGTCACGTGCCTAATGCCTCGAAAAGTTCCTTTTAGTTTTATCCTTGCCTCGTTTTCGTTCGGACTGCCATCGTCTCCTTCCCCAACCTTGCGCTGTGCCGGTACAATCGTCGCAAACTAATGGCAATTTCATCGTGGTTTGACATTAACGGAACCAGATAAAAAAATTTTCAAACGACGATGACACCTTTGCAAAAATTGACTTTATTTCTACTCGCATTCGTCGTTTTTTGGTTTTTTTTTTTTATAATTCTATGTTTTTTACTTGCTTCTATTTCACTGCTTGCATATTTTCCATTAAAACGGAAAAATTTTGGATACTCTGACGTCTTTTATAAATAATTCCTTTCAAATTTTCGAAAACATTTTCTTGGCAACTTTTTCACAAATTTTCTGTGCTTTATACTGCGAAAATAGAGAAGTATTTTAAAGCAAATCTGTAAAATCCAACCTATCGATACTAAATTATTTATTCATGCTTTTATATTTAAAAAGTTCTCGATCGATAAGAACTTATGCAGCTTTTTTTAATGCATTAAAAATTATAAAATATATTTACATTTAATTAATATTACTTAATAAGATTATTCAAAAAAACTTTAAATTAAATTTATATTAATAGAACACCATTGCAGAAAGCAATTTCATATTCTTTAAAAATAAATTTAGCTCTAGTAACTAATAGATTAATATTAAATAAAGATTATAGTTCTATATTATTCATTAAAATTTTCTCTGTACAGAGCATAAACATAATTCAATTTAAAGAAAATTTAAAACGTACACTTTTTTTATGAATTTATTTCAAAAACACTCAATAGGGACTATTTACTCTCTGTTAATGATATATCAATAATACAATCACTGAACAAGATATTTAAAGAGATTTATTAATTAATTAACCAGTTGAATGCGTTGTTTTAAATTAGCATTAAATAAAAACTGACTTCATATTGCAGTATTGCATAATTCTAGATACCATTTTTTAGAAACATAACGTAAGAACTAATTTATTGTACAGAATCGAAGCAATGTTCGAGCAAAATGTTTTTTTTTATTAAACTTTCAAGCATCTAAAAAAGGCAATCTATTATAATATATTGAAATGCTACTTTTTCAGTAGAAAATGATGTATATAATTTGAAATATCTATTACATAAATAAATCGATATATTCTTTTCAGTTGATTTACAAAAGCACAAATATTTGAAGTGTAAATTAAATTAAAAAAAAGTTTTGTGCTTTCGAATGAAAATTTGTATACGAAGGTGAGAATATTTTATTTTTTATATTTATGAATTTTACTCTGCATTGTAATTTATATTTTTAAAAAAAGTTAAAGAAATTAATAAATAATTACTATTATTAAATAAATTCTAATAATATATTCATAATCATTTAATATCGTTCGATTTTTAAAACAAAAATTTTAATAAATGCTGAATTTGAATATAGGAAATAATGTAGTGCAAATACAATTCTACAATCGTGCAAGGACAATGACGAGACATCAGTAAAAAGTTAATAGATTTTTTAATTTTCAAGTACTGTAACATTTTCTTCTAAAAAAAGCATATTCTCATGTTGATAATATATTATACTACGGACAGTGGATGTTCAATTGACTCACACTTATCTTTTTTTACAATATAAATGCAAAATATATTCCATATGAAAAAAAATTATTAAAATATAAAATTGTCAGCTCATTAAAAAAATTTTTAAGCAAATAAAATAAATAATATTAAATGTTTAACACAGCGAAGATCTATTTAAATGCTTGTATTTGCTGCAGACATATGACATTTGATATTAAAGATTAGCATCGTACTTAAAAATTATGCTAACATATGAGAAATAAGTATTGAACTATTCAACTTTTAAGGAATTAAGAAATTCGCTCGTAACAAGAATTTATGACATCTCCGAATTCAAAACGATCACCGTTTACTCGTCTCCTCGTCCTTCATATCATTTCCCAATTTCTCCATTTCCTCGCTATCCTTTTATTGTTCACATAAGAAAATTTTTCCATTCAATATGATGCTCGACATTTTCCTTCCGAGGAAGACGGCGACACCCTAAGCGATTACTGTCACCCAATCGGAAAGACTAGCGTACTTCTTTCTTTCGACTCCTCGAAATCCTCACAATAGCAAGAAGAAAATACCCTGCGTGCTAAAACTTGCCGGAGCATGAAATACCACGCAACAACGTCCGGGAGTTACAGCTTTGTACCCCCTTCTTCTCTACCAGTCCTGGCCGATGCTTTAACTAGAAATTCGTCGAATTGTTAGTGCGTTCCATTCCATTCTTGAAAATTACAATGATATTAAATGCGCCAAAGCATTTCCAAGACGAAAATTAAAGAAATCAAGAAAGGATCCTTTCATGATTCTAATTGACGTACCCAGATTGAAAATTTATTAGGCGGAATTTAGATGCTCACTCGTGAACCATGAAATCCTGGGGAATGAGCATTAAGCAAAGGCAAATCCATGCCAATGATAATTATTATTACCCTTGTTAAATGGGAACATTAAATTGACACTTAATCTATATTAAGTAGTTTTGGTTGCTTTGAATTACCTTTTACACATATAACAGTGCACGGAGTATACAAATAACTATTATGCTTTACTTATTACGAACCATCAAGATGATAATAACTATTAAATTACGTTCTGTTAGTATGAAATATTATAGAGAAAAATCTAAATAACGTCAGGCGCAGACTAGAAAACCAGCTTGAAACCAGTAGAGCGAAAAGTGGAACCCTTTCATTACGTAGTTGTTATCTGTGATCTGCAAGTGTAATTTGAATTAACTGACATGCAGCGGACAAGATATCAAATACAATACTTAAAAATATATTGATCTTAAATACATAGTACCTCTTGATCTTAATACTAAGAAAACATTTGCAAATTAGTGAAATTGATTGTCGCGATTATACACCGCGTTCATTAATAAAAAAGTATTAGTCGCTTACATGTTTATTCGAATATATTGCAATCTCAAGTAAAAGGGTATACAGAGATATAGTAGGGGTTAAAAACTCTCAGTACGTCCGGTGCTTCAGTTAAGCGATGAAAATTACTTGATTAAGATATTTTATCATTAGCACGACTAATGAAGCTCTTTAGCTCGAAATTCTAAAACAAAGTAATCGCCAGCCAGCAAAATGGCCGTGCATCCCCGCGATTTCACGTATATAATGTGCAAGTGGAATCCAAATAGGTCTACACGTCTTTATTGGGGGTTCTCCTAGCGAAAGCAGTGGTAATAAATAGAAATCACCGGATAATGGAATGTCGATAGGGTTAATGCTCGCTCGCTACATTTGTACTTGCAAATGCGCCCACAAATCCGGTAAAGACCAACTATTGGGAAACCGTAATAGCTGTTGTGTAAATCGTTCTTAGGAAGATCATTGGCCCGATGGGAGCAGTAGGAGAATTAGAAAATTCGCACGCGTGTACATATGAGTGTCATTCCATGTGAAAGCGCGCGATTCCGCGAAAGGGATTTATGTAGTACATCGGTACGCTTTCGTTTTGCTTGATTATAAAGTACACTGTTTAGTATTATCCCTCGATATTTTCATCAGTCGAGTCATAGCTCATTCATTTCGAAAATCGCATGATCTTGTTGCTGCTTTAAAGTCCCGTGCATCAACGCTCTCGCGGTACTTCTTGGAGAATTTGTAAATTAAGTTATAGCTACTCTGAGAGTGACGATTACGTTGTTATCTTTAATCACTTTTTATATCAGTTTCTAGGAGCCAAATAATATAGAATGAAAACTTGCTGCCTTGAATACAATAACCGTCCAAAAATTAAGGTCAAAAGCAAAAAGCTGCCAATTTATGCTTCTATTGAACGGGCGGCCCATTTGAATTAAAATTCACTAAGTTTGTCGGCTAATAGGCACTTAATTCCTCGCTTTTATTTTTGCACTCACGCGTAATAAAGGGAACAAAGGACTCAAACTTCTGCACGATATCTCCATCTTAAAATGAATTTACACACAACTCCCACGACCAACTGAATTTCTCTTGACAGAAGGAGGTCATTTGTAAAGAAGAGAAGTAGTTTGCACTCCCTACTAAACTATTTTTTTTTTTTTTTTATATTTTTTCTGGCACATAATACTTTTACCTATTTTATGCATAAAATTTTAATCTTATGTATAATTATACTAAAGAATAGTAAAATTAATTTTACATACGTTTAAATTAATTTCTAACTAATAATAAATAATGCCTTCTTAGAAAATCCATAGTAATTCTCTTTTTTTTTAAATAACTATTTTAAAATAACACTAGCATTACTTCTGTAATATCGATTTCGCGGAGAACGTTGAATAAAAGTAAAACATTCTTATCAAAATTTCAAAATAACATTTACAATCGTGAATTTATTGAAATGAATAATCGACTGGGGAAAGAGTAGTATAATTCTTAATAAAAAATCAAATTAGATAAGCATCGATAATGATCAGTGCATAAAATAGATAACATTGAAAATGCTTAGGAACAAAATAACTTCTGGTAGATACAGAAACTACTACACTGCATGTAGTAATGAGAAACAATCAGAAGCAAAATTAAAAGTTCTTAAAAAATCGCCGCAAGAACATCCAATCAGTTAAATAAAAATACAAAATTACTGATAAAAGCCGATGCGTGAAATGAATATTACATTAAAATGGGTGAGGTGAGACGCATAAGGTATTTCGAGAGATGAGAAAATGAAGATTATTGAATTTGCCAATATGCAGCAAAGTATTATAGATCTTTTATAGTTAAAATAAAATTAATAAAACCCAATAGCACAGTTTTTTCACTGAAACCTCATGATAATGACACCTACTAATAAATTAATTGGTAACTAAACTAAGCACATCATTAATGTCATCGATTACGGATTAAATGTACATTACTACTAGGTACTTACTAGTAGTGTAACATACTAGTTTTACTACATATATAAACTATTAGTAGTAGTCTAAGATTACTATTACATTATAAAAACATGCATCATTATCGAGGTTGCATTTACGCAATTGTCGTAAGTGTAGTTCTCTCGGAAATACAAACATTAAAGATAAAAAAATATGAAACAGAATCAACACAGCATTGTTTTATAAATCTTTGCTAATAAGCTTAACTTTGATCCTGATTTAAAATGTGCTTTGTGAACATGCACGCTCTGCAAGTCTTGAGGATGGCCTGAGAGACAGCGGCGAGTTGCCCAAGTTCCCGACAGACAAGAAACCAAGACCGGAACTTACGGAAGGGAGTCAAGAAAGGCCGCAGCTGCGCACATCAATCAAACCTCTTCACCCACCTGCCCCCCCGGGTCTATCCCGACCGCGCGATTCCCTCCTGCCCTGGCCATGGCGTGGTGGCACTTCGCGGCGCACTTTCCTCATTCCCTACCCCTCACGTGAATAGCCAAGTTTTTGCGAGCGTACCCGATTATCGCTTCGGAGCCCGACCTCGGCCGTAACTTTTCATGGAAGGCATCTATTACCATGATTGTTGGCGCGCGAGCTCACGGGTTTATGGTCGCGCGCCGGCGCTTCCGGGCAACGCACTTTGCCTCTTTGCCCCCACTCCACCTACCCACCTACTCACCCACGGACGCCTTTTGCCATTAATGCACTATTCTGCCCGCCTTGCCGGGAATGGAGAGGAGTGAGAGTATCGGTTTGATTTTTAGCTGCGACAATCGACTACCGTGACCGAGACTTGGCGCCAGAGTCTTGCTAGGGTAGTAGCTGAGGCACCGAGATGGGTTCGGAATTATGCTCATCTAGCTCATTTAATCGTAATGGATGGGGTTGAGGAGGAGCGGAGATGTTCTGGAATGCCGAAAATCATTTTCATTACCTCGGCCTGGCTTTGTGGGAATGTCGCCGTGCTGCATCGGAAAACCGGTTGATCGCGAGGCCGTATCATTTGATAGTCTTACCTGGAAAAAAATAGGATAATCATTAAATTACATTACTGCGATTCGCATGAAAGATAATTATGCCATTGGATTCAAGAATCCTTTGGTTCAAAAAACACTTGGCATTCCGATTAAATTGAATAAAAATTATTTTGTGCAAAACATGTTTTAACCATCACGGAATTTTTATAACATTTCTTATGTATATATTTAATGCGAATCATAACTTTGGATTTTTATTATAATGTTTCAAAAATGTACTACTTAAAAACCGTATTTAACATTACTACGTACAAGTATGTTACCACATTGACTTATTTCTATACATAAAGGTATATCCATAAGTTACAAATATACATATAAGATTGATGAAATAAATATATGCCCATTTTTTTCATAAAAGTACAATTTTATCGAAATGAAATCAAATTGATCAAATGATTCTAATCAACCATTAAAAAAGTGTCTATTAAAAGCACATTAAATATTGTATACTATTTAAAATGGATATTGAGGAACACAAAAGAAATTTAAAATGAAGCAATGGGCATTAATTGGTGTATATTACACGTTTGCATAATGCCCATCGATCCATAAAAATTAAGAAAGAGCTGGAAATATTTTAAATATGAAAAGAGGAACATTGTCGCAGGTAATAGAACATATACATATTTTTTTATAATTATATCTGATTCCTCTATAAATATAAGATTCAAATTCATTTTTGGGACCAGTAAAATCTGGCATAACACGTCAGCACAAAATCTGTCTCGGGATACCGAACTGCTTCATTTAAATACCGACGTGAATAAGATGGAAGAAAAAGGCAAGAAACTAAAGCGACTGATGTAAGGAATCAACGGCTTGACAAGAGAATGTTATTAGAATCAGTTGCATCAGTTTTTAATCAAATACTTATTTTCAGTGCATCATTGAGTATAAATCATATACAAACAATCACACATGTGTGCTCGTCTACGACGAACAATTTTTAATCGGATAAGCGAGATTTTGATCAGAAATTGAGTCTTACTGTCATAATAATATCACCTCTTCATGACAACGAGTAAATAGTTCAGGTTTGCAAAGAATTTCGATGACTAGAATTGAATATTCACCCTGAATGAGCATCACGTTTGCAACGCCGGTTGTCACGGAGTTCGTCAACTACGCTTTGTAACCAGCTGAATAGAGAGTTGAATGAAGATCGGGTTATAAAGTCGACAACAGTTTAATTTTTTTAGGATATGTTCGTGTTTCTTATTCTTCGATGGAAATAAAGCTTTAGATTATTAAAGAGAGGATTTATATACTAGTTCGGCTTACGTAGCAGACTGACTTGAATCTAAATGGGATATATTCTTCAATTCTCCCAGAATTGTATTCTTCAATTTTCCCAGAAAATTAATTCAAATTCTATTGAATAACTTTTATGAAATATATATTTGTGTTTTCAATAAAAACAAGGAAATTATATAATTTAAATTTTTTTAGACGTTCAAAAACAAAGAAATAGGTTGTCTGTTTCGAAAATAACTTTAAGTAAATGCAATCGACATGACGAAGTCACTAAGATACCATATTTACGTATTTAGATATTATTAATTAATTTTACGTGTAGCGTGTAATAGATTCTGCATTCATGGGCGTTAAGATACGAACGGTGACGATAATACTTAGTGGTACCCGGTGCTCAGCAAAATTAATCGCTCTAATTTAGAGTGAAAAGTCGTTCTTAAAGAATGTACCTAACGAATTCATTTTTTAAATAAAATCAAACCTTGCATAAGGGAACTTCTGGTTTAAGCAATTAACAGCACGCCGTTTGACAGAAAGTGAAATGTTCACGAGCTTATCGAATGACATTTTCACTGATTCCAGATTGTCGATGGCAGAAACATAGAACCACTAGTTACGGGTTACCAACTATCTCGAAGTCGTCGCCAAAGATAAGCAAATATTGAATCATCATCAATAAAAAATAAATGATGAGAAAATTTTGAAAATTACAATAATAAAGAAAAAAGATGTAAAAATATAACTTTTCTGTCTGAAACACAACCTTTAAAGATTTTTTTTAAATTTTAGTCAAAGCCAAGAAACATAAAATTCATAAAGATGATTACTAATTCTACCAACATTGGTAACCAGCAAAAGCATGTTTTGAAATTATTATCATACAATTTAATTAATACTGTATCCTTTTTAGACAAAATCACAATTTGTATAGTGTATTGTGTATTTGCAGAAACATATTTAAAACAAAATTATTCATCGAATTCTCATTTCTAAGAACGAAGTTTTTTAATTAAAAATAGTTCAATCGTATTTAAGATATACAATTCTTAGGAGCAATAATACTTTTATTCATAGGCCTCAGTAATCTTATTCCAGCGAATGAAAATGGTCAAGAATTAATTTTAATTATAAATTGACATAAACAACTTCAGAAATCAGAATGCGAGTCGAAAAACCATTTTATAAAAATGAAAAGTAGTTACTGTAGGTACTACATATATCTCCTAAAAAATACAATATCTTCCAAATTCGATACATGTTTCGCAATATTACGTCATCAAAGAGGCGCAGCCTCTTGCGGGTACCCTTCCGCGCAAACGAATTCCGAGTCCTGGTAGAATTCCACACACCGACACGTCTAAAAGTAAATTCTAACACAGCAAAGATGGATTCAGGTTATCCTAAGTACGCGGCCTGTCTGTCGGTAATCAAATTTAATCCAAACCCCCAAATGATTTCTCGTATGTCTTGTATTTGATGATGCTTGACGAGGTAAACATGGGATGGGAAAATATTACCTGGGGGGCAGATCGTGTTCGTTGAATCGTATCAAGCTTATATCACTTTATAAACATTTTATAACGAATAAAGTTTAGCTTAGCAAGTGAAGTAATAAAGGGAAAAGATGTCTTATGTATCATCTTGGAGGCTTCGGGTGTCCAAATAAATGTTTTTTATGAATACGAATTTGATTAACATTATAAAAATTAAATTCATTTAATTTTTGTTTGGTTTAATTTTTTAGCATTTTGACATCAATTAAAGAATAAATTTAAATATTATCACAACTTTCTTGAAAGGTATTCAAATTCATTTTCATAAATTCAAATCTTAATTCTTAAGTATAAAATAGTTTACATTAGACAAAAACATATTTAATCTCAAAAAAAAAATTTTAATTAATTAAATATAATTATTCAATTTTTTTTTTTTAAAGTGTACCTTTTTTTAACTTAAAACCCAAATTTATTTTACTTTTATTACTTAAGAATTTAACTTAAAACTCTTTTTTCTACTCAGAAAATATACTTTAATTATTTTTTACCTTGTAAGTTATTGTGTAAGTTATTGTACGTATTAATATAATAATTTTCAAGTATAAATTTAAATATTTAAATAAATTTTTTAAATTTCCGAAATTTTTAATATACTATACAAATTATCATTTGATTTTTTTGACTTTAAATTTCATTAAGAACAATGGCTTATTATAGACTTACAAAAACATATTTAATATCAGTACGTACGAAAAGTAAAAGTAAAACTTTCATCTATATTACATTCTTTTATTATAATATAAGTTTTTGTGTGAACGATAAAACTTTATTGCAGTGGTAAATACACCATAAGTGTACAAAAAATACAAAATAAAAAAATAAGTAAAAACAAAAACAATCTAGAGTACTTATAGAACTTTGTAAGATTATTTGAAATTATATTTTTAAAATTTTAGTTTTACAGTGAAAGAGAGACAGAGATAAGACTTATCTGAAAAACTACAATAAAAACTAAATTATAAACTTTAAAAATTCAAAAATACGCAAACAGTTTTAGTACAACTACTTTTCATACGGTGTACAACAAGTAAGAAATTCTAAAATACTAATATAGGTCTATAACACGTAATATCAAAGAAATTCATGAAATTTAAATTACAAAAAGCATTTAGTAGTAAATCTTAATATATTAAAGTCTTGTTTTATCAAAAAATAGATTTTATTTGTAAAAAGGCATAAATTGGTTATTTTAACGTATTACTTATTTAATTTCTAATTTTAAAAGATTCATGTCTTTTAATAAGTTGATCATAATGAAATAATCATTAAACAATAAAAATATATAATATTCTTCGAATATAATAAAGGAGTATAAGTACTTTAAAAATGACAATGTAATTACGAGTAGCATGCTGGTAAATCTTAAAATATTAAAGTAATGAAATCTTATAGTGTAAACAGGATTAAAAAATTTTTAATTTATAGAAACATCAACTATTGCGTACGTATGTAAAAATCATTTTTTTTTAAATTACATGCGATCATTGTCGCTAGGTACTGAATTTTTATCCGAAATTCGATCCACGATATAAATTCAATTATAGGCACTCACCAACGTGGGACTCGTAAAAAATGGCAGAAAATCAATAGTTTTCGTCCTCAACAATGCCACAAGAAAGATAAAATGTGAGTGGTGTACGAAAAAACAAACAAAAATGCAAAAATGAATGAAACAAATACAAATATGGTGATACATAGACAAAAAAAGACTATCGAAAAAGAGAGTGAGAAAAGTAAATAGTAAAACACATATAAAAATGCTGTGGGAGATAGATGGTGTAGCAAGATAGTATACCAAGAGAAAGTACATTTGAAATATATATATATATATATTTGTATTACTGTTACGAGATATTTTCTTAAAATTTTTAGTAAAAAAAATACTAACAGGTTGAAATATAAAAAGTCAAAAAACAGACTTTGTTTACTTCAACATTATATTTTTTTAAGCAACATTACTAACTATCAAAATTTTATTAAAGATATGTTAGAAATTCAAATTTTTATTACTGTGGAAGTAAAAAAAAATAAAATACATTAAATTTAAATATTGCAAGGATTTTTTATTAAAAAAATAATTTATCTTTACAGACATGCGTGCATGATTTTTTATTTTTTATAGTTTTATTTATTATCATTTAATTAACAACCCTAATAATATAGCATATCTTTTATAAATAGATAAATTTAAAAGAAGATTAAGGAGAATAATATTTCAGTCATTTAGACAATTCTTTACCAAGGGTATTTGGTCTTAAAATAAAATTTATGCAAACGTCTTTGTTTTAAATTAAGAATATTAAAAAATATTTTACTTTATAACAAGGCACGAAATATTGTAACACTTATTACTAATTATAAGATACTAAATCTCATAAGATTAAGAATACACTACTGTCAAAAATCTACTGTATCTTTTTTCCAATAGTTTTAGTGAAACAAATATATTTAAAATACTTGATTTTATTACAATATGTCAATACAACAATGAGAAGGAAAAACATTTAAAATATGGCAAACTCCATCGCCAAGAATTATTTTTTGTGATAATTCAAGAAAATAAAGACCGCAAATAAAATTCCAGAAAATAAAGACAGCAAATAAAATTCAAGAAAATAAAGACAGCAAATAAAATTCATCAAACAAAAAAGTACCCGGTTTTTAAAACAGAATGTCGATCAGCTTTAGAATTCAAAATGATAAATAATAGATGAACCTAAAGCGACGTATGTTCGTTACAATGGATTCTTGAAAGATTGATTAATCAACCATATTTTGTATACATATTAAGAAATTGTTCTTTATCTAATTACTTATTACTTTAAAACGACGTAAATTTTTTTTTATAATTTTTTTTTCAAAATATTTAATATTTTGATGGTTTCATCTTATTACGCAAAATTTTAGGCATTATTTGTAATATTATTAATAATAATTTTGAGCAATATCGAATTAAAGATCTAATTTTTATCAGAGAATTTTCCATATTCATACATAAATATTGCTAAGAACTATAAAAAACTTAAATACCTATGAATTTTTTCTCCTACAATTAAATATTTAGTACAAAACGCTTACTTATTTTTTACGATTTATTCAAAAGCGATGTGTCATAAATACTTTCAAATATAGCCTAAAAAGCTTGCAAGTTATAAGACTGGACATGAATGCTTATAGTTCCCGAAATTTCATAACTGTCCTACGTGAATATCAACGGGATAGGTAAAGATAGTATAGACAACCTTTTATCCTTTTCATTATTAATTTATCCTTTAACGATAAACAATTTCACTTTCCCATTTTTAATGTTGCTTGAAACGTCGACACGTATTATTTGTATAAAAGTTTACTGAAACTGACTATTTACTTCTTTTTTCGTTCTCGCGTTGAAAAGGTACTGAATATTAAACAAATTTTTCAGAAATCCACGTTAAAGTCGTATTGAGCCGAATGATTTTTGTATGATCAGTAGCTCTTAACATTTTCATACATAGCACTCCTGTAAAACTCGAAAAGGGAAATTTTTCTCGATGGTGCCCACCATTAGATCAATGGTACCGAAAGTGTTTAATTTGTTTTTACAAACATTTATATTAATAATGTTTTTATAATTAGATGCATTTAAATATTTTGCTATTTGCGCGTACATAATCAAAGAATTTTATGAAAAACAATGAAATTTGAATGTATAGGAAATATTCTTTGAAGTATTAACGATGATTTTCTTACTTATACCTGCTTCATTGTTAGTATTATATAAGAACTAATCAAATGTCAAGACACCATCAGTAATTGTGAAAGATGTTCATTCTGACATTGAAAACATTTTTTGTAAGATATCATATAGCATTATTCTGCTTAGATAATTTAATGCGTATTTAATTAAAAAATACATTACTTCGAAACAAAATTTGTAATTTGAAGTAATTCTAACGTTCTTAAGTAAACACGTTCAATGCAAAAAAAGATTTTTCAAAATAAATTTAATTAAAATGATAGTGTAGTAATCGAAATTCTCAAGAAATTGTTGGGAAGGCACAAAATTTTCAGATACTGTGTTGTCCATGAATACAGCATAAAAAACGTACTTGACCCTTTGTTTCATTATAGCAAATAATAATAAGAGCAACAAGCTTCAATATTACTTTTCGCACTGTGATAAAAATTGGAGATACGACAAAAGAGAGACATACTCAAGTTTCACCGAATCCGTGTGCTTAATGATTGTTTTTTTCTATTTTTTCGCTATATATCCACAGCTCAATTACTCACGTACTAGAAATCGACGGCTCCCATGAGCCAATTGGCTTTTGCTTATACATAATGCATAAGCCATTCAAGTTCGTCATTTTTGCGACTGGTAGGTTTTTTCTTTTTGACATTTCAGTAACGTTTTTACGATTCTTTGAAGTTCCGTTTTTGTAGTATTAACCCTTGAGATTAAATTATACATGATGACTTATAAATTTTTTTTAGCATTCAAAAACCATTCTTATCAAATTATATTTTATTAAACTTGAATAAAATACTTTATTTATCGAACGATAATTCCATTAATTGAATCAATACTTTCTAGCAATATTTTCGATTGTTGGTCGTAAAGTTGCTTTATTATTCCGTATTGATCCGTAAGCGTTGTGGACAAGGTTTCTTTTACATAAGCTATATTTTATTCGCTATAAACATGTGTAAAGGTATTTTACATTTTCACCAGGAACCTTCTCTTGATAGATCACAAAAAACAAGTAAGGATCAGACACTTTTAGGCCACTTATATACTGCTTTAATTGTCTTAATGTGAGTAATTTTAATCCAAGTTACATTAATATATAAAAAATTGTAAAAGTATCGAAGTATTTTAAATAATTACTTTTTCTAATATAATAAATATTTATTAAAATTATCCTAACCTGTTGAATTGTCAATAAAAAATACTTTGTTCATAAAATAATGACATTTGTGAAAAATAATGACAGTTGGACACTTACATTTCAAACAATGAAACTAGATACAAACACTAATGAGTTAATTTTATAATGTATATTCAAGGTCAATCAATTTGTTAAATATTTCAATAAAAAATGAGGCTTTTGTAATTATAGTTATATTTTTTTGTATTAATTATCAACTTTATTTTAACAAAACTATTAAACGGATATTGTCAAGTAATATACTATATGCTACGTTTGTAATCTATTATTTTAGAAAATCAATATAAAAAAATAAATACCATTACTCATATTTTTTCAAGTCCATAAATATATTGTTTTAGAATATAATATAAAGTGTGTATAATGTATAAGTGATTCAAAAACAAATTCTCTTTAAAAGAATGTCTAAAAAATAAAGTTGTTAAGGAACTTTAATCGTTTCTAGACTGTAAATTTTAATATAAGGTTGATTTTATATCAACACAAATTACACGGTCACAGCTACACTTTGTAATGATTTATTACAATAAAGTTTACTGTGATATGTATTATTAGATAATAAGAACACACGACAGAACTTTCCACTAAATGCTGTTCGATATTCCAGTTTTCACTTTATTTCATGATTCATGTTTATGAAAACTAATTTTATTACTTTCAATTCGCGCTACATTTTGTATTTAATCCACTAGCTTTCCTCCTTTTCAAATAAATTATCACCATTGAAAATTTGAATGGAAGAGCCATTTGACAATTGAGCTCCTATTTAATTATATATACCCTTTGTACAACCTCCGATCAAACATTACTCAATTAAAGGATTTCAGTTTTATAAAATATCTAAACTTGTAGCTCGAATCGAAGGTCGACAGGCTCACTTTATAAAGAAACGCTATAGAATCCGTCTGTCAAAAGTTGTGGTGCGCACAAGCATCGACCGTGAATTTCGGGGGAAATATCCGCAAGGGTTCGAGAATCAATGGAGCCAGGATGATCTCATTTGTCATTCTACTCGACTTTTTCTGATGCCATATTTCCCGTCCGGCGCAAAAGGGCGCCTGGGAGGAATAGGACCCGTTGAATTCTTTAGGCGATGCCGTAAGTGGAAAGCGAATCGCCACCTCGACGTGGGCACGCCTTTGTCTTATCTGCGAAGGTGGAGACGGTCGGTCAAAAAGGGTCGTGAGACAGAAAGAATGAATGTTCAATGACGCCCAAGTGCCGCTGCTGTGTCTCTTGACTGGTCTCCTTGCTCTTTTGCTACTTTTTGCCGATGGGCTTTTTTTCGAATGGCTACACAATCGTCACACTTTACGTCATACTTTTACATATACACTTCACGTCATACATGTACTTATGGGTTATTTCTTTCTTGAATTCGAGGCAATCGTTACAGGCTCAAATGTCGAATGAAAATGTAAGTAGGATGCAATGCACTTTTTTTGTTTGTCTTAAGTATCATTGTTCCAATGTGTACATTCTTGTAAGCTCGCTGTCACAAATGTTGCTACCCATGCGTTTATGCAATTCATTTTATTATTATTTTATATTTCATTCAACTCTATACATTATGGATTTAGTCTCGAAAATATGACTTTTAATTGAATTGACAACTTTTGTTCCGAACGAAGTTAAATAAAAATTTTGAAACATAATTCAACCTTTATAGATTACAAATATACAAAATTAAGCAAACGTTTTTTTTTAAAGAGTGTATAAATGTATACATGAAAATATTGTTGCATTGATAATTGAAATGGTTGCTAATTAAAAAATTTAAAACAAGCATATTTATTAATTAGTAATTATTAACAAGTCATTCAGTTTGTAAATAATTTTAAATTACTAAATAAATTCACTATTATAATTTTATTTATTTTCATATTTTCTCTTGTTTTTGATCAATATTTAAAAACCTGTTATTTAGTAACAAACTCATTCAACATATGTATCTGTAAAAGTAAAATTAAGTATTGTTAAGATTTCCATCATTAAATCATATTTATTTCAACGGAGTACATTGTATTATTATTAGAGTTAAATAAGAAATTAAAAGAAATAAAGAATGGAAGTATTTTAAATAAAATAAGCACAGTTATACGAAGACTGCTATGGTTAAATGCATGATTGCCTTATTAATAATATACTGTTGAGAGAAAAATTTCACTAGCGTATTCTCAATTCAACGAAGTAAAATAATTGTGATCTTATAAGGTATAGTTGTATCAGCTATTAGGAGATACATACGTACTTCATTCGGCTTCGTAGCAAAATTCCATTGCTATTAAGCCATTAAAGTAAATTAAAAACTTTATGATATCTAAACAGTGGTGCAGAAAGTAAGAAAGTAGGAATTAGAAAACAACCAGTATCGGAGCTAGAGGGGGTATAAGAGGAAGCCAGCAAGCGAAATCTTCCAAATTAGTTACCAAGTGTTCAATTTTAGATAGCTCGTACATCGGCACTCCAAAGCGAATGAAAACACTTGCCTCATTACAATCACCGTCTCTAATGGTGCCTCACTCTAATACTCCCTCCACGGTTCTCTGTAACCCTGAAACAATTTCCGCGTGTTCCGTGCCGCTCTTATCGTCCCGCTCGAGCATTAACGATCCTGCAATACGATAAAGGAAGTCTTTTCGGCGTTCAGAGCTTCGGGACTGCATCTCCTCGGATTTTCATTTCCCGTAAAGCGATGATAGTAGTGGGCGGCTTTAGACTCTAGCCCCAGGCACATCACACCTGCGCTTCGAATCCTCGACCTCGAGTTATCGATCATCCGCGAAATCGATTGCTTTATTGTAGGCTCCGGTGTGCCTACTTTATCTAGGAATTCGTTCAAAAGATAATCTCGAAGCGGTGCACTGGGAGAGGGGAAAGGAATTAGACTGTTTGAATTCATCATGAAAGAGTGTATAACTAACCTGAACTAGAGCGCCGGTAGCTCGAGTACTGTTGCAGTCCTGACGAATTATAATCACAAATTTGCAAGCTCCCCTTTGTAATTGCTTCGGTGGTTCAAAACACTACAATGATTTATCTATAAGACGATTTCAAAGGCATTTGGCTTCGATACCTTGTTCAGAATTTTTATACAAAAAATCCACTTGAATTTAAAAGAATTTGCTGCTTCGTGGTCGAATTCAAGAGATCAAAATATGAGTGCATTATAAACCTGATTGAATGACATGACAATGCATGATCGTAACATTTATATTTCTAAGCAATTTACACATTCATAAATTTATTCTCATTTGATTTATATTTCATAATTCAGAATCTTATTCTTTAATGTATTCTTTATTAATATTTATAATTGTTTTTAATATTTAATTTAGATTTCAGGAGACTTTCATTTAAGAATATTATTCTGATTAATACCGACATATTATCATAGACGTGAATTAATGCAACTGACATACTATTTTAAAACTGAAGCTGCAAAAGGGAAAAATGAGACTGCAATTGATATTAATTAATTGCCTGAAAATGTTTTATACGGTTGCAAAAATTACTTTTGAAAATTATTTTTACTTTTTATATTGATTTCTGAAAAAAATGTTTTCAGTTACATGGCAATATTGTTTTTTTCTATGTTATTCAAAATTTAATTAAAATGTTGTTGAGTGTGAAATAGTAATTACAAGGCTTTTAAAAAACAAAATTGTACTTGAATATTCAAATCGGTTTCGTACTAGGAACTAATGTTTTGTCATAATCAATATTATTATTTAATAATAATTACAAAGGAAATTATTTAAGATTATAATTAAGTAAGAAGAAATTACATAAAATCGATCAAATATTTAAATCAATAGTAGTATAATGAAAATAAAAACAATTATTGTAAATTTTAGAATTGTTTACCTAAATTCTTCTTAGCTCCTTACAAAAATTGTAGTAAAGGGTTCGCTTATTAAGAAATTGTTTGAAATCAAATACAGAAAAAATGGGAGAAAATCTGTTTTTGTTAAACAGAAAAAAATACTATTTTTTAAGATTAAACTTCAATTTTAACGATTCTGGTAATATATTTTGTTAGTCAAATATAAATTACAATGACTTTTAAATATATAAAGTACAATCTCGGTTAAGATCATTTACCATGGTATGTGTTACATTAAATTCTGTATACATTAAATTTCACTAAAAAAATTTTTTTGACAGAACTAATTTATACATATTTTTAATATCAATTATTTACTTAAAACTATCGTTAAAAAGTTTAAATATAAGTAAAATGATTATGTAATGTGAGCACTATTTTACCTATTAGAAATTATAAAATTATTTGAAATTTAGTTTTTAAATTCCTTATTTTTCCCGTCATTGAAAATTGAAAGGAAATTCTGTCCTTTAAATTCATATTTTATTTTTCAATACAAAGACTGAAATTTTCGATAAAAGTACAAAAAACGATATTGGTTGAGTGAATGACTGGCATTAATTTTTAATTTGTAATTCTGAGAAATCAAATGCAAAAGTCGAGTTTTTAACGGTACAAATTGTCGCTGAATTCCTTTTGGTAGCTTCTTACAATACAATATTCTAAAATTTGAGCTGGAGATAGAAAGATCAAAACATGCAATTTCAAATAAATTTCGCAATACTAAAGGAATATACAGGAGTGCCTGTTAACTCCTTAATAGGTATAGTTTTTTTTTTCGTACCGTAAGTTCTTTTTCATGCCCATTGAACACCTGCGTCGTCGACCGAATTGAAAATTTTCAACTCAAGGCCCAAGAGTTGTGTGAAATTCGGTTAACGAAGCCCACCGCGTCACAAAAAAGTGCTCGCTCGTAAATATTGGCGATTCGGCGCGTCCCTTTCTACCTTGAAAAGCGAGTCCACCACTGCACTACGCCGCACACGCATTATTGCCAGAGCACAACTTTATCCCTTCGTTTCGCAGCAACCCTAATGTTCTTTCACCGTCCCTAGCCCTCCTCACGCCACCGCAATAGCCGCACGCTTATTCACTTGCATGCGCGTTAATGGAAAGCCGTTAGCGAGGGCGTTTTAATATCAAATGCAATAAAGCCTAACTTGGCGCTCGCATTGTGCCGTAATTCTTACAGAAAGGAAGGAAAAATGGCGGTTGCGGGGGATAAACCGCGTTCCCCATTGACGACGAGTGTGCGAAGTTTAATGAACGAGATTTTAACAGTGGGAATCAGATTCCGACGCTATATGAATCGGACTATGTCCCTATAAATGTGAATCGGCATCAAATAGTAGCGGCGCTAATCCACCTAAATGTTAATTGTCTTTTTCGAAGCCAGTTGAAAACATTGAAAAACATTGAAAAAACCGTCTAGAGTAATCTGCTTATGGTTGATATCGACGCTATCAATTTTCACGTTGCTCTATGTGAAGACGCAATTGAAAGGCCAAAACGAACTATCATACTGCCCATTATATACTTCTTAAATTCTACCTGAAACGTTGGTTCGTTTCAAAAATGTTATTGTAGATTCTGTTTTAATGGCTTTCATTAAATATCCGCAATAGTGCGTGACATAGCGGGTGGAAACTTAGTCGGAAAGGGTTTAAAGGGAGCAGAAAAGAAATAGAAGAAAGACAAAATAGAAAAGATTATCGATTATTTATGTTTATTATGGCTTCAAAGCCATTTTGAATATTTTCAAGTAATTAAAATTTTTAACTATAAATTCTGATACGAAATGTAGGAATAATAATTTTCATCTAAATATTAAGTACCACAATATATTGTTATAGTAAAAAACATCATTTATTAATATATAACTGTTAAATTTTTTACATAAATTTGATTAAATTTATTCATATAAATTATTAAAGTATTAAGGTTTGTTTTTTAAAATATGAATACTATGTTCTCTAATTCTTCATTTCAATTCAAAAGATTACAATTAATGACTAACTACGTTGTTTGCACCTCATTTATTATTAATTACTATTTAAAATTTACGTGTTATATATATCACCAATTATTAAAAACTGAATTATTTTGTTCCTGTTTATATACATAAATGTTGAAATGGATATCAATTTTAAAATACCTTTTTAAACTGGTATAAAATATTCTACATAAAATAGTACTTCGATCCACATAACAATTCTACAAATTCCAAACATTATATAACGAAAAAATATTTCGTGATATTTAAAGCATCCTATTTAAAAGAGATGTTATCAATTTTGTAATTAACTTTTTCAGAATAACTTTGGTAAAATTTTTATATTTAGTTGAAAAATAATAATGAATTAGAATTTTTTCCTTCTATTAATTACAAAACTAAAAATCAATTAAATATTTTATATTAGTTGTGAATAGATAAAAGCAGAAAATCTAATCTCGATAATCCGAATGCTTGAAAACAATTATAAATATAGGGTACTGTATTATAAATTATTTAAATATTTTAAAAGCTAATTCTCAAAAATTAATTAAGCATATCAAAATTTGTCGTCGTTGATTACAACAATGTATACTTGATTTAAATAAATATTTTCAAAAATAATACATATTCGCAGTAACATTCGATATTTATTATGAATGTATTTTTCATTTTGAAGGATTTTAATCGTACAAAACGCGATAGATAAGTAAATATTAATGGAAGGATACTTTTATATTAAGAATAATGTTTTTCAATAATTCATCGAAAAATATATAGACGAAATCCACAAATATAATGTGAGAGGAATGTATTCTTGAGACCCGTCCTCAGTGCTGAATGCGTCAAAGAGTCGTCCAAGTATTTATATTTACTTTTCAAGTCGTATTTATCTTGCAAAGCGTCTCGACGCTATCGACGACGTTCAATATCATCTAGCAAATAACTTAAGCGTTTACCTACCATCGCTCCTTTGAGTAGTTATCCTCTTTCAAGATTGACTCTCTTAGATAGGGCTAAGTCATTTTTTCTAATTTCGTTCGAATATTCGTCTTTCATTGCCTGTCAAGTACAATTTTGCCAACTTATTCAAAAAATCATAACCCTACTTTTAGAGTAATCCCATTATGTGCTTATTTAAGGTTCCACCGTTAACGTTCGTTTTTTTTACTTTTGTAGACAGAAATCAGTATACTCCTTATAAACTAAGTTATAAGTGACTAGGAAAACCAACCGACAGGTACACAGACGAGGCAATTAGTATTTCCCTCCTACACGAATGAAGACCTAAACTCAACCGCCGATCATTACGACAAGACGAGCAGGTAGTCGAAATTGATCGTCAAACATTTTTCTTTTCATTCTGCACCCTACACTTTTCTACTTAAGACGGCTCGACAATGTAAATTGCTTAAAAGCAGTTTAATTTTCTTCGAATTCGTCAGATTATAAAGTTACTTCATAAATATTTATTTGGTCAGAAAAATATTAGTTATTCAAATAAATCCAATGAGATATTTAAGCATGTTTACAGTCCAACTTAAAATTACATTTTATGAAAATTAAATAATGTTTTTCAATAAATTAAATAATTGCTGAACCCATTCTTGTGTAATTCATATAATAAGATTGTTCTTTCCCTTTAATTAGCTGTTTAAAATTTTCTTTCGTAAATTCGACCATATTAAAAAACAGAGAAACGAGTGAGAATACAAGTACAAGGGATAACGCAGAAAGACTTTCATGAAGAATCATATAAAAGTCTAGTACTATCTGTCACATTATATCAGTTTAGAATGAAAGAAAGCACTCTCGGCTTATAAATCGCAGATATTTTTACAAAACTATTAATCATATAATGTGACTGTGTGAAACAAGAGAAAGACTGCGAGCCTACCTTCTTTTGTTTTTGAAAGGCGTGACGTGTGAAAAAGGAGCGCAAAAAGGAGAGCGATCGCTTTACAAATTTACAGCTTTAATCAGAGTATGCCATTATATAGATCGTTAACTCGTAAATGACGAGTGGAAATAAAAGCGCGTGCGCTGTAAATATTGGCGAGCCGCACGCACTGGGACACGCGGGCGTTTCGATTTTATGTAAGTACTCGTTCACTAAATCTCGCACGGGAGCGAAGGGGCGGATGCTCGGCTAGTGTTTGAATTTCGCTTGTAGCATCAAAATACCGATGGAGGCTTTTAACAACTTGCGCCCGCGTCCTCCTAAGAATTAATAACGAAAAAAGACCGTTGTATGCGTGGATAACCTTTTATGGAGAGCGGGAGGAAAGACGAACGAAGGAGGAGCTTTGGAGTATCTTACACAACTTTATACTTCAATAAACTTCTGTTACAGGCCGCGATAAACCTCTGTCTTTTCTATGCATCCTATCTTGAGATCGAGATCTTCCAGCGCTTTACGACGCCTTGTGTTTGATCTTTACTAATTGCGTATTGCACGACTCAGTCGAAATTCCCCTTCCCCTCAACCTACCAACTTTGATTAAAGCTTTCAAATGCCTCGATTTTCATTTTAATGCGCTATTACTTGACCCTCGTATTTGCAAATAATCGCCTGCAGGTTTTGAGTAGTAAATTAAATTATGAGATACTCGGTAGCCTGAGCTTTCTTATTTAATCATTAATATGCGTCGTGCCCAGCTTTTGGGCATAAAAATTCTGCGATTGTGTTAAAAAATCCAGATATGCATTTAGAAAGTTATCGATTTTTACCTTATATGTGATCGTGACACCATACGACAATGCTTTGATAATTATCTAGATTTGCGTAGAATTTCTCAAATACGCTTACATCTTGCATATGCAAAAGCAAGAAAAAGTGGTGTTTATTTTGTAACTGAATATTTTTACACTTTGAAATGGGGAGATCCCGTGAAAGAGATCATCGAAAGATTTTTATTATTAAATACAGATTTATAACCTTGTTACCTTTTAATATTATTTAATCATGTTTGGATTATTTTAAAAATATTATTATTGATTTAGGTAGCATGTCTATATAAATTATAATCATGTATTCATAGATCATATAAAAAAAAATTAGTATTCACTTTTCATTTTTCTGAACAACTGCTTATTCACTTGAATATATATGTTCAATGTTTTAATTTAAGTTTAATCGCGCATTTAATATTACTTAATTAACATTTAACTTTTATGTAATTACTAGTCATAAATATTATATGATGTTGCATTTAAGTCATAAAAAATATGACCACGACTATGATTTTGTTTACCTGCAACAAAAAGGTTAAAGACAAATTATTAATAATAATACGATAAGTGTATTAATTGGATCTTCATTTGAGGGTCATTCAAGATAACCATTAAGATTTTAATTTCTTACACGTTTTCAATTATTGATAAATCTAAACTATTCTAATGTTAATATTAAATATAAATATATCTAAGTAAAGTTTATAAAATGAACAATTTATAACATTATACTGAAATCGGAAAAATATTACTATGAAATTATCTTAATGATTCAAAAAAATATTTTTAAATATTTTTAAATATTAAGTAAAAAACTATAAGAAATTAATTGAATTATATGCTGATAGGAAAATGCCAAAATTAAAGAAAGTTGTATATTAGAAAATCTTAATTTAAATCTTCTATAATTTGTTATGAATTAATAAAGACATTTAATAATAATATTATTTATTTAATTGTGCAAAATTTTATAAAAAATTCATTCGATCGAAAATGGAATGTTGTTCACATTCAGCCATTCAACTGAAATTTTCTTTAATTTTCTTTATCAAAAATTGAATCGAATAAGTATAACATTGTTTAAAAAATTAGTAAGAAATCGTAATTATAGAATAATGGTAAAATATTTACGTGTTAGATTTTGTAAGTTATTCATTTAAGTATAGCTTGTAAAATAATGCAAAAAAATTGTCTAAGATTTAGATAAAATATTATATATATAAGATTATATATAAGATTTTGTACGTATTTAAAAAATGTATTAATACAAGTAAAATCACAAAATTTTAAGATACATAAAAGTATAAATTACGAAAAAATTTTATTAAAACAAACAATTTATTAATTAAGGAAATATTGCCATTTAAAAAAGCCAATATATCATACAATTAGTGAAAAATAGAAGTATTATTTATAAATATTATTTTTGAAAAAAACTGTATTAATTAAAATCAATACTTTATTATTAAAATAAACTCTATTAAAGTCCTGATTTGAATAAAAAATTTTCATCGTATTTTTTTTACAAATAAGGGGTATGTTAATTAGGTACAATTTCAAGCAATTTATATAGCAACGTAATGTCTTATTATTATGTACTGCGTAAGATAAATATGCGACAACTGTCAGTCCAAGAATAACGTTGATATATAAGCGAGAAACTATTTTACTTACAACATACAACTTATACAACAATGTGAATGCGTCTTTCTTAAAATTATAATTTCTAAAAGAAGTTTAAATTATCCTTCAACGATTTATACATGTATAATTAATTCGAATATTATTTCACAGTTTAACTTGTTCATTTTTATGGTAAATTTTAAAAAGCAAAACCTAATTATTTGCACTGAAAATCGAATCTTGAAAGATTTTCTTCATTAAGTAAAGTAGCATAAAGAAGTAAAAAATATACCAGAACATACCTTTGATTTTACTTCTATATCTAATGGAATATCAATCCGTATTAGAAATCAATACACTCTTCCTCAATATGTACTCAATACGTAAGGAGAGAAGTAGTGAGGTAGTATACGGTTTAAAGCTATGTTGGTTAATCTTTTCCTGAAAGATATCCAATACTTTTTTTCACAGTTTCACACTTTTTTTTGCTACTAAAAGGATTGAAGAGGTCAAAGATTCGGTTAAGAGCTTTCAAGTACACATAAAATAAAAAATTTGTAGGAAGCTCAGACAACCTTAACTACTCGAGTCAATATTTTCGTGGACATCACAGAATGTCGCATCTACTTACATTTATGTGTCTATTTCATACAAAAATGATTAAATTATACTAATTAAGGATGCAAAAAAGTATCGGATGCACTTATTGTACTAAAGTTATCTATTTTCGAAAGATATAAAATTTCATTAAAATAATACTAAAGGAAAGGCCTAAATAATACATACCGTTTTATTAAATAACATTTAAAAATGGTGTATATTTTTATTATAAGAACTAAAATCGAATATAATAGAATAGAAGAAAAAAAATAGAAATTTATACTTACATTGTACACAACTTCGGTTTCAAATAAAATAATTTAATATACATAATAGCATGCATTTAACTTTGTAATTGACACAGAGTTTACGTAAGTAAGGAAGGATACTTACTCAAATGTAAAATATTTAGTATAATTCTAAAATTAGGTGATTAATTTTTCAATTTATTAAATTACAGTAATACTACCACCTTAAACTTTATTTCTTTGCACTGAAGATAAGGATAAATGTAGGAATGTTTAAAATAATAACTATTTATTATTGACTTAGAAATAAGCTACAAATAAATCATATTGTTAAGTGAACAAATCGTTTCGATAATTTTACAGCTGAGAGAGATAAAATTTCCTAGAATATATAAAAAGCTGGTGTGTAATTATGAATAGCATATTTTACTGTAAGATTTTTCCCAACAACTAAGCTACCCAAGAGCCTTCATCGCAATTTCTTAACCAAGAGTAAGAAAAAGCTGCGAGTGTAAATGATGTATGCGAGCGTCGGTTATATCTACGTGAGAAAATCATACACAGCCAGAAAGCTATTATAAATATTCCCCCGTTTGCTCACACTCACTCATCGAATTGCTTTTCCGCCCTCATCCAAGAGCCTCCCGTTCTGCCGTTCTATTTACTCGAAGGATACGAAGCTTCTTGGAAAAGTGTTGACGCGTCTTTTGAGTGTAAAAATACAAGGAGAAAGCGAAGAGCTTCAAGACTGTCGCCGTTCACTAAGCATTTGTCGCCAATAGGAATATAAGCCGTACTTACACAAGCCTCTCCGTGAGGTCTTTGCGCTCAAGATAGACGGGAAAAGGCGATGCCGTCGGCAGGGACGATATCGACGACTACAAGTGTTCACATGTTATCCTATTTCGCCGATTTAAAAAAAGGTGCAAGTCACTCGCGTTATTTGCCAAAGCGCGGATGCTTTAAAACTTTGATATATAATACTTTATCCTTTCCTATTCATTAGCCCTTCCTTTTCTACCGCACCAAAGAACGATATAGAAGTTCAAACTTTACAACATCGGAAGCAACGTGTGTATGTGTACGAATTATCATCCCACATTTTCGCACTTCTATTTCCCTAAGGATTAATGCTTCATTCATTATCTATCGAAATATAAATTACCAAATGATATAGTACAATTATTGCAGGATATAATAATGGATTCGATTATATTATCCGAGCCTCGGGGAAGGAAACATCCACCTTCACCTATGGCGCAGCACGACACTATTATTCTGATGATCATGTGTCCTCGAGTGAACATTAGTATGAAGAAAAACAGTTTCTCGTTCTTCGAGTTATATAAACTCAAACTGAAAATCGAAGCCGCCTACTTCTCGCGAACTTCACTCCGATAATCGTCGATGCTGCAATATCACAAGCATAAATTTTTCGTACCTGATATGGCTCCCATCTATTTTTATTTATCGCTTCGCTTTCTCCACTTTTTGGACCCGTCGCTGCGAAAAAATATAATTAAAGTTTAATTACTGTTACAGACCACTATTATAGTCGCAACTCACTCGTCGGGGGAGAGATTTATTTTTCTCACGATTCAAACGCGGCCATATCTCGAACGATGAAGGCGAGCTTAAAGTAAACAGACTTCACAATGCGCCATAATTATACCATGCTGGTGTATGATTATGTCAATGACTGTTTATGTAAATAATTCTCTTTATATAGTTGGAAATTTCATTTAATTTTTCACACTTCAATGGAAAATAGAAATTTAAGATCTAATCGTGAATTCGAAATTCACAAGGCTCGATATTTCGCTCTTTATTGGTTAGACAATTAAGACTTTCCCGAATTGCGCGAGTACTTGCTTAAAATTACTTTCAAAGCAGTTTTTCAGTAAGTAACAAGATTCAATGAAATTTTCTGGTAAGACTGCAAAGATTTCAAAGCGATAATCTGAAAATTAAAAGCTCTTTTCACAAAATTCTGAAGTCACTTTTATTAACATGTTAATGTAGCTTTAATTTAGAGAGAATTTTAATTTAAATAGACTATACGCGAAGAATGGAACGGTTCGCGGCTGAGCTTCGTTCTTTCCATTTAAAATCACAATGTGCATGCAAGAATGAGCAGATACTCAGTCTTTCGATGAATTCATGAATAGTTCAGTTCTATTGTAACAAGTGCACTCGAACCAATATAATAATTGTTCTAAATGATTTTCATTTACACCATACGATCGAGGTTTCTAAAAAAGATGATGGTTACCTTGCTCTTAACCGAATCGAAAAACAAAGCGGATTTCTTTGTAGTGAAAAATCTCATTTTAAAAAAGGTAAGGATTTCTTCCTTCCTCCTAAAATCCACAAGGAAATCGTTTAGCGACTTACGTAAAGACTAGAAGAAAACCCAGGTCCCGTCTGCAGCCCTCTTTAACGAGAGAGTATCATATGCCAATGAGATATCATCACGAGTATGAACCAATGATAGACGGGATGTAATATTAGCGATGTAACAGCACGCGTGGAACTTGGATATCCAATGCTCATGCCCCGTTTTAAATTAATCGAGATGGAAATCGCATAAGGCAAGCCGCGATACGTTATTTATTTAATTTATGCCAGTTAGATATTGAGTTTGTCTACTGTTAATAGTATCTTTAAGTATATCCAATCTATCAATACTTTTTCATCCGAATTTCTTGTACCGTTTTATAATCTTCAATTATGTTTAATTTAATGCATCTTTACAACAATTAAGACTCACTTTATCTGCAAATTCATCCACGAAAATAATCACAGATTAAATTAAATTTACTTGCTTCACTTTGTATTGATTAAAAATATATTAAAAATTAAAATGAATTTTATTTAGCGATTATATATAAGCGATTAATAAGCGATTTTATTCGCAAATAAAGAAAAAACTCTATTTATCAAATTATAAATTATAAAGTAAAATATTTTTAAATACAGTTTCACTATCTAAATTCAGTTTAATTGAAAATTATATTTTAAATTAGAATTTTTTTAAAAACGACAAATAATGTAATTTTTTACGATCAAAAGATTACTTAATAACAATGCTAAAATTTCCATGAAACAATTCGAATAAGGTACTAAAATAAAAATTGATTGATAAAATGCCTAAGAATTTTGTAGCGTGTTTCAGACAAATATGTGTGTGTGTGTGTGTGTGTGTGTGTGTAAATTTTAATAACTCAGAATGTTTTAAAAAAATTTTCTATCGTACAGCAATACTTATAGAATTTTCTGAAAAAAAAAACAACTTTTATTCAAGTAAGATACCACCAGAAATGAAGGTACTATCTCTAAAAGAACTTTAAAAAACTATTTAATTATGAATTGAAAAATTTTAATAAGGTAAAAATGTCTTTTTAACGATTTTCATACTCTTTCAACAGGATTTTTTTGAAAATTACGTTTTAATATAATTTCTAGAATATTCACAGTTATTTAAATTTAAAAATAAATTTGAAAGACTTCCTACAAGAGACAAGAAAATTTTCGCCTTTTGGAACAAACATTGTGTGATATATCTATTCAACTCAACTTGAATACACTGAATATCAATCTGTCAATATACAAATTGACTAACGAAATGATTTCAATAGAAAATACGAGTTTTTTAATACTATTAACTTGTTGATATCTTCATAAGAGGATATATTTTCACTCAATAAAATAATGGTTGATGGTAATAGTCTGGTTGAGAATGGTATACCGCAAGTAAAAAGCATAAGCAACCCAAAAAATTTCATTTTATCCACTTGTTCCTTTATGCATTGAATCCAATTTTATCATTTACAAAAAGTCAAAGGTAAAAATACTTCTTACTAATCCTACATTCAGACAATCAAAGCCCTGATTCGATGATTGACTTTAATGGAACATAATGACTAGTTATACGCCCCGTCATCCACCCAAATCGCTCTTTTTAATAGAAACCATATGTGCATGTATAAATGTTCCACCTCGTTACCTAATGAGTTGCAGCAGCAGAATAAAAAGCCTATCAGCACATTTTGAAAGTGAAATTACTTTCATTTATTCATCGACAATAAGGGAATTCAAATATATTAAAAATTGCTAAATAAATAGGCAACTTAGATACAGATAAACAATGTTTAATTTAATTATAAAACTTAAAAAAAGTAAAAAAAAAGTTAATAAAAAGTACATGCTACATTATGATAGTAATTAGTATCTAAACTGCAATTATTTTTTGAATTTAAATTTAATGTCTTAGGTAAATAAATTATTTAAAAAAAAGAATAATTATCATCTCAAAAATAAAATTAACTATATGTTTAGAAATATAATAAAAATATAGTTAAAGTATTTTTTGCACATAATTTTTTAAATCTTAATTAAAGTACTAAATATTCATAAAAACACTTATCAATTATTTTATTGTAAATAAGCGAGGATAAAATTACTCTAAGTCAGATGAAAATATTTCCAGCTATTTAAAGTAAGTAATCGTACAAGTAATTGTTGAACAAAAATATATCAATTGAAAATTAAAAAATCATTAATATATATATCATAACTATGAACCGTATGTAATTCATATATAATTTATTCATAGCAATGTTCATTTGAATAAATATAAATTAAGTTTCATTTATGTGATGTATATAAAACTATGTAGATTATTAACAATATTCGTAGTAACTATTTAATATATTCTAATGAACCAATGATACTAATATCATGTGATTTCAAAGGGTTTGAAATAATAATACAACATTATAAAAATAGAATGCCTTTCACTACACCTCTGTGTAGTGAATACAAATGAAACTATAGATTTAGTAGTAAATTCATATAATAACAAGTGGAGATTTTAATATTATGAAATTTCATTAGTCCATATAAAAAAGTATGTAACTATAAAACCGTACGCAAAAAAGAATTTTTGATTAATTTTGCACCCAGCTTATGTCCTTTGCATAAAATAAAAAATTTTTTTCTTTCTTAAGTCTATTAAAAAATACCTGGGTTTTCAAAATACGAAGCCCTGTCCACGTTAAAGAACAAAACGAAATCAATTAAAAAACTTTGCTTCTAATTTCGCTCGTGTTTTCTCGCAGCGAGTCGTGAATGTTGGTAGCGACGTGGCTGCATTTGGCATTTGACACTCCCTAAGTGCGCGAGAGAAAAATATAGCGTACGGTGGTACAGGCCGAAGTAAAATACATAAAAGGGAATATTTTTCGCTGCCTAGCTTAGGAATAAAGCGGGCACGGAAAGAGAAAAAGAGGCAGGCTTGGGAAGGCCAGTTGAAAAGCATTGCTGCAGTAATGCATCGGCAGGTCTACGGCACCGTCGAGAGAATAGCGGAGAGCGCGACTCGACAGCTACCGTAAGAAATGTGCTCGGGCTGCATTATTAATGACACGAGTGGAGCACCCGTCCCCTTGGAGCCCCTTGGGCCGCCTCGCATGTGCCACGATCGAAACGTCGCGTCGACCCGGGCGAAGAAGCCGCAGTGTCCCTCTTTGTCGTCGGGGCACACACGAGGCGGTAAGTTCATACCGACGCGAGGAAGGGTTATCCCGGTAGGTTGTCGGCAAGCAACGAGGAAGGGAGGGAGACAGTCAAGGTGGACCGAGGAGGGCAGAGGCACGGAAAAGGAAAGTACACTGGAGGAGACCGACTCCCGCACCCGTGCGCCCGGACACGCAGGTGCACGTCGGAACTTTAACAATGGCTGCATACATAATACTTATCACCAGTGGCAACGCTTTTGTTCTTTGCGGGCCTCCGCGACTTTCGTTCGCCCGTACTCTCCACCCGTTGGAAGACGATACGAGTGCCTCGAGCCCTCCTGTCACCTGCCCCTCTTCCACGATCCCCGCCGACTCCACCCCACCGCCACTCCACCAGCGACGGGCTAACCGAGGTAATGCAAAATCGTCGACTATCCTGGATTCATGGCTAGGCCTGCGAGTGGAAGGAAGCAGCTTCCTTACCCCGCGGCACTGTTTCCGCACTTTTCATCTTGCCGACGACGCTGAAAGTTTTATGCTCACGAGAGAATGATGGACGACATTCCTCGGATTTTCAAATTACTCAGTTTGCGCACTTGCTTCTCAACTATTTGAATGAATTTGACATTTCTTAACATTTGACATTTGTATAATATAGCTTGGCGTTACATTATTGTGCTTTTATTATAACTCCTTTTACGCGCTGCACTGGATTAGACGCGCTCCTCAATATTGCAATACTTTTCTCGAAGGCAATTCAGCCAACGGCTTAAATGGAGGGATAATTCTAGGTATTGTAGAGAAGAAGTAAGAATGGCGCAAAGTGTCGATAACAGTCGATACACTTCTCGCAACCTGGGCGAAATGAAGATTCCATGAAAATGGCTGAATGTAGACTAAATTCCTTTAGTCGTCATATTTTAATAAATTTTAAGCATTAAATGTATAAAAACTTTCCGCCATTATTTTCATGTACTTACATAAATAATTCTCAACAGCTGGCGGTGTACGCTGAGGTTTAATTTATTCAGGATTACCGGTTGGTCTTGAGTACGGATACTTGAAATTTATCAAAAGATTACAACGGTCAGATTACATGAATCTAATCGCAGATAAACTAGATTAATCTGACTTCATAACTGAAAGTCAAATTTCGGACTTAACGTCGAATCAAGAATTTCCATAAATATGACACTTTCAGGAAGGCTAAATTTGTAAGTCGAGAGGAGAAAAGAACGTTGTTATCGAAAGAGACAAAGACGGAATATGCGTATACCGTGGAAGTATCGAATTTAATATATTCTATAATTTCATCGCTACAGACTTATGAGAAAAAGGTAAAAAAATAGCAAACCTAGATCCTTCGCTTCTCATACTTTTGCATATCCCTTCCTCCCAATACTTTGCTCCATCCACCCTTGAATTTTTTCGAGCGTAAGTGAAAAGAGTTAAGGACATCGCATAAATCAAACATAATCGTCTTTTTCGTCCTCTCCACGAAATATATTACGATACTGGTCGTAATTTGAGAATGTATTGTAAATATAGTATGTGTTGTATTCATGCGGGTACATATTGAAGTATAAGCATCTTCGTCCATTTAGAGAACCAAAGTCGTTTTTAAGGCTGCGATAAGTTTATTACTTTAAAAGTCAATGCTCATTTCTATCTAGATATGACAAATGTAAATCGACAAAACAACATGAAAGTTTCTATGTTTTTAAAGAATTTTACACTTATTTAACCACATTCACATTTTTACTTTAAAAATAATATATGCATTGCTTATAGTTTAAAATTAAACGTTTAAAATATAAAAGCAAAGAAAAGTTTTAATAAGTTTTTGGATGCCATTCGTTATTAACTACTACTGGACAGGAATTTAATATTTAAACCAAGGGCCCATATAAATTGTTTGTTATTACTTTTGTTAATTTAATAAATTCCTTACCATCATTTATTCAACATTTTTAAGGAGTAATTTTTTTCATATAGCACAGTATTATATGGAGATATAATACTTTAAATTTAATAAAAATAGGTTTTTAATATTCTGTCTCTTTTTTTTCCGCTCTATACATACTCTTGTTATATACATATAATTTTATTCAAGTGAAGATAGGATAATGAAAGGAGTTTTGTACGGATTTTACGGTAAAATAAACATTTTATATCGATTACTCACTCGCTTGCTCGATCATGGGCAATAAAACACACAGAAGAGACGTGCGTCATTATTTCTATGCCGTTTCTATAGTTCGATTGCCCTGTTGCCTCATAAAAAACTTGTAATGGACTCAGTTTCATAAACAATCACTTTTAAGTCATATAGTGAAACTTTATAAATGTAATCATTTCTTTGCTCTACGCATTCAAGTTGTGAAATTAAAAATTATTTTTTTGCAATAAAAATAAATTTGAAATACCAGCAAGTTCTGTTTTATCTGCACAATCGTTCTGGAAGGTTTTGAATATACCGTAACTAGACTTTTATTCACAAAGTGGACAAATGTAAAAAAGTCAAGAATATCCTATTTTCTAGTATAATTAAGAATTTCTTACTTGGCAAAACAGCTCACATCTTTCGTCATTAAGTTACTACTTCCAAACTCCATTAAAACTGTCTCTTCTAAAAATACACATAGCCTTTTGCACCTCTTTCAAACAATTGATATTTATGCCTTCTACTAAAATATTCCCTCGTGTTATAAGTATCTATTTTTATAATCTATTGAAGCTGCTTCTTTCCGTAAGATTCCAGCAGCGTCACAGTATTTAAACCAATTGTAGAAATAACTATGTTGCTACTTTTATATGTTCATAAAGACTCATCTTTTAGTGATTCTCAATTCTCTTACAAAACCCCACACTCTTATTATCCATATTGCTCTTCTAATCTACTAAGCTTCTTTAGTCGATATGTCACTAAGCCATTATACCTGTACAAGTTGTTAGGTCTACCTGTTTTCAATAGCCTAATTATTATCTTCTATATACCTTTATTGACTCTGCGAGCTAGGTTCATTCTCTCAAAGGTTGTACATGTATTGAGTTTAGTACGGGTTCGATCAATGAATTTAGATCATTTCCATTAATAGCATTGCAGTATCTCAAATAGTAATAGAAAGTTTTTTTTTATAAAAAAGGTATTCTATTCGAAATTAATAAAATATATATTTTTTTAATTTATACACACTAAATTTCACATTCTGGTACAAATTCGTTGAGTTATATTAATAATATATTGATAATTACATTTAAAAATATGTGATTTCATAAGATATGATATTCGACTCCAAAAATTTTTCTCATTTTTTTCTTATTACTTAAATAATAAATTATACAATTAATTCCAATTTTACCAATTTATTTAATAAATAGATTAATCATTATGGAACCGAAATTTTTTTGTAATAAATACAACCCTTTTCATTTAATTTAATAACAAGAAATATATTTACCAACAAAATATTATCGAATATAATAAAAATTATCACCATCTATCAAATACCTTGTAAATATGTTATTTATGAACAAAAGTGTTATAAGAAGTTGTAAAAAAACTAAAAATTAAATTATTGACCCTTATTTATATTTAAAAAAAAATTGAAGTACGTGTTAATGAAGTAAACGATATAGAAACTCAATATATCAGTTTAAATGTTCCTTGTCTGCATAAATTTAAAAATATTTTTTATTTTTATAATATTTTTTTATTAATTATATATTTTATTAAAAGATAAATAAAAAATATACTGTAAAAACTTATCACTAAACATAAAACAATTTTCATGAGCTTTTAGAAACAATAACATAGAATTTGATTAATCTTTTAAATTTACTAAAAACATTGCACTGAAATATAGAATCCAAATTAATAATTTACAATTTTTTTAAGGAACTTATTACCTTTTCTAATTTGAGAAATTTTTATAGTATGCAAAAATTAATTTATTTTTTTTTATTTATTTTCTTATAATATATTTCATACATTTATTATTTTACATTTAATTAAATACATCAGTGTTTATTAAAGTTTAATATATTTTACTATATTGACGTTTTATTAAAATTAATTATCTTTACACATTTATCATTAACTTTTATTGCCTAGTTAAACACACAATCGAATGGGATTTTTTTTGTACTTCTATTATTACTTTTATTATTTTCATAATCGATGATTCCTACATTAGTAAAAATAATTTTTTCTTCATACTTTAAATTATTATTTTCACAATTTATTGTTCATAATTTCATAATATATTATTACTATTTATGCATAATTTTGACGAAAGGATTTCTATGATACATCGTCTACCAATTATATGCAAGTGACTCGACTGTAGATATTTCTAGATTCTTAATAATTTTTATGTTAAATTAGCTTTATTAGTTTCGATAGTTCAAGTAAGGTAGAATATTTACAATGCAAACAACAACGCGGTACTTAAGATTTTTTATTCATTCCTGTCTTCACGTAAAAGCACAGGAAATTTAAATTATAGTCACACTCCTGTATATTATATCCGTCCATAATAATTTCCTATATTAAGCCTGAGTAGAGTATTAATGTCTGTTCTTCACTAACGATTCTAATTGATTGTCACAAAAAACGATCAGCATTTATAATGATTTTAATCTAAAATATGTTCATGAATTCTACATTACATTCGTGATTAAAATTTAAATAATCCATTTACAAGTGAAAGAGCAAATAATACAGTTGAAATTAATTTACTATTTAAATTTTTAGTTATATCTCCTGTACCGTGCTAAAAGTTAAATGTTTAATTTAGTGAATAACTTTTTATCGAATTTAACATTACAAAATTAGGAGAATTTTGAGTGGACTAACCATTTTAAGAGTACGAAATTAATTATAAATCACTTATATAATAGAACGAAAAATCGATAATGGACAGATCATATACTTTAAATTTCAGTTGTGTTTTTGATTTTATACTAAAGACTTGAATACGCATCATGATAATACTTAATTTTGTAATTTATAAAACAATTTGATTGTATAAAACTAAATTAAATAATGCGTAGGTTAGAAAGGAATCCACTATTATACCATATGCAACTCATTTCACAATTTCGTTTTTGCATATTAAAATGTATTCTCGAGGAAAAATCAGTCTTTGCTTATACAATAAAAAGATATAAATTCTATTGAATAAATAATATCGTAATATAAGGGCACGATTTTCTTAAATTATTTGTATCTATCAGAGCTTATTTTTGTGTATTCCCTTATTTACTTTGCGCCTTCTGTGATTTCAACGGAAACCTGTATATACTTTTTTGATAAATTTCAAGTGAAAGTGTGATGATCCACGTGGTGGGAAAAATTAGAGATCATGCAAAATAAAGGTAAAAAATAGTGGCCCTCAAAAACGCTTTGATAAATCATCTCGAGTATGGGAGGGTTGAAATATACATTTAAATAAAATTTTAAAAACGACGAACCGACAGTCGAGCGAGTATTTCACATAATTTTTCGGCAGCGCTTTTGTCACTTGATATACGCGCATTCTTTCGCTCCACGCTCCAATTACTATATACTCGATACAATTCATTGGTACATCACCTCATCGCAAACCGAATAAGAACTCACTTACGGGTTCCGGACGCAATCGCCATCGTCTACCTTGAAACAGTCATTACACAATATTTTTCCGGATATTGCGAGATAATAGACTATCTGGATAAATATTTTGTTTTTGAAAAGGGTCGGGAAGCTCCAAGATCATGTTCACATTTAGTTCAAGAACAAAATTTATCCTGCAGTATCCTGAGATTAGTTGCCAGTTTTTAATTAAAGTTGAAGACTTTACACCGAGTTATTAGGTGGTTGATACTTGATGAGTTTTTACAGATTTTTCATATGATAGTTTTTCGATAACGAAGCTGTGTAGCACTAATTTATTTGTTGATTAAATTATTCGTTATTTAATATAGTATTAGATAACGGTATAAATAAAATTTAATGATTACAAATTAATATAATAAATATTTTTTTCAAGTAGTACGTATAATAAGAAGTTTATTAATATTAAAAGTATCGCTTTGATTTTAAATTTGACTTCGCTAAAATACACACGGTATCAGATTAAATAATTACTTTTCGTATAATTGGTTTAGTCAATATAATAATTTTTAACCGTTTAAAAATATGTATGAATAAAAGTCAAGAAAAGTCACCTTAAGTAGATCATTATTCTCTAATTACAGTTAATTCACTTTAAAATTCTACTTTAAAACATATTATTACAATTTTTCTTTAGCACTAGCAGTAAGTAACTGAAGAACTTTATCATAATGGAAGAAGGAAAGTTCAAAATTTTTTAACAATTGCGAGCTTATGTAAACATGACAACATCAATCTATTTAGTGAAATATAATTAACGCAGGCTGGCATTTATTGTAAGTAATTTAAGCTCTCCTAAACATAAATATTAAAAGCGGTGACTTTCAGCTTGCCTGAAAACAATAAGTTCTAACAGTGACATATTCCCAGGCACGACAGGGTTATAGTCCGTAGTATGGAAAGATTTATTAACAACTTTAATATACTGCCAAGATACATTCTTTTTATATGAGTATCTGGACATTGAATTTGTTATAAATAATTTAAATATTAGACTGATAATAATAATCGACATTTTAAAAATCCCATTCTAATTTATTCATTTATTATTTTTTTTATTGTTAAAATTTGAACAAATAAATTACACAATAGCTTTAATCCTGAGGGGATCGATTTTATTACATAACGAGTAATGTTAAAAATCATGTTAGAATAAATATAATTTTTATAAAAAAATAATTATGTGAAGTTTATCGTATACAAAATTAATAATACCAGGTATATTATTATTATTTATCATTCACCAATGTGACAGTAATAGTAAAAAACAAAGAATCCCGCTTTATTTGTGTGCGTATACAAACTGTTCGAGTCGTAAAGACTTGCCTCATGCACAGCATACTAAGTCAAATCGATTTTTCAAGTGCTCTCCTCATCTTCACTCTCTCTCACTCATATTTTCTCTCTCTGTCTCTCTGTCTCTCTCTATCTCTCTATGTATTTTTCTATGTCTTTCTATATATCTTTCTCTCTCTCTTTCTCTCGGGAACCCGTATAAAGGCACGAGAAAAAAAAGAAGATAAAACAGCCTTTCTCACGAACCTTGGACATTTTGCTTCTGCATACACGTATTATCTCTTCTCATTAGAAAAGTGAAATCACTTTTTCTGCTCTTTTTCGAGACCCCAAATACTCTATTTCGCACATTTTTTTAAATGGAAGCTGTAGCTACTTGTGAAGAGACGACGTATACTTTAACGGGTTTTAATATATTAAACTAAAAATAAGTAATTATTAAAATACAGATATTTACATTTTATAACCGTGTGTTTACATTTACTTACTGAGAAGGATAATATATCGTCATAATTCAAACTATTAAACAAAAGTACGCATATGCAAATACAGAAGAATTATAAAAGAGGAATTTGTAGACACTCCAATTAAATGTATTTTTTAAAGGTTTTCATTTATGACGGTGCTTTGGAATGACATTTGTATTGATGGCTTAAGATGACAACATCAAAATTTGTATTTAACTTGCCTAACTATTTTGATAAATCTTATATAAGTGTTGAATTTATTTTTGTTGTACTGCAAGGTAAATACTGCACTATAATATTTGGCAAACATATTCAAGTGGTTTTATGGTTCAAAAACAAGTATTGCATTATTTGATCCGAATAAGTTCTACTTACTTTAAGGCAAGTATTTTTTGAGTGGATTAGAAATTTCAAATAATTACACATAATAAATGCAATAATAATCAAATTTTTTAGCACTTTAAGCTATAAACGTGCTTATAACCATGTAAATGAAAATATTTAAGATTGCATACATATGTAAATTTGTATTTAAAAAATTTCGACGTTAAAATCACATTAATAGTTATTCTATTATTTTTTATTTTCATAAAATTTAACACAAAGCATTTATACGCTTGTTTTATATGTCTCATTCGATCTTAGCCAAGATAAAATCATCGACATCAAACTTCGAATCAAAATCCTTCCAATTGAAATTACTGATTGGTTTAGCGTATAAATACTTGTAAATGTTGTTTATCGAGCTATTTTCATCGGTTCGAAATTCTTTAAAATCAGTTTATATTCTAAAAGTTTAATCAGGTCATCCATTTTTATCTATTATATATTTTAATTATTAAGATATATATTCTTTATGGTACGGCATAAAAAATTTGATGTCAAATAGATTCTTATTTTAATGTTTGTAAAACTTGCCAACATGTGAATAGTTTTAATGCTATATAATAAATTTTAGCTAAAATAATTTTACATTAAAAAATATTTGAATTTAATGTAAAAATGCACAATATCTTTTTGAATTTTGTTGTAACGTATATACAAATGCTGTTCTTTTGAAATATGTGTGCATGCGCGTGCGCATGCATTTCTGTGAATGTAGATCAATCCGTAAGAGAGAATTGGAATTTGAACTGAAATATTAAGTCACAGGGTCTGAGATAGCGGAACAGTTATATATTCCATCAGCAGTCCATACGAATTTGGCGAGTAAGAATATAGTTTCCTTTCTCTGTGAAATTTATCACTCAATCGTTCGCAGATCGCAATACCAGTGGCATCACAAGTATAAACTGAAAAGATCCCCACCCTCATCTACTTGGGAATCAACATTAACATTCTTCCTTGGTTATATGCGGATAAATAATGGAATGTTCGGTGTACATCGTCAGTGAGGGCAACGCCGAAAGGTCAGCAAAGAGGGAAAGAAATGGTAGTCGATTAATTAATGTCCATGGCAGTCACGGAGTAGCGCACGAAAATGCAGCGGCAGCGGCAGCAACGCTCATGTCGCTGAGCGTTGGAGTTTAGCTGGCCGAGTGTTTAACCACCGGTATAATTAACGCACTTACACACGCGTGTGACTCGAATATTTATGAGGAGGTCTGGTGCGCGCAGCATCAGCAGGATAGCCTACGTAGGACTGCGGGGGCTAAATAAATTTATGAAGTAAAAGTAACGGACATGTACGTACATGAAAATGCCTGATGCCTTTGGTTCCCGATAAGATGGGCTTAGATAAATACTTTGGCAACGTACGATTATCGGGATGAGCTGTGGAGAGGGGTGTGGGAGAGGAAGAACGAGCAAGTAGAAGAGAAGGAATACTTTTTTGAATAATTAATAACTACTTAACCGTCCACCTGATTTTGTTTACAATTTACTTGTGAACATAAAAGCTTTATATACCACTACCAGTAAAACATGTATCATGTAATATATGTAGCCCTTGTAATCATTATACTATTATTTTAAAAAGAATCAAATGTTGATGCTAGACACGAAAATAATTAAATAAATCTAATTTAATCTAGTCAATAAATGGACAAGTAGTTTGATACTTAAACGACCAACTTCCTTCTGTCCCTTTCATAGCTTAACTAATTAGTACAAATTATCAGCTCGTTGTTTAAGGTATCGATATAACTATTGTACTTTACAGAAAAATGAAAAAATTTTCTTTTATTTAAACAATACAAATTGAAACTAATAAGAGAAAAAGTACAAAATTAATCAACAAAAATGAAGTAGTATAGAAATAGGGATTATTAATTTAAAAAATAACCATAAGTATGTATAAAATGTTCTCTCTCTTTCTCTTTTAATATTTTCTATATAATATTTTTATATATTTTTAGATATTTTTTATATTTTATATAATATTTTTTATTGGAAGCATATATTTCATTGTATATTTGAAAATTAAATTTCATTTATCAAAAACGAATTTTAATAATTCAAATACAAAAACAATTATCATATTAATTTGTATATATTTTATAAAAGTTATTGATTTCTTATAGCTTTAAAGAATATATTGAAATACCATGTGTGAATCGCTTGTTATCAAATTTATGTACAGTTTTAAAATTCTAAATTTCAGCATTGATAAAACTGATTGCCATTACTTTAGAGAAAAAATTAATATATTTAAATTGACTTTTTTTTAATATCATTATTTGAAGTAATAACAAAGTGATATACAATTAAAAATAATGTTTATTATAACAGTAATTTCCTTTTTTTGTAATATATGTGTATACATATTGTAAACACAATAGATTCAAAAACATTATAATTATATTTATACGGTAAATATGAAATTAAAAATCATATACAATTTCATTTTCTATAGAACTTGTAGTTATAAGCTTGTAGCTATAGAAGCTATAGAGTTTGTCGTTATGTAGTTAGAAATCGTAAACTTTAATAATGATATTTTAATTAAACAATAACTTTTTTTTTATCAAATTTCTTTAAAATAATCTTACGCAAAATAGTACCAGATAAAACGATTGTCAATCATTTATAATTTGAAAAATATTAATATTTAAAGAAATAGTAATGAAAAATACGAAGTTATTATTTGAACTTTTTTGTACTAATATTTCTAAAGTACTTTAAAAAAATATGTTATATTATAACTGAAATGATCAAAATTTTCAATACAAGTATCACTATTACACACGTATTTTACGTTTTTTCGAAAGCTCACTTCCCATTTTTTTCTTCATATTTTATGCAATTTATAACGTACATATGATGAAAATATATCGATTCTTTACTATAGCGCAGTATCTTGAGGAATACATGCATAGAAACTAAATTGTCAAGTACTATGTAAAATATTTTTTTTTGAAATTTTTTTAACATAAATATACAATCTTCGAATTTTGTTACTAAAACGCAGGAATTGAAAAAAAATTTTCTATCTAGAATTAAATTCACAGAAGGACCTAAAAGTTTTTCTTCACGAAAAAAGTTCATAATATACAATTTATAAAAAATAATTTAAAAATTAATTTAAAAAAAATTTTCGAAAATTCATATTTTCTTAAGTGCTTATTTTTATCAACAAAACTACAATTTTTTAGATAAGTATTTTTACTAAAATGTAAATATATACACAACACATTGCTTAAATACATTAATTTAATATCATACAGTTTAAAAAAACAATAAAAATAAAAAATAATAATTATAATGAAACAAAATATTATACAATAAAATTGTTTGAAATATTTTTCAGTTACCTATCATTCTTCGAAATTCCACGTGAGTGGTTTTTTAGACAGCCAGTAACTTAAGCACTTCTATAGCGGAATATTAACTCGTCGCCTTATTGATCATTTCCAATAAAGGTATGTGCAACGAAGTCATAAAAACTTAGTTTCAAAACGTCAATAGCAACAATTCCGTACACATAAAAACAATATGTAGACTGGGGAAGATTTAAAAAACGATATAATGAAAATTAAAAATCATTGTTTAAATTATACCTTATCATTTTTAAGGATGTAATGTTTCAAATAAATTTTATAAACAAACATTTTTTATATTTGTCAACACATCATGTATATGCATATTATAAGTGAATATCAGATACCAATATATTTAATTAATTTACTTAATAGTTGGTATTAATAATTAGTGATTATACTTTTTGTTTTAAACATGTTAACAGTACAATATTTTCAAATACATAAGACAAATTACTGGACTCCATATAAAAGCAATACATAAACATTTCAACAATAAAGTAGAGTCAATGTATACTTTATAAAAAAAAATAATAATTACATATATATCTATAGTCTACACACGAGAACACAATAAGCAAGTGACATTCAACTCCATCTTCATTTACTGCAACGACTGAATCTTAGTTTTACGACTGTTTAAAAATCAGAACTCGCCAATCATTTAATTATACATTGCTGTGAAAGCTACTTATCCGGCTAAAAAATGTCTTTTGGAAGCAGACGAGGCAAAAAAAAGGATATTATCGTTGCTACTTTCACATTTATCCAGAGTCGTAGCGTATAATTTTATTCTCTTTTGTTTGCTGTAGCTATTATTTATTTTCCCTTCCATTCTCTTTTTCGTGTCTAACTCCTACTTACCGAAATTTAACTAATATATTACAGGCTGCCTCAGGTGGACTTATAATATTCTATACAATTTGATAAAGCGTTTTATAAATAACTGTAGTGAAAATGAAAATATTTATTTACATATTATTAAAAAAAATAAATCTTATTACTTGAAGGAAAACCAATTTAATTTAACACAAATATTATAGTAATATTTTAGTCATCTTATGTACATTATCTATACAAAGATCTAATCACCAAGTGATAATTTTAATTTTTTAGTATAAAAAATTTGAATTTTAAAGTAGTCTTATTGAAAATAAATTGAATGTAGCCAAAAATATGGATGAGGAAATGTAATTAGAAAAAACCTGTTATTTTTACTTCTAATAAACAAATTTCAGTAACGTACTTTTATATGGTGAAAATTAAAAGGATTCACTGAATGTAAAATGTGAAAACATTTAAATTATTTATTTTCGAGCTTGTTTTATTATAATTACGAATAAGTATTTATTATATATTTATTTATTTATAATTTATTATTTTTTTTATTTATAATTTATTATTTTATTTATTTATAATTTATTTATTATATAATTAAATACATATTGTTAGATTTAATAGTAAATATCCATTTAATCATTAAAAATAATTTGAACTTTAAATTCGGTGTTAATTATTGAATTCTAAAAGATTATTAAAATTTTTAAATTTATGAATTTGCCAATAATATAATCAATTACATTATGTAAATTTGCATAAATGTAAAATTTAGAAATTAGTACTTTCTTCATTTTTAATGGACAAAAAAAATTTTTTTTCTGCCTTAGTTAATACAGACTAATCTTATACGTATATTACTTCTGTAGTATACATTAATTGCATTATATTTTAAACAAACTATTTAAATTAAAATTATTTAAAATTTATAATTATAAAGTCAATAAATGTTCTTGAAATATATAATCTTAAAATTATGATACAAAATATTCTCATCGTAGTTAACAAATTTTTAATCTAATTTGGAATTTAATTCAGAGATGTATCTGATGAAATACAAAAAAGGTTTCAATCTATACAATTAAATTTACAAAATGTTATAAATAATCTTATTAAATAAGTTTGTATGTATATCCTTCCACTTTTACACAATATACCTTATAAAATTAAGTTGTTGAACTAGTTTGCATGACTACTCCAAGCAGTAAATAAACATCGCACAAATATTCTTATTGGTTTACGGTATGAAGACACAATTTAACACATTTTAAAGAAAATATAATAAAACATAGTCCTTATGTATCTTATGTCTCTTACGAGTCTGTTTTTTACATGGAACCAATAAATCGATTAAAAACTATAAAATAAATATGTCTTGAAAACAAATGGCATTGTGAACGAGAATGGTTAAGTATACAAAAGAAAAATAACATTATTCTTTTAAATTTATGTAGTAGCTTTAATATACTCAGTAGACTTATTGTTGTAGCTAATATTTTATCTCTCTCTCTCTCTCTCTCTCTCTCTCTCTCTCTCTCTCTCTCTCCAAAGTTATCTATACTTATCTCTCATTCTTTTTTTCTTTCACATAAACCGTGACGATCACGTCATAATTGATACTTTTGATGCTCATGCATTGAACGAATTTTGTGCCAAGTTTTTACGAAAACAAATTAAAAAGGAAAAAATTTAGGGGTTAACTAATGAAATATTGTTAAATTAATGTCTTAGCAAATAAATAAATTAACACGGAAACTAAAGTGAATCAACGCTATTTCGTTTCCACTTAATTACACCTGTTCTCATTGCGTATCGCAATTTTAGTTGAAGGTAAGGCGAAGGATAATTTCCGGTCCCATATTCACTACATAATCATCGCGATAAATCTAGCTAGCGATCAGTGCGGTGACAATTTATCGGCGAAGACGCAGTTTAAATGGAGGCTCCGTGTTCCATGAAGGCTGTAACGTCATTCAGGCAGCATCGCGCCCTCGAGGTGCGCATGGGTGGAGGGGACACGATGACACCGAGTGTCGGTACCTTAATTTAGTAATTCCAATCGACTCCGATGTTTGTTATTGTCGCTGTTATTACCGTTGCTGTAGCCGTTGCTTTAATTTAGCTCTTAGCCCTTTCCACTCGTACTTATTAATGACGGAGAGTGCTCAGGACGAGCGTTTACTACGACGTGGTCTTGATAAAAACGTGCGCTCAACAGACTAAGTATTCCTGTAGTCGTCATGTACATTATTATTTTGCAATGAACGCGGACTCGAAAAATCTTATCACTCATCGGTTTTCCATCAATTTCACATTTAATTTAATATACGAATCTAATAAGGTCTTTTTTAAGGAATGAAACTTAAATTTACGTTAAATATTGCTACGTAACAGACTTGCAGCCCAGGACCTACGGCTTCGACTTCTGACTCAAAGGGTTCGATTACAAATTATTAATCATCTTCTTTACCTCCACTTATAGGAAACGCTTTGTAGAGCTCCAGTACCACTTTTTTTATTGATAACATCGTAAAATAGGTTACGAGTCATAAAGATTCGTGATATACCATTTTTTTAACGACATATATTGCTAGCTATATCCGTATATCAGAGAAAGAGAGGGTGTATGTTAAGTGTGGCATAAGCACACGCAATGTTGCTTAAACATTTTCAAATACTTTTTTATGAAATTGATTTTAATAACAGATCGATAACGTGAGTGGAATTAAATTCTGCCGCCTAAGATTTTTTAAAGGTTTAATAGCTATTAGGTTTATGATAATACAATCTTTCCATAAATCGGTTCAAATACTTTACAAATTTTAAACCATCAGGTTCATTTCTTCAATGATTTAATCAAACTAATAGCATATTTACATCACATTGGATTACAATACTGTATCAAATAACTAATAAAATTTACAGACAAAAAATAAATTCTGAAAGTTTTTTATGAAATGAAAAAAATAATATAATGGTTTTAATAAATAATCTAATGGGTATAATATAAATTAAACATAAATATATTTACTGTTCACTATTAAAGCATTTAATTTTTTGATTTAATTGATGAATCATTGTATAATAATATCCACCTCATCTTGTTTATTTGTACGACTGTGATCAATTATATCAGTTAGGATCATTTAAAACAAGAAAGCCGAAATTGGTTTTTCCTAATTTAATTTTCTGGTAAGATCAACAGAGCTAAATCTTTCTTTTTTCATTGCACGTGTAAACTTTTTATGTAGAAGAAAAAACACTGTACAAGTAGAATTAATGTTAAATTAAAGTAATATATTAATTAATTACATATATGAGTAAAAATTACATTCAATAGAAAATCCAATTAATAGAGAAACGTTATAAAAACAAATAATACTTTAAAATATTCATGCAATTCTGTAAAATAAATTTCTTCCGGAGTTCTGCTTATTGTAAATTCTTACAAAATAAATTGATAATAAAGTTATATTAATATAGTATATATTTTACTTTGATTTCATAATACAATTAGATAAATATTTAAGTCTAATTTAAAATTTAACTTGAAAACAAATCAAAAAGAAAATATTCCTCTTTTTAAATTATTAATTAAATGTTTCCTTTAAGCTTGTAACTTGTAATTTAAAGATAAAACTTTTAGAAGCTTGTAGTTTTTCTTACAAAATATCATTACAAAGCATTAAACAAAGTATTATATTTTAATTAGTTCAAAGCTTTTATTAAAAAAGTGTTAAGTAATTTACTAAAGAAAAATTGAAATTATCCTAGACACAATATGAACAAAAGTATTGATTTTCTTAAAATTTTTTAATTTTAATAATTTAAGAATAATAAATAATAATACCATTTAAAAATTTCTTCTTTAAGGAAGTACATAGTAGATGATTTAATATGAATACACTATTAACAGATTCATTTTGGTGGAAAATATGACGGAACGGTAAAATTTAAACCAAAAATTAAAATAAGTCCTTAGAACTGTGTTTTTTATGGTAAAATTTGAACCTGATAAAACAAGTCTTTCTTGCTGTTATAGAAAGTTTTATTTGTACTATTACATTTAAAACATATTTTTGCCATACTGATATTATAAAATACATTAATAATGTAACATAATATCTACTATTCGATAAGCATTCCTGAAACGATGCAGTATGTGAAAATGAGCGAGAACCAGCGATGAAGGGATAATAACACTAACATCTTGTCATTCAAGAGAACAGCGATGCGTTTGCAATTGCAACAAACATGAAGGATTACATACTTGAGTCTTTCCTGTTTACAGACCCGAAAATACTATTCTTGATTCTGGAAAAAGCTGCGCGCACGCCATCACCCATAGACAAAGGCTTATATAGTGAAAATAACGACGAAGCCACAAACGAGGTTGAGAGTCATTTTTAAACAAGTGTGGCTGAATTTTATAGGAATGAAGAAGTCTCGCTGGTTACGGTCAGTCATCGGATGTTCAATTTAAACGGCTCCAGCAATAAATTTCTTATTTACAAAACTAAGTCTTGAAAAATGTTAAACCAAAATCGGATCGTTATAATGGATTAAGTCTTTTTCTTATATTCCTCGTTAAAACTTAGAAGCATACTGAAGGGGAAAAATTAAACAAAACAAATTAAGATGAGATAAAGACATCGATGATTATTAAGCAGAGAAGCGATAGAATGGATGGTTTATAAAGTTATGAAAGAATGAAAATCAACTTAATATAGTCATTTTACGTATTTAAGCCTATTTCCGTTAGTTATTTCCATAAGACTGGCAGAGAGAAAGAAAGCTAGTCAGAAAGAAGGAAAGCTGAACAGAAATACTAATATAAATTTTTATTTACATTTGTTATTGACTAAAAAAGTTAATCGTCCTTCTAAAATATGAATTAAATTTTTAATTATATTCAATCAACAAATTATTTTTACTCTAATGTACCAAAAGAAAAAAAAAAAATATTCATCATTATTTCTAAGAGTTAAAATTATAACGAATGAATAAATTTGAATCCGATATTGGAGAATAAATAATTTTTCCGATGTACAACTTTTAAAAATGTTTATTAGAAAGTTTCTCAGTTTAATATAAAGTACAACAATACATTATTATAGTATTCATTTTATTTGAATAGAAAAACTCGAATCCATATTTATTTACATAATGAGTCTGATTTAATCGTTACGTATAAAATATAAAGGCATAAACTTAATAGATGCGTATGAGAATTTATAGAACATTTTCTTCACATCATGTAAAATAATTTATTATCAGGAACAGACAGTCACCTTTGGATGGAAAATGGTTCTTTATACGTCAAACTAAGAAGAATAATAAGTGGTAAGGAAAACGGATTTCGCAAAGGCCGATTAATAAAAGTTACATGGATGTCTCAGTCCGTTAAACAAATATGCCAGAGTTACGTAATCAATAATTATGTATATATTTCTTAAGCTTTCAGTGCGATGAACACTGTCATTCTTACATGTATTTATGCTCCTTTGGACGTTTTAATTTTCTATAACATAATACGAGAACTTGAGAGTAATTTAAAAAATTCAAAGTCATGTTTAACTACGTCAATAAATATTGGCAAAGTTGGTTCTGATAATAGATGTTGGGTATAAATTTTAAAAGATTCATTTTTTTTCCTTAATTAGATGGTTTTCAAGTTTATATAATTAATTATTATCCATATTTGGTTTTAATTACACTATTTTATTTTATAATTAACATTTAATCATACAATTCATCTAACTATAATTGAATTATGTTATTATTCTGAACTATCATAATAATTGAAAAGCATATTTAAATTTATTTTGTAATATTAATAACTATTAATATTAATATCATAAGATGCTTAATACTTAGATACTTAGATAAGATGCTTAATCATAATGTTTATATTCTTATCTTTTATACAAAAAATTGTTTTTCTTGTACAAAATGTATTGTGAATGATTTTTTTTTAGGAAAAAATATTTTCATTTTGATTTTGTATTGTGAAATATTGCAATAGATAAATCCTACATCAATGGGCTTTGTATCATATTTTTACTACAATAATCAAAAATGAAATCTTTTGAAAAATAAATATTTTTTTATGAAGTTCTACATATTTATCCTTCGTTTTAATGAAATTAGTTTAATATTAGCACAATATTGTTTTTAATAATCCTATTTTATATATTTTATAACCCGATATACATTTTGTATTTTTTAAAAAATTTGACAATTATTATATAACATATTAAAAAGTGCACAGTTTTGTTAAAACATTTAAGGTAATTGCTGTACTTTAGTTAAATAAAATCATAGTAAATACATAATTTTTGTATTATTATTAGTAAAATACACAATAAATAACTAATAATAATGCCTTAAACAAATACTTATTTAACTTATCATTTCGAGTATTTTTAATTTTTAAAAATACATTGCTTGCCGTTCTATAGTGTTTAAAGTAGTCTTAGACTTCTGAAGTATTAATTTGTATTTCTTGATTAAATCATAATGCTTATGTTTCATCATTAGAGGAGAATTTTCTGTATAAATAAAAAATATACGACATTGCTCTGGAATTATTTCGAGCGTTAAAGCAAATTTGTATTCTGTTGGACAATTTAATTGCGGTAAAAATTGTATTAAATTATTTACTTATTATAAAGATTTTTGTGCAGTAGCTTATTATAGTCTTTTTGTATATAAAGTTAAGTTTTTAAAATATAGAGTGGATCAAAATCAAATAGATGATTATGAAATGGTAGAGGTAATTTAGTTATCAAAAAAAGATGAAAGAAAGAACAAAAGAATAATATTAAAAAAAAAAAAGAAGCGTATTGAGTGTATTGCGAAAGACGGATTTAAAAGTAAATTTTTCCATGTGGCAATAATATAAACAGGTTATTCAGCTTTTTCGGAACTTACCCAAGTATTATAAGCTCATTATCTGGTTCCTTCGTTTTTTGTTTTTTTTATTATTATTATTTAGCTTATTTTCCAAAAGGAATAAAATGGAGCATCAGATATTTCAAATAGATTTAAGCTCCTTTTATGTATGATCGCATTACAAAGTAGGACGCAATAAATTTTCAGCGATCCGTATACAATACAATGTGCTGCACATGAGAAAAAACAGTCTTATTGCATTTCCCAATGAATCTTACATTGTAAATTACGTTTCAATTTTGTTTTTTATCTACATGTTTCCTTGAATAATATAAACTGTTACTTTTTATACCACTATTTAATTGTAAAAACTTTTATAAAAATTTCAAGATTCTTAGGTATAACAACAATATCTTAATCTTTATAACATCTTGTATAAATCAATACAATAAAATTACTAAGTTACATAGTTGAATATATTTTAGCTAAGTTTTAATAAGTTTTCTTTGCAGTAATATACTAAATCTATATTACAAATACAATTATTAATACAATTAACTTATGAAATAGTTTAAAACGTTTGATTACGTTACTTGTTGTTTGTTTTAATAGCTTAAGCCTTCATAGTATACCAAACATGTTAATGTAAATTACTTAGTTGTATTAAAGGAGTCTCTTTTATAAACATTATTAAAGAGACATTCTTATCCGTTCATCATATAATAAATTTTCGAAAATATAGATAAGTTAATAATTTACACGAATTTTTAAAAACATATAAATTAAAAACAGATTAATTATTCAATTGGTCGTATTTTTAGAAAATTTTTTTGAAAAACGAAGTAAATGGTTTTAAATTAAGTCATTTTGATTAACAAAATTCGCTTTGGTTTTTTTAAAAATGCTATAAATTATAAAAAAATGTATCATCCGTTTAATGATTTACTGCCATGTGAAAAATATTTTAATTTTCTTGTAATAACTTAAATTACTGATAATATATAATTAATTTTGAATATTAAAGGCTTATTTTTATTTTAAGTAATAAAATTTTATTATTATTATAGTTTTTAATTTTACATATTACCAATAATACTAAATTTAAAAATCTTAAAAAGTGTGTCATTAAATTAAGCATAACACAAATGCCATGTTCGTGCAACAAATGCGTACGATTTGTTCTCTATAATGCACGAAATTTCTATTGTTTCTGCGATCTACTGTTAAATATTTAATACACTTTTAGCTACTGTACAATAATGATCATACTAATGAAGATTATATATCAAATGAAAAACAAAACCAATTAGGACTTTCGAAGCATTACGTTTTTATTTTTATATCCAAACATGGATATCTCTTAAGAACTCATAAAATTCATACTTTAAAATCATTAAAGTCATATTTAATTAGGCCATAAATTATATTTCAACAATTTTCCAGTAATACCAATTGGACGACATATTTGTATTTTATCTTGAACTGTACAAAGTTTCTTAAGCTACTTTTAATAATAACACAATCTAATTTGTCAATTTAACGAATATCAATATAGAGAGATATTTTCAGTTTAAAATCTAAATGATAATGTCATTTCCTATGCAGATTAATCATCGGAACTTTAAACCCAACTTTCGTGGGCATATCGAGGCATACATTTATGGATAACATTAGAAAAACGAAGGCAACCCAACGTAGGCCGTCTTTCCTTTGTATCCGCCTTTAGATAAATGCATCCCCACGTCGTCAATATCTATTTAGCATATTGGCACGTATTAGTATGTGCATAGGATGATTATATGATAGCCGCAAATGACCCTTGAGTCATTGACTTCTGGTGCGTATTTAAACTGCAAAAGTCTGCATTTTTCATGGTCCTTGCTTCCAATATTAATAATACACACTATCAATGAACTGATACACACTTTGAAATTTGATTCGATTACGAATGATAATATTTTTAAAACGTCGGAAGCCTTAAATTACGAATATATTATCTGAGAAGACCTTCAATTTGGTTTATATAGCTCTGCTAAATAATGAAAAAATGCTTTTCTTATTCGTGTGTTGCTATACTCTTAATAAAATACTTGTTTTATTTAAGTGGTAAATAAACAAGCTTCGAAATTTCGTTTCTTTTATTTTTTGCTGAAGACGTTCCTAGACTTTTTACAATGTGCTAACAAGTTGTAATAATAATTGATCGCCTAGCTTTATACTACTCCAACGTCAATCATTCAAAATGGAATGTTTTAATATTACAACAATTGTAATAGTCACGTTGCTACTGACATGATTTACACAACCCGTCATCAATACGAAATAATAATAATGGCTAAGTTACTTATTAATTTTATTATATTATATTCCTGTAGGTACAAGATCTCGATGTAAAATATGCTAACGAATTTATTAAGTACAGAATAAATTAATCTTCTAACCGATGCAACATCGCTCTTTACCATCTATGTTTCAATTTCAAGCAGCATATTAAACCAATTGTGACAGTGTATTAAATAAAAAAAAATATATAGAATAAGTAAATCACCATATACACAAATTAGAATTAATATTGTATTAAATTGTACTCTAAGTATAAAATTATGTAAAAAAAAATCACCTATCTTAGTATTTTAATATTATCATTTTAGTATAGAAATCATTTTCAACAAATCATTTGGACTAATAATATAACTTTTTCGAAGAATTTATTTATAATATATGAAATTTATTTATTATATTTTTTATAGAATTTAATTTATGTATCTAAAAATCATGACTAATGGTACCATACGAGGGTCTATTACATTTTTCGTAAATTTTATTTTGTGACATTTTTTATAATAAAAGAAAACTACTATAATATTAATTATTTCTTATTATTGCAATTTTATTTAAAAATAAAAGTAATAGAAAATTATAACAATTATAATATTAAATAATTAAAATTCAATTCAACATAAACTAAAATTAATGTATTATAAATTTATTGTAATTTAAGATTCGGGTTTTTTATTTCTACAATGAAAATTTAGAAATTTATACATATTTTATTATATATGTGGCTATATAAATTTTTTTACATGGAATGTTATTCTTTGTAGAATACACATATTTAATTTATCAAAAATACATTTGAGAGAACTGTATAGGAATTAATAGTATTAATCTGATTATCATAAATCTTTGAAATTTTAAATGCATAAAAATATCAATGGGCATTTTAAATATTTTTTCTTAAGAATCAGTGAAAAATTTGTACAACATTATATGTTTTTAACTCAAAAAAGTACATAAATCATAATAAAAACTTATTTGAATTTGATATAATTTATAATGAAAAAATACTTTGACCTTGCGTCAAAAATTAATTGGCTTAATAGAATTGGTCAACTGTGTCTAAACAAGTGTAGGATTTTCACAAGCAACTAAATAAATTATACATGACACTGTATTTATTGAAATCGATTCATGTATTATTTAAGAATATTTTCTCTACTCATCTTCTACTCATCTTCCAATTAGAATTCTTTACTTACACTTATATTACATTTTACTTAAATTATTTTATTTACGTTGTTATAATTGTAATATTATAAAGTTTATCTTCTACGTTTCATTAATTTAATAACTTCTGTGCATTTCCGAATTTTAATTAAATTGAGAATAGTATACAAAAGATTCCTAATAGATAAACAATGTTTTGATTTTTTAAACTTCAATTGATCTTGACATGAATATCTGATAAACGAAACAAGGTAGGAAAAAATACAAAATAGGCTAATTTGCAAAATGTGTCTTAAATTTTTATCTTCCTGCATACTCTTTTGACTAGTTAATCACAAGAAATCAAAATATGCACTAATGAAATATGTACAGTATCAAAAAAAAGTTTTTGAAAATAGACCCGCGTGGCGCTCCAGCGATGTAAATTTCAAACTCATGATTTACCACACTGTTTGTATGCAGAAAAAAGCTTTGTGAGTTACTCAATATAACTTTTTGATGTACCTCATAAAAATGCCAGTTTTTTGGACGGATTATTGTGTCGCGTAGCTAAAATATAATGTGTTACCGTGGCAGCTTTATTACAAATTTGTTAGGGTCAGTGCTTCTGAAATGGAAACGTTAAATAAATAGATATAATCATCATTGATTTATAACGAAATCTGACATATCAAAATGCCCTGCAGCTTCCGGATGTTTATTCGCGCCTTACCCACTACGATTCTGCATAAGTTTTTACTATTTAATGAATTAAATTGTCAGTTCAAATATCTATTAACGTGTAGTTCATTATTATATCATTATATTATAACGAGGTTATAATATTATAATATTATTATAATATTATAATATAATTACGATAAATTCCAGTTACTTTTCCCTATCAAACCCATTAGGTTCAAATTTGAGAACGACAAGGACGCAAGAAATAGGAGGTAAGGATCGCTAAATTAATAATTTTTCATTGCATAAATATTTTAATTACAGTGGTGTCACGCAAAAAGCGCGTAATACAATTGCACTTATGAAAGTCACTTGGACCGCTAAGACTTTTGCAAAGCCCTCATTCTCTATGATTCTTTACTACCTCGTTTTGCAACAAGAGCGAAGCAGCGAGGCCCCTTTAAGCGCTTTCTGTCCGTTGGCCGTAAATTACATAACGACTTCCAACGCTTTAACATCCAAGTGCCTCTATGTGCAGTTGAAAAGGAGGAAAAAGGACGTGGCGTGCGAGGATAAACCGTTGGCGGGAGGCGGCGGGCTGGGTGCTACTTGGAGCCGATGAGCTAGAGGGGGAGAAGGGAGAAAGACTCGACAAGCTTTTCAGAAGTCCTGTCCTCGTCGTGCTCACTTTACTTTTAAGTGCGCGAGTGAGTACATTTTTATTCACCGACTTTTTCATGACTTGGATGTATCAAGCTGATATTAGGTACTTTCGCCGTAGATGGTATTTTCACTTTCGGTCTTGTTTCAAAATGCGTTATAAGGAGAAGTGTTGACCAATAGAATGCAAGTACCATTAATATTGTACAATAATTTATACATTTATTAACATTTGAAAACGGGAGTATTGTTGTTAATATTCCTTGAATTGTTAAAAGGGGCGTCAACGTTTAAACGTTACTACTTTAAGCATCCGATTGCTATTCTTGAATAAATGGCAAACAAGTTTTTATTTTTATTTGCCATAAAGAATATTTAACTGATCGTTCGATCCTTATCATCACCTTAAAGTACATACTCTGAAGATGTAAAATAGGCAATGAATGATATACAGCTAAGTTAATGGGCACAAATTATACAGTGAAATAGTATTAGAAAAAAATCGGGTTGTTGTTAGTAAAAATGCTAATACATGTTTCAAAAAAATGGAGGAAAAATAAAAAATACAAACATAAGAAAAAGTTATCTGTACATGTGTATAAATTTAAAAGATTAGGCTTCTAGTCTAAAACGATTTTTACGTAAAAGGGGAATTTCAATTTGATATCGGATACAAAAGTTATTTTAAAGGGAAAATTATTTTCTATAAAGATTGAAATTTTCATAATTAACTTGGCTAGTAGCGAATGTGTTGTGATTAACACGACTAAACTCGTAATATTTTAAACTTTACTATTTTCTTTGGATTAAGAAGTTGAAACAAAATAATAAAATGACAACTTGTAATAACTGATAATTCTAATTATTAAATTTTAATAAGCATATTTAAATTGTTTGCACTAAGAAATAATATTATGCTAAAGTACTACGCTAATCACAAAATTCTGTATTAATATTTATTTATGAGACTCATACTATTTGTAAAAAATATTATTCAAGATTGCTATATCGACACTACCTCGATATACAATCAGTCAAATAATAAAAAACTACAATTGCGCGTATTATAAATATTAAAGTCTTTGAATTCAAAGTATAATAAATAATTTACAGAAAACTTCCACAACACGTAATGAAAAGTATGTCTTATATATTCTAAGCATATGTACGATATACTTGATTTGATTTTGACGAACAATTATATTTAGAAAATTAATTTTGATTTCAGTATAAATATAATTCATACATACCTAAATTATCAATTTCATTATTTAATAGTGTTATAATAATAGTTTTAACAGAAAGAAATATATGTAAATTGAAAATTCAACTAAAAAAAATAATTTAATAGTATAGAATAATCAATCTAAGCAAATAACAAATATTTCATATGTCAATACCTAACCTGCATCAAGTTTATAAATTATTCAATATTGATCTTATTAAATTAATTTAAAATATTTCAATTTTGTGACTTATAAATTATATATTAACAGTTTTTTTTTTAAATGTATGCAATGATACGTAATTTGATATTTTGCAATATAAAACCACCATGTAAATGTAATTTTTTGTACATTTTTATTGTATACATTAATAACCCTCAAATACAATTTTTGAAGTCTGACTATTCACTATATTATAAAATAGACTAAACATGTTTTTTCATAATTACGTAATTGATAAAAAATTTTTTTAATTTTTAATATAAGTTAAATCGTATTAAACTTGCTTATACTTTTTTATTAAGACTTAATTTACAGTAAGAGACAATAATTATTCAAAAATGTGTCTTACGTAAAAAATTAATCAAACCAATTCAGTCTTGTTAATGTGAATGTTCATAAATTTTATATAAAACGATACCATTTTTCGAAAGAGAAATAAGGAAAAGCATAAAGGTGCGATAGCTTGAGTATGAAAAGAAAATTAATAAATACGCGTAGGATTTGAAATGAAATGAGGAAATGCGGTTGTTAGTGAAATCGTCGATTAAATCGAAGAGCGACGAAGTTTTAATCGGCTTGCAATCTCATACTTGACGTAGGCATACCTACATAATGAAGAAAAAAGAAAAACCTAAAAAAACTGACAGTGATAAATCATGCAACATGAAATAGGCGCGCACTCTCGCGGATCTATATAAGTGCACCATTATCGCAGGCACTCGCGTAAATGATACATTGGGCGATTGTGCCTAGCGTACGACGGCTGAATTATTCGAACCGCTTCCACATGGTATTCCGGATGCTCAAAAGCTTCACGTCGAAAAGGAATTAATAATTGCGAGGTTGGAGACTTTCATAATATGTAGTTTTGTACCGTCAAGGGCGCGACTTACGAACCTCGAGAAATTTGAAGTATTGTGGGATACGCTCGCTCTCTTCTGGCTTATTCATTTCGAGTTTTGAGTAGTCTTTTACAGACGTTATTAATTTGATTTGTGTGATAGAAGTATTCGGAAGCAGTTATGAACATATGAAAATCATGTATATATAAAAGGTATCGCATTAAGTATGCTGCTATTAAACTGTTAACGAAATTCCTTTGACAAACACTTTGAAATACTGGAAATTAATTTTGTAAACATCTTACGTCGTTAACAATATATGCAGTCTTTTATTTCCTTTAAGCTATAGAATAAAACGTATATTTGGCAATCTATAATTTACCGCATTTTTAACAGTTAAGCTATCAAAATTATCATGAAAAATAAATGAGTAAAATACAACACAAAAAAGCATTTCGATTAATCGTCTCGGATTCTGAATTTTCTCGGTATTCAAAATGTAAAGACTTACAATCAGTCAAAAATGTTAATAGGAAAATGTCGTATTGAAAACGTTTAGTTATTCAAATACAATATCAACAATAATTATTATAATTACATCTTCTAAAATAAACAATAATTATTGTAAACAACGTTGCAGCAACATTAAAATACTAAATATAGACATTGTTCAAAATTTTTTCTATTGTAATAAAACTTACAAATGTTTCTATATGTCTGTAAGCTTTTAACTTATATTTTTAAAGTAAACAGATTTTATAATTTTATGATTATTTATTTCCATACTACTGCAATCATTGTCATGTTTGTAAATTAAAAATTTTTCATTGATTGATACTTATATGCCGACCATATATTAACTCCTACAGTATAAAAACTAAAAACCTTCAACATTGTGCATTTTTAATTTTTTACTCTTTATTTAACATTCAAATTCACTCCTTATTTTTTTGTTGATACGTGAAAAGATATTTAACAATGCATTAAACAATTTAAATTAATTTTTTTTAATTAAATTTTTTATCGGTAAAATATTAAATCTACTATAAAGATATTTTATATTTACGGGAAATTTCCATTTATTTTTTCATTTTTGTAGAAAAACAACTAATAAATATAACCTATACTCATTAACAAAGGATTGTCTTATAATTATGTAGTTTATCCATAACATCATGTCAAAACCCAATATTATGTATAATAATTGAGTATTTTATAATTAAGCTGCACTAGAAATGAATTTTATCCAGATAGCGTTACAAAATGAAATAATTAATTTGTTTTTATTATTAGATTAAAAAAATGCTAGTCATTTATTTAATAAAACGTTTTGTAAGCCTTAGATATTATTAATTAAAATTCTAACTGATAGGTGGTACTTATTTAAATCACTTTATTAAAATTTTATGTTGAAAATATAAAACTCAATGAACTTATTTACTCTTATAAATTTATTCCTACGAATTATTTAATAAAAATAATTAAATATCTAGTTTTATAGTAAATTATCTTATGCCATTCAGAATATTGATGTAAATTTATTAGTTTAAACTATTTTAGTGTCTTCAAGTAATGAAATAAATTTATTTTAGGCCATAAAATGTTCTCATCATTGGTAGTAAACATTAATGCGTTTCACTCTAAATAAGAGAATAATATAGCGAAAGCTATATATATATATATTCATTCACATAAGTTTATCCCAAGATTATCATTTAATTTAAGTAATGTTTTATTATATAATTATTTACACAAAGATTTTATACGTTTTTTTATTTAAATATTATTTAAAAAAAGGTTATATACTTGAAGTTAGCCAAAATCATAATTAAATTTAATTTCGGTTCTTTTGATTGAAAACAAAATTATTCATATCCTGCTTATTAATATAGCTTATGTATATATATATATATGTATAATCACATAATTTTGTAATTAGTTTGTTTTTCAGTATTTAGATCTTTACCGTTACTATACTTACGTATAAAGAGTTTCAGTATATTTTGTACATAAAATAGGACGATATTAAAATATTGGATACTTCATGCGTGGCTTGACTTGCGCTCAGCCTTTCATCATCATTTAATTTCATTTAAGAATAATTTATTATAAGTTTCCATACAACCATTAAGACTGTGATTATATTTCATTAAAAAATCTTGTCTTTAATATTGTTTCGGAAAAGTTCCTTTATTATTATAGAAAACTGCAGATAAAAGAATAGTCTTATCCATTATTCACAGTTATTCGCCAAATATTCTATTACATCTTTAATAACCATGATAAATGCTGTAAATGATGAATACAAATTCATTAAAATATAATGGCAATAAAATAGACCAATAATAAGAAAAGAATACTGAGATCCAGTACAATATACATGTAGAGTATAAGCGGCTGATTTAGTGTTAGCAGTATTGCGGACCTTCATTTGTTTCCTTTTTCGTACATTAATAAAATATGCTAATAAAATTTAATAAATACCCTGCATGCAAAGAGTGAATAGAAAGTACCGGGTATATTGAAATAGTTTTACGTTCAACAGGGCATTAGAAAATTTTCGGAGCATTCGTAAACTCGAATTCGCGATCGTCAATTTACGATCGACCTTTTAAATAGAATTGGCTCGAATGTAGATGAACATAGAAGGAGTGTGAGAGAGAGAGAAGAGAGAGAGAGAGAGAGAGAGAGAGAGAGAGAGAGAGAGAGAGAGAGAGAGAGAGAGAGAGAGAGAGAGAGAGAGAGAGAGAGAGAGAGAGAGAGAGAGAGAGAGAGAGATACTAAACACATATTATCGTTCAATAATGAGTGTTTATCTCCTAAAAGGTACATCCCTGCCTCTTGTAAATGCTTACGACATAGCATGAAGTCAAGGAAGTCCGACAAATAAAAGGGAACGACGGTTTGATTTTCATAGTTCGTAGTAGTGTAAGTAATATAATCCCATTCTAGTTTCATCCCTTCACTCCATAATATAATCCATTTCAATACATAAAATTGTTTTTTTTGAAACGGTGAATTCTCAATCCTATCCTGATTGTATCTGTGATATAAGGTATTTTTTTCTTCATTCTTTTTGTCATTTATATTTTATGTTGTGAATGAAAAACTCGTGCGATTATTACCTATAAACATGTGTCTATTGTGCGCAAGGTGTAGACGAATGAGAAAATCACATTCTTTAACTCATTCAACATTGTCTATGATAATATATTTTTTAATACAAAAAAGTTATAAATTAATTCTCATGGATTAATTATTGAATTTTAATGATTCCATGTATTATTCTTTTATTTTATAAAACTTGTATTATAGAATTAAAACCAAGTAAGTGCATTTTTAGCTTATTTTTTATTGCCATTTTAATAGATAAAATATAAGGATTATATTGTTTAGGATGAATAAATAAAACATTTTTAGTGCAATAGTAATTAATTAGTAATTTAAGTGAGTGTTTACTAAAGCATAACAAATAAAGCAATTTAAGCCTGAAAATTTGTTCATACTTGGTTCTGTTTAGCCGTTAAACTAATCGATTATATTAATTCTAATTTCTAGATCTTATGGCTTATTATAAATAATACCGTTTAATATTTGTCGATGTAGATAATAATGTAATAAAATAGATTAGATTTATTACTTGAACCGGGAGTAAAAATTATACTTATTATTTGAGTAGTATACTTAGTATTTGAGGTTCATCTAAAGTAATATTAGTTTATTGTATCTTTATTTTAGGATTTTCTGATTTAGAAATAATTTACCTTTTAATGTGAAAATTGTATTTTCATTTTTAATGATTTTGTTATATAATATTTATTTTTACAAATAACTTTATCCATTATATTTTAGATATATTGTAAACGTCTATATTTTTTAAACTAGTACGTGTTAAGTTGCTGCATTATATTATATTTTTATTCATATATATCGTAGTGACAATAAACAAATAATGAGTCTAAGAGTTTGTAAATATTAAAAAAAGATCATCTTAATATTGATAATATTGATTGATATTGATAATGTTGGCAAAAGGTTGCTTGAAATTTAAATCAACAAATAGTCCCTTTTCTTTTGCATTGTAATTATACTTATAATAAAATTACATATATTAAATTTTCAATATAATAATATGAAATTAAAGATATATAATAAATATCCAAATAATGCGATTGAGAAAATGCATTTTCAAAAAGCTTTTTAAGTACAAGAAATATAAAAAAATAATTTTGATTGACTTTACAGTTGTTATTCTGCAGCGAGAACTCAGACAGAAAGGAAATGTCTAATAGTGAAGGTAAAAAAAAGAAGAGAGTGAAATCGTTAAACCGTTAATAATTGTAGATTTATAATCTTGAAAGGACTGGGGTGGATACCAAGAGCTATATCTAAATAAAGTGGTGGAGCATAGAAAGAGAGAGAAAGAGAGAAAAAGAAAACGTGCTAAAAAAGGAAGGATGTCAAGAACACGATCAAGAGGCTGCAGTTTTGGTCCAATTGCTCTCCCTCTTCCAGGAGGAGGCCTGAGATAATTACGGACCCTCGTAGTTCTGGAATGACATTCGTAAACAAGGAAAAAAGCTGGAAACCAAGAAAGGTGAGAGAATTGTGGCCGAGTAGCCAATCGATGACCCGCTGTATTCATGTGGCAGCTTTTCTGAGCTTCCTTAAGCCTAATATTATGATATATTACAAATGAAGATATCGCTCATCAATTTTAATAGCACGGAAAATGATGGCTAATAGATTTTCATTAATTATTCCATTAATAAAGCAACGTCGAAATATTTTATTTATTTTGACTTTCGAAAAATTCGAAACTCTTCTGAGAAATAATTTGTTTAAGGTTAAACTCACCGATTTAAAAACTTAAAAGATTCTTGCTTCCTAAGCACATCGTCCCGAATTTGTGAAATATTCTCATGTCAGTAAAAGAACCTATCGAATGTTAGGCTCGCGAGATCGAGGATTTAAGCTAGATTTCTAATGCATATCAAGCATTTTAACCGAGACTAGTGAGTGACTGAGAGTAAAACTAGACATATCGTACATTCAGAGATTGTAAGAAAAAAAGAAACTTCCGGTAGTTTAATACTACATAATATGTAATCAATGAGTAATTATGCTTAAGTCATTTTTTTTGTTTTGCTAGCTACTATGCCTTAACAGTACAAAAATACCATTCCAAAAGTGTTGGATTATTGAACGGAAATGAGGTAGTAGATTTTTTAGACTTTTTAAAATATTAGTGTTTATTACAATCATTATTGTTTATAATTTATTTTGCTTTACTATGTTTTTAAATGAATCTACGAATTTAAAACGCACAAATGATTTTTTTATTTTTAGTCTATCGAGCTCATAAAATAACTCAAACTCGATATATAATATTTGCATACATTAACATTATGTTCACATGCATGCATTACGTATTTCAACTCTATTACGAGTAAACCAGTAAATTTCATCTAGAATAAATGAAATATATATGTATATTGTATATATAGTAGTATATAATATCTACTAGCAACTGATCTCTAGAATAATTAACATAATCCAAAGGTAACTTTAATTGCAGGATAAAACCAAACTTCATAAAATAAACAGAAAAATTTTATTTGATACGGTTTTTTTTTATGAGATATGCCTTTGTATTTCAGTGCTCAATATTATTCGCCATCTACATCAGTGCATATTTATTTAGTGTAAAATGCGAATAAAGTAGGTCATTGTCGACAAGGAAAGAGATATATTATTAGAAGAGAGTAATGGGCACCCGAACCTCCTTAATTAAAATAAATAACTCGCCAATCTCGTATTAGAAGTGATATGAGCAACCAAAAGCCATCAGTATGAAAAATTAACAATCATATTTGCAATTAAAAATTTTTTATTTTTATAATTCAAATATTTATATTGAATATAAACGTTATTAATTCGCATTCATATTATTATTATTATACATACATTATATATACATATACATATGCACGTGTCTGTTGCAAGACTGTCTTTATTAAGTTTTTTTAAATTATCAATAATTGCACAAACAATAAAATTTGATAATTATGATTTGAATAAAACTACTGATAGACGATTTACAATTGCGTAATTTCTAATTCATTAAATTGTAAAGAAACAATAAATATTTCATACTAATAAAATTTTTTAAAAAATTCTTGCAAATATAATAACAAATAAATAATAGATTGAAAAAATGCTATTTACCATTAGGATGATTAATAAACATGTTTTAAATTAATTAAAAAAAATTAAGGTTTTGTGGTAAATGAAACATTGATGCATTTTGAAATAATTTTTATTTTAATTAAATTATTTTTTAAGATTGTTGAATTTTTCTTTCTTTTCCAAGAGTTTGTAAATATTCCTTTTCATCAAAATTATTTTTTTTAAATTATTAACTTCATGTTATCCACTGATTTGTAATCGACAAACCACAAAATCGTTTTTAAGGAGAAAGTGAGATCCACTCCATTTTCGAATAATTCCCGTTACGTGTCGGTCAACATTACAATTTCAGTTATATGAAATCGCTAAAAAATGAAGTTTTTAATTCAATCTTATTTTATTAATATTTAATTTGATATAAAAAAAATTATAGAGCCATTTTTACTTTTATTCAAGCTAAGTATATTTCCGCCCTATTGGTTCATGCATTTTGTACCAAAAAAACTATTACAAACACTATGTTAAATTATGTGCCTTACGATTCAAATAGACTTCAATCAATATTTATATTGATGAATTATTTTTAATAGTGTAAAAAGTATTTCCTTTTTGTGAAATATACTTATTATAATTCAAAACTGTAAACAAGAAATATTTTATTCATAACAAGTTGCATACTTAAATAATATGTTTAACGTATTGATTTATATTTTATAAAGTGTAACCAGCTAAAAATACTAAATCTGTTTCTATTTGTTTGTAACTGCAGACAATCAAACTAATTTTTTTAAAATATTTAAAACACATTCCGAGAATATTTTGTGTTTTACTACTCATATTTGCTTTAATCCATTAACATAAAAAATACTTTCCTTTGATTAAACACAATGAGATATAAAAAAATCGCGCTTTTACAGATAAACTACCAAATAAAGGAACAAATATACCTTAACAACGAGACAAAATAAAGCTGATCAAATTATCTCAGAATAAGCAAATGCTTATGGCTTTCTATTGAAGCGCATCATTTGCTTCAATACGGTATTTTGGTTCGTCGAATAAACGTTGAAGACAGCATGAAGCAGCTGCGAAGCAAAAATAAGAATACCCTGTATAATCTGCCGATCGATCGCCCATATAGTCGACCAATCGACAATGTTTCAATAAGCTTCGAAATAGTCCCGCGTAGCCTATAAAGCAATAATTATGGCGACTTCGCCCTGGAGTTGTGTCCGTTAGGTAACCGTCGATCCTACAGTGGGTGGGAGAGGAGCGAGTAAGGGAACGAAGACAGAAATGATAGATCATCAGAGTGGTTTCGGAGTGACCAGCAGATGCGATATTCGAGCAAAATCGAAGTGCGCCGATTTGCATGCTGTTTCGCTCGTAAAACGTGGGACAACGACGTCCTGGGTCGATGATGCGAAAGAAGTTTTACGCAGTATCCCCTCCTCTGCCAAAGTCGTTATACGAACCTCAAACGTACCCCCGCAACTGTGTATGCTAAAGTCGAAAAGAGACGGAGGAGATTTACGTTCGCGCTGCGCTGATGAATTTCTTTAAGTTTTTTCTAATTGGAAACGATTAAAAGCAGTAGGAAATCGACGTAAAATAGAATTCGGGCCACTTCACGTCGCTCGTATTGGAGTAACGCGATCTAGGTCCGATATTTGTATACAAAGTGAGATTTTATGGCCAAAACTATAATAACGAGACAGCTGGTAAAGGTCCTTTCTCGCGATACTTCTCCATTTTATCGTAGATATCGGCTAGTCCGCAGATGTCATATATCCGTTTATTCATTATACAAAGCAGAGACTAGCCTCGTCGAGCTCGAACAATAATATTCATAGTCACTTTATCGTGGAACTTCACATTTCATTTGTATTTTCTGAAGTTTAGGTTTGAATAGATTGCGGAAGAACTTATCTCGCTGTTTGAATTAATGGTTTTTGAAGATGTTTTTTTAATTTCAATTTGTTAGTGAAACTGAGAAGATAAAAAAATTGAGGATATATTTGGAAATTGCTGGGTCAAAGTATGTAATTAGATACAGACAAAGTAAGATTTTCCTGATAATGCTAATACTGCACGAGTAATGTAATGTATCTTGTTTCAAGAAGTACATTGTTCGTTCCTTCAATCCTACTTCATTTCACATAATAGTAACCTACTTTGTAATCTTTAGTTTCATTTCACACAATTATTTCAGTTTACATTAGAAAGATTATAAAAAATAGAAAAACTTTTTCCAATTTTGAAAGTTATTAGATTACGTCACAAACTAGATTGTTAAATGTAATGTTAAAATAGTTTTTCAAAAATTCAAGTACCTGTTTCACGAATTTTATAATTTAAATCAAAACGAGGACGACCTTGCCTTTTTCAATGTTGAATGAATTCATATAATTCTATACCATTCACATATATTCTAGTCATTTACAGACCGAAGTTAATGTAATTTCAGAATTTAATGTGTATCTTCAGTTTATGAATGTAAGATTTAAATATATCCATTGCCTCATGTAAGTAATTAGACCCGTAACATAAAAATACATTGAAATACATGTTATATTGAGAAAATTTATGTGCTAAATTTTATATTTATCTCTTTATGTAATGCATTAAATATGGGTAGGGACTAATTACACGAGTATACTAAATAATTTACGATATACTTATTGCTTTTAAAAAAATCTAAATTAAAATTTTTTTAAATTAACTCTTTAATGCGCTCCCTTTGATCCATCTAAAGGTTGAATACCCCTTTGGGTGATGACTGTAAATTATTAATTGACGCAACGAACTTCATGCAAAATGAGTGTCTACTAATGCTAGTTATATTCATTGGCGAAAATTTAAAGTCCTTGTTAGAATGATCGAACCTGTTCAGAGCAGATTATCGACATGTAGAGAACTTCAAACGAAAGCGCCATTTAATTTCCTATCGGACATCATCTGCTAACAGCACATCCATATTTAAAACCTACGCGGTATGCTCTTATCTCATAATGGTATAAAAAATGGATAATTTTAAGTAGTACAGAAAATTTTGTTCGCTTATTTATATTTCCGATGAAAAGCTTTGCAATCAGTTACAGATACCAAGCAGAAAAATACACATTGAAGATAGGTTTTGTGATCTTATTTAGACGTTAAAACTAGAAGTCAAAAGCTATATGAAGGTCTTTTCAAATTATACTACTTATTAGTTTCGCTATATATCAAAAGAACAAAAATTATAATTTATTTGAAAAAAAAGCTGATAAAAATGAAAGCCTTATTTTTCAAAAGCTTTGTAAATCTGTATTAAAAATACTAGTACCAAAATTTGTAAGTGCGTTCGATGTTTACCAAACTGTAATAAAATTGTAACTGAACGAGTAAGTGTCATAATTATTTGATTATTAATTTTTTTCTTTACTAAATTCAATGAAATGAAGTTACTCTTGATGTGAATTCATGTATATGTAAAGGATAGCGTAAATAATAAATATGATTTTTTTTAATATGCATATATATAATAAAAAAAATAAATATATAATAAAAAAATTTAAGAATAAATTTTCGTAACCACTAATTTCAGGGAATAAATTTTCAACAGTATTGTAAAAGCATTAATTTTTAAAATGGTTCTACAATAATTGGAATATATCAATTGTTGTTAGGTAAAATAAAAAATAATAAGTTTAAAATACTACAAAACTAATTAATTTTATGATGTAGTTAGAAGCTATTAATATATCGATACCTTGGTCATAGATCTTGCAAAATTTGTTTTTAATTAATAACCAATAAAAAGAAAAGAATAAAAGATAATATAATAAGCTCTCGAGTATTTCTTTACTCTAATCATGGATTTCTACAAGTATTCTTATAAGTATACAAGCGAGGATCCACCACAAACTTTTTCAGCTAAAAGCCAAGGAGCCACACCTATGTATACAAACAGAAACTCCTGAGGGACTAGTCGTTCGATCACATTCTTCTGTTTCTTTCTTTCTCTGTGATAAAATATAAAAAACAGTATATAGTTATAGACAAATAAGTGAATAAGAGACAAAGTAAGAGAAGAGTGATGGACATCATAATGTGAGTGTTTCAAATCACGTGAAAAAAATGTGTCACGAAGAAAAAATATTTCAGAGCATTTCATTAAATCACAAATTTACTCTCAAGATAATTATCACTTTCTATTTTTGAAGAATGATTAACTATATCCTGGCCCTCTAGTTATTAGCAATATAAGAATATAATATTTGCAACTTTTATAAAATACTTTTGTTCATCATGATCGAGTAATCTCTCATATCTCAAAATTATCTAAAAATACTTTTACTATAATGTAATATCGAATTTATAACAAAAATAAGAGAAAAAAATTATTTCGTGTACATAGAAGACAACGAGATTCCCAAGAATATGACGAAATTTCAACAAAACCACATAAAAATATACTTGAGGAGAAAATTCTTTAACCGTAAACTATTTTTTGGTGAATAATGAAAGTTTTAAAAAATCTTCACACGAATTTCCAAACCCAATGAGTATTCCGTATCACTGTTTTGTCACAAAGGAGGTAGATAAAATGCAAACTTACAGACAGAACACCTTGCAAAAACAATGAATGAAAGAAATAGCTTCGTCATTTTTATACGCCCAAATTTGTCAATACCTTTTCATGATAGTTACACTTTTTGAAAATAATTATAGTAAATATTAGTGTAATTTCCTTTGTTATAGCTTACTTATTGACTCTTAATAATTTTATACTGGATTAATAACATAACCTATATTTTGTGTTTCAAGAAGGGTAAAAAGTTTCCTTTGAAATTGAACGTAAAACAAGGGAAATGTAATTTCACTGAAACCGTTCTTCTTTTTAAGCACTTAGTGCGAATAAAGATAAAAATACGAACATTATTTCTATGCTTAATTTAAAAAATATAATGCATTAAATAAATTTAAAGTCACATTAAAACTAAAATTTTATTTGTATAGGTAAGCTCATGAAGAAAAAAATAAACGACAAGACATATGAATATTCCACGTTCGAAACTAACTTAACCGTTTAAAAACAAAAGCCGTGGTGGAAAGACTCATGGCCGAGTGTAGGAATCATAAAATGAAGTGCTATGGTGAATGGAACAGCAAATAGTAAATGGCAAGGAAACTAGAAAATTTCAAGAGTTGACCTATTCTCTGTTAAGCGAACTTACGCTACGTGCCAATATACGTATGCGTTGAATCATCGTTGAAATGTGTGTACTAAGCAACTGAAGCAAAACAGCAATATCTTTTGTGTTGCTCTCTTCTTTTAACGCTAATAAATAACATCTGCTTAATAGGCTTTCCACATTAAATTAATTTATTAATAATTTTATCTATGTAAAATATAAATTTTCTCTCATTTAAATGCATTCCATAAATTCTTGAAATTATGTATCACCCAGATTCGTATCGTTTTATTTACTACACGTTATTTACTTACGTATAGCTACTTATATTAGTCCTTCATTTTAGCTTCCAATAGATGTATTATTTCATTAAAACATCAAATAAGTGTATTCCACGTAAAATAATATGCATTGTAATTTTTTTATAATTATAAACCCTTTTCTTTTTCAACTAGTTCGGATAAAATCACAGTGTAAAAACAGATCAGGATGTACAAATCTAGCACGATAATTTACATAATTCATAAATTATATATTTAATAATGAGAAATCTACATAAAAAATTTTATGCAATAACTTTTTAGTGAAAATTTACAATTACTTATTATATAAAAGATTTAAAATATTTCAAAAAAGGTAATAATAAGACATTTAAAAATTTTTAAAAGACAATAGAATACATTTCAAGTGTATGCCATATTTTTAATAAAGATAATTTATGTAACGCAATAGAATAGTTTTATCTTTTATAACTCAACCCGTAATGAACGATATGATTAGGTAACCCACATCTATTTCAAGATTTCGAAGTACAATGAATTGAAAATTATGAAATATTTTGTAGTAAAAAATTAATTTTATTATTTGATCACTTTTAAAATTCAACCTTTAAATTGAATTGTATTTGATTCAATAAAAATTATAAATTTTTTTCTGAAAAATAGTATTTTTTGTAGCACTGATACATTAATAAAAGGTGCTTGAATTAAATTAAAATTTTAATTTGATTTAAAAATGATTTAGACATATTTATAAATTATACCTCTTAATAAAATTAATTTTAGTTGAATAAAAATGTGTAACTATTTGAATATTTTAAATTGTACACATATTTTTGATTTAATCATTTAAAATTTTAAATATTTTATGCTTGTAAGGTTTAATTAAGAAAATGTTTAAATTTATATTCCATATTAAAGTTGTCCTTTTTACTATTAGCTGACTCAAGTTTCACTTGAGTTTCATTCAATATTCACTTAACATATTTCTCATTCAAAATTTATTTAAAAATGTACCAGAATTCCAATTTTTGGCAAAGCCACCAACTTTTCTTTAAATAACTACAATTTTAATCTATCTATTTAGTTTACTCTAACAATTACTGAATTAATCGAGTTCTCATTCGTCTGTTTAAGTGTAAAGATATAAATAAGCAGCCAAGCTCAATAATTTACCAAAGCCGCGTAATTTGTCTATTTTTCTTTTCCACTTGGAGAATAAGAATGCAAAGTTCAAATTGTAGTTTACTAAACAAATGCGAAAGGAGAAAGTAAAAGAGAGGGAAATAAAGAGATGGAATTCCTGGACATGGATACAATAGGTGAATGTAATATTCTACATAAGCTACACTATTATAAGATGCAGCCACTGTTGAAGTAAATGCAGTGGTTTCTAAATAAATACTTTGGGAGTTATTATGAGTCGCACAAGCCACTATTTGCTTTTCTCGTCCTTTTGTACCTTTTTTCTCATTCTCTTTCCCCTTCTCCCTCACCTTAAATTTAGTTTTACGTTTACTCTCTATACTCTCTATATTTTTAACTTTCCCTTCACTCTTAAATACTTAACTGGTATAAAAAATATACTATAGAATATATAAATTTATCTACTCTATATATTATGAAAAATAATTATAATATTTTAAAACAGTTTGTCTGTGTTATCGGATATACCGAATTTATTTTATGAGCATTCTGTTAAAAAAATGTCAGATTTCAGTACGGAATAGATCTATTACAATTTTCTACTGAAAAACAAGGAAGAGCGACCTGTATACACTTTTACCTTTTTCAAAAAATACGTTTTATATATTTATATAATTGATTTAAAATCTTCAAATAAAGTGTAAGATATAATACATAAAATACATTTGATTACATTTTATTAAAATTCATCTTTTTTCATATTAAAAAGCTTGTTTAATACATATCGTATCAGAAAACGCTTAACATTCCTTGTAAAAACGTAAATCCTGAAAGATATGTTATTTTGGTTTATTATACATAATAAATGTATTATAGATATGTAAGATATAAATGAAATATATCTAACTTGGTATTAAATATTGTGTACGCAAAGTAAAAAAGACATATTTAAAGTAATGTGTTTAATTGATTTACTATAAAACAATGAAATAGATATTGATAAAATTAAAATATTTGAATACAATAAATTAAATATCTAATGCATTAAAAAATTTGCGAATTTTTAATATGTTCGATAAAAGTATGAAGCAATTTAGAGTAGTTAATTTGAATTCATATATGTATATAATTATTTTATGAAAAAAATTTCATTAGGATTCGAACTATCTATTTATATTTTACCAACCATATTTTTCCCCTTATTAAATTTTTTATTTATTTCAAAATTTATTCGATAGTATGCGGTGAATATTAAAAAGACAATCACACCAAAAAGATAATTTGAAAAAGAAACGCCGAGGGACTCCAATTACGTAGGATTCTTAAAAGCGAAAACACAGCTGCCCTAATATTTCATTTGGTAGATCAAACTAAAGGCATTGCTCATTTTACCGCTTCAAATGGTAGTCACTCTAATTGCAGTGAAACCCAAAGTGTAATTTCTGGGTTCGTACAAAGTATGCGCACTCTGGAGCCTGTCTCTAAATTTTAGTTCCACGCTATTTATTCACCCACTGGCGTCAATCCTGCAACGCGCATCCCCTCGGAAGGAGAGCGAGCTCCTGTCGTCGGACATCCTCTGGATGTGATCGCGATATGGGCGCAGTTAACTCGGCGTTACACGCTCGCTAATTCATTGACACACAAAACAAAATAAAGATGGGCATCTGCGACCTCCTTCCCAAGCTCCCGATTCGCCTCGGCAGTGCTCTCAAATGTCGTCGGGCCATTGTTCATCAGCCCGGGGACGAAAAATCAGCCTCTTGCAAAAGGTAGATAATTCGCTTAGAGTTATCGGATGGGGGCATCTGTTGCGAAAGGGGCCGGGCCTTATGCCGGGGACACAAAGTGGCCTGATTTCTGTTTAGCTTTGAGAGAGAAAACAATGCTGCCGCCTTCATTTTTCGCGTGGACTCGGAGGCACACGGGACGCTCAAACGGGATCGATGTACATCGCAATGGAACGTGTGGATTAGCACCTCTCCGTGAATTCTCTCATTGTCCGCTGTTTGTGATCCGATGGTGAAATTCGATCCACGCTGCTTTCATTTACACCAATTTGCGTGTTCTCTTCAGAACAAAAGGACATAACGCTTTGTTAGTCTTGAATCTCGGGTTGTGCACGTGTGACCGAGTACTGTACTACAATCCTGAATTAAATTAAGGGGAGAATAGGGCCAAAAATTTTGCTGGCAGAATTAAAAAAGTGCTAGTCCTATAACAGGTCAATCATAATATCTTATTCTCAGCGTTAATCTACCTTTCAACTTCTCACAACTAAGTTGTAACATTGCGTAACCTCGAAAGGAACAAACCTTTTTTTACATAAATAGTTAAAAATATTAATCCATTTTTAAAACGAAATATTTTTAATAAACTTTTTTTTTTAAGTAGTTGTTTTATCAAACCTTATTCTTAAATAATTATTAACCTTGCATATTGAAAAATAATGTAATTAGATTTTTATATTATAAAATAGCTAATATGAGTGAATTTTTTTTATTTGCTATTCTACTTTCTTTATTTTGTATCATGCATAATAAGCTTTAGCAAGTATAATGTTGTATTTTACAATATTTAAATAGTATTATTATGTTACATGAAAAACTAAAATAATATTTAAGTTGCTAAAATTGATTTAACAATAATAATAATTGTTATTATAAAACAGATATTTATATTTAAAATATAAAATTTAAATTTAAATTTGAATTGATTTTTTTTTTCATTATAAACAAAATTAGATCATAATTGTATGGTATAAGCTCAAAACTAGAAAAATTATTAAACTGTATAGATGATCTTAATAGTTTAGACCTTAAAATAGCATTTACAAAGGAGTCCGGTATTGTACAATAAATTTCTTGACAAGTAGTATTGCTGTTTTACAGGTTGATAACTAAGCAATTTACGAAAGGAAATTTTAAGTTCATGGCTAAACATGAATTTCTTATTAAATTTTGACTGACATTTAGTATTCTCACAAGACACTTGACAAAATAACGAGCAAATACTTTTAAAAATAGTAAACTGAAAATTTTTTGAACATATTTGTTCTTTACAAATTCCATTATACCTATCTGTGTTTAACAGAACAATTAATATCAAATTAAGGTTAACAAATTTCCTCATAGTAAAATACTATCTACCAACAGTCTATACTAATCTATAACTTTATTCTACTTTAGAATTCGAACAGATTTGTATAATATGGAGGTAAGAAGGAAAACAGGGAATTCAGTGTAAGTAGAAGCAGAGATTAGAAATAAAAAATAAAGAGTCGGATAAAATGCTGTCCAAGTGAGAAGGTTTCTCACAAAAATATACACATCTTCTCGAGAAAATCAAATACTGAAATAAAGAAGCCATGCACTTTCCAAAGAAAGCCATATAAGCTATACTGTCTCAGTCGAAGAGAGATTTCTTGTAGATGTAAAAGATATTAAAGAAATTAATATTATTGGATTTTAAAGCCTACCTTTTCTTCGTTTCCGTTTCAATTTAATGTTTAATATTTTGTATGAGTTAATTACATTTTAATAGAGTAACAGAATTGATTCAATAATAATATGATATATTATACTTGTTTAGGGGTAATATTAACTTTTACTGATATACTGAAATGTAATGCGTACTTGTTACAAAATTTGAAAAAATTTTGATAAAAAAGCAATATAATAATTAAAGGAATTCATCTAAAAGGCAATTTATTTTCATGTGGAATATCGAGTAGTTCAAAAGCAGCTTACAGGTATCAAGATCTATAACTTCATATTAATAAATATGTACCCGTATTTTAATTAAATAACTCATATATTTTGATGTATGTTGTTACGAACCATTTAATTGTCTCAAAGCCAACATACCAAAGGCGTAGTATTGCGATAAATAATATGAAGTGCATGATTTAAGTGCATTGTTATTCAGATTTGATTTTTTTTAAATATTATAAATTCAGTTGACTATATTGACATTGACAATATATTGGTATATATTTTATTTATTTTTAACTATAAATATTTTACAAATTCATGTAAAGCAGAAAAATAAATAATGTCACTTTCTGAACATTTTTTAGCATTATGTTTAACCTCATGTCTAACAAGAATGTCTCGCATCTGATTTCAGATGTTTTATTCTGAGTGAATAATTAATTACTAATTGTTTTAATTTTCTGCAATACAAAAGTAGTATTTTAATAATATAATAATTTTAATTAGTAATTGTAATTATATGGAACTAATATCTTACACCTATGAAAATTAAGAATTTATGCACGAGAAATGAGGATACACGTAGTAAGGAGTAGGAAGTAGTGTAAACGTTAATAAATTATTCCTATCCTATTCATTCCCGTTCATAAAATTACTTTAACTGAAATTCAGCGTCCCAACATCAGTATTTAAGTCAGAATTTATTAAAAAATTTAATAAAAATCTTGTTGTTTCATAGGGACGGAATTTAAATCATTTCAATACACTCGACGGTCCCACGTTTTTATTCCATTTTAAAGAAAAAAACGGCATCCGCCGCCACGAAAACATACGCAACAAATATACTAAGGTACTTATTGCCCCGGGCGTACACCACTTTTCCAGTATTTCCTTTAAATTTCATGCCGCTGAAAAGTTATTTACGAACAATAAAGCCACTGTTTCTCTCCCCTCCCTTAAGTCATCGCTACGCCCTACTCGGCCGTAGCTAATAAATAAGCGCTTCCTGCGAGCTCAAATGAATGCGCCGGTAGCATGCGACCTAGTGTAAGGATAGCCCGCCGCTCGCTATTCCTGAATATGAAACTACGATCGTATGCGCCTCTTTGAAACGAGGACGAAGGAAAGCGAAAGAAGAAAAGGAGTAGGAGAAGATAATGACGGCGGCGTCAGCAACGACGGCGGGAAACTATTGCTGCACGAAAAAGTGTGGAAGAATGCTTGAAATAAATAAAACCAAGGCTGAAATAAAAGGGAAACGCGAAAGGGGCGACTGGGTAAGCGGAAAAGCATTATGGGATTCCGAGAGAAGTCAATTACTGTAACTAAATATAACTGTATGTGGGTGCGTGGATGTGGGTGCGCACGCATATGTGTATCAGTGTTCGAGGTATTTTACAGTCCCGGCGTGTTAGTACTTGATGCCTCTTTGCATGTCCTCTAATGCGACTCTCGTATATTATCTGTTGCATATAATTCACCGCCTTGTTCCTCAACGCGCTATTAATTAAGCTTCAGGCGGCTATTGTTGATAATATTGCCTTCTTATAAATGCAACTCTACCCTCTTCCGACAACCGAGTAAAGCTGATAGGCGGACAGTCGACGGCGTTGAAGAGGTTGACTATTTTCTTGTTTCCACTTCCTTCGCTCTTTCTCCTCAACCTCTCCTGTCTGTCAATAAACAATCTCCCGAGTTCGTGAGATTCATTCGTCTGGAGGAATTAATTTTGTAACGACGGGCAATGTTTCGAAAGCATTAAATGGGGGACAAGTTTTCTATTTATTCAATATTATTCTTTGCTCACTCAACGCCGGACACTGTCATTTAATTATGTCTTAATTTATTCTGCGCTCAAGAGGTAGTTTCATAATAATACAGGAAACTTGAATACTCCAAGGAAGCGCGGTGAGAAAACAATTTACAATGCTGCCATGTAACTCTGTCATTTACAGTGACGGATAAATTTGCAATATATTAAAATATATTACATGGTTGAGAAAATAAATATGAACGAGTGTATGCTCAGTTTACTCTTCATATTATATTATACTATCGAGACATTTAATTTGTAATTAAAATTTGCATTTAATTACAACAGTGCCGAGCACTCAATTTAAAACTAATTTTTTTTAATATAATATCATAATTAATAAAATAATGACAACTTTCTTTATCTCCTCTGTCTTCTAAAGATATAATTCTTAAATTTCAATTAAAAAAAAGAATAAAATTCTTTGTACAAACTCTATAATTTTCTGATTTTTTTAAGAATAACAGTTATTGCTCAACTATACTATTTTTATGAAACTTAGCTATTCATTAAATTCTATTTTTTTAATAATTAATCATGTGTAATTTTCTTTACTAATTAGTATTCAAATTTTGTATTATTTGTTCATTTATTTAAATAGTTGAATTTTTTTGCCAAAACAAGTTAATTTTAAACTTTTCTATTATGTTATGCTAAAAACTGATATTTTATAATAACATAAAATAAATATTACTTTAGATAATACAATACAAAGTAAAGTGGTATAAAAATCTATAAAAAGATATAAAATTTTATCTTCTCATTACAATTGCTAGTATTAACTCTACATCGCAGTACTCTCTCATTTTGTATTCAAATTGAGCAACAACTTATATAATCACAATTCACGCTACATTGATTGTTGTGCGTATAGGAACTAGGCAAACAAAGTATTTAACTGGTTTCCTTAGACTGCAAATGCCTTTTATTTAAGTGAATTTCGAAAGCCGAGTTCCCGCAAGATAAATAGTATTTTTAACAAAACAATGTTTCTCACTAAATCCCTTTCTTTTTTTTTTTAATTCGCTTAAAATACTGAAACATCACGCGACTAACAAAAACAAAGATCAAATCCTTCGAAGATTTAAAAATCTTGATCACTTTTCTCTACATAAAGTAAGGGATAATCGAACTTCGGTTAAAGCATCTCATAAACTGTTGTATTACGATTCCGTATTTTATAATTTTAAGGATGTTCCTATTCATTATTAATTGAAACGTTAGACAAATTAAAGACCACTTTTAGATAACAGCACATTATAATTCGATACTTATCGGGAGATGGAGGATAAAGCTTATTTGCCTCGGGTACTCATTTCTTCGTCGTATCGAATGGTAATAAAGTCGGATTTTCATTTTTAGAGCATACGACACAGTGAATAAAAGTGACGTTTTACTTTCTAAGACTCGTGTATTCCGAAAAAAATTCACAACCAAGCATGCAACTTTTATTAAGATGGCAGAAATCGTGCACATCAATCTACCAACTAAACACTATTGATTCCATTGCAGAATAACGAATTCCCTCGGTAAATAAGGATTACAAAGAACAGTAGTCCGCGAAGTTGGTAAAGTTTCTCGAAGCGCGCCTCCTTTCCCTTTGTTTTGAGCCTTATTTAACCATCTGCGCATTTTCCATTATAATTTTACGTCACTCCTCGCCACGTTTCTCTGCTATTTTTCCTCCTTCCCCGCCCACCGTCTTCAATGACGCGCTACGGGCGATCTTCCTATAGCTTCCTTCTTCGTACCTGCTATAATTGCTTACTCTTGAGCAAGAACGATACATGCGTTAAAACTATCTCTAGGCTCCTTCTATTTCTGTATTTATGAGCTAAAATTTGTTGCCCTCGATCTAAATTGCCATTTTTATTTCATTTGGTAATTTCATTGCCAAAATGCCATTTGTCAACTCGCGTTTTGCTCGTTTCTTAGATTACGAAGCAATTGATATTTTATCAGGGCAAACGCTGATTTACCATTATTTCGAAATGTCCAAATTAAAAGTATAGTGTCGAAAAAATGAACCTTGCTTGTGGTTGGTATAGTCATGTCAATTATGTATAATTGAGAGACTGAACTCTACAGTCGAGTCATGTTATATTTCATTATCTTAAATTAGTGCCTACTAACTTAAGAAATATAAAATACAACCAAGTTTTATTTCCAATGTTTATTAAAAGATATCACCTTATAATTTTGGACAATTGTAATAGATATAAAACAAGAGTTTTTAAAAAAATATATTCAAGAAAATTTTTTAATTACCACTAATAAGTAAAAATTAAAAAAATTTTATTCACAATTTGTTATTGTAATTAAAATAAAATCTTTTTTATTATATATGTGAAAAAATGCTGAATTATTAACTATAAGATTACTAAACTTTGAGTGAAACTGTTATGTATAAATTTTTAATATACTTCATCCTTATTAAATATTAAATAAATGCAAAATATTCTTTCAACATTGAGTTTATTTTTTTTTTGCTTTATTTGGGAAGAATTCAAAACGATAAAACAGAAATTGGTAAAAAATTTACAACTAAATGAAGAGAAAAAGAGAATAGATGCGCCAAAATTTTATTAAATTAACTGTATTTGAAATGATTCGTAAATCTAATGTGGGTACTGTTCATTTATCAATCATAAAAAATTACTTGATTATATATAAATAACAAAATAATATATCTATTAAACAATCATTATTTATATAATAAATAAAGACTTTTCTATTTCTGTTTAATTTCAATTTTAATTAACTTTAAGCTTAATTTGCCAAAGTACAATATTGTAAAGCATAAACGTTTTTCAAATCATTTTCTAATTGAGAATAAATTTTAAATACAATTCGTTCTGCAATATTGTGACACAAAGTAATTAATGATTCATTATAATTAGTATATCGTTACTTACCCGAAGTTCCTCTTTTACCTTGTTCAAAACAATTAAAATCCTAATAACAGCAATATTAATCTCCGAAAGCCATTATAAGACATTTGTAGGCGCATTTGTAGAATCTTCCTTTTTTATTAAACTAGATGAAACACAAATATCTGGACAAGGCTACTTATAATACGTTATTATGTATTACAAGTATACGACTGTGAAGCACTATTATGGAAAGGAAGGTAATATCTCGGAAACATTGTAGCTGCCCTGAAAGTCCTCATCGATCCTTGGATTCATTGTGAAGAAGCTTTAATATACAGGCACTTCTACCTCTATTCTTTCTTATCCAGCCTAATGGCAACTTATTCTCAGCCGTCTATTTTATCGTAACTATGCAATTAATTACAAATTGCACGGTTCTTAGGTTACCTTCGGGAAGGTTAATGAGAGACGTCCTCATGAATCATTTCAATCCATTACGTTATATCGATAAATGGGGAGAAAGGAGGAAGAAACTTTTCGAATTGTGTAAGCATTATTGGACATTTTACGATTTTCACAGAAGTAAACATTCGAATTTCCAGACGCTTCAGCCCGTGTCTCCTCATCTTCTGTTAAATTCGTGGGCTCTTTTTCTAAAGATTAGCGATAGTGCCTTTGAGGGTGCACGAGTCTATCACTTTTTTTGTGGAGAAATTAGGTATTTTTCAGGAACGACGGCCCGTTCGTGATTCTCCTTATTCAAATTCATAATAAAAAAGCTGCGGAATTACGTTGCCGAAACGAGGAAACATTGATATGCGGATTCACTTTGAAAGTGAAATGCACCAGACATTATGGAAAAGTTGAATTTGAATAAATATCAAATAAAATTCAGCGAACTATACAGCAAACACTTTTAATTCGCTAATTTCGAAAAGCGCAAGCATTTCTTAAGCTGCTCGAATTAAAACTGTAATGTTCAATTACATTTATCTGTTATTTAAATTTTTGCTTCGGTTATTTGAATAGCTTACTTAAATACTTAAAGAAAAATGATGATAGCATTATTTTATATGCAAAAGATGAGTTCTGTAAATGCATTTAAATGAAAATGTCTTTACCTCGTAATCATTATTTTTCAATTATTGGTTAAATTTTTATTAAACTTTCGATCATACCGATTAAAAACTTCTGAGCGATAACAATAAAAGATTCATAAATTTAATAAATCACGTTCCGATAGATCTTGACTACATTTAGAGTCTTATCTTTGTGATTGATAAACCTTTTGATCGCTTCACTAATATGAATACATAATGGAGATCTTAATCAGGTGCTGGCACAAATTATATTAATAATTATATATTCGAAATCCATTATAATTAAATTAATCTCAAAATATAATTTCATTTTTTTACTTCAAAGAAAATATAGATATCAGAAAAAGATTGTTTTTAAATTATTATAATATTTTAATATTATATAACATTAAAGATAACGTGTATTAATTACAATGATTAAGATAAATGGTTAATAAAAAAATCTATTATATCAATTTCAATTAAATATTGTTATGAACTACCCATAAAAAAAAATCAATCATTTTTATTACGAATTTCATACCTAAGGTCTGATAATTTTTTTGCTGTATAAACATACTTTTAAAATTTCGACATTTCAATTGTCCAGCTACAATATGATTTTTTTAATTTTCTGAACCTTTTCACAGTATAATTTAATAATACTTTATATTTATGTAATGAATTACTTGTTATAATATACTATAATTCAATTTAATATAAAAATCTATATAAAAACAAAAATATATCCGATATAAGTTCTTCTACTCTAAGTACAATATTGATGATTTATGGTATTGTTTGGTTAAAGTAAGAAAACACTGCAATGTTATAATGTTGAAAAATGAAAGTAATTTCTTTTATTTTACATGATATTAGAACTGTCTTTAGCAGTGTACCTTAAATCCTTAATACCCTACTTTCTCTTCTAATGCTCAGACATAAAATTTTCAGTGAAAGTGTCACCACACTAGCTGTGTATTTGTTACTTGGAAAAAGTAAAATTTGCTAAATGAAACTAGTTTGAAGTATCAATATAAAAAGTTCTTGCTCTATCGCTTTTATTAAATTTCGAAAACGTATAGAACTCGCACGTGTGGTAAAGCTACAAGAAACGATAAATGGATCAAGAAAAAAAAACTGATAAGGAATGATAAGAAATGCAGCGAAGAATAATGTAAAATTTGAAGACTTCGTAAAATGACATTTCGCAAGTAAAAGAGGTGCGAGAGAAAATTTAATAACATTAAAACAATACGGACACTGAAAAAATTAAAGCAATTGATAGTTTTTACGCTTGAACCAATGGACACGTGCACCTCGAAGATCGCCGCAGTTTTACTATATGAGTTCATCATATATTATCTACGTTCGTTCCCCGGGGACTCAATATTCACAGTCATGAGAAATACATCGGCTTAACTGCGGAGTCCCGTATTGCGAGCCGCACTAGGGTTATCGACAGTTACCTCTTACGTCAGAAGCGCTCGAACATCGCCCCAATCGATACGTGATTATAAAAGAGCGCAACCTACTTAACAAACGGTAATAAAAGCGAGCGGCGTTTGGGGAAGAAAGTCCACGGGGAGCCCACAAAGGAGCGCGACATCGAGTGGACGCGGAGCCCCACCTCCATCGAGACTTTCTCCGAAGATCGGTCCACTGACCTCAATAGTCACCGCTCGCTCATTTCCGTCCTTTGTCCTCCGGTGCGCGTTGCCACTTTCTCCTGACGCACGCTTATCTGCCTTTCTGGAAGGCCACATGGAATTGGGCTGATCCCGGGTGCGACGACCTCCTTTACATTCGCCTGTCACCTTCCTCTAACCGTAGCGGCGAACTCGAGGTTGCTCTCCGGCTAAATAGCGGCGTCGTCTTCCGAGGATCGATTCCTGCCCTTTGGTGTCGTAGTAACCGACCGAACTTTTGGGAAAAAATTCTCTAGGGAAGAGTGATTGTAATATTGCAAAAGCCACGAACTTGGATTTCCGAAGGCGATTATGGTAAATAACAAGTTTGAGAAATGTGCAGTCCATTGGTAATTGAACGAATCAGTTGTAAGCCACGTTTCTTCGGTGCACACGCCATTTGAGGTGTATATCTTAATTTTTTCGTCACTCAGCTCTGTTTAGTGAAATGCTCCTAAGAGAAGCTAATATTGCTCCTGCTTTTGTTAATTTACTCGAGTCACTAAGCTTATTTATTTATTTTTAACCGACAAATTAAATTTTTAGGCATCGAGACGAATTAAAAATACGGCAGGAAAAAGCTAGTTTTCGCGCGTTGAAAAGAACTTGAGTAGGGAGTATATTTTACTCTATCAAGCTTTCCCAAGTTAAGAAAAATTAAAAGGATTTTCTGACCCACGCTCAATCTTGATAGCCACTGCAGTTTTCAGAGCACGCATACACCGAATGCTACGCGACTCAACTCATTTCCGCCTCGCCTCAGTCCAGCTAGAAAAATTACGAACCGACAGCCTTCGTGTCCAGATACAAATCTCCACGTAAGAAGGAGCCACGAAAACTCGACATGGATTCATGTGCAGTACTTTTAATTGGAAAAGCCCTTGGATGATCGGATTTTCTAGGCACAGTTCGCCTCCTTGGTTTTACTTGAACGCGTTATCGAGAGAAATATTACTACCTCGTGAGTCTTTATTCCGGACTGTTGCAATTTTCAATTTTTCACGATTGCGACGAAATTGCAATAAAAATATTTCATTTTATTTTATCGTTTTTTCAATAACCTTTCCTGGAATGGATTTACGTTTATTTTTTTGCTGATTGAAATAAGAATATTATACTCGGCGGAGCGCAATCTCACACAAATTATTATATATTCATGTTTACGATTTAAAATTTACAGAATTTTATTTCACATCAACTCTTAACCATGAAGTATTTGCTCTTATATGTAAACAGCTCTTTTCGTGTATTTTTAATGTTTTAAATCTTCTTTCGTATTCAAGTACAGCATCTGAATAAATAAACGCAAAAACGTTTTTCAACGTTGTATATGAATAAGAGATGAATTTTTAATAGTTGGAAGTTTAATAAATAATTAATATATAAAAAAATTGAAAAAATATCAAAATTTATTTTTTAAAAAAACGAAGATTAAACATATACATTCATTTTTAAATACAATAACAAAATATATATTTCAAGTAAGAACATTGATAAGACTTTTTCCAATATTACAGGCAACAAAAACAGACTTTAATCCAATATTAATTTTTTTAAATTAATTTAGAATTTAATTTTGTTTTATATTTATTACAAACGAGTTCAACACTGTAATATAGAATTTGGTAAAGAGTAAAGTATCTCAGTACCGTATATCTTAAGTTGCTATTAAAGTAAATGGTACTCCTCCAGTAGGCGAAAATACTTTTTGTAAGACCCAACCGAAAGGAGAAACAAGCAAAAGTAAGACAAACAAAGAACACAATCAATAAGTTACCCAGTCACAAAATCCGCCAGAAAGTGTCATTGGCGAGAAAAAAGAAGAGCCGAAAGTTTCGAAGCGGTTGAGAAAAGTACCTTGACGCTCTTCCTCCAGTGCTCCAGTTCTCTTCGTCCTACCCGACGTAAATAAAGAAATAAGTCGGTTTTTAGCTTCCTACGGTTCTAGTGATAGGCGCACTATGCGGAAAACATGACGAAACGGGGTGAAGTCCGCACGGCGAGGTGGGATGGGGAGGGGAGGTCGAAACGGGAGGAGACGAAAGAGCATAAAATCATGAAACTAGGACAGGCAAAAACCGCCGATACCTCGATGATAAAAGTGTATAAAGATGCAATTCCTTAGTCTATGGGTTGAGGTAGAAGAATCGGGCAAACATGGAGAGCGAGCCGTTTTTATGGAGCGCCTTTCAAGTCATGCCCGCGCCTATACAACAAGGTTAAGAAAGTTTAGTAGACTGGGAATTGCCAAAGTTATAATTTGATTCATATTGGGCTAAATTGAAAAACTATTTTGAGCTACAGTTCTTGACACTGGAAGTTGTATTTGGTCTCGATAAATTTTTACTTATTTTTTAGCTATAAGAATCCACTTTCTCATTGTGTGAAACAAAAGTAAGCTTTAAAATAATTAAAAACCTGGGTGAACGGACATTGATAGTAATTTATTAAAAATATAGTTTCTATCAAACCTATGGATTGAACAAAAGATAGTAGCTTCCAGAGTGCTTATAACTTATAAAAGGCTTTACTGATTCAATTATATAAATAAAATTTAATTTACTTTCATCATAAAATTGTCCATGTTTTTTGTTGATATACTCATTAAAATAGTAAAAACTATTCTTGACTGATTAATAAAACATAAAAATATAATAAATGTAAATATAAATAAATTTAGTATCAATCGATAATATAATTGCTTTGTATTTGTTTTCTAATATATTATCATATTTCGTACAATGCTAAACTACGGGAAAACAAAACATTTTCCAAATAGAAATCAACAATTTCTTCCTTTAATCATAGAAATAAAAGGAACCGTGCTCGTCTAAAACCAAAAGGGAAGTTAATTATCTACTAGGTGCCTTCCATGCCATGACATAAGCTGCATCGTAGATCCATAGTACATCAATATCAAATAGTTCCTGAATCCCAACCTTATTTAAAGTTGAACTTTACGAACAAGTACAAACAATAATCCGACTAGCAGGAGTTTGAAAATTTTTAAATTTCCAGGCGAATCATTACTCTGGACTGTGTACAGCGCGTCAAGGGACTACGTAGCGGTAGCAAGGACGGGGAGAGGGGAAGGGTAAAATACTTGTTGGTGAAGCAGCTGTCGAATCCTCACGACGTTCATCTGCGTGTATGCTGAGGCATCAGAGATAGTTTTATGCTTGATCTCAGGTCGCTTTGCAACATCGGCCGAGAAAGCAAATTTGAAATTGGCACATCTTTGGGTTCGTTATCTTTGTTGCATCGATCAAAAACTACATCTCTTAAAGTGGGAGAGGAGGTCTTTAAATGAATCTCGTACATCTTATCTTGAGGACGAAAACGGCTTACCACAGTATTTTTTATTTTCGTGAGCGCTAAGGGATTCGTACCGTTGGGAACCGGACGAAGAGTCTCTCCTTGCATCTTAATATGCTCGTTTTATAATCCTCTTCTACTCTTTCGTAATCTCATTTAAATATTTGGTACAATGTGTTCGAGGAAAAGTAATGAAAAGACTTGCTGTGGTATATTTCGCTCTTATTATAATATAAAAGTTTATCAAACTAATCGCACTTACACGGACGAACAAATTTTAAGAAAATAAACATTTGAGGGATAGAATTAAGTTTGCGGCTACATAGAAATCTACGTTGAATATATAGTATCTTTAAAAATAAATTTTAAATGTTCGTAATCAATTTAGATGATAAAACTTCCTCATAATTCTAAAATATTTAATCAAACAAAATTAACAGTTTTTTTTATCAAAGACAACAAAAACAAATATCAATAAAACAATTTTCGAATCTGCGAAAATGAAGTACAGCAACTAAAATTGTCTTTCAGAGTCGGATATAGTTACGTTTTTTGGTTCTCGGATTAATACTCTTTCTTTCAATACTCGACATATCATAATTATAACACTTTTCATAAAAAAGGTACAATACTATATATATAAGAATTTTCGTTGTTCCTATTAGTTTTTGGGCTAACAGATGTTAAATTAAATTGTAATGTACCGACGATCCATGCAATATGCGGTGTAATATTTCTCAGAATATTCACGTCTAGACAAAAAAAAACATTACGACATTATTATTAACCTAATCTTTTTAAGTAGTTAATTATACGAGAATTTTGTCGATGAATCTTTGTTTACAAAATATTTTTTTTTACAGCATTTATTCTAGGAGATAAATTTAATTTCATAGATTTGAATTTATACGACCTTTAAAAATGTACAGGTATGTTGAGAGAAAATCTAAACTAAAAATTTTATACCAGACATTTACTCATTTAAACTGAAAATCGATTGCTACATATGTGATAAAATATGCAAATGTGTAAATCTGAAGGAAAAATAACAATTATTAGTATTTATTATTTATATCCATATTACAGAAACTACTATCTTTATACTGTAAAATACGCATTATTTTAACACAGTAACTTGTAATGATTTTTATTAATTTAAAAATTTCTACTAGAAACATTCATTAAATTATAAAATCACTTTTATAATATTGCTTCCCAAACTACAATAAAGAACAAATTTAAACATAGTTTGCGTTAATTTTAATTTTCGGCGACATTTGAACAATTTATATTTTATTAAACACAGTTTTCTATTTAACGATAGAATATATAAAAATCTCAAAATTAATGAATATTTTTAGATTGCAAATATTTGATATTTGCAGTCAAACAACATAATTTACAATATTTACTTCATTTAAAAACAAAATTTAAATACATTTTTTTTGTATTATATAAATTTATTGTATTAAACTATAGTAATAATATATCGTTAATTGAATTTATTGTGCTTTCAAAGCTTTTGAATTCAAAAGTAATAAGATTTTTTACTTCACATAATAAATAAATTATATGATAAAATAGCAAATACCATTTTAGTATAGAACATTATTTTTGCAATATTTGCATAAAAGTATATATAACTATCTATGCTTGGAATTTTTGCTATACATTTATTGTAAACTTCAGACGTATTTACTTTTGTTAAAGTAAATACGTCTGAAGTTTAAGTAATTTAAGTTAAGTTAAGTTTAAGTTACTTAAGTTAAGTTTAAGTTACTTAAGTTAAGTTTAAGTTACTTTAAGTTTAAGTTTAATTATAAGTACATTCTACATGTATTAATAAAACCTTATTTGTATATATAAATAAAAAGTATCTATATGTGGTAAGATCGGACTTTTTCAATAGATTATATTCACTTTAAAAGAATTTTATCTTTCTACATAATTCGAATACTGATAGAAGACACATTTATAATGTTAATTCATTCTGATTTATTATGAATTTTATTATAAAATTAATTTAAAGAAATGTAATATATGTATAAATTGTTTTGAAAACATTTTTATACAAAATGAAAAATATAACGATTTAAAATTTTAAATTGTTATTACTTTGCTTAAAACCTATGTATTTATAATCAAAAATATATTAAGTCTAACATACTCACATATACTTATTTGGAACTGTTAGATAGTATTTATCATTAAAAAAAAAGTATAATAAAATTTACTGCTTAGAACATTTTTCTCGTATAAATTGATCTTGTACAAATTTTGTTCATTGTACAATATTATGTGCTATTTAATTTCTTTTAAAAACTAAATAAAGGCGTAAAATTAATTTGATATATTTTCTCGTATTTTTGTTTTTTCAACATGTATTGATAATTTATAAGATCTTACACTATTATAAGAATTTTAAAAATATTTTGTAATTTTGACCGTATATTCTATAATGAATTGCAACGTTCAAATAATATGTTCACAATAAAAAGACATGATAAATTTTATTTAATTAACATCAAAGATGATTTAAATATAAGTTAATCTAATGTGTAAGTTATAAGATTAAGAATGAAGTATAAATAAGAACTTATGACGAGAGAACAACTATGCTTTATGGATAATATTGTATATATTAATGATCAAAAAATAATAAGCTATTAAAATACATAGGATGCCTTATTATTATAATTGTTTTCAAGTCTACATGAAATAAAAGTGGAATGCATAATAATTTTACTTACCAATCCTTTCGCAGAGGTTATGATTTTTTAATAATCTAATCTTTCTGACATCATTAAAATTTCAATATATGTACTCTTATAAAAGGTTTACATTAACTTATAAAAAAAATATTGATTATGTTCAAAAGTTTATTTTTAGTTTTTTTATAAAATAAATTATCTAATCGACATTGCAGTTAATTTATAAAGAAAAATAAAAAAAAATGTTTTTTTGTATAGTCTTACAGTATTTAATATATGTCAATATATACTTTATATAAATTGCATTTTGCAATTAAGAAGAATTACAAAGTTTAATATTTTATAAATAAAACAGACATTCATAGTTAAAATTAATTAAAACTTTAATGTTAACTTAAAACAAAATCATATTTTTAGCCTCTCACTTTAATTAACTATTAAATAACAAAATATTTTTGACTTCTAGTTATAAAGTATTGCATAATTATTCTTCGAATAATCTAATGTAATTATGACTAAAGTTTACATGGAATTTTTAAAGAACTGTAAATAAGTAATATTTTAGTACAAGTTCTCTCAAATTTTAGACATGGATGTTGAATATATATTTATATTTATATATTATTTTTAGTATAGTTTACAGAAGCTGTTATGCTCATGCAATAAATTCATCTGTAAATTCAATCAAATTAAAATCAACAAGATCAGGAGAAATCAAAGCATTTAAAAATATTTATACTTAATATTTATTGAATACTTAATCAACTATAAGCTTATATTTTTTCATGATAAAGATTTTATGAGTATAAAATTTGAAACAAATTGTTTAATTAATAAATATTTATAGGCATTTTTTATTTTCAATCTTATAAACATCAAAAACATGCGCAATATAGTATTTTGTGCCAATGCTAATGTGAAACGAAGCTTCTAAAAACGATATTTAACACATATTATGTAAAAAAACAGCGTTTCAAAACTAAAGTCATAATGAGCTTTTTTCGTTTTAAAGTATTGTGCGGTGTCGTGATCATGAAAATTCAAAGTGGAAAGGTCTCGTCCATCGACATGAATCACGGCGCGAAAGGATCATAAAGAAACGGAGCAACTCTGCAGAAATGTTACGACCGTTTTAGCGTAAAAAGCAAACCACCGTTACGTCATTATCCAGAGCCAAGTATCAGTGCGGCTGCCATATTTAAGATTTAATATTTTTCTCTCGCGATTTCTAAAAAATTATGCAAATTCAAGTTCGAACAGTTCTACTTGTCCCCTTATTGCACCCACATCGACTAGTAATTGTCTTTAAAAGTACATTTATCACTTCTCCTAATGTGATAATAATTTGTCCTGATTCACTTATAAATAATCAAAATACAAATACATATTTATCAATATTTTTCTCTATCACTTTTTTTGATGTAATAAAATGCTTGTATGAAAAATATAAGATCCATTCGATTAAATTAGTAGATTGTTTAAAAAAATATACATGCTTCAGGTAATAAATAAGCAGTAAGTATTCCTGTAATAAACTATATAGATTTTGTTTTATTACATACTAAAAATATTCCGATGATATTTTCGATATTAAATGTTACATTTTCAACTAACATCAAACATTCCATAGGGAATCTTTAATAAATAATGTAAGAAAAAATTACAGTAATTGCTAAATATATTACAAATTATTATATGTACAAATTTATTACATATAGAAAAATTTTATTACAATAAGAAATGTAGGGAATAAAAGATCAATATATAATTCATTTAATAATGTATAGTTTGCTCTACTTGAACAATTTTAATCATTACATACATTATAATACAAAATGTATTTTAAAATGTTTTACTTGTTTATGAATATTTTCCTAATAACGGAATCGATGAACCTAAATTTGACCTAAGTAACTAACAATGAACTAATTTTAATGAAAATAAACAACGAAGTAAGTAAGATATAATAATTACACACTTATTACATACGTTTATGATAAAAAGTAATATAACAATGCCCTTTATTAATTTAAATTTAATGGGTGATTCTCTGACAAAACTATACGTGCAATGATATTTCTTCAATTCAAATTCTTAAATTTAAGTAAAGCATTCGCAGGTAAAAACGCATAAGTCAAATTAGCCTGCGTTTGAATAGATGCGAATTAATTAGAGACTATAACATTACAACAAATTCAGTATCATTTTTGTAAAAAATGAATCTTCTTTAGTTTGTATTGAATTATAATGTTAAAACTCAATGCTTTGTAATTATATTGTTAAAACTCAAAAGTTTTGTAAAATAACTTTTTTACCATTTACTAACTTTATATTAATTGCAATTAATTTGTATACTTTCTAATATTTAATAATAATTCAAAATTAAAATAGATCAGATTATCCTTGCGTATGAATTAATATCTTTAACCTTGTTGTAGAATTCAATTTGAAAATACAATCATACTAATAGCGCTAATTAATTACAATTAGTTTCAGTTATTTAATATAATTATTTAAGTACGTAATTGATATATCGTCCAGTTTTAAACATAGTTGAAATAATTGAATATATTTAGAATTTTTTTAGCAAATTATGTATAATAAATCATAAAATGACATTAAAAGCCAAAAATTAATGCTTAAATGAACCTAATGCATTTTCTTCTTATTGTAAAATCCTTCATTAAAAAATTTTTTTATGAAAATTTTATATTATAGTTCATCAATAACAATTTTAATTAAGTATTAAGAATTAATTAAACGATCTAAATCAATGAAGTTTTAAAGCAATTTTTACCTGCTTATTTCTTATTAAACAAATAAACAAACTTAAAATTATTATCATTTATGTTAGACTGTTTTTACTGCTAAAGAAATAGATTGTACTTCTAATTAGCATATATTATTGATTTAAATTATGTATAAAATTCGCTAAAACTCTGTTTAATCTTAGTAAATAACAAAAGTATTTTAAAGAAGCAAATGAATATTTTTAATTAGTTTTTAATAAAACATATCGATTTGATTAGAGCTCAATTAAGAAAAAAGTTTGTTAGTTGTATTTTGATTTAAAATACCTATATATTTAGATAATTTGTTATGTATTGATGTTTACTATGTTTTTATTATGTACAATACATTGCATTTTTGTCGGTAATATAAAAAGTGACGAACTATAAGTTTTTTAAAAATTATTTCAACAAGATGAAGAATTCTTGGAAGATCAAAAAATGAATATCAGGCCTGAAATCGTAATCATATATACATATATATATGACACGCACTTTATAGGTGTAACTTTTCGACGACCCGTCTAACAACAAAAATTAACACTTATAAACGCGGTTGTTAGTAGAATTGTGTATACTATTTTTGGTACTTTTAAGGCCAATTTCTGTGTAGTTCTTTTGTAACTGAACTTTGTTGGAAAGTTTAGTGTGTGGATTGCATGAGGGATCAAAAAACTGAGTTCTAAATTGTTAGTGGTCACTTTTAATCAGATCAGGTGATTACATGTTTAAATAGAGGTGTGTTCTTTTACAAAGTACTTAGGTTAAATATATTATATCTTTCATTTAATAGATTATCTGGATTTTTTTTGTTTGCTTTGAAATTTAGTTGATGTGTTAGTAAAAAAAGTGTCACTCGCAAATACATAGTGCCGTAAGTAACAACTTCATTTTGAGGAAATGAATTTCTAGCTTATACACAGAAATAATAAAAAAGCGAAATGAATTACACAATTAAAATTATAAATTCATAATTAAATTACGAATATTAATTTGAATTATTTAATAAATGTAAAAAAATACGATAACATTATTCCAAAAACTAAGTTTTAAAATGATATAAATTTTACAATTATTTATATTAGAAAATTATGCACATGTAATCTTAACAAAAAGGTGCGTAATTTTTCGAAAAAATCAAATAATATGTACGAATAATATGTTGTTGTTTTTGATTGACATATTTAAAATCAAAATATTACTTTCATGATACTCACGACTGCTCATTTAATAATAATATAAAATTGGACTACAAAGGTATTTGATATAAGATTTACAGTCGCTAGCATCATCCATTTTATTATTAAAAGCATTTTGTTTAAAGGAGACAAAGATAATGGTCCGATATTATTCACGTGAAGAATGAATGTGAGAGGAAGGGGGCATAAATCCCTTTTCCACGCAGTTCAGTATTCACACTCGAATAAAAGAGTAAACTTCGATGAATGAAAGTAAATATTCGACTGAATCCCATAACTTATAAAGGATATATCGATCACAACTCGGAGCTCCGGTTGGCCGATACTTCCCTTCATTAAAGTGAAATGTACAAGCCGCTCGCTAAAATTTTAAATTATTTGAGAAAAGGCTTTTTTCCCTTAGCATCGAGGCATACCAAGAAAAAAAGAAAAGAAATGTAGTCATGATGTTGCCAAGGAGTAGCGTAGAGAAAGAAGCTCGAGTCACTGTGGGAACCACAAGCACCATTTGGTTTCCGTGATAACATTGACTAGTTACCTGAAGCTATTAAATAACTGTTTAAAGGATTAACTTTGTGATACGTTTAAAGTCCCCGGCTTTAGGCTTTACAAGAGTCATACAAGCTCGCGCACGCGTACGCATTTACTGAAGGGGAAAACTTTTATTTAAAATTTCATTTTGCCACGTTATAACTTTACATTCTTCTACAAATACTAAACCTGCATTTTCGCGACTTCATATAAATAATATGACAGCGTAATATTTTGCTTAATTATTGTAATACCGCGTTTTTATATAAGTCTAACATGTTTATATTTTCTAGCTAACTGTAATATAGGCTTTAATAAATAGAAGCAGCACTAATCAAAAGTTTTTTTTTTATTAACTTGGATTTTCGTTTTCTATTAAAGATATCTAAAGTATGATCAATTTTTGTACATATTGTGCGAGGTATATAAATTTGACAAAAGTAGTTGTTTGAAGAAAATATTTTCTGTATTTCTATTACGTAAATTAATATCAATGCTTTTAAAAGTATTATTTTTACCTTTTATTCAGAATCTAATTTACTCTTGAAGTTTTTTATTTCAATAATTTGAAATTAAAAAAAAAATATTATATTTATATTTATAAAGTAGATTTATTAGTATACATTAAAACTAATACTCATACATTAAAAATTAAATGAATTCACCTACATTGATGTCTGCAATAGAATTTTTATCTAACCCCTAACAAAAAATAAATGTGTAGTAAAATTATGTAAAACCATGTAAAGTGTAATAATTTTATTGCATAAAAACAACCATAGCAAGCACAATAGTAATTTTGTATTCGAAGATCAACTTTTGTATGTTACATATTATAATATATACATATTATAATATAATTATTTTTAGTATTTAACATGTTAAATATTTTTGAATAATTTATACATTTTACATAAATGATAGTAATCCAATAATGGAAGAAATTTATTGCATTTATGAAATGCGAGTTTTCCTTCACGTTTATTTGAAAAACTAATAAAAATTATAACATTTTATTAAAATTTTAAACAAAATTTGTAAAAAAAAATATAAGTAAAAAGATTATAAATTACAAAAATTTTTTAAAAAGAATAACAATGCTTTTAAGTTGGTTATTAGGATAAAATTATTAATCAACCATCAATTTTTAATTTGAATGAAAACTTTTCATAGATTTTGAATCGGATTACTTCCATGCCTCAAACCATTAAGCACATACTCAAGAATATATATTTAATAGCATGCAGCTTCATACATTAAATAATGCATAATCTACTAGGAAATTCATAGCAAATTTATTTTAACAATGATTTATGCTTTTAAAGTATTTTTTAAATGTAATTTTATAAATTATAATTATCATAAATAATAAGCAAATAATTTAAATTAAAAAGCTGCAACAGTAGTTTAAAAATATTCATTAATTTTCGGTATTATTAGAAAATTAATTATTCTAAACTTTAAGCTACTTACATTTATAATTTTTGTTTACTATCAATATCAAAGAACATAAAAGCATTTATGAAAATTTTCATCACAACCATTAATTAGTACATCAACAGATCACAAAATCAACTACATATACTTATTCTGATAAACACATTTAAAAAATGTAATTTTAATCCAGATTTTTTTTTAACTGTCCTCCTACTCCTAAATGTCTAATTGAATCATTCGATTAAGTCCATTAATGGTTAATTTATTATTTTCCATACTAATTTCCTTAATAAAGTAAGACTTTTATAATAATAAGATAAAAAGAGCAAATGCGATCGTTTCATGGTAATTAATTTTTTTGATATTCAATTATCTGTATGTAGTTTCAACAAAGTACTCAAACCATTCAAAAGGTTATAGCCAACATCTGTCAGTATCCCGTCAATAAAAGTTAAACGGAAAAATAAGAAAAGAGAAAAATGTTAGAAACGATTGACCGCCATTGTCTCAATTAAATCAACTTTTTCTCACAAACCATTGTGACAGAAAACTGACAGACATCAGAAAAGAAACAAGAAATAAAAAAGACTAATAAAAGAAGAAAATGAAAAAATTTAAGAAAGATGGAAAACCCGCGCAATGTCAAATAATGACATTGAATTTAACGAATTAACTAAAAAAGATAATGTCTATTGTTTTATAAACATAATGGTTAAAATACAGTTTTGAAATAATAACCAACTACGATTAATATTTTAACCTGATTGTAGAAATGAAAGAATAAAATGATTTTTCAAAATTAGAATCATAAACAAAATTTATAAATAACAGAATTCAATTTATATATTATTTTGATTTCGAATTTATATTTTAATTCGATCATGAACCTTATTATTGGAAACGAATCATTTGTTAATTATAATTTGAATTTTATGACCAATTTAATACATTTCTGATTAAATTTTAATACAGACATTCATCAACTTTTTAATAAAAGCTTACTTAATGATTGAAATAGAAAAAATATTTTACCAGAATGAATACAACTACATATTCATTATAAGTTGGGTTCATCCGCTTGTAATAATTGTTCACTGAGTCAAAAAAACAGTACCTGTAACAAAAATTATGCAAATAATAAGTCTAAAATGTTATTAACGTATTAGTTTTTTAAAAAATTATAAAAATATTTCAAATAAAAATAATACATAATAATTAGATGGAAGTTAATTTATTATTTAGATGATAATATGATAAATATATTTTTATTCAAATTTTAAAACATTTATTTTTTTAATATACACAAACATAAATATTGTGCTTATATGATGATATTATATATGTTCTTATAGGAATCTAAATTATACATAAATGATATAGTAAAATTATTAAAACAATGTCTGGTTTTTAAGTTAAAACTTCAAGTTGCTCGAATGGAACTCTCGAAACTTTTATTCCGTGATAGATTGTTTTTTAAATAAACCAAACCTTCGCAAACAAAGTGTGAAATCTCATCTTTTCGATCTATTTTACATATACTCAACAATAATAATACTCTCATAACTTAATACAAATGTATTATTTATTATGAAATTTTTTAATATTCATCAAATTTAGGAATGTTAATTTTTTTAAATTAAGAATATGAGAGAATTAATATGTTTTTTTAAAATAATTTAATGTTTACTTAACTAACCACCTTATCAACCATCTTATGTATTAAAATGATTAATCTGTATATATTTAAAGAATAATATCTGAGGAAATCAATTTTCTCGTCTATACTAATTTCTATCTTTTCATTTTCCTTCATATTCAAAATTTAAATTTCACATAATCGCAAATTTGTCTATTGTATTTTTTTTTATTTTAACTAATATTTTTAATTACTCTTCTTTAAGAAAGCATAAAAAATAATAATTAAATATTTATAATAAAACATATAATTAGAGAACAGAATTGATTAATGTAGTTTATATCGACAGACTGCTTTTAAATATTAATATTAATATTATATTAATTGCTGTTTAAAATATGTGATGTGAATATTTAATTTGAATGATATTTAAAATACACCGTTTTTTATATAAGAGACGAATTCACTAAAAACAGTTATTTAATCATTGATAAATCATTAAATATTTACGTTAAAATAATTAAAACACCCAATTTTTTTAATTCTTCTCTCTCAACTGTAAAATTAAACAGTTCTTTAAAAATTTAATAATAAACATCGAATAGGCATCCTGAGATTTTCCTCCCCATTTTACATTATATATTATATGATGATGATGTAAAATGTTGTGGTGTCTTGAGTAATACTAGTAAGTGTATTTTTATTTTTATAGAAGCATGTTTTATCTATTCAAATTGTAAAAAAAAAAGTTTTAAAGAAAGTCATAATTCATATTTTTCCTTGTCGGAAGCGTTGAAAATTCCAAATGATTTTTATTGAAAAAACAGTAATTTAAATAAATTATATTAAATGTGCATTTAGTAATGTGTTTATAAACAATTTACACAATTCGAAAAATTTGAAAAGCATGATGTAACTCTTTATTTGTAATAAACACTTATAAAAAATTTTTATCTTTTTGGTGATTTTAATTTTTAATTTTAATCATTTTTAATTTGCTGATGCTTAAAATTCAATCAACTTTTGACATTTTAAAATGAAGCGAAGAAATGAAATGAGAAGAAGATCGAAACCATCAAACATCATAAGTTCTTCAAAGCGATAGCTTTATTCAAGCTAACATAAATTGTTTATCACTAATTGAGGATAAAGACAGCTTAAGATTACTTTTTATAGAATTTTATAAGAATAAATGTTATTACTCATAATAACGAATAACTGATTTATATAATTTAATTTCTCTAAATATTAGATCAAATCCAATATCAAAGAAATATCTAAGATGGCATACAGCATGTTTAAACGACTAGAAAGAAAGTACAGTGAAAAATAGGTAATAATCAAAACAATAATAAATAATGTTAATTAAATTTAAAAAATTGAAGAAGAAAACAAGAAATTAAACAATAACTTATATTGTTAAAATTAAAATATCTAATGCTACTCTTTAAAAATCAGGAGGCTTTTATATTACTTTTGCCTGAGTAAGACTTCTTGATTAAGATTGGTGCATGCAAACTGAGATTTTTTTTAAGATAGCTTTTGCAAATTTTTGCCAAAAAATATTAAATTTTAGAAGAAAGAAAAATCTCGATTAGTTTTTCGAGGATAATTCATAATTATCTATTAATATGAGTTCTTGTGAGTGTCAATACCTTCTAGCAAATATAAAAATTTTAAATTTTCAGATATATTAATTTGTATTAAAGTTATGATAAATTCGCCAGGACATGTCTTTAATCTTAATCTACGATATTTGATTAAGTTGGCTGAGTTATTAAGCGATAATGTCTTTTTTTTAAGAATTAGTCTATAAAACCTTGCTTTAGTCAGGTATGACCTTTCAAATTGAGCAAAAATGATAAACCTATTGTGAGAGTAACATACAATTCCGTCGACTATGACAAGATCGCGATATAAATAAATAAATGTTGTGTTCTTTAATAGTTCTTTAATAGGAGTCATTTTGTTGCATGACCTACCATGTCTTGATATATATACTTTTTTATTAATCCAGTTAAGTAAAATTTACAGTGATGCACGAATTTGTCATTATATTTTGAAGAGCTCGTAAATTAAACTTTCGAAGTAAACTTCTTTTTTGAAAAAAGTCTCTTTCATTTTTTTATTAATTAGGACATGTACTAATTACACTGACAATTATCCGATTCTCTTTTTGATATCAATTTTTTTATGCATAATTAATTTTGACCAATATATTATACACACTTATTCCTTTAACAATTTTAAGTAAATGTTCAAAGTTATGCTGTAAATTTTATTGTGTAAATGTTGTCAATGTAAATTTTTATGCTTAAACGTCTTATATTTGTTCTGTGATTTTTATGGATAAGCCAATAAACTTTTCTTATCTTTTAAATAGTTGTAAAATTCTATACAATTTTTACTCACACTATTTATTCCACCGTTTTTACTTTATTGTCCAGTTCTACAACTTTTCTCTTTCATTTTGATCTCTATACATTTCTATATAAAAAATACTTAGTGCATTGTCAACATTTTCCGTTTGTACTCATTATTTTTACCATTTTATTTTCTCTACATAATATTTGATTTTCTTTAAATAAGTGTTTTTATATTTGTTTTTTCTATTTTTTATCATTCTTTATTTATGCTTTACTACAGCAATCTAACAAGTTCAACATCTTTTTAACAAATCTTTATTTTTAAACTTTCATTTATCCTGTTTGTTTTCTCTTCCTACCTCTCTCTTCCCCCTCTCTATGCCATACTCACAATTTTCTCCAAGATTGACTACTTACCATTTAATTTTACTGTCCAATTTTGTGCTCATAATCTTATTATTTAAAATGTTATTAATTATATAATCTCTAACTTTTTAATGCTGGAAACCTTCAAATTTTACATTCATCTGCTCCACTTTTATTCAATTCGTTTACATTACCTTCAGTACTACTTCTTTCGCTTCAAGAAAATAAAAAATTTCTGATATCCCCCTCACAACCTTCACTTACACAACTTTTTTTTATCCTCTTCATCACATTATCCAAACTTTTCGTAACTTTCGGAAATAAAAATGCCGTATCTGCTTTTTCGCTTCGCCAGACGCCACACTCACTTCCTTATCCCTTATTCGAACAAAAATTTCGACTTTATGACAAAACAGCTTTACGTATTTTCGAGCCTGATTCTTACTATTGCCAGAAACCCACATTCTTGACTACTTGAAACATTTTATGGATAGTGCGGTAGGACCTTTATTCTCGCTCGCGTAGGCGCAATTCGTTTCTCGTATAAAACAGCCCGTTCATCCCTCACTGCTCATACACAACACCAAGTCGACAGCGACGCGAATCGCTAAGGAAATCTATTTTGCATGTCAAAGACCATTCATAGCAATGTATCACGCCTTTCGGCGAAAAGCGTGCTTAAACCTAAGCTTTACAACGTCAAATTATTCCCTATAAAGTTAGCGCCTCGTTCGCGGCCCGCAAGCTGTCCGTCCGTCTGTCTGTCTCTCTTTCATTTTCTTTTTGTTTGTCTGTCTATTTTTCTCCCACTCTTTCTTATTCTTTTCCTTTCGATAAATTCCCTACCGACAAGTCTCGTAAAAAAGAAAAGAAGAATAGTCAGGAGGTTCTGCAGTCTGCGGGAAATAAGAAAGAGAATCCTAGCGTTCAAAGGACCTTGTGATAAAATCTCGTGGTAGTAAAAATATGAAACTCGGAAGGATACGCAGTAGTGGAATGACTATGTTATAAAGCAGTAAGCTTTCCAGCACAGTTTTTGTGGTGTATAAATTAGAACATTATTTTATTGTACACACATGTGTGACCATTAGCAGCTTCTAAATAATTTAAATCGTGCATTAGCATATAATTTTTCACTTGCCATTACAAAGAATTTACGATTTGTAATAAATAGAACTATCATTACGTCGTCATTTTTAACCCTTAAGGATCAAACTATTAGGCGCATTGGTAGGAAATTTAATAATTCTGAGTCTCATGACTATATGGTTACATTTTTTTGTAGCTTAAATCAATTGTTTTATAGACAAATATTGATTTGGGTACTGAATCACTGCGTTCAATTACTTAGAACATTTTAAGTAAAGCACATATGCTCGATACATTTTCTATTTTTTAATCAAGCTTTATCGTTATTATGCAAAGAATTACTTTAAAAAAGACGTAAAATATGGATTAAGATTTTCTTTCCCCATTCAATGATATTTTATCTACAATAGCTTGCAGCTTCGGATCAATATTAAGGCAAAGATAGTCAGTCTTCTGCAGGTGCGAGGCTTTATGCCTGCTTTCACATGTACATTCGTTGGAAAAAGGAAATAATATATCGAAGATGTGAAGATGATAGTTGTTCTAACAGAAGCACATAGAAAAAATGACAAAGTATGCAACAGCCTTGGCCAGCAAATTTACACTACTTCTCGTGATTTAAACTCATGTCAAGGCAATACAATAGAATTCCGTATCCTCTATCTCAATTATTTGATATTTTTTACATACTTTTTATTTCAAATTCAATGTCTTGTTACCTTTTTTCATAATGCGCTCTTATAATGAGAAGCCACTCCTTTATAATTTGCAGGCAATTGATACTTGGAATCTGTATAACGTGTAATTTCAGTATTGTACATTCAAATAATGGAGTTTTATTAACGAGGATAGATTATAAAGTTAAATAGATCTTTCTTTTTACTAGGAAAAATGTTTAATTTAAATTGAAATGTAAATTACAATGTGCTTGCTTAGATGTAATAGATTTACCCAGCAATGAATGAACCACATTACTTTCATACATTCGATAATTAAAATTATTTCGTTGACATCGTTTATGTTTCAAAAGGAATTTTATCTTTCTATGTTTATTTTCTGTTTATGTTATAATTCGAAACATTTTTAAGTAAATTGGAAACAAAAAATAATATAATAAAATTTTTTTAAATTTAATTTTATTAATTTTTATATGTGTAATAAAACAATGAAAGTATGTATTTAATAAATCTTGTTTAAGAAGTATTTTCAATTTCAATAAGTTATACGCTGATGACCTTATCGATTGTCTTCATGAAATTTCAATGCTTAGAAATAAGTGTTTATAAAATTCATTACGCAAAAATCAATAAGAATCCTAAATATTACTATTAGATTTAAAAACAAGATATTTGGTTATGAACATAACTGCCATTATTATAAGTATTTCATTGACAATATAACCTTTCTATGTTTCTTTTGAAGCAATAGGATAGATGATGTACAAGTGAAAAAAACAAAATAACTTAAGAAATTTTAAATACAAATTTTCAAGAAAAATAATAAATTACAAAAAGACCATTAGAATAAAATTATATCTTTTTTATCCCTACCGATATTCAAACACTTACAAACAAGAAACATAGCTATCCTAACTATATTGAGACTACAGTTTTTTACTCATTTTTAAGCATTTTTATAATGGCAGGGAAAATCGTTTTCCTTGTCTTTTTCGAAGAAATAATAGAAGTAATACTTATGAGTTAGATGGACATAGTAATGATAATAATAATACAATCACTGAGAGGTATTTAGTTCTCAAAGCTTATGTCGTAATTTTACGAGTTTTTTCTATGAGCACAATTAGATGACATATGATTAAAAACTTTATACTCCATGGACAATATATAATTGCAAAATATAATAATTTTATAGATTTACTATAACAATACAATATATAGAAAAAAAACTAATAATAAGAAATAACAGTTAAATGAGTACAAATAAAATAAAAAGATGAAATTAGTTGAGGCTTCCAATAAAAGTAAAAAAAAAAACTATTTCGAATACACCTTCCTTAATTATATAGATTTTAAATTGAAAGGGTTGTAAAAAATTATATTTATGTAATATATATATATATTGTTATTTGATAGGATTGTAGGTCAGGATTAAATTTTAAATGTTTGTAAAGTTTAGAATATTATTTCTCTAACACATTCAGAAAATAATATATTTTAATGCATAATTTTTTAAAGTTTCTTTTAATATAAAATTAGTTTTTAAGGAAATCATCTGCACGTACTTACTGTCGATTTTAATAGCAATTTTAATTATAAGTACGAATGTTTATAAAAAGCCATAAAGCTGATCTTACATGTTCGTCACAAAAACTACTCTAATAGCTTAGGTCAGACATAATAAAAAAAAAAAAAAAAAAAAAAAGAAAGAAAGAAATTAAAAATTGTGAAATTCCATTAATTCAAAAGTTCAACAAATCGATAGCGGATCGCCATTTCGCGAAATTCTCCAACGGCAGTTGTAATTTTGCACATACGGCAATCACGCAATCTTATGTGGAAGACTGTTATTTACTTTGAAAATTAGCGTTGCACAAAAATGACCAACTACGCCTCAGTTCAATCATAAACTTCATCAAGACTAAAAAGTGGGCGGAGCATTAAACACCTTCTAGACTAACACTTCCCCCTACCTTTGAGTAACCTGTCATCGTACGGATTTCGACAAGAAGTTTTCCCACTGTGCCATTTTTTAATATTTCAAAAAGGTATAACGAAAGAGCAAGGAGCGAGCGAGCGATGCGATTTTTTTACTTCGTTTTGACGCTTACATTAAAGTACACACGTATTAATATGGGGTTTCAAATAAGAATTTCGTAGTCACGAACAGCGCATGAATATGATATCTGAGAAACTTATATTCTTCGAGAGATAATATAGCTCTGTTGACATCTAAAAATTTAAGTAATTGTCGAGACATACGTGCAAGCGGGATACCTAAAATTTTTAATGCTCAACCAGAAGATACTAATAGATTAAAACTAAACGTATGTATTTCAAAATCTTCATTTTACTTAATATTTAATTTTTTGAATGTTCTAATAACGCTAGAATTTCACGAGTCTTATTCACTCAAGCCTCGTCTCCGTTCTTTTAAATTCCAAGCAAATCTTTGAACCTCCTTGAAGAAAATAAACATCGAAATTCTCGGCCTTGTAATTCACATGTCACGAAGAATCTTATTAATCTAAGTAAATTTAATTAAATTTACTGTATTTACCCCTGTTTCGAGTTTTAATTACTAGTATTTTGCTTTGATTTTAATTCACTTTATAAATTAGCAAATACTCCAGAATGTATTATAATTAAAATTATTTATATTTAAATTTTAAATTAAATATTAAACAAATTAACCGTCTAAACTTATTAGTTAAAAATTATTTAAATTTTAATACGAGTCATCGTAGCAATAAAGTAGTTTTAATAAAAATAAGAACACATAGAATGGTTAGTACAGACAATTTAAAGTTTTTTAATAAAAATTATTTTTCGAGTTTATATGTAAAAATAAAAGGAATTAGTAAAAATTAAAAAAATTAAATAATCATCAAAATTTATAGTTTCTAGTGACTAGTACAGACTTAACAGTTGAGTAAAATATCGAGAAATTGCACTTAATACTGCTAGCAAGTTCATTATTACTTGATACTCAATTATTTCCGACAAATTTCACTTGTACTTTAAATCTTAATAAAAATGTACTCAGTTTTCCCTTGACGAGAAGTTGATGAACTTATAGCTGATCTTATTCATTTTTATTCTTCTAAATTACTATATGAATAATCAAAAAATTAAAAAAAAAACGTTTGTTCATAAAAAAATAGTCAACACATACAACACTTACTTTAATAAATTTTTTTAAAAATGTTTCTAATTTTATAATTTTTGATAATTCAATTTTTCTATAATACATAAAATGAATTAAAGTTTCTACGTATACATATGTATTGACCATATGGATTATGAATAAAAACACTTTTTAAAAAATTTCTTTTAATGTCAATACCATTTTATTCATTAAGCAAATAATGAAAGCTTAAAACTTGTTTCGACGCTAAATTATTATATTTTGTATTTAATAGTTGCTAAAATATTGGTTGAAAAAACAGCCTCATTTCTAAAGTATGTATAGCTTTTCGCCAAGAATTAATTTAATTGCATTTGCGTGTAAATCATGAGCAATAAATAATTTGCCGGTAAAATATATTTTTACACAATTCTGCTACTACTTTTAACGTCGACATTTTCTTAATAAAAAAGGCTACTTAAGTACACGCTCAGATTCCGAGTGACGCGTTTCCACTCATTTATTTTTTTTCTGTCAAAATAACTGTAAAAAAAAATAGCGCACCAAAAAAAGTAATAAAACTTTCTCCTGGTAAAGGCGATAAAACGTAATTCATCTTGGTGCAAGAATAGATTGGCTTTATTGTTCTAAAGACAATTATTAGCAATATTATACTTAATTACTGTCCTTTTTTCTCGATAGTTGACATAGTCTATTATTAAGAATGCAACTGATTTTAATGACTGATTATATTCCTGAATGATGTAAAAACTCTCATCTCCCCGTGACTATGTAGTAATAGAATGAGAAATTACATATGTATCATTTAGAATTAAATACATAGAAAAATATTTCATATACAAAAAAAAATTAATTATAATTATATTAATTCTTAGAATGCATTATTTAATAATCATACTGAAGTTCTAAAGCACATGATATTTTGTTGTTTGGAATTAAAAAATCAATGATTTATTTCAATTTTTACAAAAAGCCTATTTTTTCATATTTAAATGTAAGATTGTATATTTTAATTTACATATTTTCAAACTTTATTTAAATTAAATAATTAATAAGTCATATTTACTCCCATATACCATAAAATTTTGTTATAGAATTTTTTATCATGGTTTTTAAATCATGTTTATTGTAATCAGAATAAATTAATTTCAACATTCCAAAAATAATAAATAAATTAAATTATTCTTAAACAGAAAGAACAAGATGTTTAAAGAATCATTATAATTAAAAAATATTTACTACGTAGAAATTAGTGTTCTTATTATTGTATCTATATTATTATAAATTTCCCGAAAAACAATTCATTCTTTATAATTTTTATAATTAAATTATCAAATTTCAAAAGGATCGTATCCTATATAACTTTATGTATGAATTTATAAGCATTATTCTTATAATTTACAAAGAAAAATTTTCTTTTTAACGAAAATTATATAGATCACATTCAATACGGCGGTTGAAATTTTATATTGTTTATATTAAACAACCATTAGTTGATTTTCAAACAAGATCGTTAAATATAAATTTTTGATAAATAACTATTAAAGATAATACTACTGAGCAGTTAAAAAATTATATTTATAGAATGTGAAACGTAACACGTTCATAATCAATAATTATTATACCCATCATCATACATATCTGATATTATACGCAATGAAATATTTTATACTTTAAATATAATAATAATATATGATAACCATTTACTCAATAAAAAAATTAGTATCCGTTGTCTTCAAATTGAATTAATTTTATAACAGAATAGTTTCTATCAAATAATTTGTGCATTCTTAGTTCTTAGTACAGTTTAATTGCAGATTAAAAAAATTACTATTGGTAATAATGTATAACTTTTTATGTTTCATAACTGCTGTTCACTTTAAACAACCATTGACTCGGCGATATATTATACAACTAAACTAGATAAGTGAGAATGGAGAGACGCTTTATCCGTTAATTATATTCAGTCAGAAATAATCAACTTTTTGACAACACCTTGATAACGGAAGTCCATGTAGTTTATGTTTTAAACGAACTTTACGATTTTGTACATACGATTGATAAATGGGAGATCTTCTAACTTATTTGATACAATAATAATAAATTAATCGAATAATTGTGTCACCCGATAACAACTATCTATTTTTTATCACCTCATAAACATTTTATTACATTATCAAAACGAATAAAATTATTTGTGTACCCGAGTATTCGGTGAAATAATACCTTTACTTGCGAAAGCCACAACAAAAGTATTCGATCTTATGCTCGAATTGTATCTTAATGTAATTACATAATAACGTTGTAATATTAATTAAAGGAAAAGTCTGTTAATTTTATATAAAAATAGTAAATACTAGATATATAAACATTGGAAATTATTAATTATTCCTAAAACAGTCTTCGAATGCTATGTTACTTAAGCAATACAAAGATCATGAATAAAGCTAATATTAAATAAGCTAAACAGACTTCAATATTTATATTTATACTCACAATTTTTACGGTTGTATCAATTTCAATGTTATTAAGTTTGCCCGTTTATTAAAAAATGATAGCTTATTTATAAAATAGAAATTGTATACAGTGTAAGTTAAGAAAGAGATAGAGAGAAAGATAGAAAAAAAGCCATTAGAATAAAGCTGTGTTTAAAATTTTGGCACTAACCACTCTAAGCATAAAATAAATAGACAACCCTAATTATTGTTCTTAGTACGGTGTTTTTTATTTCACGGTCCGTAACACGGCAATGAGTGCAGCAAAGAAATACATCATCGCGCTACCACATAGAGAATAAATAATTGCTTTCAGAACAAGAAGAAGCACTTATATAGTTTTTACGCTTACCTTTTTGCGCGAACTTCGTCTCATCGAGTCCGAGGCAGCAGCATATTTCTCTGCGCGCCCACGCAGAACACTCGATTTATCTATTCAATCGCGCTTAGTATTTTTTACGCGAAGTGAAGAAAACAAGACGAGAACCTGAATATGTTTAAGAAAGTATCGGCACGTATATGAAAAACGGTAATGCAAGCAGATGAGCGCGAGGGACAGCGAGTGTCTAGGTTGAGTACAGCCAAAAGGTCAATTTCGAGTTAATTGCATCGAACATGCGATATAGATGTGAGCTTCTCGGCAGCTTCTGCTGCCCTGAAACACAATCGCAACATCCGTTATGGGAAGACAAGTCGCAGCCGCCGTGGCGTATAAGCATCGCGCGGCATGTTTGCGCTCGTCTGCCGTGAGGGTCATCCCGTACATGTTGACTCGAGATTATCGTCCCGAGATGTTACCTGTCTCAAAAATACCCGATATTTACAACTGAGTGTCATTGCCGAGTATCGCTTATATTTGACAAGGCTGCTCTCCTCTCTCTAAACCCTCATCTATTTTTTCGTTTATCCTCTCTCTCTTTCTTTCTCTCTCTATCTCTATATATCTCTTTCTTTTTCTGTTTGCACGAATCAGTTGAAATCGACTCGACGCACAAAGAGAAAAGGTAGCACTGACTGCGAGTTCGTGATAATTAAGATCATACTCACAATGACACTAATAATGCTGAAAGGGAAGATTCGGTGCTCATGGATGTGGTTTACAACTTCACTAGGTGGAGGGGGGAAAAGCCCATTGTACGATGATGTTTTAAAAGGCAATAGCATTTTTGCTATATCAAGATTTTCGGGAGACTATTTTTGTTATTTACACGTGAAATAGCTAGTCATGAACAACACGATTACGGAGAGCTCGAGAAGTTCGAGTGTCATTTGTGATTTGCAATCTTGCTGCGGCTTATACACGGTTAAGTAGAAAACAAAAAATCGTCCCGGACATTCCTTCACCTACCGTGTTGATGTACCTTATCTGCGATCTTCCTGATCCGACTATGTAATACCGACATAACTTTAACACCGGATTGTATCGTGACAGCTAACTTGACATATTCCTTTCTGTATCTTTGCTTTAATGCTCCGATATCTTTTTACAGATCCAAGATACGTGTAGACTTTGTGCGCATATCATCGTTCGCAGATGAGGTGCATTTTTCTCCAAGGATAGCATGATAGTAAATTATTGTACTTGAGATACTAAACACCAAAGGAAAATTATAGCGGCGTCTCATGCATCTTATTATGATATAGTAGATATTCACAGAAAATCAAGGCACTAACGTTTAATGTCGAAAGTAGCTCATTAAGTGCATATGTTGAAATCGAAAATTTGAATCGTACGTAATTTTATTCTAATGCATAGATTGTCAAGCGGAAATTTGGTAATGGAGCGATTTGTGTAATATTTCACTAGACTATGTACTTTTTCAAGTATGTATGATGCACGATGAAATTTAATGTATTCTTTAAGTTTATTAATATAAATTTTAACAATTGTTTTGAGGTATAATCTATAAAAAGTTAGCTTCTCTATTCAAATTAAATATTATATATATCATAATATTTTATACACGCTTTTTACGTATCTCTGTAAATTTTGTCTTCATTTATAATTAAAAAAGTTTATTATTGTAGTAAAGCTGATGAAAGATAAATAATATTCATTTTACGATGTAGCATATTACACTACATCTGTGCATTGTATATTGTTTAATGTTACTATATTATTATTGATACTATTATTACCGTTTAGCTTGTTATTCACTATTAACACGTTACAAAAACAAAAAAATAAAAGTCACGTATTGGATTTTCAATCATAAATAGGTTTCAAATCTGCTGAACATAAGAAATTAGAAAAAAGAAGAAGCAGAAAAATTAAATAATTATTAAAAATGATCAATTTCAATTCGTAACTGAAACATAATTTTAAACAGACCTAAAGATAAATTATTATTTTCACTAAAACACAAAAAATATATTATTTTGCTTTCCAAAGATGATTGAAATAGAATATATCCATTTTATTTAAAAACAAATTAGCGCTTTATAATAATTAATCAAGAAAAAGTACATGTGAAATAAAGTGTGACAAATAATACAAATATGCAATGTTATTGGAAAAAATGAAGAATACAGTAAAGCTCGTATAGAAAAAAAGCCATTGGTACGACTAAATTAAATTTCACCACAAATGCAGTAACTACTTCTCCCCGAAGCTCTTCTCTAATTCCAGTTGTAAATTAACGATTAATATGTATTGAATATCAGGCTCAATAACTCATTAAAGAGATAGTTTACTCATTTGATTTAATTGATGAGCTATTATTTTGCCGGAGAGAAGGACTTTTAGATTCGTTAAGCCAAGGCTTCACCTCAAGAAGCGCCAAATTCCAATCATTTTTTCTTATTTGGGCTGGTTTTTCTTCCTTTTTCATTGCTAGCGATATTTTGGCTGGTTGCCTGAATAAGAGCCTGTAATTTATTTGGTCCCAGGACTATCTAAAAATACTACAAGGAATACGATTTTATAATTTTCAACATCTTTCTTTCCATGTTCAGTATTTTTTTCCAAAATAAAAAAATAAATTGCAATGATTGAAATTCAGTTGACTATTCAACTTTGTATTATAAAAATTTGCGCAGTACCAGAGTTATCAACTTCTATTAGCTTATACACGATATAATTTTCAAATTAAATTATATTGTTAAATTATTTATTTATTCTTTTTTATAGTTCGTGGGATAGTAGTACATTTGATTTTTACACAATTACAGACATTTAGTGCATTCACTTCTATTATTTAAATTAGGCTTTTAAACTCGAATTATAGAAAGAAATCTGAAATTTCTGTCATTGAAGTTCCAACAAAAATTAAAACTTCTTAAATTTTTTTAATTCTTGAAATGAAATTTTTTAAAATGTTGTTTTTGTGTTTTAAAACGACATAAATAATTAAAAAATTATTTTTATCGTTAAAAACTACCATTAAGTAGAGCAAGAATGTTCAAGTGTTTAAAAAAATTAAAAAATGAAAACAAATTTACTATCATACAAATTTTCTCTTACAAAAAATCTCTTAATAAATATTAAGATACTTTTTCTGCTATAAAATAGTTATGTATTATTTTTTTTTATGTATATATATAGTTATGTATATTTTATAAATCAAAAACAATACAAAAAATATTTTTATGTAAACTGTTGGAATTAATACCGTTTACTCTATTACGCTAATGCTGAAATATTTATCATAGAATTGCTTAGTTTTTTTTTTTAAATTTGTTATTATATTATACATTGTATAACATAATTGTAAACACTTTAGCTAAAATTTATTAATATTGGTGTAAACAGTTTAAGTGTTTATATCAATGAGCAAAAGGGTTAAATTAAAAATTTATTAATGTATTTTTCTTATTATAGACATTGCAAAAAAATTGATTCAATAAAAGTCAATATATATATATATATATATATATATATCTATAATTAATTTTAATCCTAATTTGACTTTACATGAAACATACGTTATAAAATATTTTAAGATCAATAAAATTTTATTCTATAAAGTATTATTATTAAATTGAATGAAATCTTGTATACAAGAGAAAATTTTAAAGACTGCATCTTGAAAAAATATTGAACTGTTTATTGTAATTTACTATTATAAGTAGCACTATTTTTTTAAAAAACTACGGGGAAATAATGTATTTTTATTTCTTAATTTGAATATAAAATTAAATATAAGAAATCCGTGATTTATAAATTAAGATTCAAAATCACTTCTTATCTAATATATCATAGTATTATACAAGATTTAATTTTTATGAAGTCGTTATACATCAAAACAAGTTGATGTTAGAATAAGATTCTAAAAGATAGATATAAGATGAAAACTATAGAAATGATGCATGTGTAAAAATGCGAGTATGAGTACATGTATACTTTATTTTATATATCGTTCTTATTAGATACTTAAATGAAATTGACTACTTTTTAAATATATAAATTTAATAATTTTTATTATAATAACGCAAGAAAATCCATAAACTTAATTAGATAGTTATAAATATTGCGTTGTGAAATGTAAAGTATATCAAATGTGAAAAGTATTACAAAAAACAGCATTATGTCGGTACTTTCGTACTTATGTCACGTACTCCTACTACAAAGGTACAAACTTTCCCCATGTAATCGTGATCTACAGTTTGATCGATTTTTATAGTTCACCAGTAATTTAGTATGTGTTCATTTAATTTCGATGATACAGTATAAAAAATAATTTTAATTAAAATTAATATTTATTTGTAGGATAAACGAAAATAAAGTAAATAAGTAAGCTTTGCAACATTATTTGAAAATTTATGATAAAAAAAAATAGTAAAATAAGTGAAAAAAATAATCTAATAACAATGAGTTTCATTAAAGTTACGTAAAAAATTTTATTTGCCAAGTAAAAAAGGGTGGTAACACCTACAAAGAATTTATTGTAAAATATATTGCTTATAAGCCGCTTAAAAATGTATTACAGTTCTATATGTTACGAAAATATTAGAATTTAGTATTCTTATAAGAAAAATATTTTAAATTTATTATATTTTAAATATCTGTTTAAGATATATTTTATAAGCTTTTAAATGCTTAAACTAAATAATTCTAGCAATGGTGGTTGATGCCAATGTAAAAATTAGCGAAAACATTTCAGTGACTCCTAATTTCAAAAATTCATTAAAATTATAACGTAAAAATATTTGTTCACAATTTTTTTTTAAATCGATAAATTTGAAGTTTGAGAAGTACTTGTAAATACAGTCTAAATATACAATGTGCTTGTTTGTATGATAGTAGAAATATAACTTGTACACATCATATGAATATGCTTTAGAAATAAACATCAATAAAATATGGGTTAATAATTTCTTTTTGATCATATTTCACATATGCTTTCCTAGAAAAAAAATTTACCTACTATTTTTTAATTTGTAACTTTGTCTACAATTGATGAAAAGTGTGAATCCTTAAAAAAAATTTAAATAAATCACCTATTTTTTTTTATTCTGTTGATACTATATCACAAAGCTTTAAATTTTATTTCTTCGCTGCAGTTTTTATAAATTTAATCATATAATAAATATTTTGAATGGAAGAAAATTTAAAAAGTACAGGATATTGAGAGTCATTTACAAAACTAATGGAGCTTGAGTACAGGATGAAAAGATAAGAATCAGTGTGATCCATGACCTGACTTATTCGCGCTATAACAGTAGACTCATGAAATTAAAAAAATGCTTTGACTTACCCGAAAGAAAATTAATTACTTTCTATCCTTCTATACTTATTGTAATAATAAGAGTAAAATTTTTAAATCTCTTATATATATTTTAAAACTAAGCATGAAAAAATTTTTTTTTATTGTGTTTGATTATAAAATTAACAAAATGTAACTATTTATTAGGTTTTGTAGATTTTTAAATTTTGTTAAAATAATATTTATATATATATATAGTATAATATACAAAATAAAGTTTTCGTTTCTATTGAGTTGTTTTACTATTTACTAATATAAATATATAGTTTAGAATATGGATATTATTTGATACTCCTTATTTAAGTTTTTCAAAATTTACAAATGTTTAAAAAAATTCACATTATTGCGACTATAATTATTAATTTTACTTATTACAATATTTACTTTTTTAAAACAAGATATAAGCATTTTTCTATGAAATAAAAATTATTTTCTTAAATTTCTTATCGCTGTAGAATCTGAGGTGGACGATTTCTACTTGTCTATCATAAGTAATTACATAAAAAAATTCTGTTTACATGCCCATTTCTATCATAAAAGTTTTACTTATAAAAAACATATTTTATTATACTTTTATTTTACGTAATGTTGGTAAGTTTATTTTTTAAATTTCTTTTAAAGATTACACACACATCAAATTGAACTTGAGGAATTAGTCGAGGTATCCCGAAACTTCCCAGACAACTATTGCATTATGAAATGGGCAATATTATGGAGTTGAAGAATTAAAAAATAACTTTTATCAGAATTACAAATACTTAATAAAAAATTTTATTCATATTTTTGGATAATTAAAAATTATAATTTATATTAACAGTAAGTATAACATTGTATATTTATTTAATTTTTTTTAAGTCGAGTTTGTGAATTTTTTAATATTTATTTGTATCATATTTTAATTATACAAATGATAATCTTTAAATGAAATATCAGTATACCACTGCTTTCAAAGAAGCGCTTACATACAATGATTAATGATTTGTATATCATAATTTTACGAATCTTTCGAATCTGTTTTAATGTATTATGTATTTGCTATTATTAGCATTTGTATTTTACGCTGCTAATCTTCAAGTACAGTGACACAATTACCAATAGTTTACAAAACTTTAATAAATTGTTAAGATAATACTAATTATTTCTTCATTCAAAAAACGTTTAATCAAGAAATTACATGTCTTCGTCTAAATTATTAAATTAACCATAGCGAATACATATGGTATTAAATCAAATTTGCTGGTACAGAATACGTATTTATCTTTCTGTATATAAGTGCTTTTGTAAATCTCATGCACATACTTTACTATTAATATGATATAAGAATCTGATTTGTACCCAAGTAACAAAAAAACGTATTATTTTTGTATTCAAACATAATACTCGATCCACCTCGAACACTGTCTGGTAAATATAAAGAACAAATTAAAAGCCTTATTTCATGACGTTACATTACGTATATATTACAATAACGGACTGTCATTCATTACACTATATTTAGTTGATCCCGTGAATTAAATGGTTATATACTCCATGGTGAGCATGATTACTTTTCGGACTCACGATTTATCAACCGGGAGAATGACAGTAGATTTCTGCAGTTTCAATACTTATAGGATGTGATTCTGTATTTCGAAAACCGTCTTGCTTTGCATTATACACATTTCCATAGCAAATGTGATGATCCCGTCAAAAAGCAAATTCAATGCACTCTTTAATTTATAAATGAGCTGTGGATTTTTAACACTTTTTTCTTATGAAGATAACATCAAACTTTTTTATTAAGTTGGTCAATATAATCATCCCTTATTTTGACAAAACTTGCACGCCCCTCGATCTGATTTTCATGCGAGCCTATAGATTTCTATGTATCTCATCATCGGCGATTCCGTTCAAAAACAGCCCTCGGGCTGATCTACACATCAATCCACCCTCCAGAATGAGCTCAGCGGTCAGGAAATTACGAGGGGGGAAAGAAGTAGTTTTATGAACACAAAAAAATATTTTCTGATATATTTTCATTATATTCTCGACACAACTGAACCATTTGCTTTTTATATAAAAAGTATTATATTTATAAAATATCTGTTATATATGTCAGTTATAAGACAACAATTATAAGCCGCGCGTATGCGTCTAAGATTATAAATGTTGTTTTTATTTAATTGTTATATTTAACGTATCTTTCTTTATACGGATTATATTCTATGGTGCCTGATACAGGTTTGAACAATAGGTTTGGTATTTTTAATATGATTACTATAGAATATTCGGTTTTGTGATAATTACGGTTATGAGCTTAATAAACTACGTTTTAAGATTACATTGAAGACTTCTTTTGGATTCGTAAATAACTATAATTACATAAAGCTATTACTTACGAAGTTTAGTAGATTTTACTTCTTCTATTGAGCAGAAGATATCCGTATACTTTGATGCGTCAAAAAAAATCCAATCTATTTTTCGTTTTTGAATAAGTTTCTAGACTCTTGCACTTCTCAGCATTCAGCATAGCATCGAAAAACGATTTTATTTTTCTGGTCCATACGACAACTCTCCACTCACGGTGGAACTTATAAATGCTATAGTAGCAAATATACCAAGTTCGTAGAAAAACGAAAATAATTTATATTATTCGTTTTAACAGAGTATTAAATTCATCTGCTTCCTACTATTACGAAATCGTTGAAAAACGATTTTCCTTTTGTTCTATATACCAATCTTTCCTCAGTGCTAAATACTCAAATTTGACCTCGAATCCGCAAAAACCACTCCTTATATACCCTTTGTGTTCATCTATTCAGAAACTCTTACTCCATTCATTTTTTAAATCGATTGTTCATAATTGTATTAACATATTTAACTTATTTTACTGGAGGGAAAATCGAGCGCTTTGAAAAATTACATTCTGTTATGGCTACTCATAATACAACTTTGTTAAACTGCAACTCTCATAATTTATTTATGTAATTTATTTCTTTTGTAATTATAAAAAAGTTAAATATTTTTGTGCTTATTGAAATAATGTGAAATATTGGTGGTTTTTAAAAAAAAGTATTTAATAAATTTTTTTATAATTTACGTATTAATTACAATACAACTGACTAGAAATCAGTTTTATTATGAATAATATTGCAATAATAAGGTAAGCTTATTTTAAATCAAATACGCATCTTTTACAAATATATTAGGTGTATATACAGGTATATTACTATAATTTAACGAGACCATTGAATCGCATTTATGCGGCCTATGAATGAAAAACTACGAGACTTAGATCATAAAATGTTTACAATAAACCTTTTTTGAATAATATTAAACAATAGTTATTAGCTTACATAACATCTATTGGTAACGGACACAATATTTTAACACTTCATTTACCAGTTCCGGATGCGCTTTTTACCGTTGCTGTTCGAACAATATTGTCTTATACTTGTACTCTAACAATGCGTCTGAGGTTTCAATGCATAGGTATTAAATTATCGTGTTCTAAAGTAACCATTGTTACCATCCCGATTATATCTTTATAGCTCAAGTACCTTTTTTATGGGTTTGTAATTCATTAAAATACTTTGTATGTCAATTCTTTTGCAAATATTGTCTTCTTTTTTTTATTAAATACCGAACAAAGAGAAAGTTAATTTTTTATCTTAAAAATAATGCCTAAGTATTTCGTATCTCTTTCAATAATTTGCCACGAGGAAATGACTGCGTGCATAGAAGAAATATGTTAGGACTAAAGGACAGTAGCGCTATCACTACAAGAATATAACTTCATGTGCTTGATGTTCAGATTTCAATCAATATTATGCAGTACTAAAAAAATGCGTGATCAACGAATCAATACGTATCATTTTAAAAGGCCGAGTAAAATATTACAGTGTCAATGAAGCGCCTCAAATGTATCAAATTTTATACACTATTACATTTCTTATAATTGGGCATAATATTTATAGCCCTTTTAAAGCTTTTAAGCTCACCAAGTTTTGAATTTGTCAAAAAATGTAATTTCATTTGTGTTTCAAGACTCAGCCAAATAACAACGTGGTCAATATTAAATATAAATTGTAACGTAAATTATAGACACAATTTAAGAGCGCAAAGGCAAAAAATCAGTACATTATAATAAAAGTATTAAAAAACGCAATGTGCAAATCATAAGGAAATAGAAAAAATATTTACAATATTTAGAATATATATTTTACATTCTATTTTTCTCTACCATTAATAGATAGAAATGTGACAATATTTATAAATCAACAGAATTCCTTTAGGTCTTGTATACATGTTATTAACCTAATTTCATATAAAACTAGTGGATTAAATTAAATTAATAAAAATCGTAATTAAACACTGAATTTTCTTAAAAATTTTTTTGTAATAAGTTCTTTTCTGCAATTATTAGTACAATGATGTTATTTTCATTATTTTCTTTAACAAATCCTTTATTATAACACAGACATATTTTAAAATTTAAATTTAACTACCAAAAACTATTGATTATAAATTATATACTAAATGCATAAAAAAATGAAAAATTATTTTAAAAACTTTTTGCGAATGTTTTTGTATCTATCAATAATTTTCTTCTGCAGCATCATATAAAATTTCAAATTATTATATTAAAATACATTTTTTTTTAATTCTTTTTTTTAATTTTATCAGTAATAAATTTTTAAAATAGACATTATTTTCTTTCTTAGCAACAATAACAATACTTTATTTATAGATAAAAAAATTAATTAAAAACTAAATAAATTAAATTTCACACTGCAGAAATTCATTTTTTGAGACAATTTATTATTTTTATATTATATTACGACATTTATGTTATGTTTTTAAATAAAAACATTTTACCGTTAATACAATAATAATTATATTACCATCCTAAATGAATAAGTTTAAAAATTATTAATTATCAGATGATTTACTATTATAATAAAGTGTTAAACGTTATAATCTTTATTTAAAATACTGAATTCTTAAACATAAATATTTTCTGAAATAAAATAGATATTACGATTATATAAAAACATTGTTATTTTGTAAATAAAAAATTATACTAGAAAATAATTTTCTTAAAAAAATCATAAAGTATGAAATCTAAATTAATTAATAAGTATTAATTAAAAGGTACAATATAATTCATCCTTTTTATTTAAATAATTAAAATGAAAAATAATTATTACCTTAATATTTTTAATGAAATATGCTAGTTTTATTAATGCTTTAAAAATAAATACTTAATATATGTGTGAAACAATGCGAAGAAAACTGAAAATAAATTACCGTGTGATTAAATTAGTTAGTAAATTTATTTTTAAGATTCATTTAAAGACAAACAACAAATATACGTATAAACTAATAAAAATCTAAATAAAATCTAAATTTTATGTATTTTAGGGATTTTCTACATAAAATTAAATTTTTTTTTTAGAAAAATTTGATGATGCATATAACATTCACTGTTAAAAATTTTTCTATTATAAAATCAACCTTATGTCAAAAAAAATTATTTATGCTTTTTTATATATACTTTAAAGGCCTCTGTTTTGACATAAAACTAATAGTAAGTCTGTAAATCTTTTTTTAATTTCGTTTAAAATAATTCTGTTAAAGCGTTAACTACATTTATACTTATCTTCCATTTCTCGTAGAAAATTATTAAAAGCCATAAAGATATCTTACTTTTTATCAATTTCGTTAATGAAATTTGAAAATTTTACACGTAAGACTTAATACGCATAATTGAACGCAGTCGTCAACATTCACGATGAAGATGGCATTTGAGAGTACAGTCATAAAGCAATTATTGCAATTATACAGTCCAGAATTTGCCAAAGACTTTTAAAAATATTAAACATAAATAATTTAAAATCTAACTCAATTAATTAATCTTATCATAAGAATTTAATAATTACAAATTAGGACATGTATTATTGCTTTTTAAACAATAAAACTTTACCATTAACTTCTAATTATTAATTCTCATCAAATGATTTTAAAAGTATTTTAAACGTAATTACCTAGAACTATAAAAAATTTTTTTGTTAGTAACTTATGCTAATAATTGAGCATGCAATCAGTAATGCAGCTTTTATATTAATGTACAAATTAATAGATTAATTTTTATTCATATAATAATCCAGATATGTCATCATATTTATTAGTCTATAAAAATGTAACTAAATTGGGCTTGTAAATAAAAATTTACAAAAAATACAAAATGTATTAAATTTATTAATTATATTAATATAATTTAAAATTTCGATTGAATCACGTATAAAAATATAGAAAAAAATTCGAAACTCTCGTTATAAAAAGGGATCAAGTTGTCTCTCTTAAAATATCTTGATATACATTGCCCATGAGATACTGTGAATTATGGAAAATATTGCATTTAATATGAAATTTAGAGAATGACATACAATTTAACAATTTTGTTAAATTTATAGTAAAAAAAAGTTAACAATCGGTAATGTACATTAAATGCCTTTATTTCAATTACTTCTTGGAAGAGCTTATGAATCCGTCAAACGGAAAAATAATTATTCCTTACAACAACAGCTTCATTTATTAACCTGTACAATTATTTTGATTCTAAATTTATACCTATATAAAAATAAAAACACTGCAAATTTATTAAAAACTTCAGTAATTTTAAAAATAATTCTAATTTGGTCATTTGCAAATTTAAATTACTTTTCCTTTTTTATTAGAACTATAATTTTGTGTTTCTACCTGCTTTCATGTATAACGAGTATAAACTAAATTCGTTAACTTATTTAGTTTAGTTAATACAGGTTTAATAAGAAATTTTGCATTTAAAATACTAAATTCTGCTAACATTGAGTCACATATAAACATTTACAGAGAATTAAAATATAATGCATAAAATAAATCACGTTACTTAATAAAGTAACTTTTCATATTTTCTCAGTTTTTTAAATACATCAGATTTTTAAATTTTACTGTTATATAAAAAAAGTATAAAAAGTCGATTATGAAAAAGTTTTAGAAGTTTTAAGATGCATTAAGAGAATTATGAGCATTATGAATGATGCATTATGAGAAATTCAAAAAAAAATGTATTACTATGAACAAAGTTGAAAAAAGAGTATTAATACCTCTATTTATTGACTTAATAAACTAAATAAAGGTACAGAGCATAGAGACCAATTTTATAACGAATTATTCGATCTACGTTATAATAAAAAAAATTTTAATTATACTAAAATGTGTAAAAGATATTTTCAGATTATTGCAATGGAATACTATTTAAAAATGGTATTTTATAAGTCATGGATTTAAGCATTGTTACCAAACAATGAGTGACTCTGGGCCATTGGTATAGAAACTACATATGAAAAAGAATCGGCTAATACCATATACAAATTGATATTCGCAATAAGCAAAAAGCCTCGGGGTCATGCTTTCGACCACTCATACATCGCCCGTGGTATAACTGTGCTCAAGATATTGAATAACGGTCATCCACAAAAGAGCTGCAGGTGTCGCAACCTTCCATTTTACGAGAACTGCAATACGGGAAATGAGTCCTAGCTTGTTCCATTTAATGTTTCTCCGTCTCGCTTATCGCAACTATAACTCAAACACGTTTCCTCGTAGTTACAAAAGCTTCTCAGCTATTTATCATGTTTTCCATGTCTCAGTTTTTAAAAAAATTCGTATTATTACGCGGCTTGGATGACATTACCTACGTTTAAACCGTTCTGAAATTAGCAACATATCGATTTATTAGCAACATTACATTATATTTGAATGAGTGTAATCCTTTTTAAAATAAATTTTAATCCATAACATAAGAAAAACAATTTACATAAGTGTTGCGTAATTTTCAATTAAGATTTATATAAATGATACGATAGATGAAAAATATATTTTATATTTAAAGATGCATTTGTACGATTATTTTATAAGCCTTTTCAACAGGTTCTCATCGGATAAAATTTTTCTAAAAAGTACAATAAATATCTTATTAATTATCTTATTTTATATTTGTAACATAACGAGGTCACCAGAAAAATTTACGCAATCATAAATTGTATATAAGTTAATTATCACACGTAATTATAATATTACTTTATATATTCATGTACTGAAAGTGTGCTAATGACATATAATGATAGACGTAAAAGAAGTATATGAATAGAATGCATTTATGCATGTTATGTTATTAAAATCATAATATAATGGTTTCATTAGAGTAGCATTAAATCGATAAAATGGTACACGGTTGGAGGAATAATAGAGTAGGTATCTTTAAAAAGAAATTTCGATTAGCACATTTCGTCAATACAATTTTAGTTTTATAAAAAAAGTCATTGTATTTCAAGTGCTTTAAACAATGATTATATTTTTTTAGTAAACTAATATAAAAGTGCAAGAAAAATTAATTGAATTTACCATTCTGCTTTTAACATAACATTAAACAAATATTACAAACGAATTTGCTGAAATTTTTTCAAATAATAAAAATCAAGTGTAACATTAAATTATATACTTTATACATTTAAAAAATACAGAAATGCAAATGATGCTATAATGAAGAATTGTTTGTAATTCATGAAAAAACAGGAATTTAAATTACAGGTAATTAACTAAAATTTGAATTACAGACTATAAATTATAAAAAAAAATTAATGAGTTTCTAAAATTGTTTTTAAAAAGAAAAATTAAACATACGAATCAATATAAGAATGAAACCTTTCTTTCTCTAATTTTTTAAACAGTTTTGAATGTAAGAATTTCTTTAAATTATAAAAAACATTGATAGCTATACATTTCCTTTAACTATTTTTCAATATTCATTTATTATATCAGAATTGAATACTTTTTACAATAAAATAATAAACCGTAAAGTTATTTTTAAGTCATCTATTAGAAAAAGTTTGTTTTGTAACATAAAAAAATATTGTAAAGTATAAAAAAAATATTCATAATTCAATTATTTTACCCTATTTATGCAGTTTTTTCCAATAGTTAAAAGCATTGTGGTCTAATCATAAAAATAATACTTCTAAGCTGTATGGTACTGATATCGCCTCGTCTAATTATTAAAAGTGAAAAAACCATGACTAACAAATGTAAAACAAAAAAAATATGTAATTCTATAAAGTGAGAAAGAGAGACTGAGAGAGAGGAAGGGCACAAGGAGGAAGAGTGAGAGTGAGGGAAGGTGGGACTGCGATAGAACGAGTGAGGAACAGGGGAGGGGAAGAGTGAATTAAAATGCGTGTGAGTGCCTTTCAATCAAATGAACATGCGGGAAGACAAGAGTATATATAGCTAGGGAACATAACTTTGTTGTAATGTGCTCAACCGCAGCTATGGGCAATTATCGGTTATAGTAAGCATTATGAAATCAAGAAAAAGACGGACACGAGTATAAAAGAGAGAAAGAGAAAAAGAGAAAGAGAAAGAGAGAAGGAGAGATAAAGGAATGTTTTTATATAATTTTTTCTAAAGATCCAAACACAATTGTTTAAACAGTTTGAAATATCCTGTTGCATTTAAAAATAATTTTTATAGGTGATTATTTGTTGTTATATGAAACGGTCTAACTTGTAATCTCTGTTGTATTAGATACAGCAATATTTTAATGGTAACGTAAAAGAAAAGTTTATTGTAACAATAAAACCAAAAAGCTATCTTTTTTCACTTTACATTGTTTGTGTTTCTTCTTACTTAAATATCTCTAAAATAAATATTGAATAACACTGAAAATAACTAAACATTTTTAACGTTGTTATTAACTGCATAATATTGCTTTGAAATATGCAATAGTTATTCAGTTCTTTAACATTCAATTAGAAATAATTTTAATACATAAACATATCTTTCACCGATAGAGTTATATATTTAAATGAGTTGATAAAGATAGAATTAAATTTATGATTCAGAAACTATTCTAAATATATATTTTTTTTAATGAAATTAGTTCCTATAATTTAAATTAGTTATTCTAATATAAGAATTAAAGTTAAGCTCTATAAATGTCATTTTTATACCTTTACAAATATTTTATAACTAATTTGTGTATTATGTATAAGATGTTTTTTAACTTTATGAAATCATTCATCTGAATAATGCTGAGCAATTTACGAAATACCTGTTATATTATAAACGAATTTGAAAATTAAATAATCATGAAAATTAAATTGCATTTAATAAATTAATAATGGAATAGTTAAAAGATAACAGAGTAATATCATAATGCTTAGTTAAAACGAAAAGCAACAGAAGCATCAAATTTCCTCGAATAATGCTAAGTACAAACGACATCATATGTTCAAAGTATTCCATCGCTAATTCGTTGAGACGAATAACGAGAAACAAAATTCTGTCATCTCATAATCGTCAAGTCCATTCTGAAATTAGAAGTTGGAATGATGCAATATCAGCTACACAACCAAGTAGTAATAGCACATTTCTCTAGTAAATTTTCTAGCCTTATCAATGGAAAGTGCCGGCAAGTCTCTGCAGAATGGTCAATCGGTTTCGATCTCCCATAAATGCACACGAAAGCCTCGTCAAGTGCAATCGAATTGCTTCCACCGACAGATCACAAGCCAGAAAGGATCTCTTACGGGCAAGCACGCATGATAAATCCGACCCCCATAAGAGAATCGCATTAAATCCAGAGTCAAATAATGAGGGATGGCGTGGACAAAAAAGTTCCTCTCCCGTAATTAAATTTCACGCGGAAAGCCATTTGTTCGCTCTCGCTCCTTCTCTTTCGCCTCCCTCTCCCTCGATGTGTCCTCCAGCCTCTTCTCTTTGCCCCGCTATCTTCTCAAACCTCGTCCCCGACACCCTGTTGCGCTCTCATTCCTCCTCTTTCTCCTTCCTTCCCCTCGATGTGTCCTCCAGCCTCCTCTCTTTGCGACGGTATCTCCTCGAGCCTCCTCCCCGACACCCTGTTGCGCTCCTTTGTTACGCTCAGCGCCGTCTAATGGAAGGAAACGACGTGTAGTCACGATTCAAATCGTAAGGCACTTTCGTGTCGACTTAATGCGCCGCCGGGAAAAGCCGCGACCCACGCTTTCTCGTACTCCTTCTCGTCTAATATTGGCGGCTCGTATCGCAATACCGCGATTTTGCGGATTATGCAATTTTCGTATTGCGCTTCTATTTAATGAAATCGAGAAACATTGGTTACTTGGAATACGAGCACATACCCAAGATTCGAATTGCCACGGGGAGATATAAGAGTCTAAGTTTTTCAATCTTACCGGATGGATGGTAACAGGTAAAATAAGTCTAGAGGTATTTTTTCGCGACCTGGTAAGATATACACAGTTTTGTAGAAACGTTTTCTGATCCCATCTACTCACCAATGAAGAAGTAAAGTCTACATATAATTACCGTATTGATTGCCTCTCACTCCTGCGACATCATTTCGCATTAATATTCTTTTATGCGAATCAAAATGAATGCAACCAATTGAAAAATATCAACATTTTTATTCGGATAATTATTTTGTGACCCTGCCCAATTGAAAAAATTTAATAAATTTGAAATTTAATCGCCAAGGTATTATTTATTACACAATCAATATGAAGTTACGATGCCCAGTGTAAATGTCGAAAATTAAGCATTCCCTTTCGGTCGATTGAATTTTCCTCTTACGGCAGAATTTCGATTGCAACATGATTTGACGAGGATAGCCTTAGCATAGGGAAGTCCGAGAGCTGGATGCATCGAGACATCCACGAATATAAAACCTGTCGTTGTCCAGTACAGGTGTCCCGACATCTCCATTTATCTCTCGTTCCCCGCGTAAACATGAAAGTTAGCGCCGGCTAAAGGACGGGAAGTGGAAAAAGGCGAGGCGAGGTGATTTCGCGCACACTGCAGCTAGAATAATGACGCAATCCCTTATAATATAACGTGGGAAAGGTTTGCGCAGGTTCATAATCCAAGGAAATATATGACGGCCGTGGGTGTACGCGTACGTGTTTACTAAGTATTCACCTGGCGCATTGCAAGCAGCCCCAAGAGAATGCATCGCTATCGCGAGGGTCTCGAGTTTATTTGTGTCTACTGTGACGCGCTGATAAAACGAGTAGGAAGCCAGGCATTCTCGAACTGCGGGAATGCTTTGAGAAGCGGGGAATTACGAATTTAGCCTCAACACTTAGCGCTGCATTCATTTAACCGAGCTTATATTATACTACAAATGTCACAATATGTCATTACATTGATAAGTCGACGATTGCATCAGCCGTGAAATTCGTTCTTATCGGCACGATAAGTTGATTACCTCTTGCAGTACAATGAATAATTTATAACTATTAATTTGCTGTAATAGACAAATACTTACACACGTAATATAGTCGTTTGAAAATTAAGGAATTTGAAAAATTGTATTAAACTCAAGTATTTTTTTGTCTACCATCATTTATCTTGCAAACATGTATTTTATACGTATTTTACAATGAAACTGCAAATATACTGATTTTCTTTACGTTTCTTCAATGTTCAAACACTTAAAATATGAGTAATTACAATGAAACATACAGCATACTTTCAAAATAAGTAATTAGATTATAATTTTGAAATTCATAATTCAACGAGTTTTAATACAAATGATCTAACATCCAGAATTAATATAAAAAACTGTGATATTCTATGAACAAAATTGAATAAAATATTAATTAATTTAAATATATCATGGCTGATAGAGTTTATGATTAAAATACGTTTTTTGTATTCAAATTTAAAGCCAATATTTCAATTCTTATTTTCGATGAATAAATTTTTCAAAGAAATTGTATTGAATGCATTGATAAATTTTTCTATCGGGCACGAAGACGCATTGAAAAATCTCAAATCAGGATACGTCACTGGAAATTCGAAAAAATTTGCATCGCATTAAATTGATGATCAATCCTATCTCTACAGAACGTTAATCATCAGATAATGCAATAGAAGTACACATCAGTGATAAAATTTTCGAGAACTTTCCAATCCATCAGGTGCAAGTCACACATTCTCGGTGCAGCTGTCAGACTGGTTATTAAATTCCAACTGCTGAATGAAATTGGAAACACTGGATATATTAACTTTTTTCTTAGTTGATACTCTGAAAATCTGCACGTAAGTGGATTAAAAGTAAAATATTAATCTTAAAAAAACTTACATGGTTTATAAAATATTGGATGCTTTTTAAAGATTTTTGAACTAAAGAATGAGACTATATATATTTTTTGTTTACGTACTTCCTGTCCGACAAATAGGAGGTGAATAATGATGGTTACTCTTATTGTTGATTTATGCTGACTATCAAATCATAATTTCGATTAACTTTAAACTTTAGTATATAAAAGATTTATTCCTTTCAGTACATATATACGTATACATATATATATATATATGTGTGTGTGTGTATATATATATACACATATATATATATATATATATATGTGTATATATAAATAATTTATCATATTATGGTAGTTTTCGTGTTTCGTAAATAATGTATTACATTTTAATGATAAAAAACTTTAGTATAATTTTATAGAAAATATAATAATTCATCTGATAAAATTATTAATGATAGGATCAAAAGAAAATAATGGTTCATGTAATTATAGTTCTTACACTGGTGATTTATCAAAAAGTAATTAATGATTATATAGAAAGGTTTACATTTTACTCTACTAATTAATACCAATTTTCTAATAGTAATATAAAGAATATGGAATAATTTACATACTACTGTATTTAAAATATTGTAATATTACAAAATTCTTTAAAAATAATATCATTTTCATAAAAAACTATTGTTATTTATTTATTATAAAAAATACTGTTAATACTAATTAAATATCATTAAAACATTTATTTTCATTACTCTTCACGCAAATTGTCAAGGGCTTAAAGTTAATAATTTATTGATTTCCAGAAAATATAAAACCTTGTACTTTCATGGACATATCAGTTTCGTAATTATTATTACATATTTAAAAAACTTACCAAATTCAATATAAAAAATTACCATATTAAAGCATATTATAATTTTTTTATAATAAGCTTAGTTCTTACTAAACTGTATAATGTGATGTTTTATAAATATTGATTCATAATACAAACAAATAAATATTACATTAACATTATATTTTTATGAGTTTTAAGCATTAAAATGAAGTTATGCAGAATAATATCAATAAAGGAATAATAAGATATCAATAATATTATTACTAATAATAGTAATTACTAATAAGCATTTTAATTTAAAAAAATTATCGAAATGTATATAAATATATATATGGTGAAAATATACATTTAATATTGGGTAATATTTAATCTTATTTAGAAAAAATTATAATTATATTTACATTGTTCTAGTATACATAAAGTGCTTTGTAAGCATTAATATGAAAGAAATGTATATAAAATCTTCAACATGGGTGAAGTGATGATCAGAAATCGCATTAATTCGCAAAAATAATCCTTATTACTGATTGTAAAGTGCGATTCTCATTTAATTTGCACAATTTCACATTTTTAATTTACCTAAATGTCTTTAATTGAATTAAATCTTTAAACGTCAATTTTTAATTAAAATGTTAGATAATTTTTTGTTTAAAATTTCTTTTTATTTTGGAATTAGTAGGATAAAAGTGTTAAAAAAAAAAATTTTTTTCTTTTTTCCAAACAATTGATTGCATTTTTTAGTCTTATATAAGAGAAATATATATGTTTATAAAAGTTCAAAATAGCTTTAAATTCTAATGAAGTCATTTTAAATGATTTTTTTTATGAAATTATGAAAATATAATATTTATAAAATAAAAACAATCAAAGTTTTCAAAAAATACGTTCTAAATTTACAGGTAAGAACCTATCATTTATATATCAAAACTTTTTAGTTTTCTATATGCACCAAGTGTAATTAAACAACCGTTTGTTTTTTTATTGTTAATTCTCCCATCATTAATATTAAATAAAACCAAAAAGAATATATCTTATGCGAACTATCGAATATCAACAGAATCGCAATTGTTTTGAATAAAATAGAAACAGTATATGATGTGTCGATTCATCAATGTACATAGAAATCAAAGGAAATTTACCGTAAACAATAATTGTCCTCTATTTTTTCTCGTTATTGATGTCGAAAAATAAAGAAGTTGGTAGAATAAAATGAAATAAGTGATATTTAAATATTTCATTGTGTTCATTAAAAAATATTCTGATGCTACCAAGCAATTTACATCATTTTTCAGCTCATACTTTTATATCAAGAAAAGATGCAGTAACAGTATACATCCTAATGTAATTTATGTGAATAATATGACCAGAAGAAACGCTACTAAATCTAAAGCAAAATAAAGAATAAAAGACTGTATCAAAAATTAATTAATATATTGTAAATACGAATAAAAGTAATGGTATAACATAATTAGTAATTAAATAAAATACATATAACATTTTTATACAACGCTTGTAGAACATTTTTGTTTTTGCCCTGAACTTATATTTTCATTTGTTAGAGTCAAGAGCAAACAAAAAAAAACTAAGAAAAGATTAAAAATGAACTCACCATAGATACACGTTAAATGAGTTATTTAATGGTATAATTAATATAATTTTAACAACAGTTATGTGTTATGCCAGTTCTTATAATTAAATTCTCATACAAAATGTAATCAAAATGTAATTCTTTAATACATTTTTCATAGGAATTTAAATGTTTCTTTGAATATGAATATATTTATACATAATTGCACAAGCTTAATAAATTATATAGTAAAACTATAAGATTTTTATAATATGGAAAAAAACTGTAAATTATTACATTTAAAACAATATCATTATTGTACAATCGTGAGCTAGTTAGAATTTTTACTGCAGTTTGAGCAAAAATTGAAAGCGTTCATACTCTTAAGTTATTTTACACGCAAATTAATTCAATTGCTAGTAAATAATTCTTGTTTTTTTTTCATTTGAAAATAAGGCTTGTGCAGTTTGAAAAATTCTATTTAAAAATTTTATACTATTTTCAACACTCTAACATCAAATTCTTAAGCGATAAAATAAGGTCGATTTGATTAAAATTCATAATTGATTGAATAAAGGGTTCATATATATTATTTTTGAGTAAATTTAAGTAAAAATATTTGTATTTAACCTATTTATTAGAAATTGAAACTAAAGAGACATTTATATTTAATAAATTATGTTATTGAAGACTTATTATTAAATTTATGTGAAAGCCTTGGGTTACATTTAAAAAAATATTTTTTATAGTGTCATTGAAAAAAGAACGTACTTTTTAAAATGTTATCAAAATTAGAGTTCCTATTCTACTTTATTTAGATTATCTGACAATGAGATTCAATTAAATAAAAATGTTCATATTATGCATTCGAATGTTTATATAAAATGCATACTTGACCAAAAAGGCCTGTAACATTCTATAACAGAATAGCGGAAAAAATCACTATAAAAATGTTGCTATTTGCTGCAATCATTGTTTTGAAAAAAATTAAATCTTGAAGTATACAGTTTTCACAATATTAAAAATTTCAATTGATATTGTAATTTTGAGCGTAATCCTTTCTAGAAGAAAAGCATAAATTTATTTAATCATTTATGTTTTTTATAAAAAAATAGTTGATATAGCAAGAACATTATTTACAATGAAAAACGGCTTCACGGTGTTGAAAAGGAAACGAAATATTCGTAAGCTGGAGTAATTTAAATTGAAAAACTGCAAGAGAAAAGATGATTTACAAGAGAAAGTGTTGTAAATAAAAAAAATTTACGAAGAGCTGCATTGATCGATTTGATCCAAGACTATCATCGAGCAGGTGGTCGATGAACACCGTGACTCAACTTTTCAAGTAGGTTATTCTTTTAAGGTGCAATCAAGCGAAGCTCCGAGAAGATGTAAATTTAAAATAAAAAACTAGCACAGTAATGAATATTAAGCGGTTTTTCTTCAAAACAAACTGAATAGATTTACGTAAGGCTTGAATTTATAATAATATATAAACCTATACTACAATTGCGTTAATTTATTTTAAAAAAAATTATTATATTTTAGTATTTTATAATAATTTATATTATACTTATGTATTTATTATGTTTATGATTTTTATTTTTAAGAACAGCGTCTTATAATATTGTGGTTTGATTAAATTTAACCATTATACATTTATAGCATTACAGTAAAAGCAAATTAACAGTTTCCTTGATTTTACTCAAAACATTCTTGAGTGTTGAAATGAATAAAGTTGGTGATAAACGAAAGAGAATATATGTACCTGATACGAGTGCTCGTACAACAATAAATGTCATTTATTATTATGCATTCAAATATCATCATAAATTTATTAATGCGGGTAGAATGGATTGCATTTTAAAAATTAGCCTTTCTGTAAATTTTCTGTAAACATTTCTTAGAAGGTATTTTTCCGACCTTTCTTTTTAAAATTCATTTTATCAATACTTAACAATATAAGATTAATCTAATAATATAACAATATAAGATTAATCTTAACTAAAATGAGTATATTACCCAAAAATCCTATAATTCCACGAAATTGCTATTTATAAATGTCTAGTACATTAGCAATAAAGCGAGTCCCGTTCATTACGCGGCTTGTTCATAACATAGAGAGGAAGACTAGCGTTCAAAAATTGAATATCACCGATGACCTTATTGATAAACGTTTGACTGTGCTTTTGTTGTCTCTTCCGAACGAAGATGATCATCTCGGCTTTCATAATACTCTAGAAATGAAGAATAAAGCTATCGGATTGCCGAGTAGTGCTTTTCTCTTTTGCAAATCATTGCTTCTGCAAGTTCATACACTAGATAACGTTGATGATATTTATCGACGGAATTTTTTATAAAAAACAAAAATGCGAATACAAGAGATTTTTAATTTCAACTGAATGACATGATTTTTTTTATCAATACAATATACGCACAACAGATGACTAAAGGGCTCGAAATTTTAAGTTCTAGCTTAAATTCATGGTCTATGCATCTTTAACAATAAAGAAAATTAACAGTGTCGGTAATTTAATAAAAATTACAGAATGTTGAGGTATTAAATATAAATCAAATTATAAAGATTATATTCTGATATTTTAAACTCGTATTAAGTATTACTCATATTATATTCTCGTATGATTTAATTATATAATTAATAAAATTTTATTTTTGTAAATTGACTGGTTTGCTTTTAAATTGCGATTGATTATATTATTTAATTTACAAATATTTAAAATACAAATTGAACGAATATAATTAAAATTTATTTAAAAAATATTGTTCTGTGAGATGTGTCTTAATTCATAAATTCATTAATAAAAAATATTTTAATGCATAAATATTTTTATAGTTTTAATTAAAGTAGGATTATATTAAAGACTACAGCGCAAAATAATAAATGCAAAATAACTTTAAAATGTTTTCAATTCAGCTAAATAATTTTTTAAATACAATAATTAGACAATGACTAAGAAATAACCTCTCGTCTTTATCTCTACATGTATGCATATATATATTAAAGCATGTCACCTAATTTAATCTCCCTCTATAAAAGGATTATAGTAAAACATGTCTGAATGCATCAAGTATAGTGATAAATAAAATGTTTATTCTTTGTAATTAACATCGCTTCTGAAACTTAAAAAATAACATATAATTACTAAAACGAGAATAAATAATATTCGTATTTATAAGACAATCATCTTTGATGCATTATCTGCATTGAAAAGAAGAACTATTATAGTTTTATAAGCTCCTTAATCCATCAATTTTGGTTTCCATATACCTGTTCTTAAATCACTTCCCATTCCCATGATTTAAGGAACAAATTGAATCGATTAATTCTGATGGCGTCGATATGCAACCGCTCACCTTTATTACTAATTCTTCAATTTTTCATTATAATTGTTATTGCTTTTGAGGAAAATTATTTTCATATAAGCAACATTTTCAACTTGAACGAAATCTAGTATTAATAAGTTCCACGAATAACCGAAATGGAGGCTCGACGTCACACGAGCAGCATCGTTGCGAATAAATTGACGCTTGAGTCCCCGTACAAGCCAAAGCGGGATCAAAAGAAAAGCAAACGGAGAGAGGAAGAAGAGTCAGTGAGTCCAGAGCTAAAGCTAAGAACCAAGGTCAAGGTAGACTAATCGTCAACCCGTTAACGCGTTAAAATGCACATAACCGACGTGGCCTACGTCATTGCATGCAGAACGGCAAAACCGAAAGTAGTCGAACCACTTAATTAACCTCTACCCCCTGACAGACAAGTAGTCTGTCCGAGTTTGTGAGTCGCGCGCGCACACGCGTACATAAGCATAAATAATTCCACTGGAACGAGCTTGTCTAAGGTCGAAAGTTTGGCTGCTTATATAGAAACTATGGATCAATCACACATGGAGCTCAATTATAAAAGCTAAGAAATCATACGAGTCATCAGCAATATAATGGATGCCTGAAGATAATATCCCATTTTATTTCTTCCAATGGTGAAAGTTCTGCTTTTCTTTGCGACTTCGCTAGAGTCACGATCTTGCGTTGAACAAATGAGATTCGCACTGGACTGCATTAAGGCCGATAAATCACTCGCGAGCTTGCTCGAATTTACAATGTAAAGCCCAGTGAAAGAACGGATAAGCAAAAAGTTACCGCTGCCTCTTTTTCCCCGATAAATTTCGTTTTGCTTGTGCTCGGCTCTGTGTAAATATTTATCGGTATCCACACCTTGACTTGCAATCATGGTTTTGCTCATTTCTTCCAAAGCAATTATTTCATCTTATTGTCATCTTATAAATTAATTCAGTATTTCAAGGTATCAGTACGAAACAAACTTTTATGGTCCAGTTGTGTTTTACTAAAAATGAAATGTCAGGAGTCTTTAAACTTACTTTCACGTAATAAATAATGTTTTTCAATTAATTATGCTCGGATCTTGAACACCACTGATTCACAATTGTCACTAATGCTTACCAATTTTGCTATAACTTACATATCATCACGATTAATGTTTCCTCAGCAATAGGATAATTATATTTTGATAAGCTCGATAGAATTCCAATATAATATGTGTGAACGAATAACAAGCAGGGAAAAATTAAAATAATTTATTGACTAAACTCGATAGTTGTACTTTTTGAAACAATTTTAACTTTCGAATAAATGCTCAATAACATTGATGCAGTAATGTTTTCGATAAATTGTGAAATGAGAAAATATAAATACGAACTATGTAGCACAAAGTAGATCCATTCCTTTTTCGATAATTGGGCACAGTGAAAACGAAGTAAAGACGAGTTATTTGGAAGGTCATGAGCGAACCCCTAATGATAGCCATGGCAAATCTACGCTCCTCGACTAGTTAATCCTCCAATGTTCTAGGAATCCGTAGATCCGTATTCGCCAATAGAGTCAGGGACGAGAGCTAGGAAATAACCTGGATCCGGGTGCATAAAGTAAAGCTCACGGAAGTGTAGGTCAAGCCAGACCGTTATCAGGCTTTCTCTCTCATTGCTAAGCGGCCATTAATCGTCGTCGTAGAAGAAGGCACGAGTTCCCGAAAATCCTTCGAGATTTTCCTTTGGTGGTAGGGGGTGATCGGTGTTTCTTTCGCGACACTCTTCCTAATAAAGTTTAGCAGTTGTAGGTGAGCGAATTTTTTTCGGGACACTGCTTGGCGATCCTGTATACCCAATATATAACGATGAAGAGACCGGAATTTCGGCAAGATTTTTCACCCGGAAATCAAATGCAACCAGCTTATACTCACGTAAGCCCCCGCATAAAGTGCTCTTGATTTAAATGTAGTAATATCTACTTAGACTCCTCATCCACTATTTCTTTTGCAGTAGCAGTTTCGTATTCGATGTTTAACGTGAGCCACGAAATAGACATTTGAAAGAATGCGGTTTGCAGAAAAACGCATTCCTAAGATAAAATATTATACGTCCCTGCACCATGGCAAGTGGTGTTATTTTCTTTCAAAAGACGAAATCCTATTTGGACAAAAAAGATATCTTCTTATGTTAAGCTTCATTGCAAACGACAGCTTCATCTTTCGCTGATCTTTGCAAAACGTTATTCGAAAGGATAACGTTAGTAGCATAATGCGAAAACCCGTTTTTTATAAAGAAATTCAGTTTAGTTGTTAAATAAAATGTAGTTTTTAAATTGCTGAATTCTATCTTAAAATAATATTCGTTGAATTCAAGTAACAGTTTTCGTCGCTTATATATATTTTTACACTTTTTTATCTGTTTTAATCATTTTAACAACATGTTATAACATGTAATAACCTAATTCAATAAAAATAAGACAAATATAAGATGCTAGATTAAAAAATCATGATTATGCAAAATCATTTAATTTTTTTTATAAGAAACAAAAATTTTTTAATATTTTTCCATATGATACATTGACTCATATATTATTTCACTATGACTTTATCTATACGAGCTCCAAATTTTTCTACAACAGCTTATATCCAGAAAATACTTATACTACTGTATCATGTATAAATTATGTCTTTAATAAAAGTATCGGAAATCATAAATTGATTTTTCTCAACAGGAAAGATGGGTAAAAATTAATTATTTTTAGCTTGCACAAGATGTGGTTTTCCGAAACAGCAATGAAATTTTTTTTTAATTACATAAGTTTTTATTATTAAAAAAATCTTATTACTGCAATGCACATTGATGTAAAAAATTATCAAAAAGGCTCTTGAATTTGAATACATTTACTTATCTTACAGATTTATACATTTAACTATAATATACTAAAATTGATCAAATATGGTCATTGAACTTCAAATTTCATGTTTTTATAAATTGCGACTTTAAAAACTTGTAAAAAAAATTAAACAAATATAATAATTAGTATAAGTAAAGCTTATAAATGGTTTTTTTATTGCCAATAAATACTCAGCGAATCATTAGGTACGATGCTACGTGTAAAAACATCACTGATGAATTTCACTTTCTAATTGCTCACATAGGCAATGCACTTGTTAATATGAAAACAATGTAAGCTACTTGAAAGCTGTGTACATGCCATTTCAAAGAGAACATCCGCTTCCGTACAGTCACCACTGAAAGGGGATAAACATTTGCAATATATCGTGGATCAGCCGTACACTGCTACGTGCGCGGGCATCTTAAAATTTGATTAGTTTACCTCGCTAAATGAATGCGGCTCATTGGGTATGCGTTATTGTTCTCGCTACAACAAACTCTTTTGCTCTTGAGGCACTCGCGAGGCTATGAAAATTGTATTATAATTGTAATCATATACTTGATATGTATTCAATTTATGGTGCATTCGTATACGTACGAGTGGCAAGATGTAAATGATAAGCTTTTTACTGACGAATTTGAAATAAAAATTTGTGAGTATGAGAATGCGGGTGAGCAAAATAAAAAAAGGAAAAAAAAACTTATTGAATGTATAAAAAATATCAATCGATGTATATTCTGTTTTTTCATTCAAATTAACTGCTCTATGTAAATATTTAGGCAGAATTTACGATTAAACAGCTTCATGTAATAAGCCATACGAGTAGAGCTCCAATACTTTTAAAATATGAATTTTTATTATTATGAATTTTTTACAGTTTGTAAAAGAGAAAGTAGTTTCACAGAGAAAATTTTTTTTTTTAAATTACTCAAGGTATAATGATAGTTTAAGTTATTTAGAAACTATATATATAGATATAGATAGAAATTATATATATAGATGCATATGCATGATGTCATTAGTGCTTTAAAGTCTAAAAGAGCACATTTAAAAACTTCATGGCTCAACTCCATCTTACCAATTGTATTTTCGTTTCTTAATATTATACGTCTAAATAATTATTTATTTCTTACCGCATAATAAAAAAGCGTGCATTGTTATTAAGAAAAGCCGCGTATATAATGAACACCAGCATTGAACGTTATTTGACGTAAGTAAATTTATAGGCTCATCACGTGCCAAACGAGAATAAAAATGTATTCGCATCGTAATCGTTGATTTATTTGAGAATGGCAAGACGGGAAATAAGATGCCAACAGGGATCCCGGATTTAATATATTTTGACGGCAACTGGTAATTTTACTATTCATTATCGTGACACGGCAAGTATAAAAGATGTTCCGCACTCGACAAAACATACAACCAATTTTTAAAGAGAAACGCGAGAGGTGGAGACAAGCATCGGTCTCCAGTTCCCCAGTTGTAGAGTTACTTTGTCCCCTGTTAATCTTACGTTTGTCCTCCCTTGGGAACATAAGTTGGCATATCTGCGACCCCGCGGTATCCGTTTCACTAGCGCCTCTATAAGTCTGTAAACGTGGATATGTTGCAATGCCTATATACTCGATGCTACAATTCTCGCATAAAAAAATTCCCTTCTTTTTCCTGACATATCCATCCTTGCTTGTCATGCACGTATAGAGCCCGGAGCGCCTTTTATTACGGCTTAGGGAATAAAGCTCGATGATATCGTAACAAGAAAATAATTTAGAAAAAAGGGAAAAAGAGAGATAGGGAAAAACGAAGAGTGACATTTTACCCTCGAATGATATTCTACATTATTATGGGGCGCTGGAGGTGATTATCAAACATCGGTCGACCCCGACTTAATTTCTAGAACAATCTTTATGAATCTGAGGTAAAATTACTAACCATCGGTAACAGGAATGTAGCATCTATTACAATTTTGAACTATTCTTACTTGATAGTGATGAGAATTCGAATTCCAAAGACAATTATAATTTACTTATACGCACAAGAATAAGCTAACTATATTCTATATTATTTATTTTGACCAATGAAATTTTCAAAAATTCAAATCATATGCTCCTACGTAAACTGCTAAATACCATTATTCTTAATAGTAATTCCATTCTGCATTAATCCAAATGAGTAACATTAATTTTAATACAAATAATTATACGATTTTTATATTTTCAGTATATCAATCGCAAAAATTAATACGTTGAAGCTCTGAACGAAGTCTGATGGTAATCACTTTCTTGACAACTTATGAGGTCTTTGTCAGAATTATACTCTTTAACCATTTTCCACGAAATATACTGATTATCGACAAATGTTTTGTTATTGCTTTTCAATACATAATCGAAATAATTTCTAAATGAAATAGCTATACAAAAACATGTGAGCTTCCTATAAAAAAAATTTACTTATGTTTTTTGCTTTTATTATTAAAAAAAATAAATAATTTGTGACTTATCATATGATATTAAAATCATAAAATACTCACCTATTAAGTTTGTTTTAAATTAAAATAAAACATCTTTTTAAAAAAATCAGATAGGATGTTCAATTATAGTTAAAATTTTTTAAATTATTTATTAATAAATTTAATTTAACAAATTTAATTCAATGATAAAATACGTAGAAAGATGAGATACACAACAGAGAATTTTTCTTATTTATGCCTTCATGGTCGTTTCATAAATATCAAAATTAGGCGAAAGTTGAAGTTTAATAGCTCGCTGATGTTTTCTAACATGACCCAAAAGTTTTCACAAATACTAAAGAGAAAGTTAACTCAACGACTTCACATCACCTTTTAACCGTATGATTATTCACGTTTTTGGCTCAATCTTAAAGCCTATCAACAATTTTAAATTTTAAATTAGTTCTTAAAAAAAGTAACCAAATAAGATTTATAATTTAAATAAAACAATATCTAAACATTAAGCAATTCACTTTTATGATAATATTGTACAATTTTAATGTTGCAATAATGCATATAAAAAATTGTTTACAAGCTACTTTGAATGCGTTTGTATTTTCTTTTTAACATTTTTTCAACAAATTTAAAATAAAGAATTGATATATAGAATTGAATATGTGTAAATTAGATAAATTGAGGAAATATCGTATACTAAATTAATACAGAAAATAATAAAATATATCTATCTTAATTAAACTCCACAGTTATTTTTTTAATTTTTAAAAAATTTGAGTAATGTTTTTGTAATTATAGCAATAGTGAATTAAAAATAACTTTTCATACACAAAATAAACTATGTTTTTATACATTTTAAAACAAAATCTTAACCAAATATTAATTATTCCGTTTCAACAAATTCTAAATTTAATGAGCTATGTTTTATTGATTTTTTATCCAATACACATCGGATGTATGATATTAGAGAATAACATCCTTCGTTTTCTGGTTCTTAGACGTAGACGGAAAAACGTGAGCACTAAGTTTCAAAAGCGGAAAAGTGGATAATCTCTTGATTACAAGGCAACGATAATGGAAATAAAGTGAAAAAAAGAAGGAGAGAAAGAATTTCGTGATAAACCTACTTTTAAAGATCATTCTAAAAAAACTCTATAAATTTAAAAGATTATGAACGAGAAATTCGGAGCCCTAAAGTTTTTAGTACAGGATCATAATGTTATGATGAACTCGGATTTAAAATTTGAAATCGACTCTTTTAATCGAGGAGTAATGATGTTTTATCTATAAAAAACGTGACTGTAAGTTTTTGTAGTATAAAAGTATACCTCATAATGAAGAAAGTGCGTTAATGGCACAATTAAAAGATGAACGTTTTTATTTATAACATTCAGAAATGCTTTATCGGTAAATTTATAATGTTTTCTATGAATATCTCAATCGATGTGCTTTATACAGAATGTTGTATAATATGATTTAATATTATATTATTTAAAATATTACAATACTATAATTGTACAATAATATAATTAATAAAGTGATAAAATTAATATTTTTTACTAACATTGATAAATATTTCACAAATGTATTTTACATAAACTATTAAACAGCCAAATAAATATATATGTAACCAATGATGAAAAAATATAAACATGTTTCATAATATTACATTTACACTTAATTTAGAAAGCTTCACAATACAACTTGATGTTTATAACAGTAAAAATTTAACTTTGAAACATGTGAAGTTTTCGAAACTAGAAAATCTGTTCATGATACTGATATTATGTAAATTTTCATTAAATATTTCAAAAATTAAAAAAAAGAGTTGTAAACAAGAGCAAAATTCGAAAACTACTCAAAGTAAACGATTACCTTTAAAACGAAATTGCAAATTAAACCACCAAACAAAAATACGTAAACGAATAAAAATGGAGAGAAGCTGAAATTTTCTACATACTACCTCACTTCCTCTAATAATTCTCATTAGTATTACAGTGCGAACGCCAGCATACTAATATTGTAAAAACAATATTGCACATATATACTTTTCTCTTCTTGTATTTTTTTATAATTTCATGTCATATTTACATAAAGAAATACTTCAATAAAATATTTCTGCTTTTAAATATGCATTATATACTTCGTTTACAATCACTAATACTAAACTCTCCTTGTATTTATACAGATCCTTTTACTTTTATATAGTTTATCTTTTAATATCTATAAAGTTACTAAAGTTACTAATATTAACTATATTTTAATAGGTCGTAATAAAAAAAACTAGTGCAGCCAGAGAAACTTTGTTAATAAGTGAAAACATTTCTTAGAGCTTAATCGTTAAATTTTAGAAGAAATTCAATGTAATAGAAACGAAATTTTATGAATTGTTGAAGAATATTATACAGTTTCATGATTCGAGATTTTTTATGCCTATACAATTATGAAATTACAATATTATTATATTATTATAAATTAATCAATTTAATTTATAATTAAAATTATTAATAAATTTAATTATTATAATTAATAATTAATAAATAGTATAAAAAAGTAAATCAGAGATTTTCAAAGTTAGGGAGAATGCTATAAAAATGTAACGTTTTAATAGTATTTTTTGTTATGAAAATCTTTTGTTTTATTTACAATTTTATTTTTTTTGTAATTTGCTTAATTACAATGACAGATAATAAATTTATTATTAATACTTACAATATATATATTTCAGAATTAGGTACGTTACTTAATCTATACATACCTAATTCTGAAATCAATACTATACACTATTACCTGTTCTAAAACCCGGTTTATTCCGGAAAGACATTTTATGCATCAAATAAGAAAAAACCCACATTAATTATTACATTTACAACAGCTACAGACATAAATCTGGTATAAAATAATAGTATTATCAGTTTAAAAGTCTGAAATAATTAACGTTGCTTCAAATCATTTTTTTACAGAAATATTTGAATTATATTAATAAGCCAAAATATCTAAAAGAACTGTGTTTTTATTGCAATTAAATATAATTATCATATATTATTCTGTATGCTTCTAACGACATTGCTCTAACAACAACGTCATCATTGCTATTTTTTATTGCAAATAATAATTAAAAATTATAACACTTATTTCTCTTATTTTGAATATAATAATCAATATTTAAATATAATTATAATTGATTATTTCGATTGGTATACTATAAATATAATTTTACTTAAATTTTTTTTTATATCTGAGTTGTTTATTTAACAACAACGGACATAATTATTTATCAAGTAATAAAATCTTAAGATATGTAAAGCTTAATTATGTAAAGCTATTAAAATTTCGATCCTCAAGCCTAATTTATAATCATCTTTAAATAAAAAGTCTAGTTTTATCATTAAGCGATAATTGTTAATGATTCGGCCAGAAAAATAGAAATCCTGGGGGAAATCAAGGCCAGGCTCGTATTTCATTTGAAACCTAATGGCTTTTAGTTCTTTCAACTTTAGAGCGTAATTCATATCTGTATTCTGGCAATAATAAAAGAGTGAGAAACAGAGAAGAAAATAGAGTATGGTAATGAATGAAAATTAAATAAAACAAGAAAGCCGGCATTTTTACTCGTGATTCAGAACGAGGTCTTACCTCAAAGAATCCGAGTATATCATTACCCATTAGCGCCGCTTTTAACGAATTATCGAAAAGCTCGTTGCGCATACAGAATCTTTGCGAAGGGGCCGCTTTTATAAATGGGAGCCGGGATTGCTACTCGGATATCCACTGACTTTCTTTGGCTTTCTAATCCAACAGACTCTTCCAATTCTTGACCTGCAGCAGATTCACTCGCATACATCGAATCGTTTTTTAACAGTATTGTGCGCGATTGCCTCCATCGGCGGCAGCTAATAAATTTCCAACTTGATAAAAAGACAAGTGAGGGTTTTTCAAATTTTACCCCCTAAAATCTTAGAAAATTTTGTTTAATGGATCATAGGATAATTACCAATAAAATTAAATTGCACTGTTGTGTAATTAGAAATTTCATCTATTTCAACTTTCCCCATTTTCATCCATACCTATATACTATAGTTTCAATTTTGATTATTTATTTTCTTTCAAACTTATTCGCTAGCTTTTTTACAGTTAAGTTTCAGACTGTTGCAGCATTAAGAAAATGGATTAAACGACTTAAAATGATCTTTAAATTATCGTTGACGAAATTTTATGCTTGTCAAATTGCATATTTTTAAAATGAAACATGTAAATTTCTTCTTTTTAGTAGTGATAGAAAGAAATATTATCGGTATGTAAGAAGCCAAGTACATTTGATTTAGTTATACATTTGGTCACTAGTAGAAAGTAAAACTCATTTATTGTTTCAAGCTTTTATTATATCTTTAAAGAAAATCATATGGGCACAATTTTCACAAATTTTTAATATAAATTAATGCAAGATAAAATATTCTTCACTCAACATATTTAAAGTTCTATTCAAAGTTAAAATTTAAAACTATCAAAGTTAACTCATTAATAATAATATTGGTTGGAAACAGGCCCCTGAAGAGAAAAATTTCTTTTTACTGTAACGATTCCCTTTCCTATTGAAAATCTATTAGTTAAATTAAAAATCGTAGCTTTACAAAATTTAAAACAACACAACTTTTTTCTTAGCCATAGTTCACTAGCATACACTAAAGGAGGATTTCCTATTTAAAGTTGAAATCGATTTATATTTTACCTACTAATATTTAAAGTTGAACTCGATTTATATTTTACCTTAACTATTAAAACGAATGTGGTTAGAAATACAATATATTTAGTATTGATATAAAAGAAATAAAGTCAGTTACAAAATACTTTATTTATTAATTTATTTATGTAAGCCAATTCAAAAATATTCAACCATAAAAATAAAAAATGTTCAAAAAATGTTTTCATATCTAGACTTGTATCTAGTAAAAGCACTTTTGTACAAGGTGAAAATAGTAGAATAGCACTTTTATGTCGATTCGATGAGTTCGTGTTCAGAAAGTTTTGTGACTTGTCCGACTTCATAGTGTATGAAAATTCAAATACACAACACTAGAAGAAATTTACAGTGACTTGTATTACTTTGTTACAAACAAAAAATTAAACATACAATATAAAATTTTTTTAACATATTTAATATAATATGGAGCTTAACACATTTCGAGAAAATAAAATTAATGCATCGTTAAAAATTATTTCAAAGCTTATGTGACTAATACATTTTTATTATTTTTATTTTTCATTAATTCTGTCCACCTTCCAAATTATTCGCATATAATTATCGTGCGTGTATCGCTAAAATAATTCAAATTCGAAATTTTCTAATTGAATGTGTGACTTTTTTTATAAGGAATGAATCGTTTATTACCCATGATCAGTATAATTGAGCCATAGATACAAATTGTTCAAGTGATTGGAGATAGCCTAAATTGGGTGGCAAGGCAGAAAGTATGACAGTGAAACTTGACTAACGTCAACAATGGAAAAGTCTGCCTATTTTATTTTTAATTCAAAATTAAAATAAATTGTCGATCTCATTTGCTTTTTTCAATGTAATAATGAAGTACACTTCGAAACATTTATATTCCAAACAAAAATATGTTGATTTTTTACGCTTATTAAATAAAATAAATGTTAAGACTTTTATCAAATGTAATTGGTTAAACATAGTTTTTTTAAATCCAAAAAAATGTTCTTAATTACTTTTAAAAATAATACTTTACTGACAAAAAAATCAACCAGATAAATTAAAATATGGCACACGTATTTTTTATTTCGAAGAAAAAATGATAAATACACCCTTGAAATAAAGGTGTTTTATATTATATATATGCATATATCGGTAAATCAATTTTGAGGAAAAATTTTAAACCTGTATCCTTCTACCATATACATGCCAAAAATTTTAATTGAATACAATTAAGTATATTAGTACTTTAAAAAATTGCTCATGACGAAAATTTTTTCATATGCTTTTAAAACTAATCTTTTTAGAAAACATTGTAAGGAAGAATCAAATGAACATAAATATCAACTAAATAAACAAAAAACACATTACTTTATAGAATGAGTATGAAAGTAAACGTATTTATTAGTAAGATAGGTTATTTTTAAAATACGAAATATTTAATATTAAAAAAATCACCTTATACTGATTAGATGTAATAAATATGTAGATGTAATAAAATATATGTATCGCTTTTCATATAAGTACGAAGGCTTCGTATGGTCAATAAAAAGAGAATTTGATTTAAAATATTTTTAAAATTTTAATTTTTAAGATAAATAAAATTTATCAAAAACGGATATTATAAAGAATATCAAAATAAAGCAATAATATGATGAGAATTTTGTGAAAGTTAAGTAAAGGTAAATAAAATACGTTGAGTATTTTATGTTCATTAAACCAATATACACTTAACCTAATTTTTTTATAAAATATAAAATTTTAATTTAAGTAAAAAAATAATGCACTGATTCTTATGTTTAGAATTGTTTTGGTGATAGAAAATATAAATAAAAACAATTTTAAATACTGTTTATTTTATACAATTAAAACATTAACTACATTATAAAATACATTGATATTTTTAAAATAAATTCTTATTAAGTTGTTGAAAATTTTATAGAAATTAAGTTTATGTTTTATAAATTAAAGTAATACTAATTTTTTATTAATTAATGATTTTTAACGCTAATTATAAATTTTATATATTAGATTAAAAAAAATATAAATATTAACAGATATTATGGAATCTCTATAGTATTAAATTAACATAAATGATTTGATCACATTCGTAATCCTAATAACATTCTTAAGAATCGTGTATTTATTCATTATCTTGTATGTAAAACATAATATGAATAAATATCGAAATACAAAATAATGAATTTTACTATTTACATAGCATATGTAGTAGCAACTGTAATTTGATAAAAACACCACTATTATTTATACAATGTCAATACGGATAAGAATACATTTAAGAAAATACAAATAAACGAATTTCAAAATGTTATTATAAATTTTAAATAATTAATAATTTGACATTACTTAAAAACGAAGTTACCAGTAAACAATAAAAGGGATGCGCATCAACAGGTAACCATTTTCAAAAATACACTCGTTTACTAAAAAATAACACAGCCCAAGAAGTTGTAGAGGCAAAATTCCCTTCTCTCTCGCAGATTTTTGGCATATCTAGCATCGATTGATTGTCCGCGAATATACGGACGAGCATCCATTCATCGAAAGTTAAGGGAGAGAAGCGATGCTTCCGACGCTCAGTTAGCTCACCTCTCTTGAGCCACATCAACCTGAGCTCCGAGATAAAATTGAAAAGACCGTAGAGACTCGCTTTCTTATCTCGTCTTCTATACTTTTGTCTTGGCTAGGGCAGCTTCCTTTGACAATTCGCTCCCGAGATTGTTATTCTTTTGTGCAAAATAATCTCGAGCCCTCCCGCGGTATCTTTCAGTTTGCATCATCCAGTATTGTATACACTTTTTCAACGCCTTCATCTGTTTTTTATCTTCGATTTACATGCTGTCATCGTATTTACTACCAGTTTTAAAGCAGTTTCTCAAACTTTTAAATGTCTACCTTAGATGATAAGGAAATTCCCTGAGTACCGAGTATCTCTATACAAAACCTTCCTGTCAAATATTTTGTAATTTTTTTTTAATTTCAAAAATAAAATGGAGCTAACGTCGTCGAAGCTATAGATATTTAGAGAAAAATTCAATATAACATAAAATAAATAAAATCTGTTTTTTTTTTTTTAATTTTATACCGATGACTATGAATTTAACAAAACTAATACCTTATGAATACGAATAAGTTTAATTTATTTTTGATGTAAAGACAAATACGAAGGCTTAACACGAGTAGAAATTACTTTAAAAAAACTATTAGCATAATCATTTACAAAAATTGTAGCTCCAATAATTATAGTGTTGTATATAAATTTAAGTAATGGAATATTTTTTTGGCCTTACTTAATAATAATCCAAGGATCTAATTTTAATTAGTACATTGCAGAAATCACTATATAAAAAATCTTGCAATTACTTTTTGAAAATTATAAAAACAGTAATGAATTACCTTAAAGCTTGCATGTAAAGTTTAAAAGCTATTAGTAAAACACGATTCCTGAAAATAAATGTTGGTGTTCATTTATGAGAACTGGATTTACCTTTCCATACTGTTATCGAAGTAACATCGGTGTAAGAGACCATACTTTACTTTCGCTCGCTTTTCCAGTTTACAGCGATACCAGAATAATAAAATAAGGCGAATAAATGGAATAAAAGTATATGCTTATTGGTATTTTTTATTGACAAAAAAAATTTATAATTGACTTTTATAAAAAAAAACTTTATTTATAAATTATTATGCTTCCCTTTAATATAGTATTTCACGAAAAACTGTAACAATTTCAAGCTGTAAATATACAACCAAATGAAGATACATATAGAATAATTATGATGTGACAAATTTCAAATTTAATTTATAATTTACGTGATATTATGTTCATTCTTTATAAATACAGTTATGTCTTCAAACGTAACGTCAAATAAATCTGTACAAACATTAATTTGATGATTAACGACTTTTACTTAATATTTCATCTTACATTATAATATTTAAATTAAAGCACTACTAATTTTTTTTTTTTTTTTTCGGTTTGGAGGAATATGAAAATCCTGTAATCTTAATCATTTGTACAATTTTAAAAATTTGTAAGGAACTGTTAAGCTTATTTCATTTTTATGAACGACAAGAAACATAATAATATTATACTAAATATAATACTTTGACATGTAAAGAATCAAATTGTTTTTTTTTATTATTATTAATTGAAGGAAATTTTCAATCATTTATCCATAATATATATGGATTCATTGGATAATGTTGCCACTAAAAGTCAAGTAACAAAAATAGAAAAAAAGAAGGCTTAATTATGCATGTATTTGAAAGTACGAATATCAATTTCAAAACAAATGAGCCTCCTTTCGAGTATCAATCAACGAGAAAAATCGAAATATGTTCGACAAGAGTGAACAAAACTCGACAAGAGGCTCCCTGTTCCTAAGGTAATAAATAATACAAGTTTAGAAAATTGCGAAGTTAAGACCAATACGTAAATAAACCTATAGTTTAATATGTATATAATTATTCGGCTCCATATTATTAGCAGATATTTGTTATGGAAAATTATCGCAAATACGTAGCACGTAAAACAGAAAAAAGAAACGATGTTTTTTTTAAATAAATAGTAAGGTGAGAGCACAAAATTCCTTGGCATAGAGAAATCGATAGGGAATAAAAGCACAAACAATCTCAAGTTCCGGTAAAAATATCTCAATATATTAGCAAAGAATAGGCTGCTTTACTTTCACCTCCTCCATCGAAATGAAACACGTGCACTCGTGTGTAAATTGTACCTAATCTATATGTCCACCCACACATACACACCCACCTGACCCCAATTTTATAATTTAAAAATTGGATATTACGCAAAAAGCAAAAAAAATTTATTATGAGGAACTATTAATTTTAGATTGATTTGATAAAACAATAAGGTGCTTCCATACTTTACAAAATACCGTAACTTTGTTAATGGATGATATAACAGACCGTTTAATTTTTTTAATTTCAAGTTAAAAGGATTGTATGCAATATTAAAGAGTTAATTCTTAATCATTTAAGATGTTTCGCGAATATTTATAGTACCCGTACGCTTTTCATTTAATTTAATTTATTTAATAAAAACATTGCGTTAATTACCAATATTTAATTAAGTTTAATTTAACGATGCAAAATATCGCTTAATCATAATCAATTCAATAAAATCGCTTATAAATTGTAATGTTCTGATGGAACAGATTTTTTTTATTTGAGAAATTAATTTATTTTACGCATTTTACAAAGTACTGAATTATGGATTTCTATTAAATGTCGGTAATTAAATAGTATAGAAGGACTTTTAATATTATATTTCAAAAGTTTGGTATTTTATATTTTTTTGTTATCAAATAATGAGCTCTCTAGAATGGATAAAATCACGCAATAATTTTGTTAGCACAATACATTATGATTTATTTGTTACAAAGTCTTTTTATCTATTACAACAATTCCTAAATAATATATAAACTGCCATACAATTGTTCTGTATTGATTGATAAATTATGATATGCTTGTATATTCAATAAGCAAATGGGGTTATATGCCTTAAGTGTTCTACTGCTACGGTATAAAAATTACGAACTACAGTGAAAATTTACTATATAAAAAAATTATAGAATGGAAGTTACACTTTACGAGATACATCGTATGATATTGAGTAATGATGAAAAATTCAAATGCATGATAAAACAAGAATTTATTGTTTTAAACACTGTTTTCAAAATAGAGAACTGATTATAATGCATTAGTTTTCCATTCAATTCAATGAGCTGCGATTCACGAAGCTTATATTTATTAACATGAACGCTACCAGAACTGAGAATATGAATTATGAATAAAAATGTGACTCTTTTGTTTTCAAAAACCATGTACTGTTTACCATTAATATGTTAATAAATTACTTTCTTATTTATAATATAAATAAATAATAAATACACTATTTGCATATACCACGATATTTTTCAATTTTACAAATAATTATAATTTCAATATCTTATAAAAAAAATTATATTCTTATAATTCAGTGTACATATATATATAAATAATATATATTATTCGAACGGTAAAAAAAATTATTTTTCCTTTGCATAAAAAATTATATTAAGTAATATTAGACACAAATATTGTAAAATTTAATTACAACTATTTTAAAAAGATTTTACTAAACCAAAAAAATTATCAAGTGGAATTACACATATTTGTCTATGCATATATAATATTATTAGCATATAGTAATACTTAAATAATTCATACCTTCTGTATATACATAAACACATTTTTTATTTTATTTAAATAATTAGGTATTAAGATAAAGCATTTTCTTACATTTTTTTTTTTTTCAAATAAATAGTACATTAAAATTAATATATATTTTTAAATAGGCAAGCTGATTAATCAAAAAACAATTATTACAATTATTGTGCAAGTAAATTCATTTCTATTGCTTTTTAAGAATTGAATATTATCATTTGACAAAGTATGTGCCAATTAAAAAATAGACTGTAAAAAGGAATGAAATGATTATTACGAATCTGATTGAATAATATTATTAACTTAAATAAGCATAATTTGAATAATTTGTTACAAATTTTAATATTCGTAAAACATGGTAAAATAAATCAAAGACATTTAAAATAAAATATAATCGGAATTTAACAATATTTATAATATATTGAAGTTATCGCTTATTATATTTACAAATTTAATAATATAACAATGCATTGTATATTTTTTTCTCACATGATTACTATGTTAAGATTAATAAGCTTAATAAGTTCTTAGTTTTATTAAAAATAAAGAATTTTCTATAAACAATTATTTTGTATTTTTTATTGAATGCTAGAATAATTTATGAACATGTGGCGGCATCTCGCCTCATACTACAGAATGATAATATAGAAATCACGTTGGTAAAATAGATGATAACTTTGCCAACTTAAAATTAAAATTACCATTGATTGGTGCATGTTAAAAAACATTTATTTTAGCATTACAAAAAATTGCAAATTTCAGTAAATTTATTTATTAAATATGTTTTTTATTAAAAACAAAATATTTAAAATATTTAATTAAATTGAAAATATTTATTATTTAAAGCAAAATATTTAAAAATAACAACTGGTTTTTTTAATATAATTTAGTATTTTGGTATCCTATAACTTAATTAGAACATTTATAGAAAGCACCCTTGTTTGGTCAAATAAATTTTTTATATTATTTTAAACATCATTTTACTTTTCTATGCAAAAAAAATAAATTATTAATAGAATAAAAACAAATTTGTCATAATGTATTAAAAAAAGATGGTTAATTAGTATTCCTAAACGAAATGATGATGTGACAATTAATATATACAGAATAAGAGAATTTATAATTAAAAATAAAATGACTTACCTTGTAAGTTGTCCAGCATATATGACAGCAACTTGTGAGTCCCTGATGGTTCTCCATATAACGCCATAACCTCTTTACTGAGAGGATTTCCTTGAAGTCCTAACACTTGTAACTGAAATAACTTTCCCAATTCGTACGGTAAAACGCGGAGGAAATTTTGATTTAACAACAATTCTCTGCAAAAAAGAAATCAAAAAAATATTATTTAGACTTTGTACATATTGTCTTATTATTAATCCTATATCTTAGCAGTCTAAAATACAGTCAACCAAACAAAATATGATTACCTGTAAACAATAGTTACTGTTTAATTAGTTAATGTAAGCAACCAGATACTCGATACATTTGCATTATTTAGATTTTGTAATATGTTTTAATAAAATAATTTTGAAGCAAGATGAAAAAATTGACTAAGTTTATAAACTACAAATTACTACTTACAACTTTTTAATAAATGATGTTATATTAAATTATTAATGAGTAATTTTTAATTATACAATAAAAATTATATTTTCATAAATATTAATGAAGAAAATACATTACAAAATGAAATTTAATATAAATTAAAAGCTTTCAGAACAAAAAAAATCATCAGAAAAGTTTTTCTGAATATATTTCATCTTTAAACAAGGTTTTATTTATGACATTTTTAAAACAAATAATTCTTTTATAATCACAAACTTTACATTTAAAAATATAAAAAATGAAAAATTCTTTTTCAAAATAAATATAAAAAAACTTATATGGACTAAATAAAATCAGAACATTATATCGATGTAACATTGTAAAATATGTCTAGTCCTAGAAAGCATATATAATTGAGTAGAGATTTTTAAACATAAGTAATATGGGCTCTAAATGAATAAAGAAAAAAACACTGAGATAGATAAGATCACCTGAGGTAGATGAGATCCCCTAATTCTGCAGGCAGACTACGAAGTTTGTTGCTACTGAGATCAAGCGCTCTTAAATTTGCTAGGCGACCTATCTCAGCAGGTATCCTTTGCAAGTTGTTGTCATTTAGATACAAAGCGGTGAGATGGGTTAGCTGCCACAAGTTTGGGCTTAAATTTCTTATGCTGCCTGTTATCTCCAACTCCGGCCAATAAGATTTCTTCCCAGAGTTAGCGTCTTCCGTGGACATGATAGTATGCGTACGACGCGGGTTGATAGCTTCATACTTGTCCTTATGGTTTCGGGACATCCTAAATCCTTTAAAAATAAAAGCAATTAATTATTAAGTGAATTGCGCAACTGACTAGTAACCTAAGTACATTTTATTTTAAAATAATTGTACCAAACCTCACTACCTTACCAAATATAAGCACTTTAGGCAATGCTTTTAAAAAGTTGTACAATAAATGATAAATAACATTAGTGAAATTGAGAAAGAGAGAAAGATGGAGAAAAAGAGAAAAGTAGGTTTGAATTTTAACAAGAGGAAGTATCAATGTTACATGCAGAGATATCCTTTTTGGTAACTGTAAAAGCAAAATCTAACCTATGTAGAGAATGGTGGAATGTTTAGGACAGGTAGCACAGTGGATGGCATTGACAGGATTAAGGATATATTGCAGTTGAGTAGACTCTTGTCGTACGAGGCATACAAAGCATAGCGATATCACTGGAGAGTTCATGATAGGATGGAGCTCTGACAAATCCTTGTTTCACTCTTAAGGACAGATATCATTTGGTGTTTAGAATATCGACGATGAACAACCAAGGAGGGGATCAAGGTCTCTAAAATTAACGATGGCATTTAAATTAATCCACTGATACAGACAAGCTTCAGTATTGGACACTGTTGATTATAGTTAATTGCTAGTTAGCAGTTCAACGAACCTCTCATGTCTTTGTCAACAAAACATTCTTTAAACGAAAATGCACAGGACATGTAGGAATGACTTTAAGGACGCTCGAGTCGCGCGGCAAGAGGTCGGAGGTATAGAAAGAAAACATCGATTCTCTCGGTCTAAGTCACAATGGAATTGGTCACTGCCCGGCCCACTACTCTCAACGCCTAGTCGAGTTTGACGCTGCAAAGCTCGACTCGGCCTAACCTAAACGACCGACCACGACGATATACCCGCGGACTCGAGCTTCCTTCTTGGCAGCCTGCAAGCCGCAACGTCGTCCCCGCGACGTCGAGTCGAGTGTGGAGCCTCTCCTCTAGTCCTCGTTACAGGGTCTCGAGCCCGTGAATCAACAGCTACAGAAGAGGCTCCCCGACCCCAGGCAGCCCTCAGAGTTCCGCTGCCCCCGTGACCGCAGCTAATTCTCCGGTGGTGCCAGTCGGTGCTCGCCCGGGGTACACTCGCCGCCGGCGGCGACGACGACGACGGCGGGGGCGGCGGCGGCGTTGGCGGCGGCGGCGCCTGTACACAGAGGCTTGCACTAGACGGATACGCGGCCTACGAACCTTCATCTACCTCTCGGCGAGAGCACGTCCCTAGGGCTCGCAGGGGATGCCGTCGGCTCGGGCTCTGTCCGCTACTTCGGCACTCGTACCTCCGCACTGCCTTCCTCGACTCGCGCGCAACGTTTTATCGTGTAAACAATGCTACCCCGACAAACACAGCTACTCCATTTATCACGACCAGCACTGACCCCTCGCACCGTCCGCGCAGCGAACTATAATATCGCAAGTCCTCGGCTCTGCCGCGATTGGCTGCCTCGATCACGAGTTTAGCCGAGCAGCAGCCGACGTCCGCACGAGCGATGCACCCAATGCCACTTTGTGTTTTGGCTTTTTCGTGCGGGATCACCGCGGTTCCCTCGCAGCCGGACACAAGCGTCGGGAGTCCGAACTGCCCGAAGTTCAACCTCCCGGCGGACGCGATCGGGATCGCTCTTCAATGTCAAGCTACGAGCGATGACTGATAATCTAGCCATTCTAGAATCTAGACAATAGGATTTGATATTTTTCCCGCCATGAGTGCGACTGAAAAACTGGACACTGGAACTACTGGAAGAAAGTCACGCAATGTTTTTATTATGATAGTCGCTTCTCTAATCTCTATAGCTACTACTGCACTTGTAGCTGCTGTCGAGGAACGTCGAGGCACTGGAAGTTCTCGAGATTAGCCATTGAGTCGTTTAACCTCTCGACAATACTTAAGTGCCTTTCCCGTTAAAAATGTAATTATAGTAATGATACGATGCACTTTGATAATGCATAGCATGAAATAAGCGTGGCATTTGTAAAAATACTGTCTATTGTCGAATCCAAGTAGTGGTGATAGCAGAGCGGCTTGCGTATGCAAATTGCTAATGGTATTTGTAAAAGTTGCTTGTTCAACCTTATCGTTGATATAAATTCAATCAACAACGGCTACTCCACCTCGTTCCCTATTCGAATATTAATAAATTTTATCTTTCCACTTTAAACTAATTTCGTACAAATTTGAAATTTTACCTAAATTCCATGAGTTTCTTTTTGGTAAATCCATGAAACTTTTAGATAAATTCTTTCGGATAAAAAAAGTAAATAAGAAATATAAAAAGAACAAAACTACCACATGAGGCTTCTATCTCATTCTATTCATGTTTAATTAATTTAACGTATTAATTTTTGTTGTAACTACAAAATTTTTTTTTAATTGATATTTTTAATAGCGTACAGCTTTCATATTCCGCAAGTATTACTTCGAAACAAGATCAATAATAAAATGGCATCTGCAACAAGTAAGTTTACGCTCGTATTCTATTGCTGTATTAAATATTACTATTCATTGTCATTTATTCAAATTCAAATTTTGAGTAGTACTATTGATACATTATTTTAATGATTGTCAATAAAATCAAAGCAAAACTGAGGTTTTTAACAAATAATACATATTATCTCTTAAATTATAACCTCAAGAATTCTAACTAGACAGTCAACTATAGCTAATTATTTAATTATTCATGGCAAAAAATATTAAAAATTATTTTTCCTAATTTTATTTCAATTTATCTTTTAAAACTTTAATAACAACGTTAGCTCATAAATTATTATAATTCATTTATAAAAATTTAGGCTGTTTTGTATACGTGGATTTGAAAATTTTAGTATTATTTTCAATTTTAATTTAATATTGCTTCTATATTAAATTTATTATTTTTACAAACTATAACAAAATTTTCAAATGCAAAACAGCTTGAAAGTTTTCAATTTTTAGTTTGATCAAAATTTTCATATTTATCTAGATCTCAAAGCAATTGCACATGTTTTATTTGTTAATTCCAAATATTTTACTGTTATAGGTGTAATTTATAACAGTTTAAGTTTTATTCACAAGTGTAGTTTATCAAATAGTATACTTCCTGGATTAACACAAGTTAGGCATTATGCAGCTAGAAAAAGTACAAGGGAAAAAGCAAGAAAAAAGAAAACTATGATAGCAGTTAAAAAGTTAACATTAGCTGACAAAATACAACGATCCAAAAAAATGTAAAATTATACATTTATTTTTTACTTAAAATGAATTTCAATATTTCAATATAACTCCTACCTATTGTCAATATTACTTTTCGAATATTAAATTTACTAATAAATGCATTTATATGGCCTTATTGATTACTTTAATTTAAAAGATCTCTAAACAATAAATTAAATTTTTTTTAGTAAAACTACCAACATAATCAAGCCTGACTATCTCAAATATTTTGATGAATCCAAACCTGCATCAATAGATGATGTTTACTTAGGTCGAATGTTCAGATGGAATATATATCCATTTGCAGAAGCTATTTCAAATCATAGAGAATTTTTTCATCCCTCCCTGTATGATTATGAAAATCCACATGTTCAAATTCAAATTGAATTTAACATGAAGGTTAGTTTTAATTGTGGCTAATATAAATTATACTTTTATGGATGCAAATTTATTAAATTATAATTAACAATAAGAATCTTTTAAAAAAATTTGTCAATGAACTTTATGTATTGAAAAAATAAATTCATTTCCAGGGTATAAAAAAACAAAAACCTGTGGAAACTTTTCAAAAGCTCATTAAGGTAAAATACACATTTGATCACGGGGAAGAAAGAAAAATCTTAGCTATTTGTCCTCCAGATGAAGAGATGAAACTTGAAGCTGCAGGTGCTCTTACTGCTGGTGGAATCAGTATAATAAAAGAAATTATGGTAAAGTATTCAAAATAATTAATATTAACAAGTATTATTGATAATATTAGACATTAAAACTTTTGAGGAACAAATAGAATATTAACCTTCATTTTTTATATTATAGAACGGAGGTATAGTATTAGATAACTATGACACTGTCATTGCAAATGCAAAATTAATGCCAGAGCTTCTACCTATTCGAGGTCTATTGAAAAAGAAAACTCCTAGCTTAAAAACAGGTATAATTTAAAAATGACAGCCTTAAATATGATAATGTAATAATTTAGTCTAATGCAAAAGAATTTTTTTAATACCAAGAATATTATTTCTTAATTATTGTAATTCTTATAGTAATCATAATTTTTATTTAGGGACATTGGGAATAGATACAATGCAGTTACTAAACCATCATCTATATGGTATTCGATGTACTGTTATGCCATATAAAGATTTTCCAGAATTTGGTTATTCAACTGTTTCTATAGGAACTGTATGTATAAATAATTATTATGATAAATTTTGTGGGCTTATTTGATTTTGTGAACTAAATAGTGTAATTTAATTTCATCAATAAGGTATTAATTTTTTTTTTATAATAAAATACGCTTTCTCCTTGCAAAATATGGAGGTTATTTAATTTACAATATCATTTAAAAAATGAGAGCAAGAATATAATATTTATATTTATATATCTAAAGAGTTCATTACCTAATTATTTTAAAATATTCTAATATTTTTAGAAGTATTTTATATGGTTTATATCATTTTCACCTTAACTTATCAAGAATTTGAGACATACAAATAATACATACAGGAGAGATACTTTCACTTCAACTAACTTATAAATACTAATTTTTAGTTAGATATGGATGTTCAACATTTAGAAGAAAACTTGCAAACCATTTTAAATGCAATAATGTTATCAAAACCAAAAAGATCTGACAGCTTTATTACACGGTACATTATTATATCATTACTATAAATTATTAAATTAAAGTGTTTTTTTCATTACACGAAAACAATGTTTTTTTTATAGAATTCGAGTATTGTGTCCACCATCAATAGAAAAATTCAAAATTGATTGTAATTTATACATTAAAGAAAAAGAAGAAAACCCCCAAGAACAAAAAAATAAAGTTACTGTATCATTAAAATAATACAATAATGTTTTACAAATAAATAGCATTTCTTATTGAAGTTACATGTATGAATTACAAAAAATATATGTATAAATAAAAATTAAAAAATTGTTACTAATAAATGCTCATTTTTTTCAATGAATGAATTATGATTTATTGTTAAACAGTTATTTATTAGGTATATTTTGTTTTATAATAATAATTATAATTATTAATAAATATAAATTAATATTTAAATCCTTAGTTATTTTGCTATAAATTTATATAAATATAGTAAGTAAACTTATTTTGATTATAAGGAACTGTTACATAATATTGTAAATAATTTTTAAACTTACAAAATTGTACATTTATCATACAAGTAGTATAGTAGTCAGTAAGTTAGGTACAAATACAATTAATGTCATTTAGAACATTTTATTATACATATTATAAGACTAAAAACTTGATCATATTTCTTCTGTACAAATACAGTAATACTTTGTCAGTTTCTATAATAAGTAAGATATTAAACAACGAATATTTTTTTTTGTTTACTTTAATATAATAAAATAATTAAATTTTTTAAAGCTAAATTCAAAAATGTATTTTAACAATTAAAATAATTTATATTATAAACACTGATACAATTTTTATTGTATTTTTATATCATAGAAGAAAATGATAATTTTTTATATTTTTTATTGAATTCAAATATATATCATTTGAAAATTGGAAATATATAATTATAGTTTCATTTTTATAAATAAGAAAACAGAATAATGAAGGTTCTCATTAATATAACTAATTATTGCTGTTCTGATTATATGATTAACTACTTGAATTGTTAAATATGCAATTTTTTTTAAATAACATTTAAAAAATACAAACTGTGGGAGATAAAATCAGATCGGAACAGAAAATTTTTTAAATTTAAAAATTCCTAATAGACTCTGTACCAACAGTGGAACTTCTTTTACTTTCATTATGAATTCTATCCTTGAACAAAACACCAGTTTTGTTTTTACATAACGATGGTGTAAGAAGTATATTTATTTTTTTGGAAACATTTGACTAAAAACTCTTATTAATACAAATAAATATGTCATGCTTTTAATTTGAATAATAATTGAGTAAAGTATAATTTAAGAGTAAATTAAACCTTTAAAAAAGATGAAGATTACAAAGAACTTCATAAGTACAGCTGTAAAATTCAACTAATCTGTTAATTTGTAAGAAAGTTTAAAGAATTTTCTAAAAGTACAGTATTAATTTGAAATCAAATGTAGAAACTGATATATTTTTTAAGACTAATAATTATTTATGAAAAATTAATTTTTCTAGCAAAAAAATTGCATCTTAAAATACTTGTGCAAAAACTCGCATAATTACAAGTGGCAAACGTAACAAACTTATGCTATTGATAAAAAAAGTCAATAATAAATGAAACCGTTAGACAAAAAATATCTAAATTGATATATATCAATACTATACTAATTACAATAAAATGATTAATACTATATATCTTTCGTTTAAACGTTTAAGAATCGAAAAACTATTTTATATCCAATATTATTATAATATTAAAATTTTTAAGCTGTTTTGAAAAAAGCTAGTTTTTATTATAATTATGAAGAAAAAGTCCTCTGAATTTTTAAATTAAAGTACAAATATTGAAGATTTTAATTGACAGATGACAGATGACTTAAGAAATATAATGTAGTATCTAGACAATAAGTAATTTATATATATTTATATACATGTATAATATAATATAAGTAGTATTATACTATAGTATTAGTATTGTATTATATAATTAGTATTATATAATAATATAGTATAATAATGTGTTCTAAGGCAGATTCAACGAATTGGCATAAAAATAGATAGTCCATTAGGTTAATTGTAAAGTTTTTTAAATGTGAAAAGGTCAATTTATACAGCTTAAAGTTCTTTTGTGTCACTAAATAAGCGCTGATACATCCAGAAATAGAGTATTATGAGAGGCACATCCATTTATTATTTTATATCACTCACAATTTTTTAAGTTCATTTAACTATATTTTCTCTACTGTATTCTCATTAGTGTTGAAAATTGGTTTTGCATTAAAATTTGTCATTTAACTCGTTGTTTCAGCGTCAAAAAAGAATGTTAATAATATAGTTCTTTTTATTCCTTCATAATTACAAATATGCCTTTTCGATTATTTAGTTAGTAATTTTTAATTTTTAAATAATTATGAAATCAGATGCTGTTTCTTTTGTTTTAGATTCTCAAATATATTTAAAAACTGGAAAATATTTCGGGTTATTTATATATTGCAGTCATAAAACATCTGTAATAGTATGTTATTAAAAAAAAAAATTTATCATAACATGTACCATGCATTAGAATTTCTCTAGCGTATTTTATGGTCAGTTAAATGAAAAACGTAATTGTAATTGTAGAATTTAGAGGTAAAAAAGAAATGTGCGCACTCGTGTTGTGTGCTAATAGAAAATATTTTACAATAATATTTGATACAATACATGGTAAATAAATGTCTTTAGTCGATATAAATGAGCTTTAATTGCAGCATAAGTAAAAACATATATCGTTGGAGCTGTTAAAATAAATATAAATGGATTGAAAAAACAGAACATCTTTTTTATTACAAAAACGTAATTTTAATTTAAGGCACATTAACGAATACGTGCGAATTGTGATTTAATTATTGTGATAATATAAAACAAATGAATTATTGCAGTCTTGAAATATAATTGTGCTCAGATTTTAAATAATAATATTTAAATAATCTTAGTAATAAAAATTAAATTTCAATCCATGTTTATATGTCCGCTTTTTTAACAATATAAAGCTTTATTAATTCGTACATTCCAACAAAAGGAAGAATACCTGAGAATAAGACGAAAGCGTTCGCCGCGAGTCTCGCGAGTCGAGTCGCGATACCGGACAGAGAGCTGTGGGCTCGGCACCGACATCGATATACCAGGAGAGCAGCGGAACTGCGGAGATGGGTGAGCCGTAGTAGGACGAATGCATGTGTGAGCGAGAACTAGATGCCGAAAGGATGGTACAGTAAGTGACAGCTAGAAAGCGAACGTGCGGATGAATGCATGAGCGCGAGTGAGCGAACAAGCCAGTGAAGTGGGACGTGCAGTGTTCGAAGGGCGCGAGGAGCGGGAAGCGCCATGCCGACTAGTGGCAGACCATCAGAATGGGTCTTAGGCTCAAGTTCAACGTGTGCCAGGGGGCATACGCAGCCCCCACTCCCGATCAGACTTTTACGAGCATTTAAGTTAATACTTTCGCTGATATATGCATATACAAATGCGGATGTTTCATTTCACTTTAAATATATATAAATCTACATATGATTAACTAAATGCGCTGGCTTCAAATTTCATGATCGACAAAGGAATATGGGACTTAATATTAAAGTAAGACATACAGAATTTGTGAAGCAACAGATTTTCGGTATTTTGTTTTTCGTGGATCAAAGTGTTCTTATATTTTTATGCATTAATCCAGGTGCTTCTTTTTTTTTAATTAACATAATTAGTAAGTTATTTTATAATACATTTTCGTATATATAAAGCAGTATGATTTTGCAATTTTGAATTGTGATTAAAAAATACGCAAAAATAACTATATTATTTTGGAAATAATGAAATTACGCAAAATGAAGATCTATGATTTACTTTGTTTTTTTATTAATCTTTCCTCGTTACCTTTTAGTTTGGAATCTAATTACATACATATTACTTACATTTGCTATAAACAAAACTTAAGATTCTTCGACACTACAAATTTATCACAACACAATATATAATATCTCGCATCTTACAAACTAACGCATTCTCGCAGTTGCAACAATGCTGCCTTCTCTTAGTCTCTTTCCTTTGCTTTTCCCCGTCCTCTATTTTGTTCTTTATCGCTTCCGCACCTATTCCATTTTCATCCAGGACTTCTTTCATCCCCTCATTGTTCTTTAATCCTCAATGTTCCACCAAAATATGCTCCAATGTTTTTATCTCTTTGTTATATTCTCTGTACATCCTATCTTATGATTCTATCCAATACTATCTCCCCCCCCCCATTTCGTTACCGTACCTGAATCTCGCAATTAATTTTTCTCGTTCTTCCTTTTATTCTTTCCTTTAGATAATCGGGGCGCCTCCTCCGAATTATCTCCTTGCCCCACTCATTATGCTTGCTATGTTTAATTATTTCTCTTCGCTCTTTCCTTGCTCTCTCTATAATTTCTTCCTTCAACTTTCTCTTTGACTATCCTTCGCTCATCCCTAACCTAATCATAACTTCATCTTTTAAGCATTCCTTTTGTTAAGAAAAAACGCATGTTTTCTTAAAGATGACGGTTATGGGAGTGTTGAATGTACGCGTTCGATTAATCGTCGGATCGTATTTTATTTCGCGTCAAGTTTACGCGAAAAAGGTTCGCGTAGGAGCGACCGTTAAAACGTAAGTTGGTCGCGACGAAATTTACGCGAAGTAATAAAGACGATGTTTTAAGAAAGATAACGCTTTTCGCAATGAAAGAAGTCCTTGTGATTAAACGCCCATGCTGTTTCGACCGTTGAGTATTATTTTGTTTCATCGAGCCAAGGCGAAGGAAAAGTGATTAGGTTCGGGAAAAGGGCCCTTTTTCCGAACATACGGTTTGCGTGGGATCGACCGTTAAAAGGTATTTTGTCGCGTTGAGTTTACGCGAAAAAAGAATTATGACGTCTTAAGGAAAATACTATTTTCCTCGATGAAAGGGTTGGTTGTAACGTCCGCGTTGTGTCACCGTCGAAACGATTTTTTGTTTTGAAATCGCAAAAATTAACCGTCAAAGTCACTGCTTCTATGCTCGCGACGGATACCTATTGTACCTAGACGTAGTTTTTGTTGTTGTTAGCCCCTCTCCAGAGTTGGCCTATGCGTGGGCCTCCCACTCTGTACCGAAACAAAATGTAACGAACTAACAAATCTTTAAATACGGAAAATTTGTACGACTTTAGTTAGTTTCACCGACGAGTTTCATTCAAATGTTCCACCCAAAAGTTCCATCGTGTAAGATTTACCAAGGAAGTTTTGAATAAGCACTTATTAAGCACAAAGTTATTCCGAGTCCGCTAGTTTATCCTTAAAATTGGATCTCCTTGCCTACAGTAAAGAGGTCAATATGTAGCACGTATACAGTATCTGTATATTTTGCTCCGAATCACCCCGCGAAAGTAAGAAACATTTTTTACAGTGCAAACTGCACCTTCACGACGTCACACCTTTATTCTTACCTTTCTAACTCTTGTCCATTTACCCAGTTATTCTGTACTCCCTTTTTTATTCTATCCTTCATAGCCTGTTCTACCAATAATTTCTTACTACCTTGCACCTTTTCATAACTCAGTGCTCACTCTAACGTATTTTCACTTAGACTACTACTTTTATGTCTTCCATTACGATGCAGTCCGAACTACACCATACTCTCCACCAGTGCTTTAAAAGGAACCGCTCTCCTTTTTCCAACTATTTCTAAATAGTCTTTCACCTATTCCTCACGTGTTTCTCAGGGTGCCTATCAACTTTTTTAACCTTTGGCGGACGTGCCTGCTAATTCCACCATTTTTTCTGCAACTCAAATCCTAGATACTTGATTTCTTTTACATCTTCCAACTCCATATTTTTCCGCATACCTTTCTTTTTGCTTCTTTTCTTTTTGAATATTAATCAATGTCTGAACGATTGCCTTCTAAAATTCATTTAATCGTTCTACCGTTCCTTATTCTTTGAAATTTAATTCTTTGTATGCTTCCTTATACCTCTCTATACTTTCATCTCTTCAAATTCTTCTGTACACCTCATTCCCTTCCTTTTTTTCTTTCCCGCCCTTGCATTTTCACTCCTCGTTATTTTTACCTCAAACGGTAGATGGTCTGACTACCTTTTTTGCGTGAAGTAGAACTCCTCGACATCCTCGTACCCTACTCCTTTCACTATTGCGTAGCTTATCGTAGATTCCTCCCCTCTCGTTCCTTCCTTCGTTTTCCAAAAATCTGACCATTCTTCCGCTATTTCCTACATTCGTATTTTAATCCCCTCAAAATAAAATTGTCTCCTCATCCATATCCCCTAATTATTTCTATATCACTTTAACAGCTTCTTTCGTTCCTTGGCTATACACCAGTATCGATATCTATTTGTTTCCACTTATTAAACCGTTCTTCAAATTATATACCTCGTCCTTCACTTCCACTATCCGTTTTCTCACTCTTAACAGTATCCCTCTTTTTGCTCTTATCTTCTTGCCTGCATTCACAGCTGAATTATTATTTCGATTGAACTCTACCGGCAAAAACCCTTTTTCCTTACTAAAATCCCTCTCCTTTAGCCAGGTTTGCTTCAAATCTACTATGTCGAATATGGCGATATAGTACCAAAAATTCTTATCCTTTTTTTTAAACTCGACATATTCCAACACAGCTTCTTTATCACTTTGATCTCACCCTCCCTATGCATTATTTGATTACATTTTTTCTATAAACTTCCATACATCCTCATGCCACTCTTTCCATCTACCACACACATATTTTCAGATACGGCACTTTAGATGCTTCTCCCTTTCTTCAATGACTTTTCTCCCGCATAATCTTGGCTTCTTTTAATATCAGGTCATCAACAATATACACCTACTTTTTCTTGGCACTCATAATTCTTCTTTTTGTTTCCCAGCGCCTGAGCCTCCCCAGCGTAAACTTTTTTCACTTTTCGCCTGTATCATTTTCAGCCATTGTTACCTCCAGTTGTTCTTTCAGCTCACTTTTTACAAACTCCCTTACTTTCACTTGTAACGATTTCTTCTCTTCCCTTTTCCACGTCACTCCTTTCACCACTATATCGTTATTACTTACCTTACACTCTTTTCTCTCGCTTCTTTTCCCCAATTCCTTTATCCTGGCCTTCACCTTCTTTCTCCTTTTTCCACTCTATTTCTTCTTAAGATTCCTCTGTTAATTCATACCCCAATATTCTTATTACTTATCAAGAAACTCTCTCAGTTTATTACCTTTTTTCTCTAATGCTTCTATACCGAAGCTGTCCAAGGTGTTCTACCTTATTTTACTCGTGTTTGTCTTTGTTCTTGTCGCTATGATCAATAACCTTGTCACCCAAACTTGATCTCACCATATTTAACTCTTCGCCACATGCTGCGCTTTTTTTTTTTAATCTCCTTAACCCTCTTAACTCTTGCCTTTCTTTAACATCTTTTTAATCCTTATATCTTTCACTTCCTTTATACACCTTTATATACCTATACGCCGATTTGCTGCTTTCTTTCCTTTTTTACACCACTTTACTATATTTTTACCTTCGGCACTTACTTTCACTTACTGGTACTTCAAATCACGATTCTTTTCTCTTCATCACCTTCTTATATAATAAAATGACCATGATGTTACACAGAATTAAAATTTAATTTATTATGAATAATTATATTAGTCATTGTTTATTTTTTAAAATATCTGTGAAGAAGCATTTGAAATATAAACATCATTTTTACATAATTATACTTTGTCCCTAATTCATTTTAGTCACTCCATCAAGCTAATATTAATTATCGTATACAGGCAAGGCAAATTTTCACATAGGTTGTGATAAATGTTATGGTTTTTTACAATATAAATAATCAACTTTAAACCGTTGCGTCCTATATCTTTGGTTTTATTCCAATTTAACACCTTACGCCAGTTTTCCAACTCTTAGCTAAAAGAGTTCCTTTTTTTTTGCTAACCCATACACTTGCATTTCCAGTTGTAAGTGCATAAAAATGCAATTGTCTTTGTTCCAAAGTCCTTATATATAATTATTTCAGCACAGGGAACTGTAATAAATCTGAAATACCCCATTACATATTTATAGCATCAGATTAAGAAACTATAGACGTGTCAATGTATGTGTATGTATCAATGCTTTTACAATTGAGCTCATGCATTTAGAAACATAATAATTATACCTAGTAATATATTACTGTATAATATTAAAATTTTATACTTCTATGTAAATAATGGCTTTTATCAATACATAATTCGTTACAATATGATTCTTATATTCATATGTTATTTCTATGTTTTAATCGTCTCTATCATTTTTTGAGAAAATTCGTTTGACAAAACTTTGCATTTTTATTCAGAATTGCAAGCCACACATAATTGAATATTAAGCTGTTGTGTTCATTTTTATCCATATTATTATTTTGATCATTGCTGATTTGCTAATTTATTGTGATGAGAGAAAAAACATTAGATTTAGCTTAACGATATAAATACAATTACATTTTTAGACTTTTTTTTCTCAATTATGTTTTGAATTCAAACATTAGAATTATTTTATGTGCACAATAACTTATTGAAAATGAAAATGAAAATATTAAGAGTATTTTATAAAGTTGATCCATCTGTTTTCGTTGTAAAGTAATTATTTTCTTATTTTGATGAAAATTCTGTTCAATGGCAAATATTGAAAAATATGATTAATATAAAAAAAAAATTTTTTTTAAATAAATGTTCAAAACACCACTTATCAAAAATATCGTTGAATTGATTATAGGGCTTTATTTTTTCAATTTTTAATAGCATTTTCTTTATATAAACACAGTTTTTTACTCTTATTCTTTTTGAATATCCGCATTTTTAATATAGTCAAAATAAATTCTGAATTTTTGATCTATATAATTTTATTTTAACTAATATATATTATATATTAAATATTTATTTCGTCATAAAATTGAAGATAATTAAGTAATGAAATAGGTGAGAAAAATTTACTTACCTATTAAATAAATATTTTTAATATATCTCCTTGCTTTTGAAATTCAATATTTAGTAAAGTCATAAACATTGTGATGAATAAGTACAAGTTTATTAAAAACAAATAAAACTGTAGTATCTTACTAGTCACTCAAAAAATTAAGATATCGCGTTTGATGATTCATCTTTTGATTTATTTAAAAAACAAAAAACCATTTTTCGCTCACATATTAAGACAATTTTTTGCAACTGACATAATTTAATCGCGAATTTAAAAATAAAATTTCTAAAGTAATCGCAACATTTCATCATTCTTACGTAATTTGTGAATACATATATTTATTTTAATCCATATTAATATAACATTTTATAAGATTCCAGAAAAAATCTTTCTACGTGTTTTTCATGTACAACCAACATTTTTTTAATGTAAATTAGTTATATTTTACCTTAAAAACAAGCTGTAATTAATAATCAATAAGAAAAGATTGACATTAATAAACAAATTAACAATATTAGTTCTTAAGCTATATTTTCTATACACATCGCTTATTTAATTACATAATATCAACGTATGTTACATAATCTATACAAAACACCTGAATTTGATAATACATACACAGATATATATTCGTACAAGTATATATGTATATATATATATATATATATATATATATATATTAGTTATATAGTACTTATTAATTAATCACAATTTGTCTACAATATTATTTATTACTATCTAACCACCACGATTTCTGATCAATGGTCGATTACCTCTTGGATTAATTTTTTCTTTTTTTAATTTTATCAGTATTAATTTTATTTTAATTAGTCAATTTGTCAATTTTAACAATGTTTTTCTGAATTGACCTGTGGAATTTCGTGCTTTTATAATCTCACTAGTTGTATACGTAATATTGCCAACTAATTTGATAATAAATACTACTTACATTATAAACAATAACAAACTTACGAATACATTTTAAATATATTATATTTAATTTTTATATGTACAAATTTATAGTTTTCTTCCTTTTATATATCTTATATATTTAAATAAATTTAATTGTATCTTTAATTAATATCATAGTATTTTAAATATCTTTCATGATACAAAATCATTTTAATAATAATGATGGTACCATAAAAACATAGAGATTTAACAAGAGAATTTATGTGATTTGTGGATAAAAATTTAATTTTATTTAAACGATTTAAAATGATTTAAAATATAAAGAATGAATTGAAATAATAAAAATATTGTGAAATTTATAAAATTTTTAACGTATAATTACAAAAGATAAACAAATTTTCGTATTTATTATATTTTAACATTTGCAAATTGAATTAAAAAAAACCTTACAAAATATTTAGCAATGAGAAAAAATCGATATTTTTTCTTTAATAGGAAAATATATTTTATAAAACAGAATAATGTTTAATCAGAATATCAATAAATTAATTGTGAAAGCATTACTTTAAATAGTTAATAAGCATTTGAATAATTAGTGCCTGCAGGTTTAGATATTCAAGTTACAAAGTATCAGATGCAGAAAACTAATGTGTACTATTGCCCATGCATACGCATATATTCGGGCATACTCAAATCGGTAGAAGTGCGAAGGGGGAGAGAAGAGAGTTTAATTATTACTGAAAATGTCGGTTCGTTGTCAAATACACACTCAATAAATTTACGTACTTATTATTCGAAAAGCTTATAAACAATTAATGCAATTTCAATCATTATCTAAAAGTTTTAATTATTACTTACAATTAATTGTTCAAATTTCCTTACCTCGAGTCTATATTTTCCTCTTGTCTATTGACTTGACTCTCATTTTATTTTATGGTACATTGAATATATTTTTCCAGTTTAAAATTATATAAAATTACCACTAAACCTGTTCGCTCAACTTATATATCAGTACTAAAAAGGTTTTTTTGTCCTTTACATTAGTAACATACACATTTCATACATACCATATATAATAAAAAATCTATTTTATTGATAACTTTGGAAAAATTTTAATTGAGGATAAAAAAAAAATTTACGTATTTGTTATAACATTGAAAAAATTACCAAAAAATCTTTTTAATGGTTTATATATACATCAGTATAATAAAAAAATTAAAGATTATAATGTATATATTTTGAATATTTACCTACAGTTAATTTAATATTTCAAACATTGAAATTATTACTTAATTAATTAAATTGAAGATTAAAATTATTTTCAATCGCAAATAAAATATACAAATTATTATGTACTAATAAATAAAATAATTTATATGTTATTTTTCTAGTTAGATATTAATAGCTGTATAATTTGTATTCTGTATTTGTTTCATAGCTGTCATTATTATTAATCAATTTTTGGGTAAAAAAATTAATTTTTTCATCTTTAATTAAATGAAATAGTGATTAATAACTCTGAAAATTACAAGGCCCTAACTTTTATTATTATTAAAAATTTATTAACATTATAACTTTTGGCTTGTAGCATTATGATAATACCTAAAAAGCTTAATTTTTATCAATTTTATAGTATCAAAGAAATTATTTTTACAATATTTTTTTTATTTTTAAAGCAATTTTATAATAATTATAAACCTTTTAACATATTTATTTATTATATAACACATTTAAATTACGATTTTACAAATTTGATATTGATATTGTGAATAGATTAATAACGTTGGTACAAATATTATATTCACAATAATGAAATATTGTTAATTTTGTACTTGTTCAATTAAATATAAACTATCAACAGTACATAATAATTTATAATTTAATAACAATAAAAAAGTAATGTATTTAAAAATGTAATGTAATTAAAAGTTAAAAAAAATTTTTTTTTTAAATTATTATTCTTATATCTAATAATTTATTCGATTTTTTTCATGAAGTAAATAATAATTACTCATTAAAAATATTGTCCACTACTTTGCACTTTAATTTGATTTATTCGTCGCTATAATTTTAACTATAAATATATTTATTTAAAACTTTTAAGGTTTTGAGATGTATTTTTATAATGTATATCAATTTGAACAGTTGAATATTTAACACATACATTAAACATAATTTATATATATTGTATCTACATTATTGTATATATTTATATATATTGTAATCTACATTATTGTTAATGATGATATCAATTATTTTTACTTTTTTAATAAAAGTAAATATAACTATACCTTAATGTTATTTTTTTAATGATGTATTATAATTTTTTTCATAGTTATGTACAATTTAATTGTTATTGTTAAGCAAAAAATATTATAAATTAATTATTTAAACAATTGTCTTAATTATATAAATTACAAGATAAAAAATATCAATAAGTTTTTAAAATCAATATCCGAAGATACATTAAATGAAATTGATTTCTTTAATTAAGGAAACAATATATAACTTTATTATTTTTCATAAATTACAATAATAATAATTATAATAATAACAATAAAACTATTATGATTACAATTTAATAGCCCTTCAAAACGCTCTATTATATATCTATGATAAGACGTGTACATATTATTAAGTTCGAATGAAAAATCCTTCAATTTTTCTATTATTACATTTGCAGAAGAAATAAAAAATCTCCTAGAAACTTTTTATCAAGTTTTTGCAGAATCTTCTATGTTGCGGCCAATGTCCTTCAATTTATTTACACTTCATTAGTGTGAAAAAGAGGGGTAGTTGTTTATCCATTTTTTCTATCTGCAAACCATCATTTCTAGATATTTAACTTTTGTTTTTTATATCTTAAAATGATAATGTTGTATTTTCGGGCGTCGATGTGTCTCGATTTAACGAGCTCAATAACTCCTCGTTCTCCTTGCGGACTGAAATAAAATAAGATAAATTTTAAGCGCTCGTAGCAATTTTTCAAAAATAAGTGTTATACAAGAATTTTATAATAACACATAGTATTACATATAGCTAAAAATATTTAATGTAAATTAATTGAAATTAAACAATATTCATTGAAAACATTTCTTATCTAATTCTGAAAAATTTAATTCCTTATTAATAAAAATTTTAAATATTCTATGAAAATGAATTTTAAAGTAAATATTCTAATACTTCATTCATCCTTCCAATTTTTATATTTCGTATAATTATTACGATGTTTTGATTAAAACATTAATTAAATTAAAAAAAAAATATTGTCACTAGATGAATTTTATTTTTTTGATGATACTTTATGTTTTTTCATGTTTAATTAATATATATTAAAATGGAAAATGAATGTTTGCATAGAAATTATAACCTTCTTAAAAAAAAAATTTTTAAATCAGTCACCCCATAAAATCATGTACAAAAATTTATAAAAAAGTATTAAAATTATTAACAGTATTAAAAGTATAAACGTTAATTAATTTCTATTTTTAGCTTCTTGCTTACAATAAATTTTCAGCAATTACTTATGGTATTTTGCTGATTACTGTGTATAATAATTTGGTTTTTTAATGTTAATTAAAAATATCGACTAATAGATCAAAATCTAGCATGTTTCATCCTGCCACTGGCTTTGTAATTGATTTTTAAATAATGCTAGTATTGGATAGTGCAAATATTGAGTAGATGTACAAGGTTATTTGTTATTTGTTTAAATTTAGGTGGTAGAAACTACTCAATTGACATGACATGTGATAGTATAATAGTATATCATGCTAAAAAACTTGTAAATAATTTCCATACATATAATTAGGTATTATATGAATATTATAAATATATTATTATAATTAAATTATATATATATATATATATATGGTTATATGAATTTTATAAATATATTCTAATTTAAATATTTAAAAATTATAATATATCTAAGAAAATTTTTTATTAGTTTTTAATTTAAAAGTATGTATAAAGTTTTTTATATTTTCTTGTAATATAATTATATAATAACATAAATTATATATTTTTTTAAGCTTTACAACATATTCTACATATGAAAATTAAATTGTATTTATAAAAAACAGCATTTGCACTAGATTTTATATGTATAATAATTTGTTGTACAGATGTTGAAATTATGCACGTGAATTTTATTTTTAGGATTTTTAAAAATTTTTTTAAATAATGGTAGAAGCTAGTCGTTTTATACAAAGTGGTATCGTATTTGAATACGTGGGGTCTGAGACCAAAAAAATATTAGAGAATTTGGGTGAAGATGACAATATACGATCCTTTTACGATCATATATTTTGAAAATATTATCTGAATCAATAAAAGAAATTACTATCAATTTATGAATCTCTCATATTTATTGTGGTGTAAAAAGCATATCTATCTACAGTGATATTATTAACATGTCCACTAGTTAAACGAATCTATTTGTTCGAATTCAATATCTATTTTTAATTATCTTTCACAACAGGGCTTATTGAACTATTTTTTTATATAAATATCTGTTAAAATTTTTTTAAAATATATATTCTGTATATATTTACTTTTAATTCTGTTATAAAAAAACATTATAAAAATGCATACTGAATAAAAATGTGAGAATAAAATTCATATTTACGAATACATTCAAAGAAAAACATTTGCATATATAGATATGCTTTAAAATATTAATTTGAAAACATTTTAAATGGTTTATGTAATGTAAATACTTTAAGTATTATAATATTAACATGAATGTTTTAAAATTAAATGTTTACTACAAGTTATAACTAAAAATTTAAGATAGTTAACGTATAAATATCTTAAAGTTAATTACATTTGACCATGACTTTAATATTTGAATTACTATTTAAAGTATGCCATATGAATATGATAGTTTTGTTATTACAAATTTTAAATAATAATTGTTATTATGGTAATGTTTAATTAAAAAAACATAAGCATGATAACGAGCTAAAAGAAAAATTGACAAAGTAAAATAAATTAATCATGTAAGATAAATGATAAAAATAAAAAATTTTTGGTTTACTCTAATCAACTATCCATAATAGGTATATATATTATTATTAATAAACATACCACAAATGTATTTTCATTGGAAATAATACACCAATCAATCTGAACTTAAATAATTATTTTCTATTTAAAGGGGAAGTTAGAACAGAGTTCATTAGTTTTATTACATTTTATTGATAACTAATGAAACATGTTAGTATTGATATGTAGTAAACAAATATAGTTAATTAAATACTTAGTTAGTTCCTTGGTTTTTCAATAATAATGTTTCACTTACTGGTAGTTTCATTCTGCATGCTTACGTCATCCTATTTTAAATAAAGATTTAATTAATTTATAATTTTTTATTAGTTATATGTTCTTATAAACGCGATGAAATAATAATTTTTAATCAAAATAATAATTTTTAAACTGCGTGATTCGGTACTTTGTCCCTACAGGTATAATTAATTATAGTCGATTAACCTTTAAAATAAATCTTCATTGTTAATATTAAGTTGAGAAAACAGTAATTTACTTCTCAATAATTGCATCAATAAAACATCTGTATGTAAAGATTATTTAATCATCTTTTCTGTAAGAATGATGTATGAAAACATAGTTTTCAAAGAATTATGAAGTTATTGAAAAAACCTTATTTTTTTGTTATTCAATTTTTACTCGAGTTATAATGAATACATAGCTGTTATTATCCGTAAAACGGTAAATAAAGCGGTATAAATAAAACAGTAAATAGATAAAAAAAAAGAAGAGTAATATTTTGAATGAAAAAATTTGTAAAAAAATCTCGTAAAAAGTTGTGATAGAAGATTTAAGGGTGTGATTATGATTAAATTTCCAAGTATGTTCGCATAAAATCAAAACATTTACAAACACAAATATTTTTGTTTACAATAAATTATCAGTGAGTGATAATTTGATGAAAGCCGAAACGAAAAGAAAGGAAATTCACGTTAACGGCTCATTATTACATACAAGAAACATCTCTGACATAAAAATTATAATGCTACATCTTTCATTTTAAAACTCTTTATCATTCACTGTATGCTTCACTAATTCTGTGTCTAACAGAACTAAACAGTCGTCACTCAAAAGTCTTTAATTATTAAGCTGAGGCTGCTTTCTCGAATGGGTGCTCGGTTTATTCCACGATCAATGCTATGCCCATACGTGGACGCAGTGCCTGGTTCAAATGCGCCGATAGCGCGTAAAAATGTACGACGTGATCCCGCATGAAACGGGAAAGGATTAATGAGGAATCGTTGATCAATTATCGTGGGACGTACAATAATTACGTTGGCGCGATGATCGGCGAGCTCCTTCGAGCCAATTGGTGGCCTGTGGAAGCTGCTGTGCGTGAGGGTGAGCACGACGGCGAAAACCGAGGCTGCCAGGATGAAGAAGAAGGTCGCGAGAAGTATGGTGGTAATACGCCGGTGGCGACGCCGAGCCAGCTCCGCCTCCCGGGGCTCCTTCCTTAGGGGCTCGAGGTTGACCTCGCTGAACCGTCCGCCGCCCTCGACGACGCCCCGCGTCGGCCTTATGGAGTCGCGGCGTCGCGCCGAGCTCGGGCGCCGCGATCTGCTGACGCTGCTCCTCCTACATACGCTCGCTCTCCTGCCGTCGCCTGAGCGATAATCACCAAACTCTTAGATGATCGAACTCTCGGGTACTCGAGGAAGAGTACTATAGCTCTGAGTCGTGACAATGAGTCGTAACTAAGCTCGCCAATATCGAGGGACCATTGATTGGCTGGCCTTACCGCTTGCCCAATTTCCCTCTCTTTCTCTCAATTGCAAAGAAAATTTAAGAAAGTTCTTTCTAAGCTTCGTTTTTCACGGCCTCTTTCCTAATTCTGTTGTGCAAATTTTCTAATTCAAATCAAAATACTCGACTGCTCTCGGAAGCTGCTTTTTAATATTAAACACTGTTCGTTTCATCTATATTTTTTATTATTACGCTGGTAACTTTAATGGTGTTATTTGATTGGAAACTCTTGTGTTTATAAATATTTCATTTTTATCTATTTATTAGAATTAATTTTATAAGTAATTCATTATCGTTAAATCAACCGTCTTTTAAAAGACTTACAAAGATTTGTTTAGAAATTTTGGACAGATAGTCTAATTTTTACGAAATAAACATATACAATTCAAAAAAATAAATTTGCACTGGGAGATAAAATCTTCATACTAAAATATTAATTTACTTTTCAATTTTTTTTTAATTAATGACATTTAATGTGTGCACATATCATATTTATATCCAGAGATAGCAAGCAAATATTTTTAATTTTAAACTACTAATCTTTTAATTCATAGTAAAGTTCAAAAGAAAGTATTCTTAGAGAATTTATAAATACTTCTGGTTGACATATTTTTATTTAAGTATTAAAGAACTCTGTAATTTCAGTTACGCTTTACTCATCAAAAAATCTCATAAAAGTAATAATGTTTTTAAAGAATCCGAATTTTTAAAAATTAATAAACAAAGTACAGATTTAGAAAATTTCAAAAAATAAACTATCATTGTGTTAGTAAGTTAAATGGCCATTTCAATGAATACTATGAACTATTCATTCTTTGACCTCGTGATTCTTTGATTTATTTAAAAAATTAGCTGTAGTTTAAGAATCAAATTTTATATGAAATTATAGTCAGTTTTTCATTTCAAAACAATGCTTGATTTTTATATCAATGACATTTCTTCTTTGAAACCTGCTTTTAAAAATATTAAAATGTTAATTTATCATATTCACATATAAAATTGGGTATATGTAAACTGTAAAAAATTTTCTACATATTATTGTTCTGAGAATATTGAATAATAAAACTTTACACCTGTGATCTTGTCAATAATACTGCTCATAACTGTTTAGGTAAATAAATTGTTTTATCGATCAAACTTATTTTATTTTTAATAATCGCACATATAAAGTACAAAACATACGATTTTCAAAATTTTATATTTTATACCTTTATCACGTAAATAAGAATATACAATATTCATACACATGTTTTTAGTTTCAAAAAACTAAGTTTACGCTTACGGATTCCTTTTTAATTATTGCCAAAAGAAAAATTAGAATACCTAATAAAATATATTGCCTTCAAAGATATATTAATTGATAGTGACGTGACGATCCTTTAGAATAATGTTCTCGATGAATATAAAAAGTTATAAGGACTGAATTAAATAACCATGCATGCATATTAACCATGCATATTTTTGTACAGTAAAATACGAAGTTTATTGAATATTTTCAATAAAACGATTATATTTAATTATTACGGATAGCTTTATTTGAATTGAATAAAAATTAATATTTTTAAAATGAACTATATTTTCATTCGAATCTACAAACATTGAAAAACTTTCGGTAAAAAATTTCAATTTTGGGATGAATAAAACGCTTCATTGCCTTATAAATAAAATAATAATATATACATATTTTTGAGAACTTTTAAGAAAATCTTTCTTAAAGAATATCATAAATGCATGAAGAAGTTAATAGCAAGGCTAATAAAAATAAATAATTTTCTTATACCATAAAAATTGTAATAATGTTAATTTTTAATATAGAGAATTTTAATAAAGCGGCTTTTCGAGCGATGTTACTTAATTCTAAAATAATAAATATTAAAAAAAAAAACAATTTATTTTTCTTTAACATAACAAATTATTATGTCTTATATTGGGTATAAATAAAATAAAAATATATTCATTGAAAGTAACTAAAAAAATCTAGTTTTGTTGAAAGGTAATAACTGTATTCTCTTAGTAAATTAAATTATTTAGAAATTCCTAATCAAAGAAAATGTCTATACTTATTTTTCTAAATACATTTTAATGAAAATACTCTACTTTTGTTTTAAACTATCAATAGAACAAATATTGAAAACTGATTAAATTCAAGAAACTGTAAAATATAATTTTTTTGGTTTCAAGTATAGCTTGTAACAAGGGAAAATATTATATATACGTTGAAGTTTTTATGTTGCAAAAAAGCTTAATTTCTAAACTATATTAAAAATATAACATTTTTTAAGTAAATATAAATTTTTAAATTATTTTATAACTGTTTATTTTTCTTATAAAACTAATATAATTTTTTTATGATTATACATATCAAGGATAAATGAATTCTTTAGCTGTTTTTAACGGAAAGTGAAACGCTTAGATAAATTACAAATTTACACAAATCCCGGAGATGAAAAAGAATATTTTAATGTATATACTAAAGTCTTAAAAAGAAATTGTGATAATAAATAAAATTTAATTAAGGATTATGATTATACTTTTTTATTTTAGTAATTGAATAATAAATCAAATATAATTATAAAGCAAATTTTCAGGAATGATAAAATTAATATAATTAAGATTTTCATTTATTAACCTATATTAAATATTAATAATGCGTAAAATTAAATTACTTTTATTACTATTTTAGAGTCTGTACTTATATAAATTATATAATATTTTATCCTTGAAAAATGAGAGTGGAATCCGAGCTTTCGCAGTCGAGTAAAAAGCTTTTATTCTTTATGTGTCATTTAACTATAAAAAAACTATACTATAAGTTACAGGACTCGTCGAACAAGCCCATTAAAATAAAGCTTTTCATTTCATGGCTAACTACTGACGAGAGCTTGAGAATGTCTAAAGAATCGGAGTTAATTGAAAATGGAGTTTCTCGCAACAAAAAGCTACGACTCGAAAAGCAGGTTTCAAAGGAAGCTCACTCGATCAAAGCTTGCACCATTAGTGTCAACTAAAGGAGTGAAACTCGGTCGCAGGTATGCGAAAGTCTCACCACTAGAATCGCAAATGATCGCATCCAGTGATTAGAGCCTAGGGCTTATGCTCAGGTCGTACCTAGGGGAGTTGGCCTTGTGCAGCTATGGGAACGAGACCTGCTCATACCCGGATGGTAATTCGAGTTCCTCCTCGTGGGATGTTCGAGGCACTCGGAGGGCCGCCTCTGCTTCCTGAGTCTCCCGGCGCCATTAGAATTCCCAGGCCCGGACTGCGAAGACACGGAACTGTCGCGCCTGCGCTTCGGGTTTTTGGTAAGATTCTGAAGTCGGTCCGGGTCCGTCGGTTCGTAAAGCCGATGATGATGGACTTCCGGCATTACGCCCGTCGCCGACGAGTAGTCGCACTGAAGCGGGCCGATGTTGTCCATGAAGAAGATACTCTGATCTTTCGGGGCCGTCAATATCGAGCGCTGCGCTTGATCCAACTCGGGATAATTCAGCTCCATCTCCGCAAATCCAGGCTAGAGGGTTTTTTCCTGTTATTTAATTTATGGGAGTGATCGAGCATAAATCTGCGTAAGAATGCGCTTCGTTGCTTCTCTATTAAGATACAATGAGATTTAACTCGTGGACATTTTGATAAAGAGGCCGATTAAGTTATATGTTAGATTAAAAACTATAACTTTTTAAATATTAGCGATAAATGTTACTTGGTACTTAATGCCAAATGGTACTTAATCTGTATTCACTTACTGTTTTATAAAAGTTTTTACAAAAACTCTGTGGTATTAATAATGACCTTCTATACGAACCATCAATCGAATTTAATTTTTTAAAATTAATATTCATGAAAGCCTCAATAATTAATTATTCGATTAATTACATTTTTTTCGGTATGCTTGTTCGATTAAATTCGCAATTATAAAAAAGATCTTTTCAATGATCATTATATCTCCTTATAAATATATAACTAAATGAATATGTAGTTTTCTACCATAGATCATATTAATCTTACGGAGTTTTCCATGTCATGTTAATGAAATTTTCTATATTCGAAAAATGTTACTGACATTATTACTTAATAATTTTTCTGTATTTTAATTGGCTATATTTTCTTACATATATTGTTGACCGAGTATTTTCCCATTCATCTTTTGTAATACATAGACTTCTGCAAATATTCTGAAAAGTTTTCCAAGCTTTTTTTACAATTGCAGCAAAACTTTGTAACTAGAATCTCCTTATTCCAGGGCAATTTCCGCAGGGAAGAATATTCGCTATTATATAATAACTATACGAATTAAGAGGTATGTATTTTAGTTTTACTTTATCTTGAGTAATATAAGGACACTTTAAACTTCAAATAACTGTAGATGGTAAAGTTATTAATCGCAATTCACTAAAAATTGTAAAAAACATAAAAGTACAAGAATATGTTAAAGATTATACATAATTTTGTTCCCCCGATATAGATTATATTCTTGTTCTATCTACTTTTTATGGATCATAAAATTAATTTTACTGAATTTAGACAATTCACACTTCAACTAATTTATTGTTGCTTACAGCTAAATTTTATACATTTTTTGATGTCTTTATACTACAAATTCAATTATTTCACCTACTTTGGTAAAATAATTCATTCAATTTTTAACCTACATTTCTTTTATTCACTTCAGTTCAGTTACCTGTTACTTTTACAGAATTGTATAAATTTATTTATAATAGTCATTATTATTTTTTGTACATACCGTAAAATGCATAAATTTAATTCTTTAAATTAAAGTAATTTCTAATGCATACAGCTAAACCAAGCTTTTGATCTGTAATTACCCCCTTTGCAATTATTGATATTTTACAACAAAAATAACTCTTTTATATTATTGATACTGAACTAGTACTTCAGTCTTACATTTTGAGTTGTCGATTCTGATAAGGTGGGATAGTTCATGTCTATTTATTATAAAAATGTATTCGCCTCTTCATCTATTTAACAGCTTTAACAAAATTAGTCAAGTGTTTTAAGATTCTGTGTATGTTTTATTCTAGTCGAGCTATTTTGAATCATCTTGTATACGTTATTTCTTTATTTATTTACACTACTTCATCTATCTATTTTCGTTGTGCAAAGAATTCATTCTGTAAGCCTGAATTAGAAAATCAAATAAAATATGATGAAATAGTCTTCTAATCGTATATTTTATGCTAAACATGGTATATAATGTTTGTTACCCCTCAATAAAATAAAATTATAAATTTCTTGATAGATAGACGTATCATGAAGAAGCCTTTATGATCGATTATTTCGAATCACTAGTAACAATTCCGAATAAATAGAATATACTAATGTTACTTTTTCCTTGAGTAAAAAATATCCTGATATTACATGTTTGTCAATCAAAATGTTAATCGTTATCTTTCGTAGTCATGTTTATCGAAGTATTAAACTGTATCATCAAACAATACGACGTGCATTACAATGTTGCAACTCTTAACATCAAACTCCTTACTAATACTATCTTTAGATACGATTAGTATAAATAAATAAAGAATACTTTATTGAGTACTATTTGGTTGTATTTAATAAATAGCGCACAATCTAAAGTAATGAAAACTATTACATTTAATGATTTTTACATCGATTTCCTATTACTATTATACTGCTACTTGTAAATAATATTCGGAATAATATACATATATGACTAAGTCTTAATATCACAGAGAGTGTTACATAAAAACTATTATTGAAAAATCTGATTCAATATTATCAAAAAAGATTTTGTTTAATACATAGATTTAAAAGTTTTTAAAAAAAAATTTATAGAAAGTTATTTCTAGAAGTCTTACTTTTTATTTTTGTCCAGTGCATTTTTTTTTTGAAACACTAGTTTGCGAAACATTAAAAACATTGAAAATAAGCATTACAGATAAAAATTTCTAATTATTTTTTACATAAACTTTTACATAAACTGTATAATTATGTTATTAATCTATCATGTTAGTACTATTTTTTTTAGAGTGCTTGTTTTGGTCTTTTAAAGTGTGCATAATACAAAATTTTGCTGCATTATACTTTAAAATAAAAAAATAACTTTAATGAAATGGGTTTATAAATAATTATATTAATTTTAACATTCCGTTACCCTATTTAATATTCGTTAGAAAATGCAGTGTTCCCACTTTAGTGATACGTCGTATTTCTCCACTATCTAATTTGTGGCCTTTTTATAACTGTCCTCCGTTTAATTTCGAACACGATGTATTCCAAATGATGGTATCATGGCTTGTTCCTGCTACACATATATTGAATCGTGTAATTTACAGCAAAAAAGAACATAAGCTTTATGGACCTATATCATCACTATTATCGCTTTCTTAGTTGACTTTGATATAAGAATTTAAGGGTAATGAAATTCCTAATTCCATCTTTATACATGTACTTTTGGAAGTTAAAAAATGCTTATTTGTAATCAATTTGTAATTAATTAGTTTTTGTCTTTATTATTCTTTAATAAAAAAAAGAAATCGTTTGTTAAATTTTATGATTTTTAAACCCATATAACATACCTGAAATGATTAATTTACATTTTATTTTATGTCCTAGAGTTCGCATATTGTTGCTTTTATATAATTATTGTTATAATTTCATTATAATAGTAACTATTAATGATAAATTTCTAGAATGAAGCAGTATGATGTATATAATTTATATTATAAATTTGATTCAATTTAATCAATTTGAAAAATGTAGTCTTTCCATCTTTTTCCATTTTTACCAAATTTTGTTAATAAATCTTTAGCAACAACCGTATAATAAATTTTTTTATATTTAAATTTTTAATTTAATATATGTATGCTTATTAATTTGAAATATTGTGGATATACGAAATTACATTATCTACTTATATTTGACTTACTTAACAGTTTATAATGTTTTTTTCTATTAAAAAAAAAAAATATAATTTAACATACAGATTAAAAATTTCGATTGATTATATTTCATATTAACTGAAACAAAATGAACTTTTATTGAGATAAACAATAATTTTTTAAAATTTAGTTTATGTAATTCTGAATTATATAACAAATTAAGTTATCTTTTATACTTTTAAAGAGTAAAACATTGACAATAACTATTTTTAAAATTAAAACTACTTTAAATAAATAAGACAAATTAAATTACTTAAAAATAATAAATTAAACAAATAATTAAATAAATAAACAACATAAATTAAATATTATTGTATATTTTTCATTGAAAGTTTTTTGGTATGTAAAAATCGAATTTATTTATCATTTAAATCAATTTTAATCTTAAATATTGCTTTGTAAAGAATTATTAGGCATAAATATGTGCTTAGTGGCTATACAGAGAAAGCAAACAAACGATTAATTTTGATGTAGTCTTACAATAATAAATAAATCATTTACTGCATTTTATTTTTAAATTGAAAAGCTTTTGTGACAAGTTTGGATATATTTATATAAGAGACCCAATAAATTATTATGTTGTGAAAAAATTGAGACTTTTAAAATTTTATCATAAGTTATTATGGTATTTTTTACGTTTAGTTATTTGTAAAATATTTCAAATTTAATGGGTATGAATAGATTTATTCATATTTTGTTAAAATTTTTTACAGTATAAAATTTGAAAGTAATATTTGGAAATATCATGAAGATCCGATATAATATTATAATTAGCAGTAATTGAATAAACGAATTTTTTTATTTTATTATATATTTTGCAGTTATAAGGAATTATAAAAAAATTGGATCAGATCCATTAAAATTTTTTTTTAATTTAGGATAATGAATACTTATAGTTTTCTGGCCTATAATAATGATAAAGACAAATTTGTTTAATAATAAATTTATTTTTAGAACAAAATACAATGAAAAATAATAGTCTAAATAATGGCGTAAAATGTTTTAACTCAAATAGTTTGACTTAAAAAATATAATTAATAGTCTAAAGAAACAAATAACTTTGCAACAATAACTTTTGGTTGTTTCAATATATAAATATATCTGCTGACATCGATCTTCGTAATATTTTGTAAACTTTTTTGTAAACTATCCAATACTCTTGAGCATCAAACCAAAATAGAATTATTATGTAATCTGAAATGATAAATTTAATATCGAAAAACTTTGTTCCAGGATTTAATTTTGCCTAATAAAATTTAATATACTACTAAGAAAAAAGAAAAAAGAAAATATATAAATAAAGTCAATTCAAGACATTATAACGTATTATGAAAATTAATTAAAAATATTTATAATTATAGATATATCAAAGGGATTCATTAATAAACAGAAACTTTAATTACCCAAAAATCAAAAAAATAATGTCATTTATTAAAGGTATGAAAATTGTTAAAAAAAATCGTGTGAAACTTTCATTTGAAATTAAATTTATTATAATAAGAAATTATATCTATATTTTTTAAATTTACACTGATACTTTTTAATATTTAAATGATTTGATTATTAATGAAGGAAAAGTTAAATATAGTATCTTGTAAATTTTTTATGCATTTAAATATAAAAGGATGTTGACACAGATTTATATTTGCTTTTAAAATTATTGTAATCTTTTAAGTACATCCATTTTATTACATTTTTATAATTCTATTTTTAAATTATTTTGCCAATATTTTGCAATATGTTTTTAACAAAAAATGTTTATGTTATAAACTTTTTGTCTCTGTCTTATTTCATATTAATTAAGGAACCTTTCTATTGCAAAAATTTTCATAAAATACTTTTTGATACGATCAATTTAATTCTCATTTTAAAAATTACTGAGTAGTACTATATAGTACTATATATAGTTTCAGGACTTTTTTTATGAAATGAATGTAACCTTTAAATGATTTTTCTATAAGATACAATATAAAGGTTCAATTTTATTCTAAAAGCAAGTTCTGTTTAGGATCAATTATGTCATCTAGACAAGGAAACAAGTACTTAGGCAGCCTTCGAGTATTTGTAGAATATTTCAATATCTAGCCTCATACAATATCAGCCTCAATATTTTAATCTCCTACTGTCTAGTTTATGAAATCCATCAGAATCGAATCTCAAAGTTTCAAGAATATTTTATTTTCAAAGTAATCAGTCGTTATTTTTGTAGTAAAAAGTGTTTTTTACATTACGACTCAAAATACCCTCAAATATTTTCTATTTAAACATTTTTAATTTATTAACTAAAAGAAAATGTGGCTGTAAATCGTCATCTTTGAAAAATTTATGTTTTCATTATGTTATGCACTATAATAATTGCACTGATGTTACTTTATTAAATATAATTTAAATATTAGTATTGCATTATTTCTTCGAATATGGGTCTATATTTTGAATTCTTATATGAAAAGTTTAAAGCAACTTTTTAATAATGTCATGTAATGGCATTTTTATATCACTCGCCCTTATTGCGGAGGCCTTGTCAGTATTATATCAACATTGCCGTAATATCATTGTTTCTTATAGTATACTATTATTTAATCTTGTCTTATTTACTACAACGACTGATACCAATTTTTCTATGACAAATCTTTTTGTTATATTTTTTCTCTCTCTAAAAACTTAAGCTTAGAAGGATCGATCCGTATATATAATTTATTATATCTCAAAAACTTTATTATGTACTTTATACAAATAAAGATAATTTATTTCATGATTTGATATTATGATTTCTTCATTTCTGATGAAATATAGCAATTTCTATCTTTCAATTTTTCTCTAATTCTGGCTACATTTTCAACTGGATTATGAGTCGCCAGATCGTCAGTATAATATTAAACCTTATAAATATATAATTTGATTTTTTCGTTTTAATCTAAGAAAAAAATTAACATTTTAAAATGTTTAAATAAATTATGGATTCTGTAAAAAGTTGATTTTTTTTATAATTTATTATTAATTTAATAGGAGAGAACAAAAAAAAATAATACTTCAAAGATGGTCGGTTTAATCAGTAGAATAATTAAAAAAAAAAACAAAAAATAAAGTAATGATTTCAAGTAAAGAAATTTTTCAAAAGGTAATTTGTCAATCTTCCGAAGAAGTTGGTTCTATATATATATATATGTAAAATCCTTGGTTTCATTGATAACTTAGAACATTATGATGTATTTTTAGACTTCTCCGACTTTTACTCTCAGACTTTTCCACTACCGTCGAAAAGCCGCCAATGTAGCAAATGTCAATAAGGACGCATGCGCATTTATACCTGTTTCTATTTCGTTCTTAATCCTCTCATCAACCCTGAAAATCGGGATTTCGTTAGCTTATCTTATAATGCAAGACTTTGAAGTTCATGGATTTTTTTAAAGATCATTCATTTTAAAACAGTTTTCCAATTTTTTTTCTATTTTGAAAATATTTCAAGTTAAATTTTCAATTAATTACAATTTTGATCTTTTAAATCCGTTTTTTTACTATCATAATAACTATTTTATTTGTATGGAAAACTACGAAAAAATTTTTTTAAAAATTAATTTGAGCATCCATCCTTGCGAGAGATGTAATAAGAGAAAAGAGCAAATGAGAGAGAGAGGGCGGATGTAAGATGAAAAAACGAAGTATTCGAAATTGGAATGAACACGTATTCGTAGTTCAAAAGACGCTTTAGCATTATTACAGGGCTTATACTGTTGGTCAATAGGAAAATGTAAACAACGTTGTATGTACGTAGATGAACGTCTACATACATCATCCGTTGCCATGTATACGGCATTCGTTGCCTCTTCATTTCCGAACAAACAATCAAGTACGTGTGAGTCACTGACTGATTAGCTTTTTCGCTCAAAAAGTAAGTACCTTACCACGCATAAAGTGAATGAAGTAAAATACAAAATCATCGTGAGATTTCAAATTTCATCAATACGTTAATCAAGTTCAGTTCATCATTTGTTATATAGTAATGCTTTGTGTCTTATTTACATGGTTTTATTATTATAAAATAAAAAATTGCTGGTTTTTTTAGATAAATAACACGAATACCAGAAAATATGAAATGCATGTATAGTCTTTCTTTTCCGTCATAATTAATATTGCTGTATTTTTTACTAGCAACTAAAAGTGATTCGTTAGTTAAGGATTAAATTTTGAACAACTTATATTTAATGTTTTGATAGTATCATATATAGTTTAATATGAAACCTAAGCAAACAATATGTCCTGCTTTTCCCGATATTATACCAGCCTTATTGTATAGGCGACGAATGACAGTGATCTCAGTATACGCTGACACATAGTAGTCTCACTGTCTACACGAAAACATTGTAAGCAATATTCTACGATTTTTAAACATTTCAGTTATATTATACCAATTTATAGTTACTTTATGTAACAACGTATTTTTTAACTTTCGTTGCGTTTTTAACGTTACGTTTTTTAACATTCGTTAATTTACAGTAAGCTTATCAATCGCCTTTAAAAAATTAAATTCAATTAGACTGTACTTTAAGCCGAGCTGTTAATGAGTCAAAAAATTTTTAAAATATATAAGATACTATAAAAGTAGAGTACTGTGTCTGTAAAGAACGAAAACTGTTTGTATTTTTAAGTATATTGATTACTGATACTATTTTATTATAAAAGGCCAAATATTGACCATTATTTATTGTTTATCTTACAGAATTAATAGCAAATTAAAAAAATTTTCCTTAAATTTTAAAGCAAATAAGAAATTGTTCAAACTATGAATTTAGTAGTAAAATAAAATGGAAAATTCGAAATTAAAAATTGGTTAAATGTTAGTTCAAGTAAATTCAATTATTTGTTCAGAAAAATTATGAATAATAAGCAATCGGATTAAATGGAAATTGTTAATAGATTTATGATTACTAATTACATAAATTTGTTTTATTAAAAATAACTAACTATATCTAATTGTATTATATCACAAAATGCTTCAATAGTGATTTATAGGAACAAAAAAAAATAATGGTAACAATGAAATAAATTTTAATTTTAAAAGGTTCACTACCTTAGTTAAAATGTATTCTGTATAAAACAGGTTTAATTAAAAATGAATTTATTATTATTTTACCATAAAAATATATTCGTCAAAAGTCTATTAAATAGCCTTGATACAATTTTATATTAGTACTACATTTATAGTGTATTGTAAATTTCTCTCTGTAAATTAATTCTTTAGATTTAAATTGAAAATTACAATCTAAAAAATAAATTTAATTTGACTCATAGTAGTTGTACATATGTCTACGTTTTCTGAAGCAACACTCTTTATTATATTTCATTAGCTTTCACACTAAATTCAAAAGTTTATGCTTTAATTTTATTTAAAAGAGTAATAATTATATCTCAATTTTATGTAATTCTCAGAATAAAATTATAGGAATATTTTTATTTAATATTTAACTTAAAATTAGTAACAAGTATAAAAATTCTAATATTTAATTTTTTTTTGCATTAATTATTGTAATTCGGACAAAATATTTACTTAGCCTAATTTTAATGTATAGATGAATTATTATAATATTATATTATTATTATTATTATATAATCAAAAAATGTTTACATGGCCGATTTAATATACAATTAAAAATCCAACTCATTATATATTATGAATTTTAAATTGCTACTGCATCTATAGTTGATAAGATTATTTATTGTAAATTAAAAAGAGAAAGTTAGCATTTTAGGAATACGTATACGTATGAATTTATAGTATCGGTGAAATTTTAAACACATGGTGAAGAGTTCCAATATTAAAAACAGCAAAAGTAAAAGTAAAAAAACAAATGATGAATTTTTATAAAAGAAAAATTTTTTTAATTTTACAGGCTTACATATATAGTCAACAAAAAAAAATTATTAAATTTTTCTGAATTTTACCTGAATCAGAAAAAAATTGTAAAAAAACTATTTTAAGTATAAGCTCAGATAAACATATTTGAAGTGTGAAATAATTGAAATACTCGACAGGGATGTTAATCGCAATAAGAAAATTACTTGATATAACAGAGCAGACTCCATACTTCTACAGCATTGGAAATATTGATTCAATTTTGATTAATCTTTTAACATTGGATAATGAAGCTCAATAAAAAGTATAGTTTTAAAAGTACAGTTTTAAAAGTACAGTTTAAAAAAAAAACGGGAGAATTTCAGTCAAACATCGTAAATGATTTAATTTGTATCTTTATGCCTCTATCAGGATAATATATTATTATAATTATAAAAATTTTTGGAAACAATTAGTAATATGATTCATATAATTTGCAACATTATTCTATTAGTTTATACTCCTAGAAAAATTATTGATTAAAATATCTTGGTTTACCATTTACCATTTACTCTGCAAGCTTTATTATTACCGAAGCAAAGTTCAATGGAGTTTAAAAATACTGTGTTCATTAACTTTCTAGATGCATACTTTAAGAAATGATATTTAGATATACTATATTGGTCGATAAAAACTTAAATATAGAAATGTTGCTAGATAAATTTTAATACGTACGAAAGAAGTTAATAATAATTAAAGAGAAAATTTGTCATAAAATTAATTGTATTGGCCATTTTTAATTTATGCAGTATTAAATTAATATATTTAATAATTAATATTTTTAATACATATAAATTTTATGCTTACTTACATTGTTATAATTATTTACATATTTATTATAAAAATAGAATATAAAATTTTTTATAAACATACGTAATTTAAAAATATTGAATTAAATATTTAATGAATATTTAAAAAATACACAGGCTAGATTGCAAAAATTATCACAGCTTATTAAAAAAGCATGATTTAGTTATATATTCTTAACACAGCATCCTACTATTTTTTAAATGTATGTATCCATCATCAAATAATAAATAGTTAGCAATATAATATTATACTAAAAAAATTAGTATACAATATTTTCATTATTGAAAAAATATATCTAATTCTATACAACAATCAAGAAATTTTTTTTAATTCTTTAAATTTGCGAATTTTTTTTAACGAATAACACTGTTTTATATGTAAAACAAAGAATTTAAAAATGAATCTAATCTAACGCATGCGTTAGGACGTTGAATACTGAATATATTACTGCTTTTAATATACTACCAAAAATTATATTATCCACACATTTTCATGAAAAATATAAAAATAGTATAATAATTATTAAAAAAATTATTAAGAAATTAACTGTATAGGTGTTATATTATTTTATTTTGATATATTTTATTTCACTGCTAGAAAAGAAAATATGAAAAATATAAACATTAACAATATTATAAAATAACGTTTCTACTTTTATAACTGTTTAAGCATAGAGTATTAAGACAAATATATTATTTTATTAAAAAAGTGTTTATTTCAGTTTAGAAGAGAGCTTATATTAAATTCTGCAGAAATAAAAAATTTAAATTACAATTAGTTTGCAAAGTGTAGTTGATCATGATCGATACTTTTTTTACTTTTAATATATTACTACGAAATATGAAAAATTTAAAGTAATTATACTTACACAATGTATCAATGCTAATTAGAAAAATTACACAAATATAATACAAATTTATAACAGAAATTTATTTGAAATTTCTACGTATTTTACAAGAAAAACCAAATTTTCAATTAGAAAACATAAAATCATTACTTTATAAGACAAATTTACATTTTAATAGATGATAAAAATATATACCCAGAAAAAAATAAATCTTTCTTTTAAGATATTCATAGGAATGTACGATGATTTAAAAATATATAGATAGTGCACTTTATATGAAAACTGAATTCGTTTTCAAAATATTAAATTGCAGATATTCCTACAAATCATGGAAAACGATATTAAAGCTACGAGTAAAGCCAAACATATTTCATTTCGTTTTGATATTAATTTCTTTCTACTACATTATAAAAAACCTACTTTTTTCGATAAAAGTTTTCTATTTTATTTTACTAAACATAAGTACTTTAAAAGTATACATTATAATTTTCTTTAAATTTTCACTTCTTTTTATGCTTATTATTATTATTATTATTATTATTATTATTATTATTATTATTATTATTATTATTATTATTATTATTATTATTATTATTATTATTATTATTATTATTATTATTATTATTATTATTATTATTATTATTATTATTATTATTATTATTATTATTATTATTATTATTAATATTTTGTCTTTATTTCACGTTGAATCCTTTTCCTGTCTATTTAGAAGTATCTTTACTCACATAAAATTGAAGATCTTTACTTGCGTTTAATTGCATTTTATTGTATGAATAAGCCATTCATTATTTTATTTTTATTTTTCCAAAAAATAAGTTCTTATATCTTCAAATTGGCCTCTTATCCATGCATAATTAAAGATATAATATTTAATCAAATAGTATGCGTTTGGTTTTTTTAGTCAAAAAATCAATAATATATATTTATAATCATACTAGAATTTGTATAGGAAAGTTTTATACAAATAGATTTATTGTTTAAAAAATTAGGGGTTACAGAAAATTTTTATGGTTTACTTTTAGTTTTATTAGCTGATATTTAAAACTTTCTAAATATTTAAAATTTAAATTAAACGTAATTGTTAATTGAAATTAAATTATTTAATAAATAACGACTGTGATTCCAGTGATAATTGCAGTAGAAATATATATTTAGTCATAATAGATTTAAGATTTTAAGACAATAATTTATACGAATTATTTGTGGTGAAATAATAAAGCAGATCTTATGATAAAGATTATTCTAAAGATGAATAATACTATTTATACAATTATAATACTATTAATACTATTTATAGTAATTAATTGAAATCGCATATGTTACATCTACTATGTAGATTTAAGCAATACACACTTTATTCAACATTACAGAATTATTAAATTTTGTTTGAGTTATTCAGAATTTTTATGCTGTTAAATGCATAAAATATAGTATCACTATCACTTGATAACTATTCTTCTATGAAGAAATCCAATATACCGATAATTTAGATATCAAATTTATGAGATTTATCTGAACTGTAATTATTAAAGTAAATAAAATATAAAAATTAATTTAAAAAACTAAAAAAAAACATATAAAAAGATTAAGAGAATAAATTTTAAAATACCTGAAAGCTGTCAAAAAAAGTTTTTCTTGTAGATACATATTCATGTATGTTCTAAAATGTCGTATTTTTCTATATGAGAATTAGATTTATAATATATTCTGTGAAGTGATTAAAAATGTGTTTGTAAAAATTACACGAATAAGAAGTAAATATAATTTTACAAAATAAACTTATTACATACACAAAAGTAACATTTAAATAAATTAAAACTTATATAATATATTTATACATTCGAAATTACTTTACATAGCTCATTGACCCCGATATTTTCATTACAGTTATATTTCTTTGAACTAAAATCTAAAATTGTGAGTCTAATAAGTTTTCATGATAAATTGAATGAAATATTAACGTATTGCCTGTTGCATATATACTAAAAGGAAACATTTAATTGTATAAATATTAATTTACATGAGTTGCATTAAAAATTAAAATTTTTTTACTATATAATTATTTATTGCTTTATATAAAATTAATTTTAATTGTCTGAAGCTTCTAATATATAGTAGATATATGTATAAATTTTCAATTAAATTAAATTAAATTTTGTTACAGTATTCATGAATCGACTATAAATAATATTTCATTATTTTATAAACTATATTTTTGATTTCTTGAAATAATTTAACACTTTATCTAAAGAAGTTACTTTTAATCATTAAGCAACACTTTTTCACCGAAGATAATGAAAATAAATAGTAAACTTATATTTACGCGTGGAAAACCTTTACGCATTTTTATTTTAGTACAAGCTACGTATGATATAAGTATATAAAGAATAATAATTATTTAATTGAGTAAAATTTGATTTATTTAAAGTTGTAGTTGTAGAATATTCTACCGCATTATTTTACTTATTTATAAATCAAAGTTATAAATAGTGAACATTCATTTTATTTATGGGGTACTTTACTAATATTTAATTTGACTACGAAAACTTGTATTCTTATATTCAACGAAAAATTTTAGAAAAAAAGCAAAATATTACAAATAAAAGCACTATCTGATTAAAACTTATAGAGACATTTCAAAACTATTGTATCTTTAACATTTTTTTTATAATTTTGCATTATAAATAATATTTAGTTAAAAACATTGAACTAAATTATTATAAGTTTTTAATATATTATTTTTTTTTCATTTAATGAAAAACGGATTTTTAGCGTTTTTATACATTTGAAAATGTTTTATTGTATCTAATTATAGTAGATTTGAAACAAAATAAAAGAAGAATCAAGCAATATTGAATATTTAAACATCTACATTAATATGATCTTTACAATAAGATTAAAGTTTATAATTTAAAATTTTAATGTTTGCCCTGAAAATGTATTTATTTTAATAAGTAAAATTATGGAACTGCAAACACATTGTGAATACTGGTACACAAGTTACAAAAAAGCTCAAAATCATTTTTAACAATTACATGAAAAAAAAATTTATATGAAAAATTTATTATAGTTTACGATTTTTATTAACTTATAAATTGTATTAAAAAATATTATTTTTTACTCGGTTTCTTTTTTTTTACTTTTTATTAAACAATAATAAAAAAAATGCAAACTTTTATACGTTCAAGCAATATATATCACATATTGTATTTATACATTATATATCTACTTATAATACTATGTACATAAGTAATATTCTGCAAATAATATTTTGATTATAATATTGATCGGGATTAATTATAATTAATATATTGATTATTGACAAGCAACTTTTTTTTAGAATTTGTACGCTAAATTTCTAAGCAAGAATATCAATTGATGATTTGAAATTGTAGAAAGTACACTAATAATATTTTATAGTGGAGAAAACTTTAATAGAATGCACTGTATTTATGACGTCAAGAACGTAAGGGTATCTGTCAAAATTATTAAAACTAATTATATCAGCAAAAACTAAACGATATATTCCTTATTTACATTTTCAAATAATAAGCACTACATTTATAATCGCAGATAATGCATGTTGTAAATATTTAACAATGATATATAATATGAGTACAAAAAGAAAATCCAATAGGTGTAGACATAGAGAGGAATCTATTCATTTCTATACATCACCTGTCTCGACGAGTTTGATTTTAGGTCGATTATTTTTAAATTCTACCGAGAACATAAAGTTTACAAATTTATGTAACTAGTAAATGCCTAAATATTCATAATTCAAAGAAAATTCAGTATTGAAATTTTTAACATAGCGAAAATTTCTGAAATGTTACCGCCGTTCAGATATTAAAAATTTTATGAGGAATATAGATTTAGGTTTTTAATAAGTATTCGATAATTATTTATAATACAATAAATTTAATCGATATTGATAAAATATTGATAAAAGATGTTGATATACATAATATAAAGAAAGTAAATCTGCATTAAAATATAAATTTAATATCTATTCGAATGTATAAAATTGCTTTGTAATTGACTAAAATAAAACTTTTTAGAAAAGTTTTTATACATTAGAAATTATGGAAATATAGACATTATAATAATTTCATTGAATTGTATTATATTCCTTTTGTTGTTAATTCTCACATACTTTGGAATAATTTTTAATGAATTTAATTATATTTTTAATCTATTCTAAGATGACATTTTCAATTATTGTATGCAATGATTTTACTTTCAATATTTTAAAACTGAATATTGCGTAGATTTCGAGACTAGCTGATCTATGAATATATACATGAATATATATATGATTATAATAATTAAAATTATATTATAATACTGAATATAGCATTTTCGATTCTATTAAAAACTTTATAATTTGATTATTGTAGGTTTTAACTTAAAAAATTTTGTTTTATAATTTATTGCAATTTGTTATATTTTTTAATTTTCATTATTTTTTACAACATCCATCTTTTGAAATGCCTAATTTCATTTCAATAACTTTAATAGAATAACATGTTAAGACTTAAATTTTTTTCAATAATGTATCAAAACAGTTTTGAAAGATGTTAAACCATTATTTTTAAGAAAAAGGTATTAAAATATATGTATTATCTATAAACAAATGAAATACCTACAAAACATTTTTATAGAATTTAAATTTTTTAAAAATATTAACAAATTTAGAATTTTATTTAACGCAAAATTTGTAATAGGAAATAGCCGAATGAACCGAATGGTATAATTGCGCATTATTCTTTTTGGAATTTATACATAATTACTATGTTTTTGTCACTTGTTCTTATAAACTTGTAGTGCTATGGTTAAGTTGGCTGTAGATCAACAACAAAAAGAGGACACACTAATCTGGACATATTTAAAAATCTCAGCGTATTAATAGATTCATTTTCGAAAAACAGAAATACTTCTTAAGTACATGTAAAAATACTTATATCATGTAATATTTTAATTGTCTGACCAATACGTATTACACATTATAAAAGATATGATTTTGTGTTAATATAATTTTATGAAAATGAAACAATTTAAATTACTAAGAAAACACTAATTAAATTATTTACACAAAAAGTGATAGACAGGAGTATGTTCGTTAATGTTAATTTTAATTAAGTATCGGCATACGCTTTGAAACTTCAGAGGAAAACTTAAATTTCAAAAGGGCCAAACAAGAAAATTTAAAGGAAAAATAAAATTGATCAATAATTACGTCTTGAAGGAATACTCTATATTTCAGGTTAGTTATATCACGTTCAGCTGAGATTGTAACATTGTCCGTTCTATAAAAAAGAAGAGATGTATTCGTTGTGAAAGCTCATTCGAGGTATTAATAGCCAGTTAACGAAAGCCTAATGGGTGAACATGAGGAGCTAATAAAAAGAGCTCAAAATACTGTGTCATCGCATCTGCTGTACACGAATTCCAAAAGACTGGAGCGTAATGTAATCTCATATTTTCCGAATGCAAGGCAAGTGCAACAAACAACTCTAATGTATATCGCATTGTACATCTTGGCGATGCGTAACACTGATGACTATAAGAAAAGAAAATCGCGCATTTGGTACAGAACTAAATGGACTGAGCACATCTCATTTATCTGTGTCTTATTTTATCTGTTTGGTCACTTATCCGCTTGACCTTTAGTGAGGACAGTTTTACAATGTCTACAACAAACATTGTTGGCTTTTTTTTATTTTATGGTAACATACTTGTTATCATTAATTAACGTACATTATTGTAAAGTATATTTGATTTTTAATACTTATTATAGATGATATTTAAACATGTTTTGTGTAAGAAGAGATAAAAATACTTTGGAAACTGAATTCGGCAGTGTTAAAACAATCGTTACGTTTTGATGTAATTGTTTACATTTTTAATTAAGGCATAGATTTACCTGAGATTTTTGAAAAATTTGAAAAGTTGATGAACAAAGAGCATTCTGCATTTTATAATTCTTGTAGTTTATTATCAGAACCATCATTATAAAATCCCAACAAATTTTTTAAACAGTTAATAAAAATTTTATATTTAATAATATAAATATATAATAAAATATTTAATAAAATAAGAATTTTTTAAAAACTGTGTCATTGGAAATTATTTTAATTATTCCAATATAAATAACCATACAGAAAGATCTTGTATATTGATCTTGTAATAAAGTATTTTGAATATAATAATAGATATGTTATACATAAAAAAAAAATTTATTTAGTAATTTCTAAACTTTTATTTAACAGCTATTATGCTAAAAGATTATTATACTGATAGTTATTTTATTTTATATAATTTTATTTTATAAGGAATTTATTTAAAACGTTAATTATTTAAAAAAAAATATTTTTTTCTTTTTTTAATTATAGTATTTAAACCCTTTTGAATAGAATACTGTCGATGAAATTGAATAAGAAAGCCAAACATAATATTGCAGTTGATTAGTGTAATAAAATTAATTTTTATAAAAATTAATTTTTTTCTAAGATTATAAAAAATATTCAATTTAATTAACTGAGTTTATATTATAATTCTTATTAACATTTAAAAAATTGTTAATTGAAGATTTCTTTATAACTTTTATAATTTATTGAATCTATAATTGGTAATATTAATTTCCCTTTTTTGTTATGTATTTCTTCATACAAGGTATTTATAATACCTTCATGGCGCCTGCTCTAACATTATTTTATGCATTTATTATAATTCAAAATTGTATTTTCTCTAAAATGAAAATCTATCAATTTTTTTATAAGAGGCTTTATAGACCTTTTTTGTATCAAAATGTAATATTATGTTAAGTAAATGATGCCAATTATATGAAATTCTTAATCGGCGAAATTAAATTACAAATCAATATATATATATATTTATAAAAATGAAACGAATGTATATAATATGTAGAAATGAATATATAATAATGCAATGTTAAACATTTTAGCACATGTATTAATTTTCTCTGATTAATAAAAATATCAGAAAATATGTGAAAGCAGAAAAAGGGGAAAACGGGTGGGGGTTTAAAAATTAAAATTTTACTGAAAAGATTTTTTTAGTACCGATACGACGATGAGTTATACATTTTATTATTAAATATTATAAAAATTTTTTAAATATAGATCCAATGTATGGATCGCTTAAGCATAAGAATATACACTATATATGATTAATAGGCATACTAAGATGGAAACATTAATATTTGATTCAGTTCAAATAATTTCTTTACGTTGTTTTGCAAGTTATGGTGAGCAGTTTTGTATACCTAAGTTGATGTTTCAATATTACGAATAATATATTGTACTGCCTTGTGATAAATTTGTAACATATTCTTTCTGTAAACACTTGCTCATTTATTTCTAAGCGCAACTTTAATTAATCAATAGTAAATGTAATTGTCTCATTTGTTTCTAAATTCAATTTAATATTTACAAAATTTGATTGAACATAATGCAATTATTTTTAATATTTGCGTGATTGGAATAAATCCCTATGTCTAACAAAAATATATTAAACACAAACTACATCAAATAGGAAATAAAATTTTCAAAATTGATAAACCATTTTTAAATCTACATTTATAAGTAAAAAAATTAAGCAATATTATTTTTTAACGTATAATATTAAAAACAATAAATAGTAGTTTTTCGTTTTAACTGGATTTTACAAAACTGCTGAAGAACGTTTATGTACTAAAAATTCATCTTAATAACTCACATTATTAAATTACCCTTAGTTTATATGGGACGTTGTAAAAGCAAAGGTATAATAATCATTAATAATGGTAAACAAATCATTAAAATTAAAAATAAATATACTACCAGACTGTAATAAATGCTTTCAGAATTAAATTTAATATTTTACAATAAATCTTATGATTAAGAAAGAGAAAAACAAAAGTATATATTTCTACTATTGCAATGGTCACGTTCCAGCTACGCTTAATTTTGTTAGAAAAATTGTACCAAAAACGTCAATAGATATACTTATTTAGAGAGTAAAATATATGTCAAAGTAGTTCAGATGTTAAAAACAATCATAATGGAACAAATTTTCAATATTCATTAAGAAATTGTCCATGGATTTGAATTTAGTAGATATTTTTAAAGATGTTTGTATCTTTTCTTACAAATAACAATAAAATAGATGTAAAAACCAAAAACACAAAGTTTTAAAAACAAAATTATTTGATCAAAAAGTTTTTGAAAAATTAATGAGTAAATTTAATTTTAAATAATGTAAATCAAGAGAATAAAATTGAACTTTAAATTTGATTTTAATTCAAGCAAAATACTTTCATAATTTTTAAGTAATTAGATTGCATGATGCGAACTATTAACTGCAAAACTTTATATTTTGCATTTAAAGAAAATTTTAATCAACAATTAAATTTAATTTTTAATATTTATTTCATTATTTAAATAGTTTTATAAATCAAGTTTTATCAAACAGTAGAAGTGAAGACAGGTATAATTTTTTAGTTTTTGTGAATTTTAAAACAAAAAAGATATGAACCATACCATTCATTCATAAATCTTCATTTCAATATTTTGAGTATTTGTGATCATTTTTAGGTATATAGTTTATTGTAAAATATACAAAATACCCAACTCATAATATTTATAATATATACTATTAATTTTGTTTAATATGAATCTATATATATATATATATACGATAAACATAACGTCTGATTTCTTTGAAATAAATACCTATTTATCATTAAACTTTTATAGTATATTGTATCCGTGTTATTTCATATGCTATTTAATAGCTTCAAAACATTTTATTTATAAAATATAAAAAAATGTTTCATTATAAGTAATTAATTTTGTAAACTTATTACGAAACAATATTGCATCTCTTCATCAAATTTTTAATCAGTACCAGTATGAATATAATTTGTCAACATAATTTCATAAAAACAGTCAATTTTTATTAATTCAAATAAAGTGTTTATTAACTCACATTAAAATAAATTGATACTAATATTTCAATAATCAGTAAATAAATTATTTTTTTTCTACGTCAGAAAATCCAAAAAAATAAATAATATAAATTTATACACATACTGGTATACATAAATTATTGTATTTTTCATAAATGATTAAAAATTGAATTAAACATATCATTATAAATTCAAAAGGTTCCTGATAAATTTCATAGTTTATTATCAAGTTATATATTATATCTATTCCAAAACTATCTATAAAACTATAAATATATAGATGCTGGATATACTAAACATCTTCAAAGAGTTTAGATAGCCGATATCAACGTACAGTAAACTAGTGTAATTAATGTAAAATGCTCGTTAGAAAACTAATGGTCTCATGAAACTCATTAGAAAAACTAATGGTTCCCATGGATAATATCCGTATGAAAAAATTAGTGTTCAATAAATTTTAAATATATCTTCGAAGAGATAATGATTATTTGATTCATAATTCCACAATTAATAAGCATAATATATTTTCGGTAGTTACTCCTCAATATGTTTATAATTCATGATAAATGAAAAATCATTGTAATAATATAAAAATCTTATATTAAAATTCATAGTTACTTATCAGATTCTTAGAATCAGTTAGTACGAAATAGTTCGAGTTAACGTATTTCCCATTAAAACTGCAAGGCGTGTGGCTGTCAGAGAAGAAAAAACTTAAAGACGGTCTCTAATGCTTTTCAATCAACGAAATCACTCGTTTGTTTTTCAAATTAAACTACAATTATACCATCAGCTCCCCCGGTTTCGGATAATAGATCCCCATGCAGGAGCACTCGTGATGGATATTTACCGCAGCTCGATGTCTAATACAAAAAAAGGAATACAAAAGTGAGAAACGATGATGGAGGTGGGTTAGGATGAGAAGGACGGATCGTTGATGCGGACAAGAAAATATTATGAGCGCTCTGAGCTCTCGGGGCGGCGGTTAACCGGCGCGCTTTCGACCGCGCCTCTCCTTAAATGAATTCGCGCACCCTCGGGAGGCGACCTCGAGGAGTCCCGCCGCAGTCGTCGGATTCGCGCGAGGCCCGAGATGGTCACGGTCGGGCCCCGGTGCGGCGTCTATCACACCACGCTACGAGGCCGCGTCGCGAGCCGGGGCTCGGAACAGTCACGAGGAGGCGCGGCGGCGAGTCGGCCGGCGGCGTCGGTGAGGTCTATTTCGGTTGGTGCCCCGAGGCGGGCGACCCGACGCGGCTCCTGCGTGTGCTCCCTCGTGGAAATCCACCGGCTGACTGGAATCCCGCGCAGCTTGCGCCTTTAATTTAGAAGCATGGAGTGCCCTCGACCTCACACTCCCCCACCCGCCCTCTCCCCCCTCCCCCCTCTCGTCGCTCTGTTCTGCTCCAAATACGTGCACATGTCGCTCCTTGGCTCGGCTCCTCCTCTGCCGGTTCCCTCCCCACGTTACTTTGCCACCCTCGTTCCGCCGCTCTTCTTTTGCCACCAACCTACCCTCCCTCATACCCTCTCTTGTACAGCGGTCGCGAAGCATCAGAGCCCGCGCTTTTATTCGGACTCGGTCACGTGGAAGTCGCCGGGCATGAAAGGCTTTAAAAGAACGGCAACTTCTACTCCCGACCAAGATTTTTCAAGGGTGCACGAACTATCGTTCGTTGTAAGCCTTTGCGATAATTTTTCACTGGTACTCCATTTTCGCGACCTGAAAATACGACTTCTTAACTCCACTTTCTTTTTATCTTCATCATCCTCTTGCTCTTTATCCAACCGCTTTTACCTTCGTTCGCAATCGATATACGGGTGCCGAGAGGCAGACCGAATGGGATGTCAGTGAGGGTGGAACTTGAAAAACGGACGGAGAGCCGAAACGGAGAAAGAGATGAAGAGGAGCTTTTTAGAATCTTAGTATCTCTGATCCATCCTCTTTACTCTCGCTCCCTCTTCTTCCCCATTAACAGTTCCCCAATCCCTTTCGCCCTCTGACCAGCCTCGAAGCGTGGAAAAACCTCAAGTACTCAAGCTCGCGGTCGCGAAAATCAATAATACGAAGGAAAAATCTAGCTCCAAAATTAATTTTCCCTCTATTATTTATAATAGGCCGGAGAAAATGAAGCTCTCTTAATGTCAATTATCTAAATTATTGATGGAAGTATATATGCTGCGCTGTAATACATTTATGGAGATGCAGATTCTAAATCATACATTTTATTTGAACAAATATGTAAATCCTGTGTCATCTTAAAGAAGGTAAGTTATCAAAAACGTAACTATTATCTTTATTCATGTACGTATCCTTATTATATTAATTAACAGAAATATATTGTAAATGTCTCATAATTATTTAATTTAACAGGTAAATTGAAGTTCATGATTGTAATACGACATGAAAAATGATCCAAAAGTTTAACTATTATCATACTTCATATCCTAATTAGAAGTTACTGATACGAAACCAAATAAAAAACTTTGATACATGTACGTGCATTTATCGTAACTGTCCACGAACAAACATTTAAAAGCTTTCATATTATAGATGTTTTTATACGTTTATTTGTGCTTATATTCGTAAATATTATGATAATATCTGCAAGAAATATAATTATAGAAATGTAATAATAATTTTATTATTAAAATAATAAATAAATAATACAGAAATTTTTATATTGTAAAATTGTAATATCAAAAATATAAATCGAAATATTTTTCTCTTCAAAACTTGAGTCCTAGATATCTTCTTTTTTATAAAAGAATACTTATATCAGCCATTATTCATCTTCTAAATAAAAAAAATATTATAAAAATTACAAACAAAATTAATAAATTGTATTTATAATTACACTGAATAAATGCCATATTTTGTTATTAAATTGACAATTAATAAAGAAATAGATTTTCTACCGATTATATATCATAATATCATTCAATCAATCTATATTTTTTATATCAACAGAAAATTTTTGTTCATTTTCTCAATAAATATTTACCATAATAAGTTATTAAATTTTCTGATTGAAGACTCTTGAATATTTTATGAATTTGTAGTAATAAACGATGGAATTTTTCAGTTCAAAATATGATTGATTTATATTATTTAAAACAGTACCACTGGAAGAATCAATTTGTTTTTTCAATAAAATATATTCACTTATTATTACGTGATATTAACGTAATTTCGAAAAATTAAAATGTTGTACAATAAAATAATTGGAATAAAAAATATATTAAAAAATATATTAAAAATAAATATTGTTATTAAAAGTATAATTTATAAGCATAATCTAAATGTGGTAATCAAACCAATTTATAATTGTACTTTCAAAATTTTTATTTGTTTGATAATGTACAAAACCATAATTAAAGAAAAATGAAACAATCTTTATTTTTGCAATTATTTGCCTAAAAAATTACCTAAAAATTAATGTGTTTTAAAAAAATATATTTTCCTATTCAATGCTCTAATAGTACATAAAGGAACGTATTAAGACAAATTTATGCATCGCAATAGATATTTTTATACTTGGCAATAGACCAAACAGAATTACTGTTGAAAATAAATCTAAATAAGTAGTAAATAACAATTGAATTCTGGATTTCTTACTCTAAGCATATTGTATTACCTATAAATGTGCTGATCAGTAATTAAATAAAATAAAAAAATTTTTTTAATCGTCAATTTTTGTTTCAATCGTTTTTAATCGTTTTTAAAAACAATACTTTTAATTAACATCTTTTTTTAATTAGTAATAATTTTTCGACAAGTTTAATTATTTTTTTGTTTTTTTTTTATAAAAATAACAATCTTATAATATAATGTAAGATTTCTATAAGATTAAATATTTTTAAGTAAAACTTTTTTTATAAAAAACTATGTTATTATTATAATTCTAAGTTATAAATGAAAAGTTATCTTATAACAGTTTATAATTTGAAAATATATATATATGACTCATAAATATATGTACAACTATTTTATCAAGTATTATTTAAAAAAAAAAAATTATTTTATAAGTTCATTAGTGGTCAAGAATGGTCTAAAAACCTGAAATGAATGAAAATAGACATAACTATATAAGTATAAAATTTTTATTAAACTAGACATATATCTCAAAAAAATGTGTTAATTATAATTTTCTTAAATAAAAATTAAAAATAAAATAGCTTAAGCTTAAGCTTTATTATAAAATTGTTATAGAATATTTAAAAAACGATGACTATTTATTAATAAATTTAATACTTGAACTTTGAACATGAATGTGTAAATGGTAAAATAAAAAAGTTTTAAAACAAAAATAAATAGTGAAATAAGTTTTTTACTTAAATTAAGAAATGCAATTGAAACCTTACAAAATTTCTGTCAGATGTTATTAATTTATTTAAAGATGCGTATTTTTTTATGATATTTGTATTGATATGTATTTGTTATATTATAGTTTGTAAAAAGGATGTTATAACATATAGATTCAAAAGGATTGTATCCCAAAAAATTTTTTTAAATTTTTTTTATACACAGTCAATAAGAAACAAAATATATCATTTCTAAAAATATATTAAAAATTTATTATAATATCTAAACTTTTGTACAAGTTTAAAAAATCATTATTTCATTAAAAAAATAAAATTCTGGAAATACTATCTTATAAAATAAGTCTTAAATTATTAACAGTTTCAATCGATTAAAATCAGGGAACTACTAAATAAAAAAAAAAAAGAATATATATTACCAATATATGATGATACATATTTATATAGATTGTCTCCATAATAATATGTGAGTGTCACTAAACGAATACTCGACCGCCTATCTCAGGGAATATAAGTATCCCAAGGCTGACTAGCGAATTAACGTCAACTCATTACAAGACGATATACTAAAAACTTTCAAATAGCAACTCCCAGGATTTTCAATTAAAGGAATCACAATAATTACGTTATACAAAAGGGAAGGAATGATTAATCAAGCAGTCGAATTGGTCGGTATTTTACCGGCAATCTAGGTATAAAAATTATTTTTAGAACACGTCCACTCCTTTGCGTTATAAATGCAGTTGCGCACACACACACATATACTCACGTCGAATTTTAAGCACATATGAAGGGTTAGATTTTTTATTTAAACACCGTAACAACCGCGACCCAAAATTCTACGCAAGCATTGATTTAATTACACCAATCGACCTTACAACATAAAAATAGTATGATCGATTTGCGACAAAATGTACAAGTTCATCTCTCATCATTGGATCCAATAAAATTTCATTGAACTAAGTCATCAAGTAATCAAATTATCAATCATCCTTTTTTTAAACAATACTCGACAATGTGCGGATATTTCGCTTATATTAGTCTAGAATTCGTGATATTGGAAGTACGTTATATTATAAATGTGTTATTAAGATATTCGTACAGACAATAATATGTCTATTGTTATTTTTTTGTTCTTTTTTTTCTTGTTATTTTAATTAAAAACTTTATTATCAGATCCACTCATGTATCATATTTTTTATCGGCAGCAGGATAGCTTAAACTGATCAACTGACCTGAAGGGGGACCAGGATTTGACTACGCTGCATAAGGACCCAAGAGTGAACTTAAATGAATATGTGGTAAATGTTTACTTCTCTCTTACGGACTCTGAGTTTGTTTTAGTTATAATTTTAAAACTAGTTTTACTATAAATGTTTTAAAGGTACATGAAACGAGAATGTATTATTCCCTTTAAAAAGTAATAGATATACAATTTAATTACAACGCTGATTGCAGTTTTGTCATTACACACCATTTAGACAATCTAAATTCATGATTACATACAACTGAGTCAGTTTTATGAAAAGAGAAAATTTTTTTTAACATTGCGATTTGCGAGGAATAGATGCAGCTTACTTTTATTTTTTATTTTTCACGCGCGGATCGGAGAGGTTTTTTTTCTATAGACTGAGTGCGTAACGGAACAGATATGTCAATTCAATTTTTATTGGATTCGCGCAAGGTAGAATTACATTTGCGAATACTGTACTAAGTTCCCCCTCTACTCGCTCCACCCATACAATCGTTTTTACGTGAAATGATGAATGCTTATTATGCACCACTTTGTCTTCTTCTCTTACAATACTCACTTATCCTCTCCCTTCACTAATTAATAATAAGCATCAGTAATGATTAAGGGGTCTGTTCGAGATAAATATTAATGAATACATGTGTATAAAATTATTTTTAAAAATTCAATCATTTGCATTTATAATTATGATGTGTCAACTGCAACATAATTCTACTTATTCCTAGAAGTTTGTCAACCTTTATGATATGCTGTACGTAAGCATTGTTTAGTTTATGGAATACTAGAGTTGGCAAACGCAATTCAGATTAGATATTCGATAATTACTTTGCTGTTAAATTGTCAGAAATTGCAATTAATATGAGAGAAACATACAAAACTAGTTTTAGAATAAGTTTATAATAACCTTCGAATCATCATTGTCACCAAAAACATAAAGTCAGGGGAGTTTAGACTCCGAGAAGGGTAGAATACTTATTTTATAAGTAGTGTAATTATGCATTACTTTTGATACCACCAGAAGAAAAACATTTTTCCAAATTTGTTGCGAAATCCGTAAACATTCGTGATCAATATGTAAATAAAGCGAAATATAAGAAAAGTGTCAAAGGAAGAAATAATTACACATTTAAGTAGATGAGCTTGGACTCACCCATTTCGTCGATAATAGGCGCCATGCGTAGGGTGACGCCGACGAGTAGCAGTGACATTGCCAGAAGAAGACAAGCCGTGGCGACGATGGTCCAACGTGCCCGCGGTGGCAAGTCATCTACATCGAGGCCCTCGACGTCTACAAGATCCTTCTCGCATCTGGGTCGCCTTCGCTTTCTGCGCGGACGATAGAAGCGATCACTGGAGTCCGCCCTGGATTTTGGACGGTGGTCGACAGTCGCCGCAGGTCCACTGATGGTTTCTTCGTTTTCGGGGAAGTCGGTAAAGTCGAACGCCAAGTAATCTTCTTCGTCGTAATGGCCTTTCCTGTTTAACAGGGTGAAATAATTATTAGTCATACTTTTCAAAAGAGACTAATGAAAGAGTAAAATAATTAATATTTTATGTATAGGTAAAGTTATTTTTTCATTAAACCGCAAAAATTTTCGGGTCAAAATTGAGGGCTCCTTATTGTCGTATCAATATTTTTTGTTCGCTCTACATAAAGTGTACGCTTACATAACTTCTACAGATTTTTATCGATTTTAAAACGGAAAATATAGCATGCGAAACAAATAAATATTGATAGCAAAAAGCTGCCGTGTATTAACCTTTTTATTATTTATTTATACGTTGTTCTAGATCATAATGCTTCAATATTTTGAAATAACAATAAGTAATTATTCAATACTACAAAAGTCATAATGTCGATATTAGAGATAACCATTGTGTTTAAATGAATTTACGCAACTTTATTAATATTAATATTATCTTGTAATTATCTATTATAGAAATGCTGTATGAAAAATTATACCTATTAGACAAATTTATTCAATAAATCTTTATTAAAATCTTTTATTATCGCGAATGAATAATATTCTAAGAAAAATTGATGAAAAGTCAAAAACAAAATAAAAATCAATAGCTACTCAATCATAGCTTCTAGTCTTAAGGTCTTAGTTTAGGCAGAAGCTATTTTTCTAATTGTTATTTAAAATGCTCATGCGTACAAAGTATTCAATTCAAAATTATAATTAAAGATTTTTTAATAATTTATCTGCGAAGCAACTTATGTTTTATATGGACTGCCTTCGATTCAAATTAGGTAAAGTTGATAATTTCCGTTACCCACTTTCTACTCTTTTTCATGGCTCCCAGATCTTTTATTCTTTGCATAAAACCTATCCACTTCCAACTTAAGTATCAACTTAATTCTCCGTTTTGTTTTTAATATTCACATTCACTGTCTCTTGTGTTATCTCAAATTTCACACTATAGCATATTCTAATGGGTTCTAGCACATCTCATTACATCTTCTGTAGTGCTTTAGTAACTATGATGCATAATAATAACTAATATTAGAAACACGCTAATAAATAATCTATACTTTACATTACCATTTATAATATTTTTACAATAATTTGAACGTAATTTTCTTGCTATAAAATAATATTTGAAAATTCAAGTGTTAACAAAGATATATTTGATGTACTTCATTGATATATTGTTTCAATGAGCATTTAAAGAACGTATGAAACAAATGATTCATACTCGTTTTCAAAAAATTATAGATAATCAAAATTTTAACTGATTAAACTTTTTTCAATACTCTATCAAATTTAAAAAGTTAAAAAAATATTACAATAGGGAATAAATTGTTTAATCCATGAGTAATTGTTCTTATAAAATATCTCATTTGTAATAATATATCACCAATAATGAAAATTTATTTACATATAGTATGCTAATTCGCATTCAAGCTATGATGGATTTTAAAACTAAATATGTACATTAGCAGTTTAAGCTTCCAAATAATCATGACACAGTTGCTGAAAATAATCTGTTATTAAATAGTCTATCATACTTGTAGTTTATTCAAGCAGCTCTCGTATTTTACATATTTTACTGGTTTTATCAAAGTAAAATATGCTTTCGCTAATATTAAAAATTGATCACTCGGAAATATTTATCATTTACATATCGTCAAATCTTGCTCTCTGACTTTAAATCCGAAAAGCAATAACTCCAATCATGAAAATGTCCTTTCGGTTAATTGGTATACTTACAGATTAGCGGTGCTATGAGAAATGTAGCAGGCACTTCGGTGTAGCTTTTGATACTCGCAGCTGTCGTTAATTGCATCCCTTGTCCTCTTAAAATTCATAAGAGCGAGGTCGTGTTCAGCATCGATTCCTAAAAGTTCGAAGTTCGGATCGAGGGCCTGGAATAACGTATGTGGACTCCTCGAGTGCTTCCGATGCTTTCTGCCATCGCGAGAACTATCGTCGATTTTGTTAAAACCTTTTCCTATATAAATATTATTTATCGTCAAAATCAAAATTTGTATACGTTACTTTTAATATGTATATTATTTACGATTCGATTGATATTTTCGTTGAAAGGATAATGTTTTGATTGATATGAAATATTGTTTATACCAACTATTATATGAATAAACATAAGTACAACAGTGCACATTTTTATTATGAAAAAGGTTTATAATTTACTAAAATTCTTAAATTAGATAATAAAAAATTAAAAATTAATTTGATCTCGTTTTTAGAAGTGTATTTCTGTAAAATATTGTAAGTACTACTAGTTGCAAGAACCTTGTTTAAAATTATGACATGATATTATATGAATAATAATCTTTGGAAAAATCTAAAAATATTTTTTACAAAAGCTTAAAAATTTCTTTATATCGAAAATAGTCGAACATTCGATTTCTCTTTAAGTTTAGAAAATGAAGTGAAAATATTAAAAAAAAACCAAATACTATTTTCCATTATTTTATTTTTACATTTATTTATTATAGAGAAAATACATATAAAAAACGAAGTATCGAGATCTTAAGTTGCAAAGTCAATTCGGTTATATAGTTTTGATCTCAAAACCTCAAAAACACCAGTTTTAAGCATTGTCCAGAAGAAGAATCTACGCGAATTGCGAAAATTTTGAACTATTTTTATTCTATCTCTGTGACAAACACAAAATTTATACGAATACATTGATTAATATAAATGATAAACGATTCACTATATAAATCTAATACTCACAATATTATTACTCAACTTTTGCAACCTGTTTTCTGTAAAACCGATTTTCGCTACATGAGTATATTATGATCCGTTTATGAGCATGTCTCGCAACCCAAAAAACTAACTTAATTTAATTAATAAGCCCGATATTTGCTGTAGATCTTTCATATGCATTAAAATGAATACACTCTATACAATATACAATCTTTAATAATCAGAATATAACCACAGTTTGTATTTAATAAATACACTCTATCAAATAATTGACGCTAAGTCTGTTATCTACGTTAAATAATACTGGTGATAAATAAAAAAAAAGTAAAATTAAAAAAAAAAAATAGTTGTTTGATTTATTGAAATTTTTTTAATTTTACTCCATCATTGATGTATTTTAAAAAAAAATTGTTAAAATAAAATAATTATAATAGATATATATATATATATATTTGTATTTTCGAAGCTTGATAATGTAATGTACAATCAAGTTTTAATTCAAGATATTTCAATTAATACTATTTGCCCTATATTTAAAAAATATAGTCCATCAAAAATTTTATTTGAAATTTATTTACAAAAAAGTATTACGTTATTTCATAGTAAAACTATTAAATGAATCGATGATATTAAGTAAAGTAGTAAGAAAGAAGAAAAGAAGAGAAGTTAAGTTATTATTTCACCAACATGTACTTTAAATTCTCGTTTACATAAAAGTAAAAACAGAGTTGGAACTTGTTATGATAAAACATTTGATTAAATGAAAGACATAAACAATAAAGTAGCGTTTTTAATGTTATTTTAAAACTAAAAAAATATTGTGCAATATTTCAGTCATTCATTAAATAAAGCGTTAAAAAACTGTAAATAAAGAAACATGAAGAAAAAGAGATACAGTATAATTGCATTTAAAGACGAACAATCTTCAAAATATTATTAAAAAAGAATCATAAATATCAGTAAAATTTTAATTAAATGAACCATAAAATTAAACCAATATAGTTTTGAAGATCATTATTGTCCTAAAAGTAACATTTTAGAAAAAATTATATTTTTTTTTATACATGATACTTTTCCCCAATAATGGGAAATTTAAAAATAAAAGTTGCTTTTTATGACCGCAGGTTACTGATTAGTATAAAAACCTTTTTTAGTTATAAAAAGTTAAAAGGTTTATATGCGTAATCGCACTAGAGGGAAGATCAAATATTATATCATTATAATCGTTGTTATAATTCTTAAATGAGACCTTATCGAATGAAAAGTATCACTAGGACGATATTGTTTGACGTTTTGCGTCAAGACGAAGCGCGGTATTTTATTATATTCAGATATAAATTCGGATAAAATTATTAACGTATTCGTACAATATTAATTCCACCTTAGTCACTTTATCTATAGTAATACATTAATAATACACTTAAAAGAAGTTGTTAGAAATTGTAAATAAGAATTTTGAAATCTAGAATATTATTGAAAATAATTCTATAAAGACATCCTTGTAAACTAATAAATTTATTTAGTGTTTGAACATATTATAGTTAGTATGTATAGTTTTAAAATTATCTGTATTTATAAATCGTGTTTAGTAATACTCAAATGCTATTTATGTATACATCGAAAAAGTTAAATAATAAACAGATAGTACAGTGGTTACAGTAATTATTTAACGAAGTTTCAAAACTTCGATAATATTTGTAGCTACACAAATTTTTTTTGTTTGAATTTGTTTGAAATGCATCTTTTGAAGTTTTTGTAAATATATGTAAAGTTCTAGTGATGTATTTATGTATTATTATAAGTAATATTATAATTTATATCAATAAATCATAGCATATCTCACCAATAATGTTTTAATAGCAATTTCTATATCATTACTCTACTGTCAATGCATTTAAACAATAAAAAGTACTTCCAGTTCAAATCTGGTGATTTTTATACGAAATATAATAAATATAGCTTTTAATTATTTTTCACTGTAGCACTAAGAATTATTAGCAATTGTTAGATTTCTGAAACATTATTCATAACTGTACAATTGAAATACGCTAAAGTGATACAAATTAATAAAGAAATCTTAATTAGAATAAATAGAATAAATTGTAATTAATCTTTATAATTTGTATTTTTTTTATTTGCCAGTATCATATTTTTGCATATTTTTGTAGAAAAACTTGTATTGTAGTTATTCTGATTCAAATTTATTTTTGTAGAAAACAAAAATTCTTGAAATTGTTTTTTCGTAAATAATCTCGCACGCAGTAAAAAAAAGCTTGATACAATAAAAAATAAGAGAAATATTTTTTTAAATCAAATTTTTCAATAAAAAGCAAATAAAAAGTACGAACTCCATGAAAGCAAACTTAAATTTATAATAGCGTATTTATGATATGCGTACAGAAGAAAGGTTTTTCTACATTTTCACGTGTTTCTTTATTTGAATTGTGCTGCAATATAAATTACTATTTTTTCGAATGGTACAGCGAATAAATGAGAAAGACGTGTTTTATAAAAAATTAAAGCAAATTTTACAGAATTTTTTAACTTATAAATAAGTAAAAAAATAACAGATGTTTTCGGGATGAATAGAACAAAGTACTGATTTAGAAGCACTAGCTTGAATACAAAAATTTTTATTTATTGCATGTTTAAATTACATTTTTACTCAGTAAAGAAGAATCTATTAATATAATAAATCTCATAGAGTCATTAAAATAAGAATTTGATTACTAAATTTTCTAGTATTGTAGCATTAAATATTAAAAACAGCTTCATATTACGACGTAAATTTGTAAGTACTTAAACTCTTTTAAATAAGGTAATATAAATCAAATAATGGCTATTTTATATCTATATATAAGTAATTTAAAAACATATGAACCAATTTTTAAAAAAAACCAACAATATATTTATTGTTAAGAATATTTTTTATTTTTATTTTTTATTACAACTCTTTATTCTTTATTAATTTTTCAAAAGTATAAACAAGCTTTATTTGTGACTTCATTTGCGATGAAATTATGTAAATACAAATTAAAGCCATTACGTCAAATTTTTAAGCTTATTAAACGTAAGAAGGCGTTTGAAGAATTTCAATTGATCAACTAATGTCTACTTCATCATTGTTTCAGTCTCTCCAATCAGCAATGCAGTATCTCTTATAGTATTTGTAAAGTGGGATATAGCCATTTAAACCTAAATAATGGAAACGTGTTGGCTGAACTAATCAAGCGAACACCGTAGTCTGTTATGTTGTTGAAAATATAAGATATTTTAGTGTATAGCGATCTTTTCAAATACCAACGTACAAAAACACTACAATCATGTTTCAATTTTAACTATATATCAATTGCGGAATATAAATAATTAAACAATAAAATTTGTCGAAAGTGTTTTTTGTATGAGGAAGATGTAAAATGTTAAATAGTAAGATAAAGAATTACACTTTTCATCAATATATGTTGAATTAAGCTCTAGAACGAAAATCATTTTATAAATAATTTTTTAAATAATTAATTACAAATAAAATTTTTACTCTTATGTAACGAATAAATTATTATAAATTTTTTTAATGAAACAAATCTACTTCTAATTGTAGCATTATATTTATTCTTAAAAATTAGTTTAAATATTCCATGAAGATATTTTGAAGAATTTAATAAACTGCTTAGTTTACTTGTTAATTAAAATATTGTACTTTAAGTGTTAATATTATTAATCAATTAAATTATAAAAAATATTTATAAGAGTAGCGTTTGTTCAAACAATCAATTAAAAAAAAAATTATTAGAGTTTTTACATAAAAGTTGCCACAACCAACAAAATACTAGTCGCGAAATAGTCGTTTACAACCGAGTCCAAACCGATTTATATAGAAATTTGCCAGGTTAAGAGAAATTCGAGCATTCGACCAATAAGAAACAAAATCGGCCGGAACGAAGCCAATCTAAAACTAATCTATAATATCGCGCATTGCAACTGAAATATATCGAAAATGATCCATGAAACTATTAATTTTTTGCACGTATTGTGTTCCCTAATATGGAAGTGCACATATTTTAAGCTCTAATCACCTGAGACAATAGTTTATATTAAAAGCAATGTAAAATAGGAGCTGTGCATTAAACCAGCAAATATGTAAGTCAAGCCATCGAGATATACTTAACAATATGAAAGAAGCTTGTAAAAGCTGATGAAGAAGAGTTCCCTCTCAGACTTTCTTCTCTTCTCTCCTTAATATTTCTCTATCGCCAGAGCCTGGCGCTTAGATAGAAGAATAAAACAGCTTTTCCCTACTTATCTTATGTCGCCTGCATCTTGCGCTAAGAAACATGACTAAATCTGTTGGTCTTTTCCATTCGCAAGTAACCTCTGTTGCCTGCGCTTTGCACTAACAGCAAGAACATGTTTTGCTGTAAATTTTCTATCAACTTAATATATTTCTATATTTATACTATTATTTAGTGTAAATTTTTATTAATAGATATTACAATTATTTAGGAGTGCCCCCATATTCTACCTTTTTTTTAGCCTTAATTTGGTCTTCTTACGTAATGGGGCAATACAGTGAAAATCTTCGGGGCGCTCCAAAATGCCTAACGGCTTCGGTGTCTGTTAAATTATTACCAGCGAACGCCTTGATTTGGTAGACTGTAATATAACAATAATATTTTAAATGTTTACGCTCGCAAGGCGATTGTACCAAACTTTACCAGAATATAATGTTGCTTGGCCCTTACATATGCCATCAGATCTTTTTTATAATAATAATAACACCGGTAGCGCATTAGGAGTATAAATGCTAATAATGACGTAAATAATTTAGCAAGGAAAGCTGATTTAGCACTTTCCGCTTACACTAAATGTATCCTTCGCTTACCTACTATGCGACTAGCTACCTGCCGACTTTTACCCATCAATTTTCGGTGTACGTCACCTATTCACCACACTGCGTACTACTGGTATATTCAGCTGCTTATGCATCCTATATTCACCCTTTTCCTCTCCCTTACAAGTACTGTTCGTCCCTCGTTCAGCCAATCGGGGCTTCTGGCGCGTACAACACTTTACATCAGAGTTTCTTGCCATCGCGCTACTGCTTTTTTCTATACACACACTCCTAAGACGTAGTACAGCTGTGCGTCACTAGACACCATAGTATCATCCCTCGAGTACAGCTAGTCTGTGCCCATAAACAATACTCGAATAATATTTTTGCTAGTCCGAAACCCAAACGACCATTTGATCTGGCTCAATATCAATTTTTTAGGTCAATATGACTCTATGACTAATATCTCTGTGTCTAATATGACTATTTATTAATTCTTATTTTTTTATGTCTAGCGTGATGATCATAAAAGAATTTATCGTTATTTAATATGGTGACATTTTTTACAAGATGAATAAATTATTCACTACGATTAAATCAGCAATACAATGTTGAAGTTTGTAATAATTGATAAGCTGTATGAATTTAATTTAAAATTAAAGTTTCATCTTTTATCTTGATTATAAAGATTTATTATTTATCGATAAAATATTTGTCTAGTTTTTTACAAAAAGATCTCTTTATTCGTTAAATTACTTTGATATAATATCATCTACATACGATATAATTTATGCTCGATTAAAAATTTCTTTACGAGAAAATCATTATTAAAAGATGTTATTACGGAAACCCCAACAGACGACACGTACATTTACATTATTAATACACTTTCTTTTACTTATATATGTTTGTATGTATATATATATATTTAGTTTTTCAATTTCGAATTTCATAAGATCGCAAAAAAGATGAACAAAACAACAAAATAGTGTATCATATGTCAAATGGTTTCTTGATGTAGTTTTAAGTATTATTGCCTGACTAAATTTAATCTCTTCTACTTAATACACCTGTATCTGTTTTAAAAAATTTATATTTAAATGTATTTAATATATTAAAATATTTAAGGTATACACAATTATTTATAGAAACAAGATAAAATTAGATTATTATTAAGATGAAATTTTCAGAAATGCTAATCGAATTTATACAAATATAACTATAAATAATTTTACATTCAATTCCTGTAACTTTAAAAAATGTTACATGTAATGGTATATGTAATTTAGATAAAAATATAAGTATAAATTACTTCAATGGACAGAAGGGATTTGAGTATTCTAATAAGAATTCAAAATTGTTTGACAGATATACAGATGAAAAATAGGGTTCATTATTAACAATTAAAAAAAACCTTTAATGTATTTTATAAATTTTTCTACTAAAAAAATTAAATACTAAGTGGCAGATTCGTCGTATTAGATTTTTTATTTGATATTTTATTCAAAACGTGCATATTACACAATGGCTATAAAAGCAAAGAAATACTGAACTCATTAGCTCAGTTAATAAAGTAACTTCTTGGTGTAGGTGTATGTGATCATCCTATGTAAATACGTAAGATTTAAAACATATATAACATTGCGAGATTACGAATCAATGAAAAGAGCGAAGATGATTCATGTGTACTAGATGTAGTACGGATAAAGAAGGGGGAAAGGAAGAACACCGAATTACACGTACCGTGACTCTGCTTGTGGCTGTGGTGGTGGTGATGGTGCGAGCTGATGTTGCGCTCGACGAAGTTGCCGCAGGGCGCAGAGCCGTGACGCCGATACTTCCGTCCAAGGTGGCCCTTCTTATCATCAAGACGACGGTGCCGCTGCTGCTGCTGTTGGTAATGGTGCTGATGAGGGTGACGGTTTTGGTGATGTTGCTGGTGATTCTGGGAGGAAGAGATCGTCGAGGAGGAGGTGAGCCTTGGGCGTCTCGGACTCGCCGGGGCGCTTCCTGCGCGCCTCGTGCCCCCAGTCCCGGACGAAAAGGAAGCCTTCATTGCCTCGACTTTCGTCTCCACCAGGGCCGCAAGTACGGCCTCGAGACGAGCCACCTCCATCCCGCTGGATGCATCCTCCGTCGAAACCGCTTTGTCCGCGACATCAGAGGTCGACGGCATTACCGTCATAATACGCTAACGTGGGTGCACGTCACATTACATCCATAGTACCTACCCGAGGTGCTCAATATTCTGAAACCATTATCCTCGATCGATGTACGCTCGAGCATATGGCAACGAGTGGCTCGTGCGCAGTTAATTAGAGATCCTCCGAGGCTAGTAACCTGCACACAATTTCGCTAATGGATGGGAGTGAAACCACTTCTCGTTAAACGCATCCTTTTCGCGAGGAACTTTTTTCTGCTTACGGTCTCGCAACTTTCTTGTATTCTTCTTTAAAAGGCATTTCTATGCGAGATGCACCAATGCTTCATTGCGAGTTTTTCGGCGGTTGAATTTGCGATGACTTCCATTTTCCTGCATCATTTCTGATGTCGGCAGTTACTGATAGTTCTGAAAATAATTGCACCTGAGTAACACAGAAGTTTTATTTACTTTAAGAGTAGGTGCTCCCTTGAGAGTAGGCGGATAAAATATATCAAAATCTCTTTATAATGCGATTCAGATTCAAAGTTTTTTGATGCGCTATTATGCTGTACTTACTGCACTTACTGTCAACTTTTTCAAATGCGACTGAATTAACCATAAAATATATCTTTTACAAATTTTAAAGAAATAAAGAATACTTTATTAAATTTGTTTTCACAACCCTTCGTAACTCAACTGCACTAATAAATTTTAACATTTAATATTTATCTCAATCTATTTAGCAATTAAAGGTTTTTGAAAAAAATCATAAAAAATAGAATTATCATATTAAAAACCAACAATTCACAGAAATTAATAATATTATATTATTGACTTCATTAGATAAAAATTACTCAATTTCACATAGTCTTCTTATTTACTGATCAAATATAAACATAGTATGTAATATTTCCTTTGAATCACAGAAAAAATAACATATATAATCACACATGTAGATTATAACTATGTGTTAAATATTAAATTTCTTTTATAAAAAAAACTGTTATCTAAATATGATTTTTAATGATCAAAATTTAATTGTAGTAAATTCAATATATATATTTAGAAATTTTTATGAATAATTAGTTATTATAATATAGGGGTTCTTGATACAACAATTTATAAAAGTATCATATTTTACAAAAGTATTTATCATTATATTAGGCAATGCATATTCTAAACATAAATTATAAAATTCTATAAAAAACGTAATTAAATTTTTGTTGTAAATTGTGTAAAATAAAACTGGACTGGTCTATTCTTTCTAAAGAAAACGATATTTTCTATATAAATTCAAATCCTATCATTTCAATACATGAAATTGTTATTCACAGTCACTTTTAAAATTATAAATAATGAAAAAAAGTTTTTTTGATATCTTTTACAATTTCGAAATGTGTTGCTGTTTAAATCTTAAAATAAATTCTCAAGTATTGATCTATACCACGAAGATTTAAATCGTTTAAAATTTTATTATTTGTTGTTTTTTTTCATATGCCATCTACTTTTTACTTATGCATTTTAATATCGTAATTATTAACGATTAGCTTTCGATTAGTATTATATTAATTATACTTATAGTTGTATTTAAATTTGATAATGTATTAAATAATATCTAAAAAAAATTTTCTTTTTATATATTGTAGGTAATTTTATAGTATTCTTCAACCTCATTTTTAAAAACTAGTAAAATATAATTATTGAATCTAAAAATCACTGAAAGGCTTCGTATATAATTGTTGAAACATATTTTACTTCACATTATAAATAAAATGCATCTGTTTTAGATAATACAATAAAAAGTATTTACTATATTATTATGAAAATGTTAAATAGAAATATTAATTTCTAAATGAACATACTGACTTAAACTTTCTTTATTTAATAAATGGTGTGTATCACCATTAATTTTTATAAGACATAATTAAAAAAGTGTTATTTTCAAATTATATTCATATTATTTTTAAATCATTAATAAATATATATTATTTTTATAGTTATTAAATACAGTTAATATATGCTAAAAACTGTCAATTTGTAAATTCATTCAAAATATATAACAATATAAACGATATTAAAAACTGTTCATAAACAACTTGATATACTAGTATGGTTGTATTAATAATATCGTTAAATATTTAAAAATAAAATGTGTAATTTAATCTGAAAGGAATATGAAGTCAAATAATTAAATGTCACAAACTTATTAATTAAATCGAATACAATACTATATATAATGTAATACAATAAAAGTAATAAAATGACATAGGTTTCAAGTATTCAATAACGATTTTTATCGATTCGCATCTTTATCTGCGCATCTTAATATGCTACATTGAAATATTTAAATTTATTATGCTATATTTTATATTTATGAAAATGCATAACTAAATGATGATGCTAACATAGAATTTAGATTAGAATATATTTTTTTTTAATATTTATTTTTAAAAATCTGCAAAAAATTGTCTTTTTATCGAATATTATTTATGACGCAAAACAGATCTTAAAATACAATAATAAAGTAGCAAAAAATTCTGAAATTGTATTTCAAATACTCGTAATCGGAAGGAATTTAATGCCAAATTTAATATTTAAAGAGATAATAAAGTATTATGATGTAATAAACAATATTTTATTTCAAGTATAAAAACGTTCCACATGTTATTCACCTTCAATTGAATATACATTCGTATATGTGTAAAGACTTAATCTTTCATTTCCATGAAATTATTTAAATTTTTTTAATATTATTACCAATAAATTGTGCAATATATTAACCATATAAATGATTAAAATTATGCATAAATTTTTTCTAGTTTTTAAGCTACAAAATTTAAAAAAATCCATGAATTTATCTTTTATAACAAGAAAAAAATATGTGGATCGGACGTGTTACCGACTGATAGTGAAATTCACTAAATTTATTCATGAATATATATAATAGAAAACCTCAACCACAGGGATCTAATCAGACACAGTAATATTGAAAATGTAACTCCAGCAGGTAATTCTGATAGCGTTGCAATTTTCCATAGCAAGGGAAGGGTAAATAAATATTTCTCAAGCTTCGCAGTTTTCAACGGTGAGCAAGATTGCAGAAATAATTCAAAACAATATTCTCCCCGAAGCCATTACAGACCCATATATGTATATGTACACACGTATAGGTAAAATTATAGTATTTGCTTACGGGAATAGCAAAGGCGACCCTGGAAATGGAGACCGCATTTCCGATAATTCTGGAAAGCGACGCAGCACGTAGGATCAATTCATCGACAAGAAATCCAGTCGAGCGGGTAAAAGAATTTCAGTGAAGCAGTTTTTTCAGATGAATTGGTAAGTCCAAATTTGCGAAGACCAAATCGCTAGGAGGAATCCATTGGATAATTGTCCGCCTATCGACTAGGGAATCAATGGGGCACTTGTTAATCGCGAAAGTGAAAAATATCGCAGTCTGTGAGCTCGATGAAAATCATAGCAGACGCTATACACATGTTTATTTTAGTTTTGCTACTGGCTTTTCGTTAAAAAATCTAGTATAAAAGCTGTTACTCGTATGGGATACTCAAGAGTTTTTTAGTACATGAAAAATGTAACTCTGTTAATTGCATCATTTCTGAATAAATAAAAAAATATTGCATGATTGTATACGAAAAAATATACTTTATACTTTCGCAAGAGTCGGATTCATAGCTTCACATTTACGAGTACTGAAGAATGATTTAAATAATATATTTTCTCTTTAAGAACAGTAATTTTTATGACGACGAAAACTGAAAGAAGTTTTAGAACAATGTAAAAAATATAACACCATTTCCTAGTCTGTTCGAAATTGATGCCGAAATAACAAAAAAAATACAATATTTTTTTATTATTATATTAATAAATAAATTATTCTTTAAAAAGAACATAAAAATTAACTTCAAATCTTTCTTAATATCGGATTTCTAAAAATGCAAAGGCAAATCCTGTCTAACGCACGGGTAGAAATAAAAACTACTGTAGATGTGTAAAAGAAAATTGAATTATGCTATCTTGTAATGACTATAATAGTAATAGAGAAGTTTATTTATAAATAAACAAAAAATACTTTTATCAATGGTGCTCTATTTAATTATTAATTCAGAATTACGTTTTACCACTTAAAGAGCTGTTACATACTGGTGATAAAAATGTTTTTAATCAATGATAATCACACCAATGATTATGTACATTGTTGTAAATAATGAAAATATTACGTTAGTACTTAAATAAATTTTTACATTAAAAGAGCGTTTGTTATTTATTAAATTGCTAATACGGAAGCATATATATATATCATAACTTTTACGGTAAACTTAGTTTCCAACATTTGTTGTAAATAATTGTATTCCGAATACATAGGTATCTTAAAAATTATAGAATTGCATAAATTACAGTATTCTTTCATTTTTGATAATCTTTTATATTTTATATAAAATTTTTTCAAAAACTTTGTATAAGAATACTCTTAATAATTAACTATATACTTAGGATATTAATTTATTCAATATTCTTTGACGGTTATTTAATTAATAAAGTTTCATATACATTTAATGACTTAATATATACCCATGTATATGTAATACTACCATGCGTATAAAATATACATACATTATAAATTAATCATTTATACTGCCATTAGTAACTAACATGTATTTCAATTGACAGATTTCTACTGAATTAGTAATACATTGTTAAAGTTTATTTACATAAAAATTCTAATACTTAAAAAAACAATCAAAGTTAATAAATTAACTTTTAAAAATGGAAATTTTGCAATAATATAACAATATAGTTATATTGTGCATTATATTATATTTAATAAAAACTATGAATGTTAATTAATGTTAATAAAAACTATGAATTTTTATTTTTACTTATTATTTAGGATCAAATTTAAATAATTTTTAGTAGAAATTAATGAAGTATGAAAAAAAAAAATTTTCTTCATAAATTTCTATTTTCTGATTAAATTACAATTCATTGGAGTAATTCATTACTTTGTCTGATAGTAATGTCTTATTATCATCAAATATTCTTTAAAATTTATAAATCTAGTACATAATTCTTTTGTTACTTTTACTGTTTTTTATTCAATTGGCTTTATAAACTTAAGAACATTATTATATTTGTATGTAATAATTTGTATATATTATTACATTTGTATATTTGCTGTAGTATAAATATTTTATTTATTGCAAAAAAAAATTCTTACTCTAAATACCTAAATTTTTTAACTTGAAATTTACAAATAATAATATAGTATAGTAAATAGTTTTGGTTTAAAATTTTCTAAAAAGAAATGTTAACACATTCAAAATAAATCAAACATTTCATACATTTTTACATGTATTAAGACATTTTATTAAAATTTAAGAAAACAGTTACGACATTTTTGGATACGAAGATTCAGAGTTACTTTCTACATTCAATATTTATAATAGTTCTTTCGTATATTTAGTATTTATGAAATCTATTTTACAAATATACTATTCAGTTCTGCTCTTTGACAAAGCACCGGCTAATTTTCGATTTTGCTTCTACAATTCACTTCAAACTTCACTTCAAATTCACTTTTAATTTTACACCGAGTACAATGTCTACATAAAAATTTAGTAATATTTATGGACAATTATCGTAAATAATGTCTTATGTAATTTTATATACTATTAACGGTTTGACAGATTGGAACAAATTTTATACATTTATTTTACTTTTATAAAAATAAATTACTGTTTGTATTAATTATGCACTACATATTTTTTTATATAAATTTTTTTTTATTTCAAGAATTGTGGCTTTTTATTACTTTCATCTACCAGATTCAAATGTAAAATATAACAGTTAAAATTTTTTTTGATTTTAACCTAATTAATAAAATCTTATATTAAAGTGAATTTAAGGTTTTTAATCTTATTGAATCATTCTTTTTATGCGCAAGTATTAAGAATGATACATTTGTATTAAATTATAAAAAAAGGCTAATATAAAATGTAATTATGGCATAATTTTTTTAATTACTAAATTAAATTATATATTTTTTAAATTTTATACAAAATGAAACTACCAAAATATTCATTTTTAGATTTAAATAGCAAAAAAAATAGTATTAAAAATATAACTTAAATAGAACTTAAAACCGAATTACATTTTAAATCAAACCAGTTCCCTTTATTAGTTATTTCCTATTATCTAGTAATAGTCAGCGTTGCTATAGATTTATAATTGCTCTTTTACTTGTGTCAATATACTGCTTATAAAATCAATCCAATAAGTTTATAATATTAATTTATTTTAAAATTTAAATTTTCAAATTTACACGAACTAGGTTCTTATAATTATAAGCGGGAAGCTTGTTTGACGCTGCAATGTAAACAATGTAAATATAAAAATATTATCGATGAAATTCTAAAATATTGTAGGCTCGAAAAATTAATAAAAAATTTCATTATATTTGCTTAAATATTTCATTATAAATTTTATGAACGAACTTACTTATATCAATGTATGCAAGTTTAGCTTTTGAAGCACGAGCAGACACATCGCCTCCAAAAGTACGAACAGATATTATCAATTTAGAGACATCGATATAAACGAATCTCAAATAACCGCAATAATAGTCGAACGTAGTACCGCGCAAGATAATATTTTCAGGGAAATTACAGTCTGCGATCCAGGTAAAACATTGTTGATTTGCGCAGCGCGAGCCCGATCCACAGCCCATCGTTAAAAGTGCATGAAAAGTCGATCATTCGACCTCAAAAGTGTCGCATTACGCATTAAGAAAGAGTGAAGCAGACTATGAGCACCAATTAATAGAGTCCCCGAAGAGCACTTGATAACACCTTCGTACCAGGATGAAAGGAAGCAATACCCCTAGTCCGGGAGACTCAACAAGTAATCCGCACCCGAAAGCGCGACCATAAAAGAAGCCCCTGCTCGCTTAGCTGGAGTCCCGCTCCTGATGGAACCTCGAGGAACTCGGCGACAGTTTCGGACCGCTCGGGAGGCTATCCGACTGTAGGAGGCTTCAACACGGAGCCCGGAGCACGACTGCCAGTACGCCTCCTCGAACTCCTCGGCGTCCTCTGGCGTCGGGATCTGCGCAGCATCGCCACGCTCACTGGAGCTTGATGTTGCCCATGTGCTCGGACGCGCGCTTGCGTCGGCATCCAGGCCGCCGAGCTCGGCCGACACCGACGAAGAAGGGGTCGAGGGGTTCGCTTGGCCGATACCGCGGTATCCGACAACAGGGATGACAGTGGTACGAGGAGCCTCGTCGGGGCCTCTGCTACTGTATTTATTTATTAAAATCAAATACTTGCTATGACAACATGTAACAACTTCTATTTATTATATGATATTAAACCCATTTTTCAACCTAGTAGTGGAAATAGCATCAAAATCGTCGAGTATCTCCTATAAGATTCGATTAATGGTGTACTAAGAAGTTAAAAAAAACTAACATTTATAAATAATAAATTAAAAAATTCCGAATACTGGAGTTATAGTTTTTATTGTTTCTTGTATTTGAAAATTCACAAAAAAAAATAAAAAGAAATTAGTAGCTATTAGTATAAATAAATAAATATTTTTATTTTATCATAAACAAGACATTTCAGAAAATGTTAACACTTCTAATTTCTATTGTAGCTGATATATAAAAGCAACATCTAAGGCTTTAATTTTTTAACAGTTCTTTTACTATACTTTTCTAGCTGATTGGTTACAATATTAACATCCATAAGACCAAAAATGAAAGCTTTGAGTCTAAGCTTGCTAAAAAATTTATTTCAGGTAGCTATCAAAAAGGTTACTCTGATCATTATTATCTGTCTCTGTTTCTCTCTTTCTCTCTCTCTCTCTCTCTCTCTCTCTCTCTCTCTCTTTATCTCTTTATCTCAATTTCTTTCTGTTTCTCTTTCTCTTCCTCTTTCTCTTTCTTTCTAAGTTGACTGGACCAGGTCACTATCGTGTAAGCTATCCCTTCCATAAAAATTCAACGACTATGATGGAAAGCTGCGCGATTAATTTGATGGTAATTTTTGTTAGAATATGATAGCGACCTACTATCAGCTATTTATATACATAATATAGAACTTAAGTCAATAGCATAATATGGAACTAGTGAAACAGATAAACAGTTGGCAAAAGGTCTAAATACGGTGTGATTCTAGATGTGTGATTGTGTGCTAGTACGTATAAGAATACGAGAGAAGGGGAACGAAAGAGAGTGCGAAAGGGTGCGAGAGAGAAAAACACACAGATGTCGAAAGCTGGGTCAGAACTGTTTTACGTGTTACGTGCATATGACGTACATGCGCGATATGAAGCTACTGCGCAAACCAAGGAACTATTGCAAGCGTGCGTGTGAGTCCTTTCAGGTGTGTGCGTGCGTGTAAACTTGGTGCCAGTGACGCGAATGAAAAAAAGCTACGAAATGAGTTTTCATATAAATAGTGAATCAGTTGTAAAATTCAATGGATTAAATTGTCTAAGTTACATGTTTATTTTAAATAAATCTCAAAAAGTCAAATTTAGGATTACATTATATTATAAACTAAAGATAAAATACTTTTGAATTTGTTTTTTTTTGCTTCATATTTTACAAGATATTTTATTACGCATATATTACTCACATTATCAACCCAATAAATTTAGTGAATCAATCAAAAATTGTTATATAGACAAAGTAATTTACCAAATAATTATAAGTACCTATATATAAAACTTAAGTAGATTATAGGAAAATATGTAATAGGAACAACAATAAACATTTGTTAATTTTATTTAACTAAAGGGTTATTGGCATTTTGCATAATACCTTTTACAATGTTACTGAAGTATCATTTAATAACAGTTAGTAAATAAAACTGGTTAGCGTTATAAAAAAATTCTTATTCTTCTGAATATTTTTATTTCTCTTTTCTAATGAATACATATCTTATCTTACTTTTGCAATACTTCATATCAAAAGTATTTGAAAAACGTACAATAAAAGTTCTTTGTATTTTCTTAGTTCACTTAGTTCAAAGATAATGAAAAATGTTTTTGAGTAGCTGTTTATTTTAATATTAATTCTGATAGAAACATTTTAATGTAATTTTTTCAATAATTTCCTACAGTAAGTCATCAATTATAATTTATTGTGTAATTAAGTAAATATCATATGTATTAATTTGAATTAGTTGACTGAATTAAATTAGATTTTCTGATATGTAAATTATTATATGTGAAGTTAATTTCAAATTTTTTAAAGGATATTTTTAATAAACTAACTAATAACATTTGTTTTAAAAAAAAGTGTTTTGAAGTATTTATGTTTATACGTTTAGGAATTTTTAGTATATAACAAAGGATAATATTATTATTATTATCGCATACAACAAATTTAAAAAATTTATAAAAAAATCTATACCAATTATGCAAGAAGCATAAATTTGGAAAAAATTGTGTTTTTAATATACAAGTAAACTTCACTAAAATTATTTTTTTAACCTTTAAAAGAAATAAAATTTCAAAGAAAGAGACATTTCAAATCCTACTCATTCATTGTATTCTTCCATTTCACGAATGTATTTCAAATCGCTAAAAATTACTTAAAATTAATTTTTTAAAATTAAAAAAATTTTGTAAAAAATTTTTCTTCTATTTACAAATCAGTGTTGCTATTGCCATTAAAATTCATACTGCATAGTAATGAATATATTAAAATATTTTCGAGTATTAAATAAATTTGTTTTTATAAATTTATATTATTATTATATGACTTGTAGCTCGTAAACTTTTTTACGCCAGTCATATATAAAATAAAATGTTCATTGAACTAATAGATGTCATGTACTAAAATAAAATACTGTTTTAGTATATATAAAATCGATCAAAGAGCTCTAAAGAAGTTGTCAACTTTACCTTTTTTAGATTCATAAAGATATTCTTTCGTTCAAGAAATGCTTTGTACTTTTCATATTAAAAAGAATGAATTTCAAAAGGTGATTATTTAATTTTTTTTTACACTTTTTAATACTCCTGTGCTTTATGGAAAAACTGTATACAAAATTAATTTACATTATACATTTGAAATATTTGTATTTTTTAATATTTTTTCCAAAAAATTTTTTGAAAATGAGATAAATAAGTAAATTTAAAACAAGTAAAATTTCTGGTGGATTTTAAAAAAGAATTTAAAAATATTATTAATACTAAAAATAAATGTTTTTTAAAGAATATATATCCATTTCCAAATAATAGTACGAAAAATGTATTTAACCTAATTATAAATTAATAATTTATTTATGTTTAAAATACGATAATTGTTAATCTACTAAATTAGTTTTATAATATGGAAAAAAACGTATTCATACAGATTTATTCAGGTAACAGTTTTTGGAGAGAAAATATTCATGGAATAATTTCCATTGTGTTATGAAGTAGACTACGAAATAAATTAATCTCTAACACGTCTGGGTGACCTTTGGCGACCACCTGACGATGTTAGTCATCGGACTGACCACGGACACTAATTGCTGACATGTTAAGCAAAACACTTTCCTCGTTCACTTGAATCTATCTTGCGTTAGATGAGATTTTTTAAAAATCTTTCTCATAGATATTTATCAAAGGGGTCGTGACACCAATACAGGCCACCTCTTTTAAAATATTTCTTTACCTAAATACAAAAAATTAACAGGGTTCATTTATCCTCGCTTACGAATGATGCATTTGTTAACATATATTTTTTATATTAATTTTTTATTTTAATTTTTTAATTTTTTATATTAATTTGTTAATTCTTTATCTTTTATCTTTTATCATAGAAACTAGAAAATACTGCTTTTTTAAATGTATATACAGCTTCAGAATTATAAAACTTCTTCTTTTATCTTATTTTAAAGTGATCAAAACAAATAGTTTGTTAATATCAAAATGAATCACGATTTATGTAGTCTATGAATTTTTTTATTACCTAGAATAAATTTATAATAACATGTTATCAAGCAAATTAGTATTAGCAATAATCAGTGTATTAAAACATTTTCAAATCATTGTTTTTGGTTAAATATAATTCATGAATTATTAGGTTTATTATTTATAATTTTACAATAAAATATTATGACAGAAAGACATTTAAAAATTTTTTTTTATTATATAATTAATTTAAAATGATCGATCTACATCTTTGTTTTCTATCCTCCCTCCAAATTAGTTTTATCATTACTTTTATATATATATATAACGTACAAAATTGCATCATGTTATTTATAAAAATGAATGTACTTAAAATAAAAATTAGTTAATTCATTTATATTAAAAACTTCCAAATGTGGTTTAGTATAAAAAATCTAACATATATTTTGGTTATATTTATTTTCGCTGCCTAAACATTCAAATTAAATTAAATTTTTAAAGCCTTTGCAAATTTTCAATCATATAAAAGTTCTTGTCTAAATTAAAATGTAAAAAAAAAAAAAATTTATGATACTCTTAATCCCAATATACTACGTGTCGGGATCCATAAATTACAATTTACCTTAATAAACCGATTTAGAAGCATCACAGATTAATTTCACAGGTCAATTTATGTGATTTGTAGGTTTTCAATTACAAGTACGTGACTATGTATATAAACACAGTAAGTATAAACATTTTTTTTTTTAATTTCATGCAAAAACAGAATGCTAAATCAATACTCATTAAAACCTTATAAATATAGAACAATTAAGTATTCGAGAATCTCAAGTAATAACACAGATCTTTTGAATTTCTAGTATAGTTAAAAGTCTAATTAATATTCATATACTATGCTGTGTATAACTAGTATTAGTCACTAGTATTTCATGCATATATTAAAATCGAATGGCGTAAATAGTATTTGATAATTTACTACAATAATCTTATTACTTATTTTAAAACATTCTAATTTAAACTTTTTAAAATCTTTTTTATTTCAGGACAAAGAAAATGTAACAAAAGGAACTATTCTCGTTCTTTTTGAAAACTTATTACAGGGCATTCGTAAGTCATTCGAGTATTGCAGCTTTTAATATTGTTCTTTGACTTTCGTACTTTTATACTAACGCTTAACATGCTGATGCATAAAATTATTTTCCCTTTAATTTTTTCAATATGAAATTTACTTTCCTTTCCTTTTTTCTTCAATTCATTTCTTTCCAATTCATTTTCTTCAATCAATGTTTGTAATGTACGTATCAAAAACACGTTTGAATATATCGTAATTTTAATACTTCTCATGAAATTGTTACACATATAATTCAAAAGTTTAATAAAAACTGTAATTATGTATAAGAATCATCTTCATCGTTGAATAATGCTTACACTATAAATTCAGATGATTCAGTAATAAGAAAATACAGATTAAAAATGGATAATCTAGTACCCATACTCTTTTAAAAATCAATATTGTCGACATGTTATCAGACTTTTTCTAGTCATACCAAATAAGCAATACAGATTTTAGTATTAAAATTATATTCATGAACAATTATTTTTTATAATCAAACAAACAACTAAAGCCATGCAGCTAAAGTAAAAAATTAGTATAATTTCTTAAACGAAATTTATAATTATCGATATTTTTTTTTAAAAATATAAGAATTTTGTACGTTGTAACAAAAGTATGTAAAAACTTATTTATAATGTATTTTTATCATAATAATCTATTTATGCTATCTTACTATATTTTCTAACTATAAATACAATAAAAATTATTTATTGACTGATTGATTGATCCAATATACATGCATATAACATAATAAGAATGTATTAAGTAAAAAATATTATAATACGTATTTAAAAATATATAAGTTTTAATTCATTACTTTACACAACGAGAAGTTACTAGGTGAGGATAACAACTTAAATTAATTAACATGAAATCATGAAACAGATTACGACCTCGTTGCGAAAGTATAGTAGCTTAAAATCTCTACAACCTCCATTTTTAATTGCTTTTGTAATTTCTCATTTTAATTTTTCTCTCGTAATCCTCTTTCGAACAGCAAAATTTTTGAGAAATAGAGATCGCTCAATAGCTTAATCTAAATGTCCACTGTTTTGAGTGTGTGTATATCTAAATAGTGCGCGTGCCTGCATCTGAAATTTCAGGCAATATAATTTTACTATTCTGACATTTGAATTGTAATCGGAAAAAAAATTCGTGTTACCGATTTATTGACAAATACATTGCATCTGCATTTATATTATGGATTCTTTTCCATCTAGAATGAGAGCCTCTGGATCAAATTTTTCATCAATCTAAAATCAAAGTGAATGAAAGATGAAAAAATTTTTTATATTTATATCTTTTGTAAAATGAATTTTAACTCTGTTTTGAGAGATTCATTGATAAATATTTGACTTGATTAAAATAAAAATAAATTTCGTAAGGATTTATTTATTGATTATATATGAATAAAAATATCTACCCTTCTTAATTTTTTAAATCTACAACGTATTAAATGCTCTTGGCGTTGGGCTTCAGGAAATGATATTTTCATGGGATAAGAAAATGTTAGATCCGATGATTTACCAAGTCCAATAAAAAGCCATATTGTTAAAACAAAAGGTATCGTTCCAATGGGTAAACCAGTCTAAAATTTATAAGTTTGTTGTTATTATTTATGTCCGCACACTAAGTCTGAAAGATGTCAAGTGATAATTTTACTAAATTTATTGTATTCGTGTGGATGGAAAAGCATGTGTAATGATATTTGATAAAGCATCTTGCAATCATAATCACAATTAAATTTGAAATAGCATTCGAGAAGTCAATATTTATTACCGGAATAAATATGATTTGCAGTATATGTTGCAGAAATCCAGTGACAATTATGGCGACACATGTAGCAACTGCAACCTGTCCATTTAACACTAAAAAACTACCTCCTAAACTGGCACCTGTTAAATAACCATTAAAACCCCACAAGCCAGTATATACGCTTTCATATGAAGCACCTACCTGAAGCCCTAAAATTGAATTAAATTGAATGTTATTTATGCCATTCTCATTTTCGAGCTTTAATAAGTTTTAATCATAAAATAATGCTCAGCTTTAAATCGCTTTTAATTATTTCATACTTTTGTGTTTATTTATAATTATTATTTTAATTAGTTTTTTTAATGTTCCAAAACAGTTGATTAGTACTTGCCAACAAGTGAAGCTATTAATGAACCAATATAACCAAAAAGACACGTGATCGGCGAATATATTAAAACGCTTAAATATACAATGGCACCCAAAGGTATGCTGTCTATTACAAATAACTGTGATGCTGAAACTATGGATGCACGTACCACCTGTATAAATAATCATATTATACTTATCATATTATTACTTTTAAAGACATTTATAAAAGTACATTTTATTATTCACGTTTTTATTGTAATAGTTATTTTTATTTTTATTAATAATAAATAATATAAATTTATTGATGTATTTATAATTATTTTCGATAAAAAAACTCATCTTCTAATAAAATGAAAACTATATTTTTTGTATTTCTTTTTAGATAAACAATTGTTTACTTACAAAAAAACGTAACAAACGTGTTATGGTACCTATTATGTTAAATTTTTTATTTTTTTTTTGAAGATGAGTCTGAAACCTCAATTGAATATTAATATATTTGTGCAATCATTCTCTATGTTTATTAAAATTATATTTATTAATTTAAAACAATATTTTTTAAAGTGAAATTAAGTGATAAAAACATGCAATAGCAGCCACGCGAGAATCAATCCTCATAGCCTTCAAGAAGTGATATACCACCGTACTCCTCGCAATGTATTCGGTGAGTAACCTTACCATTCCCCAGTCAATGCCATTTACGTCAACCGACGCATTCCCGACAAAATTTTGGTGGGCCTCTGCTATATCTGCAGTTATCTTGGTCGTTGTCGTCATCGAGTCTGTTGTATTGTTCTGAGAAAAGAGACAACGCATTGATGTTACTTCATTTTGAAATTCGTAGTCGCTATTACGGCTTTGAAAAGTGCCCAATATCGAGATCTTGCCTTCCTCTCGCTCTTGCGATAAAAATCCTGCCGTTACTTGCGTTATTCGTTTCTTGAGCCTATCGCTCAAAAGGAGAGTTTTGAGGGCCTTGTGTTTAGAACGAACAAATTACAGTTAAAAAACGAAGCAATAAATTTGACTTATTTTCAATACATATTACTTAAAATTTAAAACAAATACACATATTCTGGTATTCTGCTATTTAAAAAATTTTTAAACTTATCTAAAAATAATATTTTTGCAATGCTTATTATCTATTTTGACACTTTAAAGTAATATATCATTACAACTATAACTTACAAAAAAAACTATGAAGCTATATAAAAACGTTTTGTTTAAGCTAAATGTATTTGTTAACAATAATAATAGCTTTTAAATATAAACTAATTAAAGTAATTATTTTATTATTATATTTTATAATTCAAATATATTTATGGATTTTTTAAATATAACTCCAATAATTTTGTATTACAATTAAACCTTAGAATTAAGGATAGGTCTTAAATTAAAAAATTCGTAATTTAGTTGAATGAGAGTAAGTAACAAAATTTATATTACCTCGATCTTAATAGAGACTAAAAGACATTTTGTAATATTTTTTCCGATTAAAATTTGAATAACTTTAAAAGATCGCTGTTTCATTCCTTAAGAAAAAAAAAATTAATTTTAAAAATGCTCTTACAAATTACTATAACTATTAAATTGTAAAAAGATGCAACTATTCTTACAATAAATTTGAGTTTGTCTAGTTTTATTGTCTGTTTCAACTGCACCATAGCTAATTTCAAGCTTCACTTTAAATTTTTCTGTTTCTATCGTAATTACCAATAAATTGTGAGTAATGATAATGAGTCTTCAAATTATAGCAAAATCCTTTCAAATCGGAAGAAAGATGAAAATGAGAAAAAACGCTACATATTAATTTTGCTGATGTCAAGTATTTGTGGTTTTTTTCTCCTCCACTCTTCAATATTGTTATAATTTTTGGTACAGATAGTGGATCTTTTCTTAGAAGTAAAAAAAATTTAAAAAAAATATAAGCGGGATAGTCGTCGATAAACCTATCGGAATCACATTATCACATTGTATTAATAAAAGTGAACATTATTATTAAAGACACAAAAAACAAACGAAGAAAAGTTTTTTTCCATTTAAGATTATCAATAATTATAATAAAAAATTAAACATAAAAAAAGATTATAAAGAATTTTATAAAAAAAATTGTATGAAAAGATTATTTTTCTATGTGGGACCATAACAGTAATGCATGGATAGATTAAACCAGTACATTATTTTTTATCATTAATTTTATTAATTTAAAAACTAATTTAAAGAGTAAAAATTATGTAATGCTACGGTAATATTTTTTATAAAGATTAAATAAAAAGGTTCTTGAATTAAGTACAACAAAGAATCATTACTGTTCAAATTTATTCAAGTATTAATACTAAAATATTCGTTCATATATAAATATATTCATTGTAGCAATGATATCAAATATAATTAACAGAAATGTGGCAAATATTGAGCCTTATTTCATGAAATAATCTGATATCGTACAATTAATTAAATTAGAATTCACGTTAGAACAATCTAATGTATGCTAATAATACAGTCTGATTGTTCAAGCAACCAATCAAATTGAAATTTGCCAAAAACAAATCAGATTGATTATCTTAACATGTCATGTATTAAAAAATCTTGTTATAGTTAAAATCAAATGGTTCTCCTAGAATTAGTAATTGGAAAATTTGGTCCCTAACGCATATAACAAATTTATCATAGAAAAAAAACAAAACACCAATACTATTTGACTCGCGTTAGAAGTCATAAAATTTCCTCGGAAACTCCTTTATCCTCTACTCGTCATGACTGTACCTCAAACTCGAGCTACCCGCGTTACTAAGTAGATAAAAAATCGATAGAAAACAATCAATAATTATCTATAGAAAACCTGAAAGCTCACTAGGTTAAGAGATCGAGTTACCTCTCCACCCGAAAAATAAAAACAAAAAAAGTAAATATTCCCCGTCACACAAACATTTAATCATGTAAAATAACTTGATATTATAATAATTCAATATATCCAGTACAATAAATTTACTAAATCTTACTACTTCAAATTATATATATATATATTTATTTATTATACATTTATATATTTATTATATATTACAATATTATATATTTTTCTATATTTTTAACTATTTTACCACAAATTTTATAAGCTATGATATTGAAATTACACTTTTATAAGTACTGAAAATGTACTAATCAATTGTACCTCTACCTATTTTATTCAATTTTCAATTATCCTAAATTTGGATTCCTGACCTACATTTTTTTAAATACAAATTGATTCAGTTCGACCTCCTTAATATATAATTTTTTTGAATACACATTTATACCATCAAACATTTATGTAATGCATCAATTTTGTTACATTTATAGCCAGTTGATTTAAATCTATGAAATAAAAACAATAGAAGATACGTTAAATAAAAATAGTCCATTTTTAAGATATTTTATGCATTATGAACAAACTATACATAATTATCATGTAAAAAACTAAGTTACTAAACATTAATATGAAATAATTTACAATTGAACAAAAACATTTACGATCGAAACAACTGGTAGGATAATTGAACTAAAAATAAAATGAATATTTTTAAATTACTATATCTATTTTGATTGTAACACATATAGCAGGAAATATTGTTTTTGTTTTATTTAAATTGTTTTTAAAAAAATTATGATTTAAGAAATTATTTAATATATGGTAATCTCTTTAGAAATAGCGAGAAATTTCATATAATTTATGTTTGTACGAAGTAATTTCTATAGACTGAAAGCAGATATTAGACAAATTAAATGATTATATATTTCTTAATAATGTTTGTACCAATTTTTCTTATAAGTGCAGTGTTACACAATTAAGCTTTAGTATGATTTAGCTTAAAATGGATGGATGTACTGAAGTGCTGATCTCATCTGAATTATGAATATTTTTTTATTGCAAATTAATAATTATATTATAAACTAGTTTTAAAATATTCAACTTTATAACTTTTTAAATTTTTAAGTTCTGTATTAATGTATTGGTACTATCGTACAATTTTATTTCTTAATTGTTGAAATCTAATTTTAGATTGAGAAACTTTAAAAAACTTACCATACCCAAAAGAGGCCATGTTAATGCATCAGCATGGGACATTTCTAGCTGATCTTTAGCATTTTTCAGAGTCAAAAGTAATATAAGTTCAACAAGGTTGAATGGCATGGTTAAACATGGAATACAACCACTTCCACACGATCTCCAAAAGTATGCTCTGGAACAAATATTTTAATACATTTATGATTTCCTTTAATTTGAAACATGAAACATAAAAATTATATTATAAAATTTTTAAATATTTGAATGCATTTAAAAATATATTTATTACACTCTTCATTCTCATTTTGCTTTTTTTTAAACTGATAACACTTATTTTGAATAAATATTATAATTTAATGACAAATTAATTTTTAAATATCGAAAATAAAATTACACAAGAATCTAATCATTGCATTTGTGTAAATTTATTATTTAAATACAATTTTATTTTTTATTCTAATATTATATATAGATATTTTAAATTTACTAAAATATATGCCACGCGTATCTCAGCAATAAACGAAAACTAACCTGCAATAATGAGTATTCTAAGAAGTCTTTAAAGATATCATGACATACGTAGTATCATTTTTCGATGATTTAATAAAACGAAAGCAATAGGTACCGTTTAATCTGTTGCACACAAACATTACTCTACTTTTTGCAGTTAAATAATTAATTATACTATAAATTTTAGAAATAAAAATAATAGAAACAATATATACAACAATAATTATACTTTGAAGTAAGTATAAATAATGAAAAATAACTCCAATACTCTAATATTAGCCCACAGATATTCCATTAACTTCTTTTAACTCACTTTTAAATACATTTCTTTAAACTTTTAATCATTTTGTAATATGGATGATCTTTCTAAAATATACTTAATTTTATAATAATAACATTTGGTCGATTATCAGAACATTTTTAATACATTTAAAGATTATTTTCATTAAAAGTAAATAAAATTTATTATTTTGAGAAGATTTATTGCTTTTTTACTTTAGCACATATTTTTTGTGTAGAGATTTGTCAACAGTATTAAGTGATAAGTTACAATTCAAGATCATTCTGTTTTAATAAACTCTTATCTTTAAAAAATTCATTTTATTTGCAATGATAATTAAATTAGCTAAAAATCATATATATATATATATATACTGCTACTTATCTAATAGTTTATACATCCCCTCTTTAAACATTAATATTATCTATTTCTCGTTGTTAAAAGCGATTAAATTTCAAAAACTTTTACCTGATATCAGCGATATTTTAAAACAAGAATTTACACTAGTAGTATGAATAAATATTAAGTAAAAAGTCAATATAAAAAAAACAAATTATATCCTCTTTCAACCGACTGCAAATTTAGCTTATGATTGTCTGTTTTTCTTATTTTTATCCTCTATTAGTTACCAATATTTCAAGTTGCCCTCATTTTAATGGAAAAGCAAAATAATATTTCGGCTACACAGTTGTATGTAAAAAACACTACTAATAATCAAATTAGAACTTGTATAATTTTAATTAAAAATATATAATTAATGAAAAATATTAAAATTTTAAAAAAATTTTAAATAACAATTCATAGAAAATTAATTTTGCTGATTAATCCTGTTACGGTAAGACAAAAAATAATAATAGAATTTTTAAATCACAACATTTATTTTCTACATATATTTATGATTTATTTTATATTGAAAATATGTTTTTTAACCTATATCAGTATTATCGATATTATCAAAAATCACAGTATGAATTCTATAACCACAGAAAAAGTAATGTAAAAAATTATTAATCGTACTATTTCCATGTAAAAAAGAATAATATGTACTTCATTTATGTAAATTCATTTGTGCAATAAATAAAATATTAAAAAATTTTAAAGAAGAAATATGTACAATCGTCCTGTTTTTAGTAGTTTCTTATCTTATAATAAGTATTTATTAAAGTAAGCTGACTAAGGTTAATTGTATCAATTTTTTTTTTGAAAATATATATTAAAAAAACAATAGTTACTTACATAAATATTACGCCTAAAAGTATCATTAGTATACTGAAACCATCGAATTTTCCATATATTATAGGTACAAAATAATAGGATACTGAACCAAAAATTAATGGATTAAAAACAGTCAATCCGTTATCTACATTTACTGCTGGCTCTTTTAGTAACTGAAAATAAATTTATAATCTCAAGAAAATATAATAACGAAATTATACAATAAAAACTAAAATGACATTACAAATTTAAAATATTTTATTAAAAAAGTATAATAAATTGTATTTAATATCTTATTATTATAAAAATGTTTCTAATTAACTTCGCTTTTATAATTTTTTAATTTATTTTTAGTTCCGTAAACTCTATTTGTTATTAATTACAAATAGATCTTTAATACATTTTTAGTTAATGCATATAAATAAATAATTTCGAATAAATATAAAATACTTCATGTCTTAATAAAATTTTCTGCAATACAACATGTTGTAAAATAATTTGTAACGAAAATATTAACGAACATAAATAGTAGACTTTTCGTGAAAAAATATTAACATACCATATCTAATAGAACTACGACACCATTAAAAATTCATTAACAAGTCTTTATATGTTCCATTAACAGAGGAAATTATTTCTACACAAACTTATCTTTAGTATTCTATAATTAACCTTTTTAAAACAATACTAAAAATAATTAACTGCTCTTACAACATCTTATCTGTTTTAATGTATCAGATAATCAACCAAAAGTTCAAAAGTTGTAAAAATAATTTTATTTTGTATATTACTCAACAATATTTTTATAATTATTTTAAAGAGCTCTAATACTAAAATAATTCAATATTGATTAAAAAATCTAGTTTTTTAATTTCTCAATCATCAAAAACTGACCAATTGCAGAATCGTTCAAACTTGTCGATAATTTTGTTAATTATTACACTGTGTTACATTTATGGAATTAATTTAAATCTTTTAATAAGATGTTTTCAGAAATAATGCAAAACATGTGTACGAACCAACATTTGTTGTTATGTAATAAAAAATTAATTATATTACATTCATTAAGTTTCTGAATGAAATACGAAAGTGATTTTAAAACAAAAAAGATTTTTTTAAATTTTCAATATGAGAGTGAACTTTCGATCGCTTGAAACCGTGACTGAGCTCGACGCTTAAGTATCCCGGTAGTACTGAGCATCCTCGTGGACCAGGGAAACACCAAAATAAAGAAGTTCTCTCTAGCGTCGAGTAAAGGACTAACAAAGTGGCGGAGCAAAATGGAACGCGCCCGGGCCTCCGCAGCAGCAGAGCGCGTGGATGGAAGGCAGCCGAACCCATACGCGCTAGGCGTACGCTGCCGTGAGCTTCGCTGGGCGCTATATTGCAAATGATTTTAAATAGTTATCTTCCATAATCCATCTTAAATACATCGCAATTTTACACAGTGAGCTTATTTATTAATATAGAGATGTCTTATAATATGTAATATTGGTCAGAATTCTACCATTGTGGACGAAAACTATCCTGCCATCACCAAGACAGAAATTCACATATCCTTGTCCTCAATTTGTATAAAACTTGAACCATGATTTATTTTCCTTCTGCTTATTATTATTCGTTCTGAAAAAGAGGATATTCGGAGACCATTATTTGTTGATTCGCCCATCATTCTTAAATCGAGTTCGACTTTATGCCGTTTGATATTGTTAGTCTCACATAAATTGCATGTATGTATTTTTGCACATACCATTGCATATATGTATGCTTATTAGCTCACCCATCAATCATGCGTTATTTATCGTATTCTTCATATCCTCAATCGAAAAGATATTTTCACATATATCCAAAGCATACAATAGCCTACTCTATGAATTAGTATTATCAGATTCACTAGTTCATTGAACTCAGATGTTTCAACACCTGTTATAACAAAAATTTTTTTGCATTAATGCATGTTTCAATGATGATAGTATAGAACAACCAATTAAGAAGGACAAATTTCATCGTTTTGCATCCATTTGATTCAACAAGATTCAAATTTTACTTAATAAAGCCATCTTTGCGAGTAAATTCATCTTAACTATTTTTTTACTTTGCTCGTTTTTTGAGATTTGTCCTATCGACATAGTATGGTATTACAAAATCGGAAATTATGTACGTGTGGATCGACAGTTACTTTGACCTCGAGAGTAGCTATTCTTTTTGCTTCATTTTATGGCGTTACCAATTAATTCTTGTATCTCCCAAATTAATGTTGGAAAATTTAACATCTTTGGGTCTTGGTTAATTCATTGAAATGTTTAGGATTTCAATTTCTTCATCGTTAGGGTTTGGAATATGCTCAATCCACCATTCTACTGTTTCCTTTTTAAAGAGGATTCTCCCATAATAGTGCACTTTTTTATTGTTCGAGTAAATAGTTATTCAGTATTTTACATCTATCAGCCTTGTTTTTATCAATCGCAAGTGGAAACTTCAACGATATGTTTGACATAGTGCTATTTGATAGATGGCAAGTAGTCTAAACTCTAATCAAATTAAATAAATTACTTAATTCTAGATTTATTTCCAGGATAACCCCTACGGTGTCATATCTATTGCCGCGTTAACAGCAACTGCTTTCTCGCCTTGTGTAAACAGATGACTACCTAAGATAAACGTTCAAAAATTCGTTCAAAATAAAAAAAATTTGTTTAAAAAATAGAAAAGTCGTAGTAAAAAACGTAATGGGGAAAGTAAAGTCAGCAATTAAAATGAAAATAAGTTCGGGAAATCTGGATATACCAGATACTAAGAGAAAAGATGGCTAGATAAGGTGCTACAGTATGAAAAGATATATAACAAAATTAATAGAAGTGTAAATATAAAAATTAACTAAAAATATAAAACTAATAGGTCACAGATAGTAAACTGAATTAGTGAAAAAAATGCAAAAAACTACAAAACAAGTATTAAACCGACACAATAATATAGTAAGGGACGAAGAAAATTAATTATATTGTAATTGTAATTTATCTATAGTTATACATTTTAGTAATATCTTTATAAAATTTATCGCGTACTTAATGTTTATCTATTTGTATTATAAATTTTATATCAATATATTATAATAATTGAAAAGCAGAGCTGTTTCATTTGGCTCGGGATTTTCATTTCATGCGTAAAGTCTAATTCGTGATTTTACCTCAAATAGTTTTCTTTGCTCAACTTAGCCTTGTATTAGTATTATGTTTCAATTTAGTTTTACAAGATAGAATCTATCCGTGAAATAAACACGTTCAAAGCTCTAATGGGAATCCTAAAGGTATTCACAAAATATATTTCGAGATCAAATGAAAAATAGTTTCCACATATAATGTAAGACAAACTCGTAATTGTATGATAGGATGATAACAAAAGATAACAATAATAATGAGAGGCTTTTTAACACGTTATAGATAACCGATTGTTTTGAACTTTATATCTTTAATAATAAGAAGATAAATAATTGAAATTTCATAATACTGTCGAAAAAACAGAAAGATTTTTTAAAAATCTTCTATAACATTGACTTAAAATAATTAAATTTTGTTCTGTATTATAACATTTTAAATAAAATATGAATTGAATATAATTAAAACAATCAAAGAAAAATACAATCCAAAAATTATAATATTTATAATTTAAATACGTACTATCGATGTTATTTGTCCGAGAAAACCTGTTATTACGCATACTATAAAAGTATCTGGTGCAATTGACGCTACGCCAATCATTAATATAATTCCAGCTATAGGATTGTTAGCAAAAGCAATCTGCAAAATCATAGACTAAAGATTAATTTCTAAAAAAATTTGTATACAATTTTATATTTACTGCTTTTAATTGTAAAATTATTAATACTTTTTTAATTAATTAATTTTACAAAGAAAATAAAAACATGCTATTATATATATAATATCTATAATTAATATATATAACATAAAAAAAACATGTATTTTCTTCATCAAACCTACTTTGCCCAATACATTTTTACGATCTTATAATATGATGTCAAAATTAAAGTTGAAAAAAAAATATATTAATTTACCATTTAGAATGTGTTTTTATTAAATACATTCTCATAACCATTGTAATATCAAATAAACGTTCGTAATTTAGGCATTAAACGATTAGGATGAAGAATTTATAACGGGAACGTAATTACCTTATATGAACACATAATTGCATTTTAATGACAAGAATAAATTGAATTTACTAAATTATTTCAACAATTAAATTAAAAAATATTCTTCTTACTCTGTTCGAAATAGACAATTTATTCGGATATAACCTAACTTTTGAATTGTGTAACAGTTGTGTTTGTATAGTTTAATATCAAATATTAAAATAAAGTTTATATTTTTGTAGTAAATATTTTGTTTCTTTTGAATTTTAATTCACCTAATAAATCAAAATAACTTAAATTTTTATTTGTTTGTTTGTAACTATTTTTTTATGAAAACTTTGGTTACGATTTGAATAAGAATATTTAATGTATATTTACCAATATTGTTTAAATATATATGTAAATTTTTTCAAAAAAATTAAATTTATACGTATCAATAAACGCATAAAATTGAATTAAATAGATTATTATTTATAATTTTTATTTCTCTAATCACATTACATAATGAAGCATAAGTTGTTAATTAGGATAATTCCATATTAATGGTTTTTGTTCTCTGTAAATATGAAATACATGTAATAGAAACAATTTAAAACTATGTATTATAATTGATTAATTTATGCAAATTTACGAATAAAGCATTAATTTTATCATTAATATTTACTTTTATAAATAATAGAATTTTATTAATTAAGTCATTCATGATTGTTATTAAAACACGCAAATGAAATTTTATTATATATTAATTGACATTAATTAATATTTTTTTATGTATTCAATTTTATTGTTTTCTTTATATTACTAAACGTATTTGATTTATTTTTATTAATTATTCCTTTACATTTGTTTTGTAAAAATTCCTTATATATAAGCGTTATTCATCGTTACTTTTATAATATTTTTATTATTAATCTTATATATCTTTTAAAATTAATTTTAATTATTTTTAATTAACCATTTATTTCTTAACAATGCTTGATTTTACAAATACATATAAGGTTAAATTTGAATTTTTGAAAAGCGATGAGTAATTAAAAATGTAGATTTTTATACCTCGTACAATTAAAATCTTAATTAAGTTCAAAGATTTATAATAACTTCAACTTTTAAATTAATAAAATACGTTTTTATATTATCAATTTTTCCTTAAGTCAACATATTACAGTTATTTACATTTTTACATTTAAGATTGAATCTATATATATATATACTTCAGATGGATGTATATTTGAATTCAAAAATAATACTTTGTATATTTTTTAAATTTCCAAAAAAAGTATATATATATACAGTTATTAAAATTTTTGGGAATCATTAATATAATCTTTCTCAACTAACTTCTACACAACAGTTTAGTCATTAATATAAAAGTACTGAAATAATCATTTCAGCAGTAATTTTTAAAGGGATTTAATCATTATAAAATTAAAATTTTTAAAACTAGTTATTTTGTTAAAATAATGGGCTTAACATTATGTAATGATAATAATATATTATAAAACACTTAGGCTATGATTTTGTAATATTTTGGGTTCAGAAATTAGAAATTCGATATTGTAACATTGTGGAAATATTATAAAACCAATGCATTTGATATAGTTATCATTAGTACATAATACTAAATAAAAATTGTACATAATCCATAAATAAATTCCACTTTATTAGAGTAAAAAAGTTCGTAACTAATAATTTTATAATAAGCACTAGTGTTTCGAATATATAGACCCGATGAATCATTTACTCGTATAAAATTACTTTCATGATATTTTATCTAAAATGAATATATGGCAATATTGAATAGCATAATTATATTAAATAATATTTTATTTATATATCTTGAATTTGTAGAATTATAATTTCAAATTATTTGTATTAATCAATGACATGACTATCTAAAAAAAGTATAATAATCGCATATTCTACTACGTTTTCAGAACGATTTTATCTTATTCAGTGTTTCGATAAAAAAAGGTCATTGCTTTGGCCACAGTTTGGTGTCGGTAGGTTCATAAAAAGAAAGAATTTATTCATATGTTTTCTACACATTATTATTTTCTACACAGACATTATGTAATCCATGTTCTCATAAGAATAGTCAGAACGTACCTGTGAGAATCCGCGGGCGAAGGCGATGAAAAATCTCAATATTCTAAATCCCAGACCTTCTTTACCTACCAAGTAGTCCTTTAAAATAGGACAGTCTCCGCCGATGGTCGTCCACCCATTTTTCGGCTAAACACACGTAAATCAACATTAATCGAAGAGTTTCAAGCGCATTCTAAAATTATTGATCGCACAACGGTTAGAGTGGTATTCGGTATTTTTTAATAAGAAATTCACAAACAAAGCCCTCAAACAGCGAGCGAATGATTCAAACATGCCAAGCTTTACTAATACGAACAACAATGCCAAGGTTAACACCGATAGCGATGATGATAAGCGAAAGTCAGGCCGAATGAAGCCGCCTTCAATTGCGAAGGGCTCGCGACTCGTGTTAAAGTGACGCAGCACTTATCCCCATATGATTTACCTGTGTGTACTGCTGGGGATGATCTTCAAGTTCACTTTGATTCCGGGGCTCTGAGCTATTCTTGGAACCCGGAGATGTAACTGGTGGCATCCTCGGCGGCGATGAACTGAGAGGAAAAACAGAAAGTGGATCACTGCGGACCAACGAATGCCCTTCCACAGCGAATTGCTCGACCATCGACTGACGTGTCGTACAGGTATCGTGAGCTCGCGTTAAGTGAAGCCTCGCGGGATAATGGATTTCGTTGTGCAAATACTTGATAATCGACACATTCAGATATCGAATTGAAAGCTCGTCCGCGATGAGAAAGCAAATCGGGACTTGCGTTGCGCTCTCAACATCTGTGGCATTTGGTCGGGTGCCTGAGCAAAGACGTCGCTATCGAAACAGTTTTGAATTAAAGTTTATCGAAGCACCATGAAAACAAATGCTTCGCAGCAATGCCGTTTTATATTCATTGTCAGTTGTTCAATTATCCTATAACTTCTTGACTATTATTCGTTTTGTATATATGTATATATATTCGGGATTACTTAATCTTGACGAATCAATATTAATTGAAAATTGTTTAATCCAATTATAAATTCGCTAATTTCTCATCTCACGTACTTATTGCAACAATAGCTCACTAAGAATTTTAATTATCTTTCACTTGTTATGACCTCGTTTATTTATAAATAATGGAGCTTCTCTCTACAAGTTACATGAATACGCTCGCGACTGGTAGAGTCAACTTCACATATATAATATCCATAATGAAAGATGTATTTCCTCTCGTTACACAAGAGTATTATCAATAAAATATTTAGAGATAAAAGGCAAAAGTTTCATTCAGCATAGTGTATGTTTTGCACGAATGGCTCTTTTATTCAATGAGCATGATCATAGCCATCGGATGAATAGTAGACTGTTCACATATATTATTATGCATATATATACTGAAATGAAAAAGGATTATTACTATGCTTTATTATTTGCTAATATGGAAACAATGTATGCTGATTTTCAGTGCGTATCTTATATCATGACCATTAAATACTCTTTTCGAAGCATACAATAATATTTAACTGAAGCTAATAAATTTCAACCAAATGTATATAAGTATACATGCTTTTCGTATAGTTTTTGTAAAATTATATTGATAATAAAAAGAGATAACCATCTGTATCACAGTAAATATAGCTAAGAAAAAAGGGAAGAAAATAATTGCTGCTCGTTTTCTTTTTGATCAAGAAATTAAATTTCTTTATTATGAAATAGAAAAAAATTACTACGCTTCTTTGTTAATTAAAATTATGAATTTTGCGAAAATTATATTTAAATCCATTTATAAAAAAGGAAATTTTCTCTGCCCATCCTCAAACCCAACTTCATGTGATAAACAACATCACGCAATATTCCAGTCGCACAAAAGCAGCATTTATTAGTCAGAGCATTGTTTATCATTTTCAACATCAATATTTTACATTAACACTTCGGTTTTCATGCGCGTTCCAAAACCTCAATATTCAATAACTCATTAAAGCATGTGACGCGGTAGCGTAGTGCGACAGGGTTTCACTAAGATGAATCTGGTCAGGTCCAGAGTTCGTGAGGAGGGGGAAAAGGATTAAAGGGAAAAGAAGGTAGATTATGTGGGATAGGGCGAGGGCCGATAAATAATAAATAAAAATTACAAATAAATATCTTCTAGTCTATATTTGCGCGAAAACGCGATTTATTTCAAACAAAAAATATAACAATACAATAATGCAAAAAATTACGATAATACAACTAAAATAATAATAATAATAATATTAAAAAGTAAGGTACGCGTGGATTATTATTGAAATTAGAATAATGTAAAAAGACAAGTTATTGACAAAATTAAGGCTCGTAGGCGAGTGGATTAGCCTATAACTCATAAGATGGCCTTAGGATTAGCCGTTAATCCGGATCAGAAAACAATTTTCCGGACCTTCGTTAGGCCCAGTAAGTTACCTCACGAAGTTCGAGGACAACTCGAATTTTCAGTAGTTATGACCAAAGGACCTAATTTTTAAATGAGATTTTAGCCTAAATTTTAACTTTTTTTTAAATAGGATTTTTAATATAATATTAATTACAAGAATAATCATTATAATAGATGCCCAAAATAATCGGACGCAGTAGACATCACGCAGTTCCCATGCTATGTTTATAATCTTCCCGCTAGGATAAGCTCTTTGCTTTATTCGTGATCTTAACATTCGCTCTCTTCACGCACTTCTTTCACGTATTTGCAGGCGCAGAACCTTCATAAAATTGTTCCTTGTGAACTCTGCATTCTTGTTTCCGTAGGTTGCAATGCCTTCATGATTTAGTCCCCTGTGGAATTTTCCCTCGAGCATCCCCAGGTCTCTAAAACCCTAACGCGAATATCAAATGCTATGTATTGTATATAGCTTCTCTCTCTCAACAATAGTTTCATGCTAAATCTACCTTCCTAAGCAAGTGGTCATCTAAACTATTTTTCAAGAGACCTATTGACGGCAGCTCATCTTGTGTCACTTTAAAACACCACGCATCAAGGATTCTCATAATTAATCATTCGGCATACTCAGTGACTACCGGTCTCCCCATTGTAGTATTCAACAAGAAGCTTAACTTTTAAAAGAACAATAATTGTGGGTTTCAATAAAGGTGTTTTTTTTGATAAATCAGCATCCTCAGAGAGTTTCAGAGTATTCCCAATCCTAGTGATCTGGGTGTAAATACAGCGTTTATGACCTAATGGGCATTATAAGTTTTTTTTCAATTATTGGTCATCGAAATCATAAGAACAATCCTGTAGATACATGAGCTTTTTAATTCTATTACTACTCCTCTAATGAAAATTAATCAGTCTTTTCTATCTTTAATTTTCAATCTCAAGTACCCCTAACAACTTTATCAAGGTGTAATGAACGTTACGTACCCCGCGATGCCCCATCGCTCCGTGTGGCTCGAGCGCGAATTAATAAAAATATTATTTCCTTACGGTTTCGGACATATGAGGCAGATCAAATGCCTCGTATGCCGAAATAACGATAAAAGCCAAGCACTCCCGAGTAATATGGGAAGGTGGGGATAGAGGAAACGAGGGCGAATTTCGCGTACCGATTTGCGCGAAAATGATTTCCCTCGTAAGCGATTCAGCGCCAAGGGGATCAGCTCTTGGCGAAATGGGGGAAAGCTTGAAATTCGCCAACCAGACTAACGATTTGTCGAATAACGACTTCTAGAGGGCCCTTTTTTTTAGATTAAACGTCTTCCCAATGAAAGGTGAGTGCGTTGAGAAGGAATCGGGAGCTTTGGGCTCGCGACGGAAAATTCGCGAGAAATTCGGGACTCCATATGCACTTGACAGCACCTTCTAGAAAGAGTCCCCCCCATTCCTCAGCGTCGTGGAGGGGTCAAGAGTGTCGCAAGTGATAGCGGGATTCGCAGCATTCCAAGTGAAACGAAGCCATGCAGCACGAGCGCCGAAGAGTAAAGTACCTCGCTCTGCTACCGAGCCCAGCGGAGGCCAAAGGTGTTTAGCGCAGACGCCGGTGGTATTAGTGTTTTCGGTATAAGTTTTCTCTTCTTTTAGACTTTACGCGTATTTTTGTCACGGCATCCTTCGCTTTAGCCCAATTCAGCATTAATAGGCCTTCCAAGCAGCTGAACAGGGAATTAAGCTTTCTCCACAGCCGAAAGCAGCCCACTCTACCCTGACTCGTCGCGTACGCCCACGAAGCGAGCGACCGAATGCACAAACAGACGGATTTTTTTGCTAAATTTTTTAAATTTATATATTATTATAGCGGGTTTTTTTCTTACTACACATCAGCATTGCAGGATTTCAGGATTTCTCGCTTCAGCACAGTAGTATTTTTTATCACGTGGGCTTCTGAACGACCCTCTCCACAAAAAATAGTCGTGAAGCAGGGCAGCCAGGATGAGCTAGAGGATATTTTCTAGTTAAAAGCAACGGCGTCGCCACTTATAAAGTAGCCTCCTTTACTACAAAATTATGAATACGTTCTAAGGCGATTTCAAAGCTCTACTTTATCGACAATTTTCAAATTTAAAGACCCTCTATCCTTTAACCTTTCTTATAAAAAATAAAATATATTTTCTAAAATAAACTATAGAAAAAATTCATTATAGAAAAATGTTTGATAAAATAATGATCGTATAGATTACCAAGATGCTATACAATAAAACAGAAATATGCATTTTTAAAAAATAAAACTTATAATAATAGGTTCGATTGAATTATTTTTCTTTTCTTACTATTGTTTTATACTATATTATAATAATTATGATAATATAATATTATTCATTTAACGTTTTATTTGTATTATTAAATGTTTGTTATATTATTATATAATTTATTTATCATTATTCTTATTTTATGTAATACTGTTTATTACGTTTTCGCCCTCATACTGTACGTGCTCTTTCTCTCTCCATCCCTCTCATTCGCTCTTGTACAGAACGCACGCTCTCTTTCACTCTACACACTATGGCCTATAGATGTAATCCGAATATCTACGTTTTCAAAAAAATTTTTTTTTTCAATATCTATTGTTTATATTACTATAAACTATAAGATGTATTAAAAATATTTATATACAAAATTTTAAAGATAATAAGAAACCTAATTAACATGCCTAAAAAACATGCAAAAAAATTCTTATAACAAATATTTTTTTGGTAAAAGAAAATCGAATTTATATTAAATTTAAACAATATTTGAAAAATTACAATGACGCTCGCTCGATGCTATGCTGCATATAATACAATATCTTTATGCAATCTTTTATTTTTACCAGTTTGGAAGTTTTTCCAACCATCTCTGAGGTACTTCCCTAGGTTCGTTAGATTTTTTTAAAAGAAAACAATTTTTTTGGTCAGAAATTCTTTTCTGTTTAATTAAGTGGAATCTTCGCCAGTAGCCATAAACCCATTTTTTTATCACATTTTTTATACATGCTTATCATGCTTTAACATAAATGAATAAAAAACAAAATTGAATACAACTTGCAATAATACTAAATTTAAATAAACATGCAAAGAAATAATAATGAAAAAAAGGCGATAATTATATTTGTTTATACTTGTCCATTTTCTTTAAAAAATAATAAAAACATAATCAGGTATGCAAATTCATATCTTTAAATAAACTGTAGTGTTCCTCCGTAGGAAGAAAGGATCTATAATCAATATTATATGCTTCTTCGATTGATCGGAGAAAGCATCTCGCGTTTAAAATTTGTATTGAGGTTCAGTTACTATTCCTATTTTTAATATTTTTTACATCAGAGAAGGTTCTTTCTAGTTCCGCATTAGAATGTGGAAGCGAAAATCTGCATTTATTAACAATTTTAACGTTGGAAATTCATCGTCGCCCAATAGATTTTTTTTTAAATAGATAACCATGTTTCAATTACGTCAACGTTTGAATGAAGATCATTTACCTCATTCGACAATCAAATTAGGCAAACTTCGCCATTCATATGTTAAAGATTCTTGGTCAAGCCAAAGAAAATGTTTTATAATTTCGTGTAAATCTGAATATGGTTGTTTTCTATTATTTTGTAAAGCTACTCGCGGATTTAAAAAAAAAGAAAGAGAGCTTATAAACTCATTATTATTCAAAAATTTATTACATATCTCTGTAAAGGCTGTTTGATAAAAATTTCGACAATTTAATCAAAATTGTAAAATGATTTCCTCTAAACAAGCCTCTAAACAATTTTTCGCACTATTAATAATAAAGACATCTTGCAGTTGTTTGTCATAATTGACATTACTAATACTTAATAACGACGAATCAATTAAAAAATCCCTAGAAAGGTTTTCAATATCCCGATAACTGAAAAAAATAATTGATGAATCATCAATTTTTTAAATTGAAATACTGCATTGAAAGATTAAAAAAAGTTTAAATAATATTTAAAAAAGTGTATATACCCTTTTAAAATGTTGTTCTTCAGAAAATTATATATATATTTTTTTTAAGACACGCGTATTCATATCCGTATTCGAGTCATCTTTATAAAAATATTCTTTCAAAGCGTCCCAAAATTATACGATTCTTGTAAAATAATTATACGCTTTGAGACAACGCGTTCCCAATATTTAAAAAATTTTTTTATTAGGTAAACCATGTAATTTTAATAAGTCCTTTAGCTCCGCAGAGCGTTTCGGACTTTTGCAAAAAAATTTGTAATATTCTTAATTAATTCTTCAATTTCAACTGGCAAAACAGCTGCGCTTTTAGCAATTAAGGCAATAGAGTGGCAAGCTTATTATAAAACAATAAGGTTTATTACGTCTAGTTTTAAAAAATGCTGGAAACCCTTAAGTGGACCTATCGTTGCACTCGCGTTATCGCATGCTAGTGCAATGATGTTTTTTAATTAATTCCATTGTTGTTAAAGAAATTTTTAAAAGTTAAAAATAAATTTTTTCCGATGTCTTTCGTGCATTTAACTCTAAAAAAAACAAAGTAAATGTTGAATTACTTTGCCTAACTCAATATTAAAATATTGAACAGAACGCACATAATCTTACATTGACTATTGTCCGTGCTTTCATCAACCATTACGGAAAAACGGGTCTTGTTTAAAATATTGGTTACGCGAATTAGCTCACTTTTATATAAGACATTTTTAATAAAAATTGAACATTTGTCGCGTTACATATTCATGGATGCAGCCGGTACTGTATCCTTCGCGATCATTTTAATAAATAGAATAAATTTGTTTGTAAAATTTAAGTTCACATTACTCTGAGCGATAAATAAAGCTGACTGCATTTCAAGCTTTTGAATTTGTTTTTGCAAGTCAGCGGTTTCCTAACTATCAAATCTACTATTCAAATCGTTTTTACACGTAGGATGTAAATTTATTTTACAAAATTTACAAAAAAACATATTTATCTCGGTCGGATGCTTATCCAGCCACTCCACAAATTGTAAGTCGTCAACCCACTTACAATAAGCGATATTTTGCCTTTTTGCCGTATGAATTTTTTGGAAGCCATTCTTAAGAAATTATTTAGAAAAACGATGTATGATTTACAAAAAGCTCAAAAATAACAATTTGTATTAAAAACTATATTTATGTTACATTTATTGTAATGATAACATTATGTTTGTAAAAAATATATTTCGTTATTATTTTTTCTGACTAAAAAAAGTTTTTTTTTACCAAAAAAAATTGTTTTCTGATAAAAAAATCTAACGAACCTAGGGCAGTACCTCAAAGGTGGCTGTGAAAACTTCCAAAGTGTTAAAAAACTGGTAAAATTACACGATTGCATAAAAAAATATTGTACTATATGCAGCATAGCGTCGAGCGAGAGAGTGTCATTATAATTTTACAAATATTGTTTAAATTTAATATACGTTCAATTTTCTTTTTCCAAAAAAAATATTTTGTTATAAAAATTTTTTCGCATGTTTTTTTGGCATGCTAATTAGGTTTTTTATTATCTATAAAATTTTGTATATAAATTTTTTGGACCTCACCCTCCTTATAAGGCGGGCAAAGACGCCCGCTTCATACTCCTTACAACATAATTATAGTAGCTACGCTAAGTTGTCCCAAGCGCTGAAGAACTCCAGCCGGAACGTTATTAGAAGTGATAATTACATTCTTATAGATCAAATCGCTGGACAATGTCGTTTGCTTTTTTAATGGTCTGTTAAATGGATTTCTTGGCATAATTGTATAGTGTGTATTAATAAATTACAAATCCGTAAATGGTTTTATAATAAGTAAAAATATACGTACAATTATATGAAATATGAGAATGTATCGCTAATAAAGGTTTTAATATCATGTATAATCTGTACAAGATACTAAGAGCTAAAAGATGCTAAATCATTAATCGTTGTCTGTATTCATATACTCGCTGCACATTTTTTATCTATGCGCCAACCTTTAACATTGTTTGCGCGTTATCGGCCTCATTAGGCCGTGAATTCGTTTTTGGTGAAGGAGCGGGAAATCGGGGGCGAAATAAAACAACCGTTCATTTGGGTTATTGTTATATATATACAATTTATTCACCCACGCGCTTACATATTTTGCATAAAAAACCCCCTCGACGTAGGGGGAAAAAGCCTCGCACATTCATTCCGCTTTCAATCGTACACGCTCGCACACCGTTAATTACAATTATGTCGCCGCATACCTGTGGTTGGCCAACCGCCCTCCCTATGTGTTAGTCGGTCGCCGTGGAAGATCGCAGGGGAGCGCCACCGGCCGAGGCCTCCTTACGCCGTTGCTCGTCGTGGTCCGATCGCAGGGATCGCTACGCACCGAGTTATCGTTGCCGGGCCTTTGCGGTATCACACGCGCCCAGGTGTGGCTGAACCTTCCGGTCCCAGCCATCTCGTGTTCGTCTACACGGTACCCTAGCGGTACCACGAGCGCGTTGACGACGGGTTCTTCGCAACCCGCCTCGCCGCTTTACACATTCACTCACAAGCACTCGCTATGATGGGGTGGTCTCACCGCCACCCACTTGCTCGGCTTCGCTCCGGAACAGGGCCCGATGCTCTTAACTTCTACACTCGTCCTACACACAACCTTTCCACTCGAAAGTATATCTCTCGCAACGACCCGGTAGTGCAAGACTAACGCCCACTCATTTTCGCGGGCCCTTCTTTCATCCGCTTTTCTCCCTCTTCCTTCCATTCACTCCCTCTTATTTCCGCATCACTTCCTCTTATTTCCGCGTCACTCCCTCTTATTTCCGCATCACTCCCTCTTATTTCCACGTCACTCCCTCTTATTTCCACATCACTCCGCGTCGCTTTCTCTAGCGCCGCTGCCGCCCGCCGTTCGGGCGCATCTCGGGCCAAAATGGCTCGAACAAACATTAAAACTTTTAGTGTACGCCATCTAGCGGTAGTTTTGCGTACTTTCTGCTTCTCCAACTCCTGTTTTAGTATATTTAACTCGTTTTGTGTATATAAGTGCCAGCCTTTTACATTAGCTTTTTGGGTTTGCCCTCTAGCGGTCACCATACAAACTTTTGCTTCTTTTTTTTTTTAAATTTAGCCTTTTTATAAATTTCAGTTTTCTTGTTATTTTTCTTTGTTATTAATATATATTGTAATGTTCTTACTCTCTTTTTGGATGTAGTGATTTATCAGTTACCCCCTCCACATAGTGGTAGAGCGGCTGCCTTATCTCAAGGCCTGGCTTAAACCCTATCTGTGTCAAAGCTACACACGAATTGAGGTTTGAATACTTGAAGGACTTTGTATAGCTGAGCCTTTATGTTACTACCGGTCTTCTATCTGACGGAAAATATTTCTCGCGAAAAACTGTTATGGTTTTGTTTCGTCATCTTATTATGTGTTTTTACTCTTAGTGCTCTATTGATCATAATTCACGAAGTCTGAGGGTCCTGTGTAGCTCTAAGTAGGACCGGGTTCGGAGCAGTTGGAATTGGCGAAGTAATGAAACTTTGCAGTATATTGAAATAACTGATTCGTTCAAAATGATTCGTTCATTTAATTTTTTATTATTTGGACACTTAATGACGTAGAGGTACATTCGTTCGCTATTTCAACAGAAATAAATTCCGTCAAGTCACACCTTACACTTGACCTTGCTCTCGGGTTTTACCTATTTCTATGTTGCTACCGAACCTGCAAAACTTTGCTGTAGTACGCACTTTGCATCTATTCCTAGTCGCGGATCTAAACCTTTTGAAGCTTGCGGTCTTTATCCTTTTTGACCTGTGGGTTCTATTCTGTCGAGATATCGTGGATTTTTTTTCTTACGGCTTCACGAGTTTTATTCTTCCAAATCGCGAGATCTAACCCTTCTGGATTGCGGATTCCAATCCTCATAATCGAGGATCGCGAATTACCGGATTCCACGAAAAAAAGAGTTTTTTGCGGGCGTCTAGTTTCTGACTTAACTTTCTGATCTGCGTTACTAGTCCCTGAGCTAATCATCAAATATCACGGATAAAGATCAAGGCGCATATTGTCAATGATTCTTCGCATAGGTTGATAGGGCGTGTATCTGCCATACCGATACATTAGCGAGGACATCGTTACAACGTATAAACGAAAACTCTCAGTAAGTTGCTGGTGCCTCTAAACTATCTTATCTATCAACGCCTTTTACTCCTGCGTTGTGATGAAAAATCACCTAAACTCTTGTATCAAGGCTTCCCACTAATAGAACGGTCGCGTGCTCTTGTACAGCTCTTATAGTTTGTTAATATGGGGCACAAAAGTATAACATTCCCCCCATCAAACACGCAGCCATTCTTCCTTATCTGGTGAATATTTTGACGGGCGTGCCAAATAAATCGGTTGACTCTAGTGGTTTGTTATTTATATTGGTGACGGGTGTCATTAAAAATTGCGTAATGGCTTGGTGTTATTCGGGGTTGACATCTCCTTCTGTACCCTCTCCTTGTCGTCAATGCGGAAGCGGCTGAGGTTTTGTTGTAGTTAGTCCACTTCTGCGATGATCTCTTCATCCCTTAGTAGTCGATAGATCGGTGTCCATCACGGCCATAGCAAATCGTAGTCCCTGCGAAGGATCGGTAAAAATTCCGCGGGTAAAAAAATCTCTTTACTCTAACTCCTTTACCGCTTCTTTTTAAGATAATTGGTCAACCAGGTTCGAGGACATTTAAATTAAAAAAAGTTCCTATTCGGGTATCATGTAACATTCTTGCCCTCATTTTGGACATGGTTTTTTTATTTATAATTACTCGTCCACGTTGTGGTTGATCGGTCGAGCTTATCTCAAGTCCCGGCTTAAACCTATCCGAGACAGAGCTACGCTCGAATCAAGTTTTTGAACGATCGGAGGACTTTGTAAAGCTGAGCCATTGCGTTACTCCCAGTCTTCTATTATAAATTACTTCACGCAAAAACCTTTGTGATTTTACAGCATGATCTTACTGTGTGATTTTAGTCTTAGATTGTTTACGCAGTGTTTTTGCGCATTAGTCGGCTTCTTCTGGCCGCAAGTTCGCGATAGGTGAAGGAGCGGGAATTCGGGAATGAAAGAAAACACATTGATGTTGGGCTTACATATAACTTTTATTTGCCCATCCGCGTCACATTCGGCATAAAAAACCCCCTCGTTTAGGGGGAAAAAGCCTTCGCTATTCGCTATTCGCTACTCGCTACTCGTAATTCATTCATACTTCCATGAGCACATTCACACCCTTTACATCCCTCCCGCCCCGCGCCCATATTCCCTTATATTTCCATACCCACATTCACACCCCTCACTCCCCACGCTCATATTCTCCCAATCCCCTTATACTTCCTAACTGGTGGTTGGCCAACCCGTTAGTGTAGACCCTATGAGAAGGACGGCTTGCCGTGTCCGACCAAGTCTCGTCCTTCGAGCCGGATGGCTTGCCGTGACCGATCTCTGCGGATCCTGCACGCACCAAGCCTCGCTGGCCGTGACCGACCCTGCGTATCCCGCTCGTAGCCCGACCGCAGCGGATCCCCACGCACCCAGCCTCTCTTTAGCCTTTCCCTTGCTCACTCCCTGGAGCTGCATTGGGTCGCCTGGTCGCGGCAACCTACAGATGTCCCTTCCTCGTTGGGCTCTTTGACTTCCTTGATCACTCACTGGTCTCCTGCGATCACTCACATTTCGTACGAGAAAAACGTCGCGCTTCGGGAAAACCTTGTGTGCCTTTTCCGTCACGCCGTTTTTCCAACTGCGCTCGTGCCCTTTCTGACCCTTTGTCCTTTGTTCGTCTCCCCTCCCATCTCTTCTCGGATCTACAACGGCGCCCTCCTTCGCGCCCCTCCATACGCGGTACGAGCTCTTATCAATTCCTTTGTTGGACCGACAAGCCGCCCGCCGTTCAGACGCAATTCGGGCCAAAATGGCACGAACACGCAGTTTTGAATTTGTATATGCTGCAGAGTCATTAGTGGAATTGGGAAGCGGAGGATTCAGGTTGAAAGAAATATATCAAAATTGAGCTTACATTATAGATTTATTGCCCTTGCGTCGATCTACACTGGCATAAAAAACCCCTATGTGATACGTGGAAAAAGCCTCGCATCTTATCACCATTACAAGAAATCGCTTTCGTACAGAATATCGCGTTACCCTACCACGCTGGTTTGCCAACCACCGCTGCGCTTGTGATTCCTAATCGCCGTGGTCCGACCACTGGGGATCGCCACCGGTAATCAGTTGTCAAGCCTTGATGCGGTATCACACGACCTAGGTGGTAGTTCAGTGTATTATCCCGATAGTTTAGTAGTATTATCCCGATCCGGCTACCTTTGTTACGGGTACTACACTCTGCTCTTTCAGCACACACACACACACACTTCGGGCAAATGGGACCAATAGAAGCCTGAACGGCGGAAGGCGGGGGAGCAACGGAAAGCGCCGCAGCTGAGACAATAAGGAGTGGGAGGAAAGAAAATGCGGAAGCCGGAAGAGCCCGGGAGGGCGTGAAATAGAGCAGTTCATGCAGGACCTTCGGCACGAGAAACCAGTTCGACCGGGCAAGCAGTGACGAGTGTCGATTTTGGCCGTCACGAATGGACGAAGCAGGAACGTGTTTGTGTAAGGGTGTGTGGGCGTAAGGCCAGGAAGAAGCTGAGAAAACGGGTAGCTAGACGTTTCACCTACAATTCAATCTCGGTGCGTGACGATCCCTAACGATCGGACCATAACGAATAAGAAGAGTGAGCCGTTCGGCCGATGGCGATCCCTTGTGATCCGACCACGGCGGACAGCAAGCACGAAGACGCAGCGGTTGGCCAATCGAGAAGGTAAGGAAGGTACGCGGGATATATCGTATGAGTGTGTGTGTAAATGTATTGTATAGGTGGCGGCGATGTATATTGTTGCGAGGGTTTTTCCCCCTATACCGAAGGGGTTTTTTATGCCATGTGTATCCGCATGGGCAATTAAGATTATGAATGAACCCAAACTGTGTATGAATTATTTTCGCCCCCGACCCTCAGCTCCTTCACTTAATAGTGAAGTCGTGGCCTAACGTGGCTTTGAATCGCGCAGACACATACACACACATACACGAATCTTTTTTTGCCTTTCCGGTCGCACCGTTGCACCGGGTCACAGATCAATCCCTTTGCTTTTACTTCGTTTAGACCTAATCGTATCGCAATATTGACCCTCACGCCTTCCGAACTTTTCAGGCTTACGGACTTTTCCTTTCTCTTCCACTTTTCCTGATTTTTGCTGCAACGTTTCCTTCCTGCGAAACTCTGCGACCCATTTTCCCGAACATTCCGCCCGCCTTCATGGTGGACTAACTTTATTTCTCTTAGTTGTCCTTATCATGGATTTGCCATACAGGTCCGGTGTAGAGAGGTGTACCAGGCGGGCTATGTACCGCTTTAACTCACCACTGGTAGCCTGAATGGTCTCCACTCCGACAATGTCATCAGGCCCTGGATGAATTTCGATCACCCGAGCCATCGTACATATCGTGGGAGGATAGCGGTCATCCCGCACGATAATCCCACCGCGAAATTTACCTGAAGGGTTCGCCACTTTTCTCCACTTTTTTCCAGAAGTGTAGTAAGTATTCCTGTGACCACCTGCGCCACACTTGATTGCGTTCCGCGAAGTGAGCTGGAGTGAGCGCTGTCAGATTTTTTGGGCTGCTGTTCATCGGTCTCAACGGTCTGGAGTTGAGGTACGCTTCTATTTCGGCTAACATCTTGCTGAATTCTTTGAAGGTCAGCTAGGTGTCGTCCATGACTCGTCGGAGATGATACTTCACCGACTTGATTCCAGCACACCAGAAGTCTCCGTAGTGCGGCGTATTCGGCGGGATGAACTGCCAATCCGTTCTGTTGTCGGCTAACGCTGCACCTACTTTCCCTTGGAACTCGGAGACCCGGAAAAGGTTTGGTGTCCCATTGTTCCTTAATTTCACTTCTTCGTAACTTGGAATAATGTATTGACCCTAAATCCACCGGCGTGTAGATGAGTCCTAATACTCTGGTTGGTTCCTCTAGACTCATTTTGGTGATGTTCTCTACGAACACATTTACTTTTTCGTCGATTGTTTCCGTCGTGGTTGTCGGGGAGGGGACGCAGTACCGACATATGGGCTTTCTATTTCTATTCTATTGGTTATGCAGCACCGGTATGATGTTAGTTGTCCGTTATTCTGGGGACTTTAGCTCTTCAATCAATTCTTTCCAGGTAAAATCCTTTATTGGTCGCTACGGCATACTCGCAGCTACCCTCTGGATTCAATCCTCGAGTTCCCATTAGAGCGCTATGTAACAGTAATAGTGCCAGGAGTACGGGGATCGGGTAGTAGTCGAATACCAATGGGATAAAAAAGAGAGTCAAACTCTAATATTTCTCAGTTGCTATTTTCCTTTATTGTTGTTATTACATGAAATTGCTTTTGCCGAAGGAGTCGGTGTGGATCGCCGTTCTTTACGTCCCTTTGTCCGGTAGGTTTCAGCAGGGACAGGATCTTCTTCTTCTAGGTGGGCAAGGAAGTGAGGTCCACCAACACAATACTTATATTCCGAGGCAGGGCCACGGCCGTATATATATCTGGAAATTACGTTGGGTCGATCGTCGGGCACGTATGTTGTGTTTGGTGTACTTCATGTTCGGATTGTACTCGTGTTTGTTATTCTTTGGTGCGAATTTTATGCGCGTTGTCTGTAAGTTAGGGGTTTTCGGTACAGAATTCATGAGAGTGGCTCGGCACTACACTTGCTCGGAATGCAACGTGCTAATGAGTTGATGCAGGGTGGACTCGGTAGAGGAGAAAATTGGAGAAAAAGGTTAGTCCGGCCGTTGATCTGCAAGCTGGCTTCACCAACCATCTCGATGACGCTGAACCGGTACGTCCACCTGGTAGTGCTGACCTTCGACACATAATTGACCTACCGAAGGCGCACTAACAATCCATCCGGACTACCGTATCGCCCGGACTCGTGTCCGCCGAAATATTATCGGCTGCAGAAATCGCAATATTGTACGCTTAATGATAGCGTATTACTTTTAATTAATAATGTATTTGTCGATAGCGTATTATTCGTAACTAATTATCTACTTGACTATAATTAACTTAATGTGATAAACAGTTTGGTTATAAAATGAAAGAGGAATATCTTACCATTACAAAAAAAATTTTTGTAAAATTCTAGAAGGTAATTTTTTAATCCTACGCTCTGCTTTTAAGTAGTTGCTTCTCCTTAAATCAAAGACTGCACTCTCCATACTCTCATTTTTCGTGCCATCGACTAGTGATACCTTAACTCGCTAGTACATCACTGCTTGCAATACAAATAGTGCATTGCCAGGGTGAATGTGGAAGTGAGATGCTAGTGTATAAGCGGGTGATTTTAAAAATTCGGACAATGTGTAATTCAATGATAAAATATGACACACTTTAATTAGTTATAGCTTAATAATTTTATTAGTAGTACAAAATCATATAAAAAAATATTTTTTAATTTTTATTGAGTGAAAAAACTTGTTTTTAAATTCTCAGTGTACAGACCGACACTATTACTTTAAAATCAATATTTTGCTACATATAGTATTTTTTAAATAGGAAACTAAATATTTTTTAGCTTAATTGACAAAAGTAACAATTTCAGTTCATGACAAGTAAAAATTTATATTAATAACATATCCGAAATATTTATAAATTAAAAATTATCCATGCTTCATGTAAGATTTCGTTTTGGAAAACTCATGTAATTTAAAAACCACTATTCGCTTTTATAATACAATGTGTATGCATAAATTTAATTGTATAAAAAATACTCTATATATCAATTTTAATCTATAACATAGTTAGGATGTACAACTAGCATGTGATCTTCATCTTCTCCTCCGATTTTTGCGGCATTCGTCGTTAAAGGAATAATAATTTGATCATGATAAATTAGTCTATCGATTATTTTCTCTATCAGAGATTTTCGTTCTAATAGTTCTGCTTCAGAATCAATTTCATCTTGAATTTTATCAAGATACCAGGCAACCAGTTCAGATTTCCTTATGCCTTCTTTATTTTCGCCTGAATAAATTAATAAATTTTAATTAATTGCTCCATACATCAATTTTTTAAATATTTATTTATTAATATCATAATTTTAATTTTATAAATCATATTTAAATTTGGATATGATTTATATTAAAAACAATTTTGGTCTAATATTTTAAATGTTATTAAATTGGAAGGTCTAAAAAGTTTTCACAAGATTCATAATTTATTATACATTTAAATATATAACAAACCTTCTCTTTCAATTCGAGCTTCTTCACCTCTCATATATATAGCTAACATATTACTAAGTCTCTTGTATTCTTCATACGACATAGAAAGTTTTTTCTTAGGCTGTGATTGAGTTTGATCCTCAACGTGAGCTAATATAAAAAAATTTAGTTACATGATGTACGATTTATGAGTTATGTATATTTAATTGTATTATAAATATATTAATTAATTATTTTTAATATTAAAAATTCTCAAAGCTGATACAAATGTAGTAAAGTCAAGTAATTTTAGCATGACAAAAAAGTATAAACATAATCTTACAGTCATTGCCAATTTTATTTAATGCAGCCATAAGTGGTGGAGCTTCATCAACGTCCATTTCATTAGCACCATCCATCCCATCTTCAAGATCGATGTCTGGTTGCTCTACTCGAATTATACTTTTGCCGAGTAAACGTCGAGCTTCTTTCACATGTTTTGCTGTCACCTCGTCCTGACACTCCAATTTCGCTAGTGCTTCTGATAATCGAACCAAGCTTTCCAATTGTCTAACAGTCACTCTCCAAGTAGATTTTCCACCTCCTTCGCCTTCCCTCTGCCTTAAATCAGTATATGTTTTGATTAACAAGTCCCCAGCATCCTGTAAAAACAATCTCTTTCTAATAAAAGATAATCAGTAATGATTACTTAAAATTATTTAAAAATAGAACATTTAAATACTAGAAACAATTATTGAAGTAATTATAATTTTAATCACTTTAATGAGGTTTTTTAGATAAATGTAATCTTATGATAGTATAAAAATATTTTATATAAAATTAGATGTAATAAATATTAAAATTGTAGGCATAAAGGTAGGTTACGAAATGAAATATCATAAATATTCAAACTAATTATATGTACACAATATAAACTCAATCTTTAGCAATTCCCTAATTTATTAAATATAAACGAACTTTATATTTACCCCATTTATAATAGGCTTAAAGTGTTTTGCAAAATTGATATATCGTAGAATTTCTGCTTGAGTATAAACAGTTTCTATATTAACAAAATTATTACTATGCAAATCAACTATTTTTTTCGCTATAGCATTGTCAATAATTTCGTTGCACTCGTCTACTAAAATAAAAAATAGATCAAATCTTGACATAATTGGTGCCGTTAACATTACATTTTGCTGCAAAGATTTTGATCTATCATATCGTCCACCAATGGGATTAGCAGCTGCAAGAATAGATGTACGTGCATTTAACGTTGCTCGGATACCAGCCTAGAAAAATTTAAAGCTATAAATTGTATATATATATATATATATATATCACTGTTTATTAGTACTAATAAATCAAACCTTGGCAAATGAAATAGTTTGTTGTTCCATGGCTTCATGAATTGCAACTTGATCCTTTAGATCCATTTTATCAAATTCATCAATGCAACATATTCCATTATCAGCCAACATTAAAGCTCCTGCTTCAATAACAAAGTCTGATGATTCCTCATCTTTAACTACAGCAGCAGTTAAACCAGCAGCAGTGGATGCTTTTCCAGAAGTATAAATGGCCCTTGGTGATATTTCAACAACTTGTTTCAGTAGTTGAGATTTAGCAGTACTTGGATCGCCAACAATACAAATATTAATATCACCACGTAATGTAGTTCCTTCTGTCGTAATTTTAGGAACACCACCAAATAACATCAACACTACTCCCTTTTTAACTTCATCACTACCATGTATAGAAGGAAACAAGCTTGCCACTAAGTTCTGATACAAATTTTTATCCTTACTCATATCATAAATTTTGTTCCACTCATCAGTTGTCATTTGTTTCTTCATCATTTCTTGAGAAATCTCATCCAAACCTGTCTCTGTACCTCCAAACTGTTTTTAAGCAATTAGTTATTAATATATATTATTTTAAAGGAAGTACTAACTCAATATTTTTTAATTATTAATATTACGGTAACTAAAACGATAATTAAAAATATTTATATTACGGTTATATTTATATATAGTTCTGTTCATAAGATTTATTCGAAAATAAAAACATTGGTCTTACCCTTAGACTAGTTGGTGTAATACTACATGCAAGAAAGGCCATTTTATAACTAAGATCTCTTACTCCTAAAGCTTTCAATCCTCTTACACCTTCATCATGTTCACCTTTTTTATGCCTAGAGCCAATTTCAGCCTTGGCTCCAGGCATTGAAAGTACTCCAACATCAGGAACAACTATTAATGTTCCAGTAAAATCATATCTATCCGTAATAAAAGATGGTATCTTATTTATTTTACATAACAATTCAATTATATAGACTTATATAATTAAAAAACAAACCTATCACCAGCTTGAACAGTCTCAACAGTTTCTGCTCTTAAAATAATTTCAAGAGAACGAGGAATGCAACCACGAGGTAACTCTTCTTGAGTTTCTTGAATTCTAACTTTTTGAAAATCAACAAATTCTGAATTGTCTAAATCTAATAAAAATCTTCGTCTATTACTACATACAGGATTAACACAAATGGTTGGATTTGTAAACTAAAAAATTTATTATAAATGAAAAAAAATCAACCAAAAAATAAAATGGTTTATAAGAGGGGGAGAAATTTTTTAATTATAAAATAAAAATTATAAAATCATACTCATAAAAAAAAAATAATCATACCAAATAGATTTTAAACATTTTGAAAGTGACATAAATTTATTAATAAATATAATTTATACTTGGTTAATAACATTTTTAAAAGCTTACCTTAAATTGTTGCTCAACATTTTTAATAAGAATGTTACAATCAAGGCATAAAAATGCTCCAAGCATTAATTCTGGATGAACAGGATGAGTTCTTATTACTTGACCTGAAATACGAATTAGGGTTCCTATTTTTGCTGTAGTAAGTTCTCTAAGTTTGTGCCTTGTTGGTACATCTACCAAGCTGATATAACAATCTTTTTCTTTTGTTAAACTTCCATGATCAGTCACAAAATTAGAAACAGCTTGGCAAAGGAATGGAAAAACCCTGTAAATTTATAATAAACAATTTGTATACATTATAATATAATTTTATCTAAGAAAGAAATATTTGTTAATTCAAGATAAAAAATATAATTAATTAAAATGCCTTAACGGTATAAAATTGTTTAGTTGAATACAATTTTATAACATAAGTTAAATTGAATATAGATATATATTTGTAAAAAAATACTTTAAAAATAAGAAAATATTTCTATTATAATGTAATTACAAATATGGAATAAAAACATATTTTTGTGTATGTATACCTGTAGTACTCTTCTATTATTGTTGTAGATAAGACTTGATTGTACTTTTCTATATCTTCAAAAGACACTTCCAATGTACTACGCTCAGGACTCACTAATTCTTTAGCTGGTTCCAAATATTTGACTTCACCATCCTCTTTAAATCTATAAAAAGTTAATTATACATTAATCGATTGAGTTATATCAATAAACCTCATAAAACTTATAGGAAAATAGCCTAAATCTTAAAAACAAAAAAATATTAATATGACGTATATAAAGGTGGCAACTAACTCTTCAAGAAAGTTTTGGAACAATTTTTGACACTGTAATCCAACGTCATCCCGTACTTTTAATTGTCGAGCGGGCACATCACCTAAATCCATATTTAACGACTAATTTTTTTTTTTTACAAAATCGCAATATAACGTTTTATCAAATGGAAGAAACACTAAATCAGGAGGTATAGATAGTTTTGGCGGGAAAAGCAGATTCACACCTTACAAACTACATTTATCGTAGTATACTAACGCAATCTGTTGGTTGCTATTTGACTCATTGCTTTCTTACTGTACTTCTGCTGAGTCTGCCTACAGAAACCACAAATGGTGATTAGCTTAGAACTTTTACGTAAACCGTAAGGCTTAAGTCTTAAGCCACAATAGTCTAATTTAAATGTAATTCGAGCTAGTTTTCAAAAATCCAACTTATTGAAAATGTTATTGAATTGCAAAAGGGGTTAGGTTTAAAAAACTATTACACTAAGTGATACGCTTTATCCTCTTGTTTTCATAATATTTTAATTCAAGTACGAAATAAATGTAAAAGGTTAGGTTAAATTTAATAAATTAGATAAATTTGATAAAGTTTTTTTATTAAATTGACGAATAATAATTGTTTATTTTACACTATAAAAATTAAGTAGGTACTAAGAAAAAAAAAATAAATTAAATATTCTAGTTATAAAATTCACGATGATACAAAATAAGTACGCAAATTCATTAAATCACGAATTATTATAAAATTATACTTTACAAAACATTATAATAGTAATATAAACTAAAAAAGTGATAAAAATATATTATTTACAAATTTAGAACTTCTAGTATTAGCCTTGATTTTTATCATATTACGTAATAATACTGTGTAGAATTGTACCTTAGTAGAATTATTTTACTTTAATTAAATATTTAAAATTTTTTCATTTTTAATATTTCAATATATAATGATCTTTTTGTTGAGTTGAAAAGATTTTTTGCTTGGTAATGTGAAAATATAAATTTCCATTAGAACAATTATTGTATTACGATAAATAATTTATAAGGATTGTAAGGATTTAGCTTAACATTGTAAATGTTTTTTTTATGTTACAAAAATTTTTTGTTAACTCACCTTCAATTAGTAAGTTTTCAATAGATAAAATTAAAGAACAGATTATTACTTTTATAAAATACTTTGAGAACAAAAATAATTTTAAAAAGAAATTAAAATATTTTAAGAAAATTTATTTAATTTACCCACTTAATTGATAAGAATTAATATATTTTGTTCTTATATTGATATAACTCATACCAGTTTTTCAAATTAAAAAATAATTAAAATAAAATATATACATGACAATCAAACAATCATAATTTTTTATTTAAAAATAATATTAATATAATTAGTTGTAATCATTTAAATTGCAACATTTATAATCAATAAATGATACAATTTTAAAACACCTGAGCAATTATGCTTTATAAGCCCAAAATGTATAATATGTACAAAACAATTATATGAGACTGTATAAAAATTTGTATAAATGATTAATTTTTTAATATTAAAATGAACTACACAATATAAAGATTCTTATTTTATCAAAAAATTTGATAATATATATTATGAATAAATTTTTAGGTTTGATTTTCTGTTAAAAAATAATAATATATGGTGGTATGAAAACTAAACAGACAAGTATTTCTAATGTACTATTTCATTTTTTTGTAGTAATTGTTTATTTCTACGTACAATAAAAAAATATTTATTAATTCGTACATACATTTTATCATTATATATTTATAAAATATACAAAAATTTTTAAAAAGTTAAAGAATATTGTTTTCATAAATATTTACAGAGTATTTTCTCGATCTGTATAAGTCAGTAAAAAAATAGCGCAACCGCTAATTATTCCCCAACTTGAAGAACTAAGAGCAACCGTGGAAAAAATCTGAAATATAAAAGAAAGTTTGCGTTTAATATTAAAAATATTTATTTCAGTGGAAAACAATTAATTACATTTCATAGGTGACTTTGCTAGCGTAATGTATTTCAGTTAATACAAATAATGAATAAAGGTAAAGGTATAAAACTATCAGTAATTAGAATATACATAAATTTAAAAAACATCTATACAATCAAAAACTGCTAAAACTTCAAAAACTTCTAAAGTACATCAATCTCAGGATGCAAACAAATTCAATTCATTCATTTTTTATACTTGTAGTTCTTTTAGGAATAAAAAAAACTGGATAAATAAAATACTGATAATAAAATTTTTGAATTCTTACAATTAAACGATTGTTAAATCACAAAAGCCTAAAAAAATATCATGGGTATCTAATATTATATAAGCTACTTCATAAATCTTTAAAATATCAAAGATTTGACAATAATTCTTAAACCACAAAATCTGTTGGTTTTAATTAATTTTATGATGAAAACAACATTTATGATTTTACTACGTTGTTACATAATATTAACTAAAAAATTAAAAATGTATTTTACTGTCAGAATACATTTACAAAACAATTATGTTATTAAAAGTAGTAATTAAGTTATGTTACTCATGTCACCTTACATTATTATTATCATTTGTAGTAAAAAATTCCTTAAAATAATTTAGATATTTTATTAATATTGTCTGAAAAAAATAAATATAATCTGGATATAATTTTTTACTACTGAGATGAAGAAAAAGATATCAAGATTGGTATAATTTAACAATATGAATTCCTGTTAATTATTTTTTTTATGTAAATCGTAACAATATGAATAAAAAAGTTTATTAATTAAATTTATTAATATATTAATATTAATATGACTAAATTGGAGAACTTTGCACAAATAAAAATTGCATACAATTTTTACCCTTGCTTCCTAATACGTTTAAGAAGGAAACGTTTATGCTATTCATGATATAATTAAATAAAAATTTTACACATATTCATATATGAATGATCTATTGCTCAGTGAATACAATAGGATGTATTTCTACGAATTCTTTTTACAACTTGTAATAGATTATAAGTAAACAAATTGTTCAATGGTTTATCTGTAACTAAAAAAAAACTTATAAATAGTAAGATATAGATTTGATTAGATATCTATACAAGTGTTTGTATGGGTGGGTGTACGTACGTATTTGTCGGTATAATTTATTTGCTTTTTTATAAAGTAGGTTAAATGATTATAGATAAATTATTAGGAAAAAAAATTAAACGTAAATTAATAAATTTAATTAAAAAAAAAAAAATAAAATTATCAAACTAATATAAAAATATAAATTTTATACCATCTAGTGGCTGCTATATTTCGAATAATTGAACAAAAACAATGGAAAACATAGTAATAATAAAATTTACACAATTTTTAAAAACAAAAATTAAAAAACTTATAACTTTTGTATATAATGTAATTAAGTTTTCTTTAACAAACATTTATATGTAACAAACCTTTATAATATATTAATACATAATTTTAAATGCCGGATTGTTCAAACATTAAATAAAATCACCGATACTAATATAGTTAAATTACTATGACAAAATAACATTACATACTTTTACTAATCAATATGGTTAAACATCAAGTAACCCAAGGAATTTAAAACAAATCAATTTCTAATCACTTTAACTTTTTTAACTGTATAAAAATTATTAAAACATATTTACTTAAGAATGAATAAAATAAACTGATTATACTACTTGTTTTTTCTTCTGACGTACTTTTTATAAATCGATTTATTATTCAAGCATTCTGAATTCTTTTTATTTTGTATCTCGAAAAATTGAAATGTAAATAAGTTATTTTAAAAAAAAGATTGTCGTTTTAAACAAAATTATGTATCACTGTGGATTATTCTAATAAATATTTGGATTGACTAAAATAAAGATAATTTTAACAAATCTCTCAATTTAAAAATCTGTAAATTAACATAATAAGTTTCTATCTGCTTAAATAATTGAAATGCTTATTTAAAATGGGACAATATTTCAGCTATGAAAGCGATAATACTTATAAAAAAGTGCCAAATGTCAGATCCATATTTCACTCGAACTAACATTGTTCAGTAGAGAAACAACGGAAGTTCCAGACTTCCGTAAAAGATAAGCAATATTCAGTATTCAGAACTAGATGAATAAGACTTCTCGCCGATCCAACAATCACCATACATTTTTGTATTGAAAAATGCTTAAGCCATGATCTTTTATAGGCTCGATTTTTTGGTGAGGAGGTAGCCGCTGTCGACTAGTCTGTACTGTACGTAAGGGGTTTACATGAGTCTTTACATCAATGCAATCAAACGTTTATATACAAGAAAGTACGTTTCAATCTTAAATTTTAATTTTTACATTTCATGTTTCTTTGCATCAACTCATTTATACTGTGCAGTATCAACATAAGCAGTTTTTCATCTTTTATTATTTTGTAATTTCCTTCTAAATCAGATAAATGATTTATATACAATATAAGGTCTTTATTTTCTATATGAAACGAATCGTATGTAATTATACTGTGATAGTCATCCATTTTAGTATACATAATATTTTTATTTAATTGAATTATTAAAATTATTACGTTATTATATTAAATTATAGAATTTTAAGAAACAGGAATAATTTTTAAACTATTAAAACTTCTTTAAAAAATTATTTAGAACTCATTATCCCTACTCTAAAAAAAAACTTGTCAGCTAGAAAAAATTTATGTGACTAATATGTGAGTCTAGAATTGTAATCACGTAACATTACCTAATGGAATTTTACCATTGTAAATATTTTTTTTTGTTAGAAATAGATGTAAATATATAATTTTAGATATTTTTTGGTAGAAATAGATATAGAAATATCAATAGAATATTCAAATATTCTAAAATAAAATAAAACATCTTTCGAAAATTCATATCTTCATATTGTACAACGTTACATTGAGCTTGATACCTTTAAGAAAAAAATTTATCAGAAATACATACCTTGGTTTTTGGTGGTTCGCTATGCAGATCCCTTAAATTGAAGACCTTTTGTACGTCTACTTTTCCATAGATTTTATTATTGCTATTAGTATTATTGCTGCTACCGGTAATGCCAAAGCTGTTACTATTGTATTTATACATGTTCGTAGAGTTGGTAGAACCGTTACTTCTATCGATTAGACGATGAAAGTGGGACCGCGAAATCTTGTAGAGTCCGAGATTTGTGGTGCCGAAAAACGGAGTGACGTTGATCACGTGGAAAAGGACGACGTGCGCCGCGTAAATTGTCAATAGACAAAGAAAGCTACTGTCCCGTTTTCGCCCCACGTGTTTGATCATTTCCCACTAGTATCTGTATAACATGTTTTATCAACATTATTTGCTTTTGTTGGAGAATTTTGAGCGGTAATGTTGACGAATCAGTGTTTTTCAGGTAATTTTTCCTATTTTAAATTAAGCTGCATCGATGTTAGTTTCGTTTACAGCCAATATAGAGGAATTTTTTTTTGAAATATCGACATCTGAATGACTTATATAAATTATTTTCATAAAATAATTCATTGTTTTTTTTTATGATATAAGGTTCAAAGCATTATGACAATATTGTGAAAGTTTAAGATTTCAATTATGAATTAATTAGATTACCAGCTTATCTAGAAAATTCGCTTTAAGCTAATTGAGTGCCTGTACCATGAACTAGCTATTTTGATCATTGCATTTTTAAATGTTCGTTATAATAAAATGAAAGTACACATATGTTCTTTATAATGTTTATATAAATAATAAATTTTTGCGTATTTTGATTATTATCAAATACTGTATTAAAATACAATTTATTGAATGTTATTATTAATTTCTATGTCTTTGAATCTTATACACTTATAAAATGTATTATTTAAAAAAGTGATTTTTAGGTATGAAAGTAATTAATAAAATAAATATAAATGTTAATTGCTTGCAGTCGATAGAAAATAACTCACAAGAAGTTACTATTTAAAATGGTTTTTTATTAAATCATTTCACTCGTGATATAAATATATGCATAAATGATAAAAAATATATATAAATGTTTAAGACATAATTGTTATCTATACTTAAAAAATTATAACAAATTACTATCATCATAATATGGTAAAAAATATCCCATGTATATATGGCATTCATAAATTCTATAATTATTATATCATTATATAAGGATAAAATTATTATCAAAAATTTTTCTAAGGTTTATCGAAGCTAAAAAACTTATTAAAAAAATTCACACATCGAAGTGTAATTGTTAACCTATTAAAATATCAGTTAAATCTACTTGTTTATCGTTTATATTCTACGACGTTAGATATAAATCATCATCCAAATAAGGAAGTTGTTTAAGAAACATAGTAGGTGCCAGATTCAAATATATAATAGAAAAATATATATAATATCAAAAGGAATAAAAGATAATGACATGCACTGATTTTTTAAATATTATTTTATGATGCTGGAAAATCAACAAACAAGAAAATAAAGTTTTATGTATATTTACTATTGATGTACACAGGTCTTTCATATAAAAGAAACAATAAATTCAATATAGAATAAAAATCAAACATTTTAAACATCTGTAAAATGTATAACAATGTGTGAATTTAACAAATAAAAATAATCATTAGCATCTTGACGCGCAAAAACTCTAGATACTTAATATCTTTGAAATTCCTTAGTATGCGGTAAATACACATTTTTTATTCGAAAAAATGATTGGCAATTATAAAAATAATATAGTCGTACAACAAAACATAATAAGATTCGTCAATTAAAGATTTGTGACATGCATATGAAAGATTACGATTAACTTTTATAAATGGGTGTTTAGTGTAATAATTAGAATTTATTTGCAGTTGCATGCTTCAAAATAGAAACAAAATAAGTATAAGAAATTAATTAAAAATATTTTTTGCAAATAAAAAATTTCACAAAACTATTATTAATCATAAATTAATAATTGTTATTACTATTTATAAATTTTGATTGTGTTAAAAATTCAAAATATCTACTTTAGTTCAATATATCACAATAGATCTGGCTTACGTACTTGTAACTGGGTTACATATTATGTTTTCTATAGGATTTCATAATTTTAAGAGTTGACAAAAAGTTGAAGCAAAAAAATGTCTATAGAAAACTATTAAATATATTTTAAGGAATATTTATAAATAACCTTTGAATTTCATAGTTTTATTTTTCTATACTTTAAGTTCATAATAGTATGAATAATTTTATTTTAAAACATGGATCAATGTAATATATTGATGTCGATTAATTACGCCTATGATATTTCGATGATATTACACAAATATTAGTTTGTATTATATAATACTTGCATGCAATACATTATTACGTGAGAACAGATTTTATACATAAGCAAAATTAATGATATAATTATCAAACATTAACAATAATAAATAATACGATGATAACTATAGGTATTGTATGCTTTTATAATATGTAACTATATAAACTTTATATAATTAAAGTTACTGTAGTTAATTGAATCTAATGAATTAATACAAAATTTAATAGAAAATTTTTGAAATTTTATAAAAAAAAAAATAGTTTTGAATTTTTTCTGTTAAGGTTTAATGAACATAAAAAGAAAATAATATATTTAACATAAAAGTACTTTTACTTGTATTTATTGTATTATTTTGTATTACACGAATAACTTTCACAGTAAAAATATTGTGACTAACTAAAACTATCTGATCACATCCTATCTGATAATTTTGGCGTACATTAATTTGCACTCCTAAAAGATTTTTATATAAAAAAGTAAATATAAAGAAAAGTTTTAGTAATTTTTTTTATTTACTCTATAAAAATTTTGTAAGCCATGGAACAAATGTATTATAATATTAAAAATGAAAAAAAATATATATTGTATTGCAGCTGATTGAGTATATTTTTAAATAAAATAGATTTAATTATTTATGTATATCTCAATTGATTATCAAAATTTTTATAATATATATTATTGAAGTTACGAGAATACTGCCGCTTTTAATTAAAGCGATAAGATCTTGGAATCGCTTATCAAAACAAGAATTTTTAAAGCAATTGGTAATTGATTAATTTACTTAATTAAAAAAAACATCTCTTAATAATAAATACAATATTCTAAAATTGTCATATTAAGAATTAAAAATTAGTTATTTTATCTTTAAATATAATTAAATTTTGAAGCAATATAAAAAAATGAAAGTAATCTGCATGTTTATATTTAAATTTAAATCTATTAGAAATTAAATGAAAAATAAAATTTTTTCATTATGCAACATTTATTAATAAGATATAGCTAGATTGAAAAATAATACTACTTTGTAACACAACTATGTACTTCATATTATATATACTGCCCTTCGGATGGTATTATCGTTGTCTCTTTACTTTAAAAAACATCACCTATTTTTTAATGCGGAAAATCGTTAATATAAAAGACAAGAAAAAAGACTTTATTTAGAAGAAGTAAATATTTTACGAATGAGGAATAATTTAAAATAATGTCGTTAAGATAAACTGATCGAATCAGTAGAAAACCATTTAATCAAGTAAAATACTTTATTTCATACATTTTCATCCGCCATTAATGTAAAGATAATACAATAGATTAATAAATACTGTAACTTTAGTTACGTATTCGTCACAATGGCATGATTTGCGCATATTTAGGCCTATTAATGGGTTCGTGACAGCTTTTTCCGCTTTCCATAATCACCTTGACAAATGCTTGTCAAAAAAAAATATAATAATTGTAGGTCTTGAATGAGACGATTAATTTGGAAGTAGTTTACACGTATGTACATGAATTTATAAAATTATATATAATAATAAGATAAGCTCATTGATTATTTTCATATACTATAACTAAATATTTATTTTATGCAAACTTTACAAAAAAATGACGATAATTTTAATAATAATAGTAATAATAATAATAATAAAGCAAGTAATAGCGGGAGTGGTAGTAATGGTAGTGGTGGTCATGGTAGTAGTACTAATAATAAGAATGATCATGATGATAAAAACAAATAGAGATTAGCACAACAGCATATCTGAATTTACAAAACGATTCCTCTCGCAGTTTGCAATATCTCGGCACAACTATTTCGAAAAGCTATAAGAATACAAGGAGCCCGTTTACGTATGCGATCGTCCTGACATATGACACCGGTCCAGGAATCGCTGAGCCGCGCTTGCTTATTATTTGCTTTGTTTCGACTTACATGAGAAAAATTATTCATAATCACCGGCTTCCATGCTAATCAATGCCAATGGTTTCAAGCGCACATGCGAGCAGCACAACGTTAGTAAAGTGCCACCCGCCGTAGAGGAACAACGACTGGCCGACAGGAGCATCGAGGTGACACTGATTACTAGTAGAGGCTCTTCGCTTTTCCTCGCATACGCACTGTTGCGTACGCATCGTAAACCTCTGGAACAGAGATAAAAATTTTTTTTGCGTTAGCCGTGAGAATGTGATTTTCGGCAACGTCATTCCCGCGACAAACGTATCACTTTGTTCGAGCGCCGCGAGTTAAAACTCATAAGGAGTAGAGGCTTCCTGAATGACACTAAAAATCGACGTGAATACTCCTTCCCCCCTCCCGCGACAATCCCCAATCTGCACATATTATTTTCATTTTCCGACATTTGCTGAGCTTAAACTCTAGTGGATTGTCATTTAACTTTCCGCGGCGATCTTCTCCATCATCCGCATACTTGCGCACAAAGTTAAGCTTTGCATACGATTATGTTTTTGAAGTGTTCTTGATTATAATATTAGATTTTTAAAAATAATACTTTTAAATACGCTTTTATGCGAAAAATTACATTTTATAAAAAAAGTAACGAGCTAACTTACCGTAGATTATGCAGTCATTTATACAATAAGATAAATTTTCAATGCTACTATGGTCTAATTATTGACTTTCTCTTTGATATCGATATATATAGATAACTCATGAATTTTTTATATGCTCAAAAAAAATATACTGTAGTTTTTAGTCTAAAGAATTTTACTTTACAATAAAAATGTTTAAAAATGTTAGGTGTACATTCTACTAATAATTACCACAAATTAAATTCAAAGCCTTGATAAATCAACATATGTAATTTATTATATAAGTGAATTTTCTCTATACAAAAATATGGTTGTACTTTATAATGAAATTTTTATATAATACCACATTCATAATTATCTTATAATGTCAATAAATAATTTAATTGTTACATATACGAACATCATTTAAATTTAATATAATAAAGGCTAATTTTTAATTTGAAATAATGTTTAAGACTGACATTGTTAACCACTAATAAAACTAAAAGATTGCCTCTACAATTCATTTCTTATACAATAAAAGGCTCACAATTATTAATTATAATATTCAGTATAGATAATTATAATAAATTTTACCATTTATTTACCTTTTTATTTTTTAAATTAATTGTAATAGTTCAATCAATAATTACTGCTCACAATGATGTGCGGATCGCATTAGGAATTTATTGAACTTATAGATGCAAATCTTTAAGTATATATTACATTGAAATTATTTCACAACAGCCTCCAAACGTTGAACTAATCATGATAAACTATGTCTTAGTTTTAGTCTTGTATTAACAGATTTTTTGCTTCCATCTTTTGCAAAGTAATTTCTCTTATAAACATCGTAATAATCTTTTAGACACAGTCTTAGTAACTCATATTATTTTAAAACTGGCTGTTTTTCTTAATCATTTATATTTTTATAAAAAAGTTTTCCAATAAAAATATAAAAAAAGTAAAAAAAATAAATACAGTTTATAAATTTAAAAAACAGTTAAATCTATGCAAGTAAAATTATAAAATAAAAGAAATATTAATTCGTTACGTGAGCAAAAATTTTAAAGGATTGTTTGCTAAGACAAATTTCTTTTCATTCTTAAGCTCCGGGATGATCACGTCGGTCAGGGATCTTGAGATTAAATTATTGGAAGTTAGTATTTCTTAAAAAAAAAACGTAAAAGCATTTATAAAAAAATAAAATTAATGAATATTACATCTTCACAAAAAATTTAATGAGTAAAGTTTTTTTGTTTACGTGTTACAGATGTTATCTGTTGTATTTTATTTGAGAGCTTTTAGAATGGAACGAATTTACATTTAATTTTATAATGTTTATAATTTCATGAATTTGTATCAATTTTTATTTTTTACTGAGTTATTCTGTTTTTAAGTCTTTCTTTAATACACGTTCTTTTAAATGTAATTGAATATTTTCATTACATTGTATTTATAATTTTTCATTAATTTGAGAACTAAAGCTACATGATATTTTGTATTTATCTAACTTCATAAGTTCAGATTCGATATATATGGCTGCGAGATCCATTATGCTCCAGCAACTGTATAACAGATTCATTAAGACTTTTTAATTCTGGTTTGGTTCTGCAGTCACGCAATATTTCGATATAACGATGATAGCCAGTGACGTTTTCACAGCTTTGAGTGTATACTTTGACATGTTTAAAAACGTTAGTTCACAATAAGTATTCCTCTCAAGTAAAGTAAATTCGTCGAAAAACGAATTAAAATGCTTTTATGCGAGTTTTGAGATCCTTGCACTTCTCAGATTAATGAATAACATTAAAAAACGATTTTCTTTAATGCAATTCTTTACTCGACGTAGAATATGATATATACTATCAATGATAATAAACTTGTCGAAAATCGATTTTAATCTATTTACTAGCTTAATCTAAATAATAAATTCCCATATTTCTCAGCATCAAGGAGAACGAAAGAAATGATTTTTCTTTTCCTGAGCTTTATGTCAATCTACCCTCCGTAACAGACTGACCCCGATTATGCAATAACGCACTCCTTCTATACCTTTTGGGCCTCGGCTTCTCTAATATTCCAAGCATTTTCGTTCGGAGAATTAAGTATTTATGTCTTTATTGTGTCTATTTAGTTTTGCTAGTCGAAAAATCGGACATTTTTTAAAAGCATTATTTAGCATGTAATACGACACCACAATAAAAAAGTCACTTATGTGTAAAAAACGTGAATACTAAAAATATTTTGGTTAAGTGAAAAGTCTACAAATAAGTTATTTTTAAATTAGTGTATTCATTATAGCTGGAATTATAAAAATAATGTTTAAAGGGTATTTAAAGTGAAGAATCTTTTAGTGACCGGTTTAATTATTTTTCTTTTCTTTTCTGTTTTTATTAAATGCGATGTTTAAAGTTATTATTACAAAATACGAAAATTAAAACTAATCTTCCTTTTCACTAATTAAATTCTATTTACAAAAGTTTCGTAAAAATAATGATTCAAAATCTTTAAGAAATTTTAGGTTTTGGAAATGTATTTCAATCTATCAATAGAAGTGTAAGTGACATAATTCTTATTGTAAATAAAAAGGTATTGTAAAAACATTTTGTATGGCCTGTATTCCTTATGCTTATATATATTACAAAATGGGGGTTTCAACAATCAAAGAAATAACAATTTATCTAATAAAAATATATACATAATAATTACATTACATAACAATACATAAAAATAACATTTTATCTATAAATCGAAATGTCGCAATTGGGTTTATAGGTTAAAAACAGACAAATTAATGTTACATAGGACGTAACATATTAAGTCGCTCTACACTATCAAATGATTAACAATTGCCATAATTATTATAAGAAAAATTATTTAAAACTATAGATGATATACTTATTGGCCATCTACGTAGGTCAGGTTGAGAATGTAGAGGCTTGCATTAATGTATTATCCGTATGATCGATTATATGCAATAGATGTCAAGTGTCGAAGTCAATAACAGTGAATGTATTACATGTAATAATGCATGCTAGTGGTAAATTAATTTTCTTCTATCTATGAATAAAACAATTAATTTTAATATCTGACAAAGTTAAAGCACATTGAAAAAGATTTCTTTTTTATTGAGTTAGATAAAATATAATGAAATTATATATTAATAATAATAAAAACAAAAGGAATAGTAATAATGATAATAATAATAGTAATAATATTAACAAAAATAGTAATAATAAAGTAGTTCAATAATAATTAATACATTAACAAGTCAGTGTACATTCATTAACAAAAATTATACAATTGTTTAAAGGATCCCTCAAATGACATTTGCAGATCTGAAACAAAAAGGTTATTTTTTTTCTAACAAATAATGAGCTATACTTTTAGTTCCATTTTTTTGCTCTCATCCTTTGCCTTATTTTCCCGTATCTAATTCTTATTCAACTCTATTCTTTTATTTGATGTATAAAAATCTATTAGGAGTGAAAGTAGTATCGATGAGTTTAAATTTGCAACGAAGTTTTATTTTATTCAAAGTAAAAAAAAATATTGGAACTTTTCAAAAAAGCTAAATACAATAACAATGGAATTTTTGTAGGATTTCCAATGAATAAAACAACTAAAAATTAAAAAAATTTTTTATTATATTATTTTATAGAATTATCATATTATTATAATTAATTATTGTGATCATACGATATATTCCAAGGTCATATTATTATATATAAATTGAAATTTAGTAGATAGACATTTAACTTATTGGAATAACATGTTTATATTCAGTTTCAAAATATAAAAATATGAAATATTTTCCTGTACTCAATGTTGCACAATTCCTCTATTTTCTAAACGGAGATCGGCGGATTTAGTATACTAAAGTATTATTTCTTTCTTTAGTATTTCCTAACGTATAAAAATAACCTATAAAATTTTTGGACGGTTTGATATCACGTGTAACTAAACTTTAAATAAAGTTTTAAATAATATAATACTTAGCGGTAAGTTTATTTTTTTAAATTAACTTTTTTATGAAGTTTCTTGTAAGATTTTGAAAATCGATTATATGAATGACGAATTTTAACAACTTTATTATTTTAAATTATTGAAAAACATTTATATTATTAAAAAAATAAAAATAATAAATTACAAAAATAAAACAAGACAAAATATTAATTTGAAGAGAACAGAACAGAATAGTTTAGGAAATAAATTTTTAGAAATATGTTAGTTATTTTAAATCTATATCATTTTGTATTAAGTTTTATTAATAAGTATTAAATATACATTAAAAAAAAATTAATATATAGTATTTTAGTAAATTAGGGTTTTTTGTTTACATTTCAGCTTCAAAAAAATTTGAATTTTTTCATTTACATCGTCATAAATCAATAGGGGTTATCTCGATGAATGAATTTTAAGAATACTTTGAATTTTAAAGCAAACTTTAAAATTATAACTTGTGCAAAACTGTACGAACTGCTTATTAGTCGCGCCAAAAATTTATTTATACCTATTTTTTTATAATACATTTACATGAACTTATAAAAGTTGACTACTAATGTAATTTAATGACTTAGATGAAATTTAAAAAATAAATTAAGTATTCAATATCAAAACGGACAAAATAAAAATAAAGAACAGCTTTTGTTTTTTATATAAAATAATAAAATAATTAAATTAATGAATAATAAGAAAGAAAGAACTATAAAAAGCTACAGGCGATTTAAAAATCTGTACTGGGCCTTGAAAAATTACGAAAAAGATCCTGCAAAATATTCAAGGCTTCCGAAGGAAACTTGTTCATTAGACACGTGGAAGCGGTGGTTCGAGGATAACAATTTACGTTTCTATGTCATATCCAAGATAAACTATGACTGTTTTTGGCGCAAGGTAAAGTTTTTTGACTTATTTTCAGAATTATCGTAATTTTAAATAATTTACAATAATTTTTTAACAAAAATTAAATAAATATCATGGCTTAGTTTAATTAAAGTAAAATTGTTCTAAATTGAAAAAAAGAAATGGGCAATTTTTAAAATAACTAAACATCATTTTATTTTTTTAATTTTGCCGAAAATTACTTTCATTTATTCAAAATACACATAATGACACCGAAAATATTTCCTATTTTTATTTAAAAAAAATCAATTTAATATTAGTTGTTTATATTTACTACAAAAATTTTGGTTGTACAATAATTAAAATTTTTTTAATACTTTTCGAATTCAAATATAAACTAAAAATTACGTATTTTTTTAAAGCATAAAAGAGAAATGCTTTTTCGTATCCTTAATGATTACAACTGGAACATCGTAAATAAAGAGGATGATGACTATTTCAATTTGAATAATTTGTTTTTTGAAACCGACGGAGATATTTGGAAAAGCTATTATGAAGACAATAACGAAGATATTTTCCATCTAAATCTTCTTTTTCAAAACTTTTCCATTAAACCAGGGTGTAATAATTGCTGCGAAGAATATTAGGGTTCATTTAAGTCAGACTATGACCTCTGTTACTTATGCGAATGTTGCAGGTATTTGCACGAGTTTCGAGAAACACAAGTATAAACAAAAAATATTATTAGACAATTTCGAAATATTTAAAAAAACTAAGATACAAGTTGATGAAAGTTGAAGTTGAAGAAAGATAAAAAATCTGAATATTTTCTGATTCAATATTAAACATTTTAAAATTCACACTTTGTAAGAAATTAAACGAAACACGTTAATTTTGTGTTTTATCTTCTAAATATCATCATATACTAGAACGGCGAATTTATAACGAAACTTCTTTTTGTTAAAATGTTTGATACATTTATTGCAAAACCAATATTAAAACATTTATATTAGTAATGAATACAGAAAATAAAACCCTCGATTCTATCATGATATTAAAAAATATTTTTAGTCTTGATTTTCACTTATAAATTTGAATGAAAAAAAAAAATGTTTTAATATACATAACTTTATTTTTATATCAATATATCAATTTCATGTATAATCATAATGAATGGGTATATGGAAATATATTTAAAAATAAATAATTACATTTAATATTTACTAATATTATCTTAGTGATAAACAACATAACTTGTAGTCAGCATTGTTCTATAAGTGCTATAATTTCATTAACGATGTATTATATCTGTTATTAATTCTGATTATATAAAAAATGTATTATGTTTTTCATATGTTTTTAATACGATATTTTACGTTATAAACATTACAAAATGAATACATTGTATTAATAATATATATAGAAATGTAACCATTATGACCAAAAATACTAATGGAAATGCTTTATTAATATGCTTTATTAAATATATTTTGAAAAATCAAACATGAATGTACAGTGTGGAAATGGAATTATAATTAATGGCTTTTAAATAAATTTTATTTACATTTTTGTTTGAAAATGTCAGATACATTTTTAATAGTGTAACTAAATGCAAATGTTTTTAAAATAATAAATATATATATATATTGTGATTTATATTTTAACATGCTGTATACTTAAATATTATTTTTACATTATAAGCTATCATAATTATCTATATATGAATCCTATTATTAAGTATGCAATGAAGTATATCTTATATTAAACATTATTGATTTTTTGAGATTATAAATAGTAAGCAGTCATAGAAATATAATGTGAAAGAAAATTAGAGGTTAAACATATATAATCAGAACCCAATTATTACATTAAAAATATTATCTTGAATAATAAATGATTAGCTCTGTTGGTAAAAGTACACACATATTTTCATGTATGTATTAAATGTTGCATCGAAAATTCAGATTTAAAGATTCATTTTAAGTTTTGTAAATATATATGAATATCCTAACCTACAAATTATTCGGTGTTCGATAAATTGTATAAGCTATTACTATAAAACAGCAGGGCTATTAAATAGAAAGAAAAATTATATCATGTAAATTAAAATGTCTCCATAAGCATGTACAAATTATAAATACTATGTGAAGAAATCATAAAAGACGGTAATTGGACCGATTGATTTTTGCATGATTGGAAAATATTTAAAAGAATAGATTTTTATTTTGTAAGGGAACAAGGGAGTTAAAATATAATTTAATAAAAATACATGATTCACAGTGCGAAGCGTCAAATAGATTCAAACAATTCTATACCATTCTTAATTTGCCACTAAATATTAAAAATTCCAAGTATCGTTCATGCTAATAATGAGCTGGCTAACAATTGGCTTGTCGATACATTAGACGATTGGAGGTCGAAACGAAAAAGGGAATGATGAAGAGGCCGAGGGTCGAGCCCGAGCGAAAGTTGCGATACCGTTTTTTAACAAAGGCAAAGCCACTCTATTTCCCATTTCGAGGATCGTCGCCTAAATCATTTTTTCAAATCCCATGAATTCTTCAATGCCGTAAGTGGCTGGGGACTGCGACGCCCGTCTATTATACGATTCTCACAATTCCGCGTACCGAGTTCAGAGCTGGTCGATTGCATAGGAGGGAATTTTTCACTTTCGCAGGAGTTTTCAAGACCGGCGGTTGGCGCTTGCGGATAGTCGGGGAGAGGTTTAGGTTCAAACTATTATCGAAGGCCGCCAGGATCGCATTCGGGAGTAATTCGAAAAATCCCTATAGATCGAGCGGCTGACGTCGGTGGACTTGGAGTTCGGCCGTAAGAGGGCGCCAGTCGCGAATATAACGGCTTTCCATCCGGTCTTGGCGATGTAGAGATGCAGCGGTGTTAGCCACCACCTCATCCCTCGTCCAGCTCATACGCGGAGAAAGAGAGGGTGAGCGAGCGAGGGAGGGAGGGAAGAAGAGGGAGTGAGAAAGAAACACCCCTTTCCGCCGGGGTCGACCAGACCCTTCCCAAGCGAAGTTCCGCTGTTCGTTGGTAGCGCCACGACGGTAGCCGCAACTAGTGCAACTGCTCCCGGCTGTCGACAGTCGGGTCCATCCACCCCTTCCCCGACGGCCCTTCGTCTCGGCGGCCACGGCAACACAACACCGCCAACGCCATCAGCGGTCACCAACAGTCCGAAACTCCGGCCGCCCCGAGCAGCAGAGGACGACGGCGGCTGCTGCTCTTCATTCGCTTGTTTTGTGTTATGCTGTCGGCGGATGCATGCGTTGGTGGCTGCGTGCGTACGGATCAGCAGCAGGAACAGAAGGAGAAAGGACGGGACGGTGGTAGTATTCGCGCTCAGCGTCGTGATGCGCCTCTACCCGACGGCTGCGTCATCATCATCCTCGGAGCCACTGTCTAGCCGCTGAGCCTCGCTCTACCGAGGACTCGGTCTCCTGAATATCTCTCTCTCTGTGCGTGCGTGTGTTTGTGTGCGCGCGTGGCTGTGGGTGTTCGTGCGCGATCGGGGGAGGGGGAGGGCAGCTGATCTCAGCTGTGAGGCTAAGAAAGCCGAGACCAGAAACGAGAGTCGCGGGCCACGTACGTCGCTGCGTGCCCCCCCCCGGAGAGTCCGAGCCACATCACCGCGCGATTGGCACGGGGAGTCGGCGTCGCGCGACGAGGACGAAGAGGATGATGCCGCCGATGGCGATGCTAATGACGATGGCAGTTCGCGGCCGTGGAGTTGCGCGTGCCTTTTGAGCCACAAGCGTGCGACGGCCGACGCGGAGTCTCACGCACTTCGGCGTCTCTGACCCGCCTCGTCACCTCCGTGACCGCGACGATGTCCGCCTGTACCTGAGGCAGCTATCGTCTCTCTTTCTCGTACACGCACGCTGCTCATAAGCTCTTATCGTTGCTTTCCGTCTAGATTTTCCACGCGCGAGTGTGCCTTGTGCCGTCTACCCTCTTGTTGTGTCTACTGCCGTCGCTTTTGGCGACCGTCGGACAACAACAACAACAACGACAGAGCTACGAGGCACAAGAGTTGAATGAGCCGGACGTTGTTGTTGTTGTTGTTGTCGTCGTCATTGGTGTGGTGTAGTGCGGAGAATTCGAAGGGTCCAGAGCTAGCACCCGGAGCCGGACGAGTGTAAGGGCGCTCGCTTTGTCTTGTATCGACACTCGCCGTCGCTGTCGTTCCCTCTCCACCCCCTACCAATACACGCTGGTTTCCCGTTCACCTCCCTCCCCTTCCCCCATTGCCCCTTCGGCGACCACCGGCCCCCTTGCGTGCGCGTCCACCTCTCTGGCCCTCCAGGCCACCCCTCCCTGTAGAGCCAACCTTGTCGCCCGTTGATCCGCGCGCGGGTTTTGTTGCTACGGTGTGCTCCTGCTTCGTACTGATAGCTGTCTGACGTGTGAGTGTCCTGTGTTGGTGGTGGTGGTTACCTCTGACTGGATCCTGCATCGAAGCTGCGGAGGGATAGACGAGACGATGTTTGCCGATACGTGTGGTTACGTCCTCTTCCTCTTGCTTCTTGTACCCTACATCGAGAGCGGTGAGTTTTGGACTTACCTCAAGTGTTTGTCCATTTAATTAAATTTAATTTTTCATCCTTTGTTATCATTTTGCCTCTTCTCTTGCTCCTCTTCCTTTCCTCCTCTTCCTTTTCTCCTCTCCACCTCCCCCCCCCCCTCACAATCAACAGCGCCCTCACTTTCAGCTTCAAACTGTTTATATTTTCGTAACTCCTGTGTTGCAATGCGTGGACAATTCTATGACTGACGACTCTTCGAGCGCATCCCTGATTCCCATATTATTATCCCTGATCTCACTATTATTTTATTTCAACTGTTCATTGTGCACGATAACAATAATTGTAATAATAATGTGAATAATAATCTCTTGCTCCGTCTGAGTGTCTTAGCAACTTTTTAAATTACCTTCGATTTTTGAACAAATTATCTATTATTGTAAAACTTCTTCCTTATATAAGTTCAATATATAATTCTTATTTTAAAAAATCTCGTTATTCAACAAACTTTTATACTGCTATACAATCTATGCAACAATACAATCGTATTTAATATTAAGGTACTTCATTCTTACTACTCATTCTTAGAACGAAACTTAAATTTCTACTTGTTTATTTTAAAAACGTTTAATGAATTTTATATAAAAATTATAAATATATGCAATATATTCCTGACTGACCGGAGCGATATCCTTATTTATTAAACATTTCAATTTTAAACAGTTAAATTTTTTTATTTGTATCGTTAGTTTTGTCAATTTGAATATTAATGTATGGACTTTCGTAAAGAGTGATTATTTAAACGATAAATTTTAAAAAAAAGCCTAAATGCATATCGACGTTTTAAATTGTGTTCTTTATAAAAACTTATTTGACAATAGTTAAATATATATTTTAAATTATTTTAAAGTAGCAACTATATAATACATTCAATTTTTTTATTTTAATAGTATTATGAAATTTTCACATTCATTTTTTGATGCAAGGAAATATACAATTCACAACACAATAAATGTTATAACGGCATATATATTTCTTGTTTACAAGCTAAACTTTATGTAAACTACTTTTCTATAACATTTGAATATTGTAATATTTATAATAATAATAATGTTCAATATTTAAACACATGAATTGATCAATTAATTTATTATTATCAAAATGCTCTCTTCACATTTGCAACATATTCTAATTATGTGTACACATTAATTTAATATTTTAAATTATTTAATATATTAACTTATAAATTATACCAATAAAAATATTAAAAAAATTAAATAATTAATAATATAAGTTGATACGGGCATCTTTACATTTATAGATTTAGAAATTAATAGCAGATTACATTGGTATTATAAAATAATATTACTGAATAATATTTTACATGTGATAACATTTATAGATTTTTTGCTTCTGTAATTATAAAGATATTTCTTCTAGAATTACTATATAATATTAATTATACATTTAATTGGTTGTCTTACTGTGAAAATAATCCCACTGAATTAAATAATTTATAAATAGTCATTGATAATAATTTAAGATAACATATTTAATAAAAAATGTCTTATAATAAAAAGTAATAGTTAAGTAGACTATATAGATAAATACAAAATAAAATAACAAGTTATATATCACAATACTAACAACAGTTAATAGATTAAGAAATGACAAATTTTGACTGTAATAGCATTGCAGTTTTTATTGTTGTTTTCATTAAAATTATAAGTACTCTTTAATTTATACTGATAGAATTGTAATATTGTTATTATATCACTTTTTTTTTAAATGAATCAATTTTTTATAAAAAACGATTCTTTGTTTCATAGAATGATATAAAATTTTTATAAATAAAATTTTGCTAGTAGAATTGTGTACAAAAATTAAAAAGCAGAAGATTGAAATGGATTTTTTTTAAATATTGATATTACGAGATTGAGCTTGTATAAAAAATTATGCAAATGAGTGTTACAACAAAATCACATTTAAAGAAAGAATCATATAATACAATTTATGTTTTTGACAGTTACATACTCTATGTAATGAAACATATGACGTTTGCATTAATCGAAAACAATAAGAAAAAAACATACAAAAACTTTTTTTGATTAAAATATTTATTTACGTATTTCTGGCTTTTGATCTATTAAATATTATATAGTTCACTATAAATATTAAATATATATATATATATACATATATATAGATGTGTGTATATTTATAATAGAGAAATAAAACAAATATTTATTAAAAATGTAATTGCAAAACTTTTTATAAAATATGATATGTTTTTAATATTGTTAGTTAAAAATACATTTTTTTATCTATATAACTTTCTATTTGTATAGGATTTTTTTTTAAGATTATGCAGATAAAGTATAAATAAATTGGTTTTTAAATAATTATATTGCCATTTATAAATATTTTTTTTAAATATAGTTTAACTATAACGATCAGCAAGTCAAATAAATGAAAAAAGACCACATTCTTCATTTTCTTAGAAAAAATGAGCAAGTGAAATCTATTTTGTGGAGAAACGAGTTTAAAGAAATGTTCTTCTGCGTTATTTTACTTGACTTCAGTATCGAAAAAAGTAACGCAATAAATTAACATTGTAAATTTATGGAATTTTCTTACCATAATAATAGAAATGATTGAGTATTAAAAAATTGATCATCAAAAATTGGAATTGCTTTGTTTGTAATGATTATTATATCTTTTAATTTAATTTTAATACAACTAATGTAATGGTAAAACATATTAATTTAAATAAAATAGCACTTACTTTTTCAAAAGTGCTATTAGTGCATTTATTATTTCTTTAAGTTCATAATTTTAAACTTTTGTATTTACTATAGAAATGTAAAAAAATTTATACTTTCGCAAAGAAAAAAATGCGACCATTTGTTTGCGTATCTAAAACTAATAAAACTTATGTTGTAAATATCATACAACAGATTCAAATATGTTATACTATCGCCGTTACATTGTAAAGCATGCTTTTGATGTTAAGTTAAATTAATTCTTAAAACTAAATTCTAGAAACTTCTCGATTATTATTAAAACATTAGAAAAGTAATAACTAGTTAAGAGTAAAAATAAAGAAAAACTGGTTCTAAAACTGAATGAATTTTCGATCTTTAAAATATTGTTTAAAAGTATTATTTTCGATTTTTTGACATTATTATTTCTTAAGCATATTTTATGGTGAAATTTTTTAAGTTGTTTAAAAAATATTCCGAATTGGACAGCATAAGATATATTTAAATGTCTTACATCTCATTAAATCGAAGATTAATAGTTTCTGTTCAACATGAGCATTGTTACTTTTATAATATTTAGTTTTAACGTCAATTTACGAATCAACATAGTATATATAAATAACAAAAACTATAGAATTACATTTTCAGCAATATACTTGAATTAAAAAGATATTGTTGTATACATGTTTCTATGATTTATATGTATGTGTTTTACTAGGCAGGTGACAATATTTATTGAATAAGTTATACTTGTCAAGAAATTCTATATTCTATGAAAATTTCTATACTGTTATTAATTCATATACAACATTTATTAACTTGTACAATCTGAAGAAATTATTTATTTAAATTATTAATATAATAATATTTTCTGATTCTTAAGAATATGCTAAGTACAGCTAATCCATCTTATATTTATAATTCCTGTATGTGGATATACTATACAAGTATCAATTTATTATTATCAAAATAAATTAAAATTTGTTTTTTAATAAACGTTTGTAGTTACAGACGCATTTCTTGCACTTTGAAGAGATTTTGAGTCAATGAAAGTCTCAACATTTACTGTTAAAATGTAACTCAAACAATTTTGTTCTGCATAATTAGAAGAGGCAATATTGAAAAAGCGGCAATTAGGTTTTCTAAAACAATTTCCCAGACAATAACAATGTATACATATATTTTTTTAAAATTAATATGCATATACCAGTAATCTGATGCAATTTAAGGAGTATTGGTATCTCAATGTTACATTTGAAGTTTGTAGTATTTTTACATAACACACGATGTCAGTAATTTTACTATGGAAGTGGGTGAAGTGGATAATAATGTCGAAATGTCTTAGCATTCAATATTTAAGCCATGGCAACTATGTTAGAAATTTCATATGTAGTGGCATATCGTAATATTCGTGCATGTCACGTATATCTATGAAGATGAAAACATTCTAAAATATAGAATATTAGCTTATATATTTTTATAAATATTATGCATCCAAGAGCTATAAAGATTGATATTAATTATAAATTTTTTAGATTTTGATTTTCAAATTTTATATTTTCATTTTACATGACCTTTTTTAAAAACATATTATGATCAAAGTATAAAGTATAAATTACTAATAAATATTATAAACACGGCAAAAAAAATGAATAATTTCTAAGAAGAAAAAAAAAATCATATATGATAATATCATGAACTAACAATGCAGTGAAGTTTAATTGAACTATTTTATTGACCTAACACATATTGAATCAATAAAAATTACAAAGTAAAAATAATCAATTTTTATGAAGGGAGTGGTAACAATTATACTGACCGAAGCAGAGCTAGACTTGAATTTTATATTTATGAGGAAAATTAATGGTAACATATTAATTCTCAGTTTTCTAGTAGAAAATGAATACTATAAAAAATATCAGAATGGTTATTCATGAATACAAGCGTATATACTTGTAATTTGATCGTCGAATAGGAGAGAATAATGAAGCACACAATGGATGAAAGAAAGACAACAAATCTTATATAAAAAAATATATTTATTATCCTTTTTTTATTATTTTGATCTTTAACGATTTTCAGTGAGATGACGAATAGGTAAAACATAATTTCGTATTCCTATACTTTATATTTTTTTAAAATTACAAAAAAAGTTTATAGAATCAGTCGTAATATATACAGAATAATTTTACTAAAAAAAATTAGTTTCATTGTTTAAAAGTTTTTGTATTTAAAATTTAATACATTTATTCTGATAAAGTCTATTTTACTTTGTCCTTTAGTTATACATACATATATATTTTACATTTACATTTCCTTTAATAATTTCGCTAATATTCCTGTCGTGAAATAAAATTGTATCATCTAATAATGCATTAGCTAATAAGTTATCTCTGTTTTTATAGTAAATATATATTTATAAAATAATAATAGTAATCTATTCTAAATTTTATTTTTTGTAGTTTAATATTAAACGCATTCAACTAATAGAGATAAGGACACGCACATTACCAAACATTAAGATTTCGTGAACTGTTTATTTACTTTTAATGTCTTTGGTTTTAAAAATAATTATAAATTTTTTAAATTTGATTCTCAATGCTCCTTCTGGTTTCCTAATCAATTAAAATTTTCTGATCGTATTTTTTTTCTTTTAATCTTTGATTAAAAAAATCGCAACTAAGTACCTTTTCCTTAGATTATACCTTTTTTTACTAGGTGACATATGGTTACTAGGTATTATTATATTACTAGGTGTACATAGGTGACATATAAAGTATCGTTTTAATATACAATCGTAATTTATAAATAGCAATATTTTCTTAAACATTTCTGTAAATTTAATTTCATTTTAGATTGTTGAATGCATCTTCTAATCTCCAACTGTTTTTTTAATTTTCTTCAACATGTATTAATTAAAAATTTTTTTATATAGTATAGGACCTTAATATTTTTGAATCGAAATAAATTAAATGTAGAGTATTTCTTTTTTTCTAACAAATGTGCCGGTAAATTAAAATATAATGTAGAACATGGTTTCAATAGACTTTTTATTAATAAGCAATTATACAAGTTTAAGATAATATATAATGTATATTACAATTCTTGATATTGGCTACATATAAGTTATTAAAGAATAACTATTAAATGACAAATAGTTTTTTGCTATCATATTTCAAGCCTTTACTAGTCACGTTTATCCGTTTTTTACAGAATACTATGTAATACATGTAATTAAATGTCTCGCTCGTAAATTAAAATTGTAACTTGTAATTCACATCCACAAGAATAAAATTTAAATTCATATCAATTTGATTATTTTTACTTTTAAATGTACTGTTCGCCTATAACATTACTGATTGGAATGTTACATTCTTTGTCTGTTTTTAAAAAATTCCAATATTTACATTGTTTTTTTGATGCATGCTCGAACAAGTAAAAAACCACCTCTTCCCTCTATTTATTTAACTGTACAATTGCACATAGTATTAATCAAGCGACACTGGCAGTACGTATATAGCGCTTCTTTTGTAAGTTTCTGCGCGTATTTCAGAGAAACTACTTTTACAATTCCATTGTTTCCGAGAATCGTTTCAACAAGTCTTATAGGCCAATTAGGTGATCTTGTATGGTTTGCTTTAAACTGTATCTGGTTTTATTATCCATAGTAATTATATTCTCTATTTTGTTTTTATTGTCATGTAATTTAATAATTTTTTCTTTTGATTACCTATTTTAAAAAAATGCATCATTTTTTTAAGGTTTTCCAGGAGTAAATCAATTAATTGCTCATATAATATCCATATAATATTAGCCCGATTAGTTGTGAAAAATTCTTCACTTAGAGAATGAATTGAAAAACAGACTTAAAAATAATTCGTTGCATTAATTCATATACAAACCAATAGTAATGTGCAAAGGTAATAAATTATTTTTAAAATGGTACCGTTGACTTGAGTAATGTTTTCCTTTTGTAGTTTGTAATACTAAATGCTAATGAGTATCAATTACCTGTATTTATTGAAATACAAAAAATTTGTAGCAATAGTTTTCGACAATATATTTCAAAGCATATATCTTTTTATCATAATTAATACATTTCTATGATTTATTTTGAATTACGTAAAAAGTTTAATAAAAATTACATGCTTATTTAGAATTACATCTTTAGGTACTTCACTCGTAAAAATTTAGACTTATTTTCTATAATTTTGTATTTGAAATTAATAAGTTTGACGTTAATATAATTTGATGAATATTTTAGGCAATTTATTATTACATTTTGAGTCCATATGTTTTAGGAAATTTGAAGTAAGGAGTATCCAAGAAATGACAGGCTGTGTTACTTTAATGCCCATTGTTAAACTTTCAGAACAATTACACCATAAGTATAATATCAAAAAGACTGCTGTATAAAATGCAATTACGTCATTAGACAAGATTCAAATACAAAATTCTTATTCTTTTCAGATATCTACAAATACTTAACCCTGAATATAATATATAAGCATACAAAATTCTCTAGCATAAAAAGTAAAAGATTCATTAAAGAAAATTATCTATCAAATGACATTTCTTATTTTTCCCATAATATTATAAATTCTTCCTCAGCCAAATAATATCTTTAACGTTTAAGCTGTATTATATTCCAGGATACGAAAAATATTGTATTTATTCTTTACATAAATATAACACCATTAATTATAAATGTTGAAAAATTATACTTATATTTTTAGAAGCATATTTTAATCACTATTCTAAAAAAATTTATTTCAATAAATTTGTCCGGCGTAACAAATATGAAATCAATTGACGTAAGTTAGTAATTACGATTATATTATTGTATTTCAAGATGATTTCTCATTATTCATTTAACGTGAAGTAAAAAGTGTTATTTGAATCAATTTAAAAAGTAAATCAAATTTAAAGTAGTTTAAAGTCTGATAGATGATTTTTTTAAAAAACTTTTGTTCACATACATATTTTAAGAAATAATCTTTTTTTATTACGTTGAAAATTGATTTTTTCATGCAATATCACATTATTACTACTGTATGTGGGTAGAAAAAATTACTTTTTGCTGTTTATGGATATTACACGAAAATTTATTTTTTGGTAATTTTTTTCCTAAGCATTGTCACTATGAAAATTCGTATTAAAGCTACATTATTTACTAAAAATTCGAACCGTTTTTATTCAAATATGTCAAGTTTTTGTCATTTTATGAATTAAAAATTGTCATTACAAAACTTATGTTACACAAAACATGTTAACACAAGTTTATGGGGATTTTTAATGTATTATTTCAGACTCGCAAATATTTCTCAGAAATTTATCTTTATCATATATAAATATATTTACAATCAATTTACATTTGTTTTTACAATTACTATCATTTATAATTAAAGTATATAAAATGAATGTGTTTAATAGCATATATTTTTTTTTTCTATTAAAAAATAAAAATCTCTATATCTTAGTATTTTATGAACACTATTTCATCCAAATGTTCCATAAGTAGTGCTGTAATAGTTTTATACGTATTTCTAGATTTTAATACTTACATATTTATGTTCATAGTCGCGTTATGGAAATTCAACACGTATCGTATTATATTTGAAAGTTGTTGATTTCTGGTGAAGGAAGTGTTGCACTTCCAATTCGCTAAATTTTTTTAACGAGTTATATCTAAGTGTATGAATTACTTTTACTATTATTAATATAGACTGTTACTTAGGTATTGTTTATAAATGAATCTTATGTTTGGTTAAAACAATTTTTACAATAATGATATGTATATAATTAACAAAATTATAAGTAAAAAATACCAATGTTGAATATTTTTACACAATTTATACCTTAAATGACATTTAAAATGGCAGTATAAAATTTGTTTAATATTTAAATGTCTTAAATTTATTTTACTTATAAATACAAAATATTATGCTAATTTTGTAAATTTTGTTTATTATCTTATTAAAATTATTCTTGCTTTAAAAAATGTTTTAATTTACATAGGACGCAAGTGTTTAAATTTATATTCTTTATATTAATATTAATAATCTATACATTTATAAAAATTTGAATTCTTCTAAATTTTCATAAAGAATTTAGTTTGAGTGATTTTCAACTAAATTTCATAGTCAATTTAAAAATTATGCTTTAAAATTTAGAAATCTTTTTATGAAAACAAACTATCGTAGACAGGATACCCTAATTTCGGTCTGTCTTCCCCTCGAGTCTACGTCTCAACGCGTATAAGACATAAGTTGAATTGCTTGATTCGCGAGGAATCCCTAGTAGGAGCTTTTGGGGCCATGTGTATATCTCTGAATACGAAATACTCCAAGATGAGATCGAATCCTCTAACTTCTTTGTAAATTTAGAATTCCGAAAATTGAGAAATTCACGTGCTTCTTGCTATAACTGCTGTGCATAGATTTTGAGTTTCCCTACCAGTGCAGTAACTTTGTACAATAATTGACTTGCCTTTTTTCTTTCCCCCATACCTGATGAAGAGAAAGTCTCGTATTTAGCATAAATTAAATAACTAACTGCTGTTCCTTATTGAATACAATTTTGAAAATATAATATCGAGCGAGAAAGGCTAATGAAATATCAGCATATTTTTTTCTAAATTCGAAATCATCTTCTATTTGTCTACTTAGATGAAGAACCTGTTACCATGTAAAATTTGAGGACTGTAGCTTAACTGTACTTCACCTATATAAATTATTCGCATTCGCTAAAACGTAGGTACTGCTCCAACAATTGTTGATATCGTGCATCATCACAAAATTATCAACATTCCTTCCGTTTTAGTTTAGTTAAACGTACCTTTGTTTTCGGCAGTTAATATACTAAGATGTAATACAGAATTGAAATTAATTTTTTTTATAAATATTTAAATACCTTTTATCATTATAATAAGTAAACTTATTCTTAAATCAAATTTTCAATATAAAAAATACTTATTCAATAAATCTCACTTACAAGTTTTAAACCAGTGCATGTATCATAATTATTCTGTAAGGCTCAATTCTAAGATGAAGATTTTACTTAATTAAATTACGCTTTATTAAAAATATTTATAGAATTTTAAAATACTATTAATTATTCGGTATTTTATACGTTAAATATTTGTAATATGTTATCCAGTGTTTTTATTCATATAATTTATTTTGCACATATCTCATGTTTTGTATGTGTTACATAATTGATGTTTCAGTAATTCGTTACTGCTTGAGAATGTGTTGCGGTATTGCACTTCATTCTTGATATACACACATATTTAGATCATGTGCACTATTATAATCTTACAAATATAAAATAATTCCAAAATATATACTATAAATATATACATTGCAATATGAACATTAATTTGGATTTGTTTTGCGTTTTAGAAAGGAATTTACGTAGGAACGGAAAGGTATGAGTTAAATTAGTATATTTATTTGTATATTTTTTAAATATTGTTAGGTTTACAAATTGTGTAGCTTTTTTTTAATGCGTGCGTATACAAAAATGAATGGACTTTTTTATATTTTGAATTAGAATATTAACGTTAAATAACGTTTTTTTAAAACTTTACATATTTATATGTAAAGTAAACATGAAAGGACGTTTGTAACAAGCTGCGATTTTTTCATATTAAATGAAAAGACGTTTGTTTTCTAGTTAAAAATGGACTTTTTTATACTTTGAAATAGAATATTAACGTTAAATAAAGTATTTATAAAACTTTATATATTTATATGTAAAGTAAACATGAAAGAACGTTTGTAACAAGCTGCAATTTTTTCATATTAAATGAAAAGACGTTTGTTTTCTAGTTAAAACTATTATAAAAATAAAGCATAGTGTAGGCTTGAAAATTTTTTAAGCTTTGATTTAATTACTTTCCGTTACATAATATTATACGAATATGGTTCACTGGATATAGTAAGGTGTTGTCATGTTTTATAGGAAGCAAATTAGAGAAGAAAAAGTCGATGGATATTAGGGTAATTAAAAATATAAAATGATAGCATGGGGTTATTGTCAGAGCAGTGCTTTAAGTTCGGTGACCCGAGCTTCGTCGAGCGTGACCTCGGAGTCTTGAAAATATAACACTAGCATCATATGTACTCTTTAACCTCGATAATACTTTCCTAGACAGTTGTTTCTACGGTTTATCAAGGCACCATGGTAATTAATTACGCATTTTTTTCGTTTTTCTTACACCTCATTTCGCGAAAAGTCCACTTCAACGAGCGTTATTTTCTTAATAATCAATTTATATTTATGTTTTTTATTCTACGCAAAGAATGAATCTAGGAATGAATGAGGAATTTTATTAGTAAAATTTGCAATAAAAAATAAAACTTATTGAATGTAAAAAAAAGTTTTTAATTAAAAAATGGGACGAAAAGTTTTAGTATTGTAAAATAAGTGTGGAAAGACAATTGAGACCATTTTTTTGCAACTCTTTTGCTTATATCATCAATTAAATTGAAATAACTATTATTATTTATATTATAATATAAATTTCTATTATTTATCAATACATAAATAAATTGAAAGTATGTGTTTAATGAAATAATCGATAGAATGAAAAAATTCAGTGATTTTATCAGTATATTAAAAAATACTGTATATACATATACATAAAATACATTTCTATATATAATCTAAAAAATAACCAATGAAAAAGAAAAATATCTTAAAATAGAAAATTTTTTAAATTGTACAATTAAATCGCTAAATAATTTGTGCTAGCAAAAAAATTGATCGAGTTTGACCAAAAATTTAAATGACAGCAGAACAAACTTTGCGGGCTGTAAAAATTAAACGAAAAAAAAACGAGAAACCTTCAAATCTTCTGTTTATCTGCACTGAAACAATATTTATTCAGCGCAGCTGCTTTAACGTACGCGTATTATCTATACATACATTCGTATTTACCTATTTTACCATAGGTCACCGTAAGTAGATCTTCACAAGACCCTCGCCTATACAGACTCATTAAGGCATTAGACCAACGCGAAGCAGCGCAGAGGAAGTTCTATCGAGAAGTGAAACTGTGCCACGTTGCAATCATTGTCGACCAAAACCTCAACCAGCCGTTCATATTATGGTATCAGCGTAGACTCTAAAACTAAAACCTATTACAGATGCGGACAGTGGACACACGCTTCTTGATAAATAGCCTAAGGCTCCGACAATCTATTGATTTACTTTGAAATAAAAGAGAATCACTCATGCTTGGAACCAATGATAGTGAATATTGGAATTGATTAACCTAGATTGGATTTTGTATTTTCGATTTCTCCTAGAGTGGGATCCAATTGTTTTTTTAGTTGCGATTGTTTTAGAAACGAAATTGATACAATCGTTACATTAATGTCGATTTAGATATAGCGATTAGGTATTGCACCAAAAAATTTGCACTATAATAGAAGTAGAATTTAAATCAATGTGTTTAAATAGGCAATTAAATATTTTAATTAAATTAGAAATAAATTGAAAATACTAAATTAAAAATAGAAAAATTTAATTAAATTAATTTAAATAATTTTACTTAATAGTATAAGAATTATTAATAATATAAAGAACATTTTGAGTAGTGAAAATATTTATTTTCTTCATGTATTTAGGTATAGTGTTACTCATCTAAATATAACATAGATTCTCATAATTATATGATACAATAATTATGTATTCGCTAGAAATTTAATTGTTCAACTTCCTGTCTTTATTTTCTCTTTTATTGCGTACATAATTATCACATTGTTATTGACAGTCATTCATTTGCTTGCTCAAGTTATTTTTGATACTGTTGACTATCAAATCTTTTCCTATTCATTGAAAAAAAAAGATATAGAAAGATTCTGTTTAAATTAAAAATATATATGTATGAAAAAAATACTGAACTTCAAGCTTTTTCTAAATTAAATAAATTATATTATATACAAAGACTAACTACAATATTTGATAATAATTTTATAAAATAATTTTATTGTACCTAAAAATATTATTTTTAAAGAATATTCTACAATAATTAATTATTTTTGTATTATTTATTAATAAATTTAAATTCATTTATATCTATACAAAAATATGTATCTATAATTCGAAAAAATATGTTTTTTACGTGATACCAATAATACACTATACTACAATACTAATTATTATTTATTCATCTTTTTTGAGCATATAGTAAAATTAAAACTTTTGTAAATTTGCAATACTAATCTAATTTCTAAAATGATTTTTTAATTTTTTACTAATTTATGACTAAAGCTTTCATCATTAGTCGTAATTTTTCCCATGGTGGCATCCTAAACTAAGAGACTGAACTGTAATCTACTTATCCCCCTTTTATGATATTAGGAATACCGATACTCCATTAATTTGGTACCCATATAAAGCCACGAAGAACCTCTACTATTAGCTTTCGCTTAAATAGTAATCAGCAGATGCCTTCACTCTACTGAGTAGCGTTTATGCAATGTCTTCGATTTTTTTCTAAGAGCCTTTTTTAGTATCTATTTTGTTCCATAAAACAGAATTATTTACCTCACCATAAATTCGTGCAAACATGTAATATACAACAATTGATGAACTATCTAAGAAACCCAAGCGTGAGTTAAAAAAATTCAATCAATATAATAAATTATTGTATTCAAGATTTATTATGATAATTAGTGCCGGAAGTAGTTGATTGGTGTCACATGAATCTGCATCAGCGAAATTTCGATAAGTCATTCCTCGTTTATATATAGGAGTCTATGATGCCAAGCATATTAAACTGAAAAAGTTTTTACAATATGTTAAATCTTTATTTAACTTTTTTATTCTTATAATTTAAATATACACTATTTCACAATAAGTCAATTATTCGTTTATACACATTTTTTTGAGAATATGTGTGTGTAGGAATGTATATAGATGAATGCTTTTGCAAAAAAAGAGATAGTTTATAGGCTGTTAATGGACTATTTGACTGTTATTATCAGTTGACTTGTGCAATAAATATATTTCATATTCGTAATGGTTTGCATAAATGTCATACTGTCTTCGTATATAATGTATCATATAGTACGTTTTAGTTGTGGTAGGCTTATAGGTTTCTATTATATTCAGAAAAAGATGTGATTCATTTAATTAATAAGAAAATCAACCATAATTGAGAACCATAATACTTATGTAAAATAAATTTTTTATATTAAATGATGCTAAATGCACGCGTGGTACTTAATTTTCATACTAAGTATTTTGATTATTCAATTGAATATTCAAACTTATTTTAAATACTATATATTTTATGGTAATTTGAGCTGTAGTTCAGTACAAAACCTATTTTTGTTGTACCTGTATGATAATTATTTAAAACTGAAAACTCATTACTTTCATGATTCATTAATGGTTATTTTTATGATTTAGTAACTTATTATACGTACTATGAGAACTATATCTCTGTTTCTGTTTAGTATTTTATCTACAGTATTCTTGGTACATTATGATTTTTAAATTCAATATTCTTTTCGTATAAGATAAATTATGAATAAAAATCTGCTTTCAAATCGAATTTTATTATTTTCATTTTACTATTTTAATCAAATTTAACTAAAATGAAGTATTATTGAAATACGTATCAGAAAATTCAATATAATTACTAATAATATTATAAATACTTTTAACATGTTATACTTGTGTTTTAATCGTTCTTTCTTTCTTTGTATATTACAGATATATATGCATCTCTTACATACCTATATAAAATTGCAGATGCAATTGCAGATGTAATTTTCTATCCCAGATCGCAAATATTAACTGTAGACATGATTTCAGGAACGCTCCCTTTAAGGGTCACTTTCAGAACTTAAGCCTCCATGAAGCATCAAACTTTGCCTCTTGTGTCAACTTGCACACGTGAGCACACAATACGCTCTTGATCAATTCTTGATCACCTTTCTATGGAAATGTGCATACAGTTATTAATATTATTGCTATGATATACTGTTAATTATTTTATATTCAATTATAAATCGAATATTAATTCTGAAGTCAAATAATGTACACGTTATAATTTACTCTAATAAGTTAAAAATTCATTACGCTGAAGCTCATAAAATATTAAAATAGTTTTAAGTCCTTGTACAAATTGTAATAAATAACTTTCAAAGTTTTTTATACTCGTTAAATACTGAATTGATGATAACAAAAATATTTTAATAACAAAAAAATAAACATTAATTTAATGTAATTAATGTTGGGTGTCTAAAATTGAAATTAAAAAAAAATTTTACACGTTAAATAATTCTTATTAAATTTATTAAGGTAATAAGATTTACAATTTAACAAGTGTCTGCATGTAGTACATAGTAAAAATTTATTGATGCGTACTAACCACCAAAATATATCGATCGTCACAATTTACTCGTCTGCATTTGTGAACACGTAAGAATTCTATATATTATAACTACACTCCTTTTTTAGTCATTTTATATTAATTGATGATTCTTATTTAAAAAGAGATTAAATTTATTTCTGTCACAGTATGAATTTATCGCCATGTAAACGTAGGATTTATTATCAGTCATAATAATAAAAAATTAAGAAATTAAGAATAAATAATTAATGAAAATATTGTCGAAGGGACAATAATACTGAAGAGCTTATGTATTACTCTAAAATGGAAAAAAACGTTCTAAAAATATAAATATAAATATTCTAACGGTTAATGAAATATTTTTTTAGATATAATATTTATATTGCAGAAAAAAATGCTGATCAAAGCAATTTCAATAACTTACCTATAATGAAAAATGCATAATATTTACAAAAAAAAAAATTATTTGTTTTTTTCATATAATGCATACTCGCTAAAATTTTCTTTTGTAGCTTGTTAGATTTTTTTCGATTACACGTTACATTATTTGTTAAATTTTTTATAATTAAAAAATTATCCTTTACATTTAGATGAAAATCTAAGAAATATATATTTATTTCATATACTTATTTATACAATTATAAACTAATTAAAATAAAGTATAGAGTAGAAAAATACGTAATTACAACAAATGTGTAATTTATTATAAAGAAACATTGATTTAAAAAAATATAAATTCTGTTTCTTTGTAAATTAAAATATCATGAATTAAAATTTAGAATTTATGACTACTGTAATATAAACAATAATTTATAACTTATGATTACAACAATTAAAAAGTTTGTTTATAATTTAAAACTGTATATTTACAATAATGTATTTTAACCATTTTCTTTGTTAATTTATTTCAATTAGTATTTTAATTTCGCCAATAACAAATTTATAAAAAATTTATAAAAATTTAAAAAATTACATATATAGACACATTAGACATAACATTAGCTTTCATAAACGAAACATCTTTTGTATACAATATATTTTTTGTAATGAATGACAAGAAATTAAAAGAATTAGATGATAGCTCTTGCAATCTTTTTAATTTGTCATTATTAATATTAATTTTTAAAATTTTTTACATAAAAATTACATTTGGGAGAAAAAATGATAGTTGTAAATATACTTGGTAGTAGTATTTAAAATCCGTTATAATTTATAATTTTGTTTTTATTCTATAAAAATATTTTACATTTACTAGAATTTTATAAATATATTAGTGATCTATTTGAATATAATTGTAAAATTATATTTCGCTGGAACGCTTTGAGTTATAATATTCAAAATAAAAAAGGAAACAAATTTTCTTTAATTATATCCTATACGATCAGACAATAAATTTCTATTATTATGTATTAATGAAAGTACTTATAGTAGAAACAGGAAATATTTTCAATAGTATTTCTCATCTTATACATTTCCTAAATAGAAAAAATTTAATAATATCATTTTACAGAGTTTTATGGTTTGGATTCGAGGAGTAAGTAATTTAAATGTCTGAAATAAATTTAATAACTGTCATGTTGCATGTATTCTATATTATTATCTGTTTTAAATAAAACCAATAATTGGAACAAATTTTTATTGCACTGTCTTAATATTATAAAAAATTTTCAGATCTCCCCCTTAAAACTTTAAAAGTGACATAAAATTTGATTATTACTCGATAAAAAATTTATCATATATATTTATAAAAATTATTTTTATGTTTTATCTCAGCATAATATCAATTTATATCTCAATTTTATGTAAATAAATAATATATCTCTATTAAAAATTACATAAATTTTTTTCATGTAAAAGTATATTAAATCGTACGTTAAGCAATCAGGTACCATCAATTCAAAGGACAATTGAATATTATCACAATTTTATTTATAATAATGAAATATGACTCCCGGAATATAATAATTAAAAGTTACGTAAAAAAATTATTCTACTGAATTCTACTTTCATATACACATCATTTTTTTATTACTCTCATATGTATTTAATACGGTGTAGAAAAAAAAATTATATATTTTTCGTAATAACCGTAGCAAATAATTATTCGTCTTCATATTCTCGTTTATTTCCATAAGATGTTGGTCTTCTATTTACCTTTCTTGATCAAGCCTCCTGCAAATATATAATACTATATATAATATATATACAATAATTTAATTTGAGATAAAGAATCATACATATAACTTTCTATCGATTCCATAATTTATTGGCTCGAAAGTGTCCTGAAATGTAAATTTAATTTTGTTATATAAACAGCTTTAAATATATTAAATGACAATATTAAGGCTATAATAAATTTTAATCTTTTTCATGATTCAGTTATTTTAAAAAAATTTCTAAAATGATTTTTTAAAACGAAATTATAATAAAATCTCAAATAAAATAATAGGGAGTTGTTATATTATTGCTGACGAAAATTGTTTATTTTGGAGCTTTTCGTATTTTGTATATGTTTATGAAAAATTTCATTAAAATATACCAAATCAATGTATCGAATCTACTATAAAAAACTAAAGTATTGAAAAAAAAATTAAATGCAAACTTTGTAGAAAATATTTATTCAAATGCAGAGGATTATGCGAATGTAAGGTGTATGGATGAGGTCTATGGACAAATTACGAAATTAGTATTTTTTGAAAAAATGTGTTACAAACATTAAATTGTAACGTCAAAAAAGATTAAAAATTTATTGTTCACTGAAGTCGAAGACAAAGGCCATTGGAAAGTGTATAAAAATCTGGTAAAAGACAAGAATGAAGACATCATAATATTCGAAAAGTAAATATAAAGGAGATAGAAGATGAATATGTATTTAAATCATCAGATGCAGATTCTATTGCGCAATACGAAAAAAAAGCATCGGCTACACTGTTGTTTCGGGAACAGTGAAATTGGTTAGAACTATTAAATTATGGCTCTATTCAATACAATGCAGGGAGTATAGCGACATGTGTTGAGTGCAGCAAGCTAGACCATTCACAACATTTTAAATTTATTGTGAACAAACAATCTTTCACTTAAAAAGCACTTAAATAATCAATTGCTGAGATATGCATTCTCAGTGATAGAAAAACAAAATATAAACCAGATGCTGCTATAACCACGAGGCAGTTCAGAATGTTAAAAAACGTAGAGTCATGAATGGAAAGATAAACTGAAACATTCTCCACCCATTTTCTAAATAAATTTTTTTGAAAACTGACAATGATATTGTTGTCGATGAAAGCAATAGCGTCATATATAAATTAAAATTAGGTGAGAAATTGAATGAGAGATTGCAATTACAATTTATTAGAGACATCATAGATATATGTGAAGCAGCGAAAAGAGAAGCATTCATTTTTGAGATTGATTTCTCTTCCGTTGACATGTATGATGTACAAGAAAGAAGGCTCAAATCATTTATCCGGCCAAAGGTCCAGAGTGTTTCACGTCAATGCAACAAGTTCATTATTCGTGAGGCTCACAATCTCGAGTGCATGCACATATTTTATTACTATGCAGTGACAAACATTTGTACTAAGACTTTAAAACTATTTCAGATGGTAATTAAGGAACATACAATTGTATAAATCATTAATTAGCTGAGCAATTATAAACACTTTGCAATGAAAACAAAAAAATGGCCAATTGAGGATTTTGTTGTAGTCGATTTTTGCAAGTATGGAATGTTTTGATATTAAGTTTTTATTATAGACGTGGGAAAATATTGCCAAAAAAGACATACTTTAAAGCCGTAGTTATTATTAAAATACGCTTTTTTCATTATTTAAAAAATTTTAAAAATTAAAAAAAATCGAATTTAAAAAAAAAATTGATAATAAATTTCCTCAAATGCATAAAGTAATGGTGACGATTTTATAAATATTGGCGATGATGTATGAAGCAAGCTATTTTGACTCATTAGAAACACACTTCAAGGATTTGTGTTGTTTTATCAATTATTATTATTATCAATTATTATTTAGGTATCACGTAATTCGCAGTGCAATATTAAAATTCCAACCGTTGATTAGAATACGCTAAGTAACTGAAGATGACTAAACAGACTTATTATAGACGTATATGCAACGTATATTATGAAACATTGCATTATCTTTTATATTTCAGTAGAAGTATTGATTTAGATCATCGAAAATTTGAAATCAACAAGTTTTCCTAAAAACACGATAGTAAAAATGAAAAATTGGTAATGTCTTATTTGAGGTAGGACATTGGCGATTATTCGTATGTTTTTTAAAATAATTATGTCCATGACCCATGCACGAATGACCGTAACAAGATTAGAGCGATTACTGCATTTAAATTTTCATTGAAAATAATAAAGCACTAGACTGCAGTCATGAAAAGAAAAAAACGGACTTATAAAATCATACAAAAAAACTCTGTAAAAGGCCAAAAATGATGGCTACAGTTGTGGATTTTATATTTTCTATTAAATAGAATACAATATTAATAGTATTCTATTAAAAACAAATATAAACACAGAAAAATATAGTAAAATAATGAATGAATTTCAGATTTTTTGATATTTTAATATTTTGTTTATAATAATATAGGGATGCTGTCGTCAAAATATTATGGATGAGAATTTTTTTTTCCTTAATTTTGTGTTTATAAATTAATATATATATCTGATTATTGGATGTGCGTGCATGGTTGATTTTATAGTTGATTTTTATATTATTTTTAATGGTTAAAAACTTTATTGTACTAGTTTTGTATGTTACCATTGGATAAATATGTATATATGTATAAATATCTATTTTTTCATCCTATTTTATTTTTTTTTATACAAAACTTATAATTACAGTAATTCTACAAATTTTTAAACATTAATCAAATTAATTGAAAATTTTTTTTTTAATTATTTTTAATAATTTTTTTAAAATTAAAAACTAGCCTTTTTATAATAAATATTTAAAATAGTTATATTTTTTAAATTTTTAGTCATTTTTTAATTTATTGAATTTTTAACATTCAATTAAAGGTGGTTTCAAGAGAATATTTTTTACTAAATTATGCCATAACTTCAAATGAACTTAGTTGCATATTTTTTTTTGCTGTGTTTTTAATATAAATTTTTTTCGATAACCTTTGAACGTCCAATATTGGAAACTCAAACATAATATGTATTTATAACTTAAAATATTTTTGAAAATATTGTTTTCTGAATTGAATATCAATTTATACAATTATAGTATAAATATTAAGTACCGAAATGTTTATTTATACCAATACATTAATTAAGCAATAATAACATAATTATTATTAATAAATTGAATAAAAATTACTTTTTTTTGTAAAAAAATTTTCGTCTATCGCCTCTTAAAATTATCCTTTTTATTTAAAACAATATATAAAATTAAATAATTATGCAAAAGTAAATAACAATGAATATGTTTTTTTTATATATATAATACCTTTTGCTTTCTTGTTTTTTAGATGTATGTTTTGACTAGTTTCTTATTCACTTTTACAATATTCATTTAATTACAAAACAATAGTTTTTTTAATTTTTCATGTAATACAGATAAGCGTCTTGTCATGTAAAAAATATCTCATTTTTCTATTTGATTTTCATTGTTTAAATAACGCTAATATGGGCTATTATAAGAATGGTAAAATAATATTTAGAGAAAAAAATTATTTAAAATTTTTATCTTTGTTTAATTGTTTAATTTTAGTAATTTTTAAAAAAACTAGTGAGTTTGAAAATATTTATTATGCTTGAAAAAAAATTATATTAAATACACACTGCTGTTAATTATTTAAAAATTAATTAATCTCGTCGTCAATATTTTCTATGTAATATAATTAAAAATCATAAAAATTAATAATACTTACATTTTATATTCAAATGGTTTTTTTTAATATTTATTTAAAATCAAATTTTTATTAAGCAAATTTTTTGATACAAATGAAAAATTAAAAAAACAGTAGTATGAAAGTAATTATTGTTTAAGAAAAAATTTCTCATCAGTAACTATAAATAGCTATCATCATTATTGTTGGCGCCAAAATGGCTCGATTTACGCGCGAACGGCAGGGGGCAGCGCGAAGGAAAGCGCCGCAGCGAAGTAGTGGGAGGAAAAGAGGAAATTGAGGAAGTCGGAAGGGCCCGGCGTGCGTGAGGGACAGTTCCGCAGGGAGAATTCCGAAGGAGAGTGATCGGGCCCGAAAGAGTGAGGACGTGCGAAACCCAAGCCCGCGGTGTACGGCAGATTGTGGGTGTGAGAGTGTGTGGGCGTAAGGCCCGAGCGGAGCAGCGAAAGAAAGGTCGTTGGATCTCCACGACCCATCGATATCCCAGAGAGGCTTGAGAGAGAGAGCAAGTCCTGGGCAACGGGCTTGGTGCGTGGCGATCCCTTAGCGGTCGGGCCACGGCGAGCAACCCACACCTCTGTAGGCAGCGGATGATATTTTGAGGGTGGCGGCTTCGTAGATATATATTAGCGAGGCTTTTTCCTCCTACACCGAGGGATTTTTTTATGCAATTTGTAAATCGCGTGGGCCAATAAATAATTGTTAATGAGCCCAAATTGTATCCTAATTTATTTCATACCCGATAATACTCCGCTCCTTCACCTACTCGCGAACTCGCGGCCTCAAATCGCACGAACAATTATATTAATGGAAATATAAGGATAAAAATCATGAATACCCTGAACGGATCAACTCATCGTCATGTAGTCTAAAATTTGCAATAAATCGTTAAATGCGGAAACGAGCAGTATCGGTAAAAAGATTGATTCATGATATCAAAACATAATAAGGAAAGATATAAGGAAGCATAATAGAGGTTTCCCAACTAATCAATTAGTTAAATTTTTATATGGATTTATTTTACTGTTTGCCGTTGTAATTAAAAACACGAAGACTCCTATTATACATATTACAAAAATTCGCATTTTTGTTTGGAAGTGATCATGTTTGATTATGATCTAATATCTACAGTTTAACATTCACGTAAAAATATTTAGCCATAAATAAAGAATGTACTCAAAAAGAGTTCATGTAACTGTCAGAATTATATTAAGGTTTGAAGCATATTAATTAACTTGATTCTTAAAGAGAGACTTCTTTTAGACAGAGATTCTTAAAGTGATTGAACGTTATTCTGGAATTAAAAAAAAAAAAATTCGTTTTTATATGATAGTTTTGTTTTATTAGAATTCAAGTACTCCCTTTTGCCATAGGTAATTATTGTAAACAATAACCTTTGCAGTCATTATTAATACTACCTATAGTTACTATTATACTACTGATATTATTATTGTTGTTTTTTTATTATTATTCATATTATTATTTTTAGAATGTTTCTTTATAAAAATTAATTAATCAAATATTCAATTATTTAACATTTTTTAAATTTGCGTAATAGTGAGCCATGATTTGATTGACAATAGGATAGAAACAAAACGACTATTACCAAGTAACTCTACATTTCTGCATTTTGTAATTTTCAGCCCCCCCCCCCAACACAAAAACAATATAGATTTGATAGAGAGGATAGTATAACGAGTATTTTAATTCTATTCTTTCATGGTATTATTGTATATAAGTATTATTTCATAACCCTATTAAGATTATTCTATCTCAATATTCATTTTCCTGCATTCCTTTAATATTGATCAAATTTTTTTATTTACTTGATATTTTACCACTGCATTATTTTATATTTTACAACAAAATTATTAAAAAAAAATTATATTGTCTATATACTTTATGTTAGTACTCAATACGTATATACATAAATTTACATATTTAATGTCGTTTACAGAATTTCTATACAAATAATATATATAATATATGCTAATGTAAAATCTGATTAAACAGATTTACAAATAATCTAATTAAAAATAATAATCTTTTATAAAAAATATATCATTTATTATATAAAGTTTTAGCATACATTAAAGTTGAGATTGTAGATTATATAGTTATATTAATTTTTAATTTATAATAATTAAAAGTAATTAGGTTTTTAATACACACACCCATATAATACGCTTCCGTAAATTGTTGAGAATAATTAATAATCTTACGAATCAAAATTTATGCTATAATATATTTATATGTAATTTTTTCAATTAAGAATCTTTTTATTAATCTTGAATAAATTATTTTATTACAGAAAGCAAATCACAGTAACTTAATATTTTTACAAATTATGTAAGGTATGTTATTATATTCTGAGTTTCGAATTGTAAAGGGGTTATTTATTTATAATGGAAAGGTTATTTATCGAACAAAACAGTGCTGGAAATTATAACTAATTTTACAGACAATGATTCGTAAATAATCTGGAAGTAAATAGCGATTAACGAGCTTTGCATGGGATGTTCGTTTTCTCTGGTTCTGACAGTAATAACGATGACTTGCCCTATATTTACTTCCTTTGTTTCACACACGTGTTTACGCGCCCATACTCGCAAACACGCCAATCTATGCACGAATAGTTTTCATTTGGCACTTTCATTACCTTGTGGAAATGATATTTGGTTAAGATAAGAGCGTAAAGAAAGTTTAAAGAATCAAAAAAAGAGGAATTAAGAGAGAATAATTGAGAACAGATTTTAACAAATAATGTTTTCCAAATTTGTTATTTTAATTCCCCGATCTACATCTCCCCGCCCCCGCACGCTTTTTTCATGCATTCATATTAAACTTATCTTTTACATATTATTTAAGGGAACTATAATACACATAGTATAATATATAAAAAATGTACACTGCAGATTCATTAAAATTCATAAACGCGTCTTTTGGCTAAAACTACAAAATATTATACATCGTAGAGTTAAATATACGTATTAAATTTTGCTCACAGTTTATCAAACAAAAAATATACGAAGGAAAATGACAGTTTTTAGTAAACGATGTGAGAATTTATTTGAAATGGTTAAAAATTAATTTTTTATAAGTATTCACATTTTATTTCAATATTGTTCCTGCAACACTTCGATAATTAGTTTTTCATTATATTCATATATGTATTTTTGAAATTTAAAAAAAATTTAAAAGTAGCTTGTCTAAAAAACGAATGTATGAATAAAAAGAAAGTATTTGTATATTTATACTGCTAAAATTTGATAGGGTTAATGAATTAAATAGGGATGGGAATTAATAAATGAAAATTTTTTCAGTACATAAATATATTCAATAAAAATGTTTTTTTTAATTTTTATATTAACGTTACAATTTAATTTATGAAAAATCATTGATTTATCTATTCTAAATATTGGCTAATCTAGATATTTAATTTATTTATTACATTTTGGAAATTTTGAATGTCAAGGATTTTATATTAAATTATAAAAAAATTTCTTTTAAAACTTTTAATAAATAATAAATTTATAATTTGAATTTCTTTTTTTCAGGTAAGTATCCTCAGATTAAAAAGAACAGAATTCTGAATATACGTGAATATAAAATTTTTTTTTATTAAATATTACTGTTATAATTGATTTTTTTATGAGGTGTATTGGAAATATGCACATACATTCACACGCATATATAAACATGTTACGTCGATAACGTAAACTTTAGTTCATTACTTTTATGACAAATATGTAACTAGAAATTTTATATATACATTATATAGTAATTAAGAGTCTGTTATAATAAATACAAAACATTGAAAATGATTGAATCTTTAAATTGCAAATGTACGATTGTGATATGAAAAATCGTTTTTTGTGATTATTGAAATTGCAGTAGCGCAAATTAACTCTTGTTGCTTTCTCTCTTTGGTCAACTATATTTAGAAGTTAAAAAAAAACAATTTAAAGACCTTTACATGTTGGGAAGCATAAACTGTCAGATGAGCATTAGATACGTTAACGAAGTTACAAAAGCGATTGACTACGATACGATTACTTATCTATCGATGAGTGTAATAGCATAAACATACGATACTTTTTTATTGAAAGGTAACACATCGGCCTCAGAATGTAGGAATTACGCGCAAAGAGATATACTACACATAAACTAACTTTGTAAGAGCAATAAAAGCTTATAGAAACTGCAGCAAGAGCCAAGGGAGTCGATATTTTAACAGCCGCAACGCGTGAGCGATCGATTCTACGTACAAAACTTGTGGAGATGAAGGCTTCTGTGCCATGCATGAAGAGGAAGCGTGTGTGTGTATTTAAGAGAGAGAGAGAGAGAGAGAGAGAGAGAGAGAGAGAGAGAGAGAGAGAGAGAGAGAGAGATAGATAGAGAAATTTGCATCGGACTCTTTTTGCACATTTTCATGGCAAGCTCTTTCCATTCCTTATGATTCACGAGACGACAACCCACGACTCTACTACCTGTTTATATATGTATGTATATTTTTCCCTTTTTTGTTTTTTTATTTTATCTATAACAACTAGAGAGAGATGTATACTATTATGCTACATCCGCGTCACCTGTCGATATGCTTATTTTAGTTTTTAATTAATGCCAAGGCTTAAGCTCTACTGGATTTCATTTCTAATATGATTAATACAAGCAAATTCGATATTAAAATTATGTATGGTGCAAATTACTCCAAATCAAAGTTACAAATGAAATGCCTTGTAAATACGTCTGTTTGAATTGCCGAAAAACTTGGAATATCATATTATAATCGTTTTACTCATATTATAATATTACATGAGTATTTTGTTTCTGTTTGTTTATAGTAGCGTACAAATGGTTAGACTCATTTTCAAAATATTGTATACTCTTTGATTAATGGATGGACTTTTACTACACACGTAGGTAGTAGTAATGACATGAAATATTATGCAATGTGCTATTACATTAATTATTTCAATTTTAGCATTACGATATTGCTCAAGTTTTTAAGTTACAAATAGTCAGAGGACTTTAGTAACAATCGATGCATTCTGTTCACGTAATGATGACCGCGATTGATGTTAGAGAAAAATTGCGGGAAAACCGGAACTGCTTTCTGTGCGATTTGCGTATAAATCTGAAATTCAATCTAGAGTTCAACATATTCAACTTCTCATAAAATTTGCATTTTGTTAAATATAAACATCATATCCTTCAATTTAATTTCATATTCCTGCAGTACATTAAGAGCCTGTATCCTTGTTTTGTGAAAGTAAGGTTTGATGTCGACCTTCATTTTAAATTATTTGATCGTTGTTGACATGACTATGCTTTTTTGGAGCTTAAAATAAATACAAGAAATATGTGAACAAAAAAGAGTTTTTAATTAATCTTATTTTAAATTAAACAAATATAATAGATAGAAAATTTTTCACTGTGTAAAGTTAAAATTTTTTTTTTTTGATTTTCGTATAAAGTGCACTTTAGAAGCTAAGATCACATAAAATAGAAAAGATATTGTAAAATTTTTCTTTTTCGGCTTTTCTTTTGCATTTCTGTAGACTACAGAAAAATCAAGAAGTAGGAAAATCAAAAATTTCAACATTATTTGTGCATACAATAAAACTTTTTATGATCTAATTTTTCCACAGTCCAGCTCGTCCAAGAATTTGAAAGATGATATAAAAAAATTGCCTAAAAATTTCAATATTTTTTTCGTTTTATAATTGTATTCTAAGAATTTTACAAGAACTAATTTATTATTTAGTTATGATGCTAATTATCATTAAAAATGATGTTAATTATTTTCAATAATTAAGATTAAAATTACGAGAATTACTTTTTTTTTTTTGAAACAAAAAAAAATTTTATCTATGCAATGACCGAGATTAGAAATTTATATCTAAAGACGCGAATTCGCACTGAATAATGCGCTCGTGCACTGATTAACGAATGAACGTGTATAAAATTCGCCATCAACTTATAAGTATTTTGTTCGGACAGAACTCAAAGATTTCTCCATATCTGTACCTAGAATGATAAGATGCAAATAATAAAATACATCAGGCAGTTGTAACTCATATATCGTGCAACGGTAAAGCAATGTTCAATCAACACATGTGAATTACTTATCGAGTTAAGAGTATGAAGTAAGAGAAAATACCCGAGTGGGGCAACGCGGAGAAAGTCGTTTTTGGTTACTTGGCTAGTGAAGAACAGTCTGGGGGTTGAGAACAGCGGAGAGGATGAGGGTTGGAGAGGCTACATCCATGTATTTCATAAGTGCACATTCTGAGCTAGAAATAACTGCTAAAGTACAGCCGTTCTCTAGTAACGACATTAAGCCTCTTCATCCATTAAGCTTTATCCGCTTATCTATTTGGGGCGCGCTCTCCACGCTATCGTTGAAAACTCGCTTCTAGAAACTCCGAATTTCCCGTTTGTGTGCGCCTACGTATGAGTGCGTGTCTGTGTGCATGCACTAGATTGTACGACTGCGAGGTTTCGCACGCACTGCGTATAAACAAAATATAGTCGTAGACTCCTCCGCGCTGTCTTTGAGCAGTTAACCTTGTAGCTCGTAATGTTAATGGCTGGCATTTTATAATTACACTAGTAATTCAGTTCGCATTTGTCGAAGCAATGCGACAATATTGGACCCGGCTGCATTGTAAAGTTTGTTATTGATAAGTTGTGATTCGAAATTGAAATGTATGATTTTTGTGTAAAAAATTAACATTTACTATGCGCGGTAGTAATTACTGATAATAAAATAAAGAGGTTGAGAAAAATCTAGTCTTGACTATCACATCCAATTTTCCTGTACATTTTTTTTACTCTTGCAGAAAGATATTTCTCAAAAATAAATCTTTTAAAGAAAAAGAGAAAATGTGTAAAACTTTAAATTTCTTAGATTTATTGTAACATGAACATTATAATCAACGATAAAAAACATTGACTTCATAATAATTGATAAAAATATTGTAAGAAAATTATTTTACTATTCAAAGTTGCTTTTTATTGAAAGAGATTTCTTCCAGTATTTCACAATCGCACGAAGCAAAACAAAATATTACTGTAATTTCCAACATAAAACTTCAACAATTTTACTTTTGTAATTGTAGAACAATTGAACACGGCTCACTCATTATCTTCATCTTCAGAAACTGACTTTTTTTAGATTAATTAATTACGGATAGTTTTTTTTGTTGCACGACCCAATAAACATTCCTAATATCTATTATTACACTTTTATTTTTCTATCAAAACAGTTATATTATTTTAATCAGATATCATTTTACTCAAAAGAAAACATATTATTTTATTTAAAAAAAAAAAAAAAAATTTAATTTCATAGCTAATTTTACTAATATAAATTTCACAAAAACGCGAAAAGCTCAATTTTTTAATATTTAATAATGATATTGAGGTGGATTTCGTGAGAGAAACAACCATAAAATATTAAGATTTTCTCTTCTGTCTGTTGGTGATAAGCAGCTGCGCTTTCATCAACGAGAGCAATAAAGTGCTGCCAATTCTCATCGGCTATGAAAGTCCTATCGCTTAGGCGCTACTGATTTCCGCCTTTTAAGTACGAAAACGTCGATAGACCGGTGACGCGGCAACTTATGTAGTCAGCAATAACCGCTAAACAATCATTTGCAATTTTTCCTTATAGACTTGCTTCATAGCAAACTTTGTGATCTGCGAACTTATGTTTGTTATTATTGTGTTTTGTCGTATTAAATATTTACTTCAGTGTAAGTCATCTAATTTACAATCAATCTATATATTACGAACAAAAAAACTACATTTAGAAAGTCCTACCTTATGAACATTATACATAAATTAAGAGAACAATAAATTGTGCTTTACACATTTTCGACTTATTATAAAAAAGAAACTCAATAATTTGATTTTTTAACGGGTATATAAAATGAGAATTTGAAAATTTGTTTCGTTGAAAAGTAAAATATTGTATTAGAAATAAATGCGTGACAATGCAGTATGTTTCTTGAATCGAAACCTTCTATCAATACGTCTTCGTTATAAAAATACATACAGACAGAGAATTTGTAGTGATATAGTATTGTTATAAAACAAGGTGTTCGATGCAACGCGTGTTTTGATGTATACAGCAGAATAGAGGAAATACTTTTGAGGTGTATTCTTGAAAAATTACATTTGGCGTGCACGTATTTCTCTTTGCTGAAATGTTTCGTTTTATATATTATTAGTTTGGATGTTTAAAAATCAAATGTAATCAATTTTTTAATTTTATGTCAACTAATAATGTATACACAAATATTATTGATAATTTAATCAAAATATAATTCTTAATAATACTACTATAATATGTACTGAATATTTTTTTCGACTTTTAATTACCATATATGCTTATAGATGAAAATAAATTATTCATTAAGCATTCTGATATACTGTTGAATTATATTGCAATAGGATTGAATTGTAATTATTGATAGTATTCAAATATTTGAATTTTCTGAAAGATTCCAATTACAATCATCACGCATATTTAAAATACGGATATGAAAAGATATCAAAGCAGTAAAATTTTTTTTCAGGAATTTCAATAGTTTTAATATGGGAAGAATTTTAATTATTTTTTTCTTTTCACTTGCAAAAATAAAGATAAAATAAAAGACAGATGAAGGTGTGGCTAGAAGTAAAGGGTGCAGACTTATGGGCCATAACACGCCAAGCATTGGTTTTTCGGAACTTCTGTCCGTTTATTTTACAAGAGTCGTGCACCTTACCTTTATGTATACAGCTGACACGCGCAAGAGGAAAACCCGTAGGCACATTTGTACTCATACATTTCATTGTATATTTTCATCCAAATTTGTACAAAATTTTGCTTTTTTCTTTCGTATTTCGTCTAAACATTAATTTTATATTCATTAAGATTTTTAAAAACTAAAACAAAATTTTCATTACTCAATTTTTTTATGTAACTTTTTAAATATTTAATGTAATGGGTCGAGTAAAAGTTTGTTTAAAATTTCGTCCTTGTTAAATTTATTAATTTAATTTAATAATATAATTTAATAATTCTTTTTTTTTTAATGCGACCATAAGTCTTACCACAAAATATATCAATCATTTTAAATAGTATCTCGTACTCATGCATTTAATTGTGCGTTAAATTCACGTATTCTTGTAAATTTGCTGGGTATTAAAGTACATTGAAATGTTTGTTTAAAGTTAAGATTAAAAATGTATATATTTTACAGGATTACTATAAAATATAGGTAAATTCTTAAAATCGCTAGTGAGTGGAGCTGCTTAATAAATTTTCTTTAGTATCAGAAAAAAGATATTTGCTGTTACAATAATATAATGCTTATTAATACATAAAATAGATTCTCACTATTTGAATCAATAAATTTTAACCTGAATTGTCTTCTTATCACGCTTTATTTGCTAGTCTCACCAAATTTATTACTTATAATAAATTGACAAATGAATCTATTCTAAAAAGTCATTATTTATTGAGTTGAATATTTTTAAAACGCTTAATTAACAATTCTGTTTCCTTTAATATTATAGAATCAACTATTATCATTAGTTAAATAATTAAAAAAATAGAATTTTTGTTAGATGCTACATATTTATATTGAATATATTTACCACAAATCACTAATGTATTGAAAATATTTTGAAAACTTTTTTGTTTTAAAGTTTACACTGCAATTATTTAATAATAAAATTGATGAAAATAACTTTTAGAAGCATCAAAATCCATTTACATAATAAAAAATATCCTCAAGGCATCACTGTTAATTATTCAAATAGCATCAAATATTTAAACAAGCTTGTTGATTAATTTGATATTATCAACTGTTTGGAAAATGATAGTAAATCATTTTTTATTCGTAACTAGACAAGAAAATAGTTTTAATCTATTTCAATGTAATTGAAATATTATATAATACCTCAATATTCTGAAATAGTTTATAATTTCTTATAAAATTTTTTATGTGACTTTTTAATAAACTAATTTTTTCTTTTTTTTTAATATTAAATTTATACGACGACAAAAAAGTAGGATCTAATACGACCAAAAGAAATCTTACTATATCTAACAATCGTTTCAAAAATAGTGCAAATAATTTATTTTTTAATTCAATGCTAAACATTTTTGTGTAATAATATTACCTGTTATCGATAAAATTAGAACAATAATGTAATGTTTATTGTAATAATTTATTTTTCTATTATATTAATGTTTTTAATGCAATAGTATGCTTGTACGTATACATACGTGCACTTGTATCAATAATCTCATCAAGGGTTCAAAATATATCCTTACACTATAGGGGTGAGCGAAGGAAACGGTAAAGTGATCAGACACAGAAATTCGACTAAAAGCAGCTATTTATTTTGCGTTGCTCCTGCCGTGTTGTGTTTACTATAGGTAACTATGTGTGATGCGTCCGTCGTATGTATTGGTTTTTCGAACCTGTTTTCCCGGAGCTCAGGTAGCTAGTCACTTTTATTATTATCTGCACAGCTATTTTTTCTCGTTATTGCAAAACTTTTTGTATAGAGTGGGTGGTATTAAAATATTACCAAAAGTGTGTAACATTATCGCTGTAATGTAATTTAATAAACGTTAATCTGCAGCCCTACATCAGATTTAAAAATAAAAAATTAAAAACTCAAAATGCGTTTTTTATTAAAAATTTTTACATAAATGAAATGCATGAACACAAATATAAAACAATAGGTGTGAAAATAAATAAGCAAATGCAAGTGATAAGATATAGACATACTTTTAAAAAATATTTAAGTTGGATGTTTCCTTCGTATGATAAAGTCCTACGACTAGCGTAAAAGTTTGGCATATCGTTGAACAAATCCACCGACCAAAACTTTCGCTACAATATAAAGGAATAAAGATAGAAATAAAGAATACAAGGTATGACGGCAAGAAGAGAAAAGGGAAAAAGGAAGTATCCAAGGGAATGCCTGTCCTTAACGCCGACGAATCTTACAAAGCCCTTCAGGAGCTCTACCAAGTGGGGGAAAAGGTTGTCTGCTGCTTACAAAAAGCGAACAACCTCCAAGGGAGTTTGTTCGCCTTGACTACCGTTAGGTTATAGAACTCAGCTCTGCCAAGCAGATATTACTGATGCCTCCATATAAAAAAAATAAAATAAAACGTTAGTATTGAGTGATGTATAGTAGCTGTAATTTAATTTTTTTAAATCTATTTTTATTTTCCCGCTCTATTTTATTTAGGCGCTTGATTATATTTTTGAATTATATTGCCCTCCTTCTATCAGTACCCCTTTTATAGGTACGTAAAAACATTAATTACTGTTCTTTTACGTCTCTCTGACACTTTCTCTCTATCATAAATCATGAAAGGTTAATAATATGTTTAATAAAACATTTGTATCCAAAATATTTTGTTTTTATTAATAATACACTTTCGACTATAAATGCACAAAAAAAGATTCGTTTAATTTTGCAGTTTACATATCAGGTTATTTCATACATTCAGAAACATAAGTTATAATATTCATTCGAAATTTGATTTCAAATCTGCTTAAGAATAAGAGATTATACAATTGTATAACAAAACAGTTTAAAAATGTAATGTTTATTAATTATGTGATCAACGTGTGAACATCAATGTTATTGAATTCATAAACTTAAACAAATTTTTTTTAATTGATTCACGCAAAAAAATTGTATCAATTGTCTATTCGTATAAAAGAAAATCTAAATTTAATTAGAGATTGAATAATAATGTGATCTATATGATATTACAGTTAATTTAATATATATATATGTATATATATATATATATATAATATATTATTTATTTATATATTTTTGTTTCGTCGGATTTAACGGAGTATGAAATGCAGTACGTGTTATAAATTTCTCTATTAATATCTTTTCAATTTTGTACTAATTATATTCTTACGCAATTGTATTTAATGCAAATACAAACATTTCAGATATATTTTTGTGTAAATTATTTGTTCTATCGTCAAGATTAATATGTACTTGTGCTATTAAAAATTTAATGTGTAAACTAGAATTAAAATTGGTGGTGTCTGCTAGCAATGCAAATAAATCCGATACTATTATAATGAAAATCGATAGTTTAATTTTAATAATAAATAATAAGATTGGAGGTATATAACTAATTGAAAAAATGGATTTTTTTATTTTCAATTTCAATCAAGATTTAGTGGGCTTTCAAATGTTAATATCACAAGCACATACCAAATATTTTTATAATTCAATTCAGGATTTTTCATAGTAAAACATATTATTATTCTTTTATAGCGTTATAGACTTTATTGACTGCGTATTGAGTAAGATAATTAAAAATTTAAAAAGAAATAGGTGCTTTCTTCATGCAGAAATTGTTCAACGCGTTAAACATTACTCAATAAACTCTTTATATATTTTTATAACGACTATGATATCATAGCATTAGACAGCAAACTTGCGGATCAACGCGACTTTCTCCCTCGAGCTCACGGTACGTGTTACTCTTTACTGGTCAGCAATATAAAGTTGAGTCATCTTGATGAAAGCAACAATGAAACACTTGACATAGTCTCTGCCTGTTACTACTTTCATACTACGTTTTACATTGAAGGACGCTATCATTGCATAATAAAAGCACAGCTATTCAAAGTTATCAATAAAAGAGCTAGAGACGCGTTTAAGTATGAGACTGGACCGCAGAAGGACTTGTATATATTTAAGTAAAAAATTGCCGCCTCGTACTGTAAAATTCTTTACAATGGTTAAAGTCCATTGCAAATCGAACACTCGACTATTCCAGATAGTTGAGAATTTTTTTAATTTATAAATAAATATTTTTCCCCTTGAACACACGTCGAGACTATTTACTTAAGAATATTTTATATTAAATGTCATATTATCCATTATACTGTTGATAACAGGTAATGATAATACGTTATAATGCTCCTTTCGGCCAAATTGATGTGATCTGTTATCGCCGCAAGTGCACCAATTGCAATACGTAAAATTCTCATTTGGTCCTTCGATCACTACAGCGAATGAAAGTACAAGGTCGCGCAAGAGTATGCGAATGATCGCACTACTGCCGGTGGCTCGTTTATTAGTTCCGCGATATCTCCAAAAGACCTCATCTTCTTTGCTAGAGCACGTGTGTAAAAAATAACATCGCATACAGACATTATCTATGAGGGACGTTACTGCTTTTGGTGCTTCGGCTATCTTAGTAATCGATCGCAGCGCAACAGACTTGCTCTTTCTTGCTTAAAAATTAAGCGAGTTACCGCCGCTGCCGCTTGGTAAGCCTAAAGTTATAGAGAACGACAGACACATAGCGAAAGAAGGAGAAATGCACTCACTGAGCCGTAGAAAACAAAGGATTTAACAGGCCATGACTCTCAGGCCTATATGATCCTCAAGACTATAGTGTTATGAATACGGGTATGCTCTCTCTCTTTCTCTCCATAGTTCTAAACAGTATAGCATTATTTTCAAATGAACGAGTTATGAAATCCTTGTCGCAGCGTTTTATACCACATTCATAAGCTTCGCTTTATACCATGGTAACATCTAGTGTCCTTAATGTTCAGATGTATCATTAACTTAATTCATCTTCCGATTAAATCAGACTCGACAAGCATAGGTAAATTATTTTCAAAAGTTTTCGACAACAAAATATTTAAAAAAAGATAATACTTAGATATTACTGTAAGAAAATGCGTTGTCTCTGCGCAATCTCTTCTTAAAAATGCAAATATTTTTTGATCAATGACTTATTTGACTTAATGCCATTCTTATTCGCTAATATTTAAAAACTATTCACTATGCTTAACAAACCTTTATAAGAAGCGCAATAATTCCTAATCACTTAATCTTTTTTCTAATTCTTACATTTCTTACCTTTAGGTATTTATATTTCTTAATAGCTATAGTTATAAAGATTGATTCAAATTTATCGCTTTTTAAACAGGTTCAACAGCTTTGAACTGCTATTTTGATATGTGCTAACATTTAAAATATACTAGTTATCGTTGAATTTGACAATTTATTTATTAGAATTTTTGATTTCCAAAAAATTTAATAAATAATAGACGAAAAACAATTCGCAGAATCAAATCGTACTAACGCGTATCCATTTTTCCAATCTAGAATAGCTTCTTGTTATAAATTATGTCTACATATTTCGTTGTTTCTTAGTAGTTTTATTACACTGCATTGCAAATGTTAGAAAAAATTCATCAAAAATTAAAAAAAAAATCATTGAAATTACATAAATCGTATTTCTGAATTAGAAATCATAATATAAAGTTTATCATTATAAGCAATATCAACATATATATATATATATATATATACATTATTTATTATCGAATTTTTTTAGTTAAACATGTTTATATTTAATAAGTTTAATTAATAAGTATTTCGAGATTCCAGAAGTAAATATATAATTTTCTTTTAATTTATTGAAAATGATCAAACAAATTAATTAATATCATTTAACATTACGGAAACGCAGTTCTAATACCAATACTTTCTTATAAAATTTTATTCAAATTCAGAAAAAAATTATATATTGTAAATGCCATAAACTACTATGCTTAAAATATAAATATTTTTGAAACAAATTTTAGTTGTATGTGAAGTATTAGAAATAGTTCAACAATAAAGTTAGTATGAGAATTTAAATTCACCGAGAGTTTAATGTACTAGGAATTTTACTAAAATCTAAAGTGTTTATTGCAGCTTAATTAAGATTTGAAAGATGGACGAAGACAAATAGAAGTAATAAAATTAGTTTAACAGAATTTTAGTACAAAATATATGTATTTAAAATTATTTATAAAAACTGCTTTATAAATTGTTCAAATAATATGTACAATAACATACAAATCATTGATATTTGGTTACGTTAAAAATGAATTCAATTTAATAAGATTCTAATATTTTTTAGAAAAATACATTTGATATTAAGCATTGATTTCATTAGTAGGCGAAATAAATTTGTTTATTATTATTAAAAAATTCGTTTTTAAGTAAATAGTAAAACCAAAAATAAATAAATTACTATAGTAATATAGTTATTATTTTTTTAGTTCAAACCATATGCAATCAAATTCTTCAATCATTAAATGTAAATTGAAAACTTCAGTTTAAAAATTTTTTTTTATAAATTGTTTCAAATAATTCTAGGTATTCTATTTATTAAGAGATACAATTATGAAGTGAATATTTTTTGAAAATTGTAAGAAGAAAAAAATTTAATCAGCATTTTTCCAATAATATAAAATTTATTTTTTGATGTAATGTAAAGAATAAAATCAATTTTATTATACCATATTAATATAAAAAATACTGAATTATTTTAAAAATTTCATTTAACGTGAAGAAGTTCACTAAAAATTATTTGATAAATAATAAAATCAAAATGTTTTATAAACTAATTATATTTTTACTAAATTTATTATTATTAAAAAAAACATTTATAAAAGTTATAAAAGTTAATTTTATTAAATTCTTAGAGAGACCTTTTAACATTTATCGAATTAAACAGAAACAAAGTTAAATATCAGGATTAGATTATTTATTTAAAAATATATAATAATACATTAATATCAAGTATTGTGTTGATTGGACAGGAAAGAGTGAAATATAGGGTAACTAGAGTTATAATTAGAAAGAGGAAAAACATTAAAAAAAAAATAAATCTTATTTATAAAAAAGAAATTTCAGTATCCATATTATCCTTGTTCGAATTTTGAAAAATTGGACTTTTCCATGTGTAGAGCCTCTATGCACTCGCACAATAAAAACAATAGAACATGTTGTCATTCTCGTGTATGCGAATTCCTTAGTAATTTAAATAATGTAGTATTGTTTCGAAAATAATTGTATACTGTAATCAATCTTTAGTGGGAAAGAGAAGGAGATGATCCTCCATAAAAATCATTCTCTCCATGAACTGATAATTAACAATGAAATGTTAATAAATATGTCACATAGTAAATTAAGTTCTATTTTTATTCATAAATAATTATATGAAAATTTATTTGAGATGCATTCTATTAAAAAAATCATCGTTAGAAATAAAAATGATGCTTTACGAAAATTGGTGTAATTCCGACTTTGTGCATTTTTTTGAAAATTTAATTTGCTTTCAAAATGAATGAAGTTTCAATAAATTAAAAAAAAAAGAATAATATATTTGAAAAAAGTTTCATAAAATATACATTTACTTTTTTGATGTAGTATAGTGCAACTCACGAAAGAAGTAACTGCATAGTGATAATGTTTACAATTTTGTACAATTTACAATAATACAATCGAAAAAAAATAGGATTGTATTGAAATTAGAGTTCTCATCAACAATCGTCCATATAAATTTCTCTAATAATTTATTTAGCCAAATGAATTATTTATAATAATATATAATTATTTTAATAATATCAAAGTCAACTAGAGCCTATTAGTGGATACATGGTAATTGGATTGTGTGGCTTGAAAAACTATGATGAGATTTTAAATCGTATCTCAAATTTAATCATTATACTTTCTGCATAAATATGAATAAAATTTATATTGGCATAGAGTTAAAATTTTTTTTAATGAAAGGTAATTAACACTATACATGAAAGTAACAAATTCCATAGAATATTAGCAAATTTAAGGGTTTTTTAATGAATTTATGAGGATTGAATCTTTTGTAAATTTCGAATTTGTTAGTAAATGCAGCTGTGAATGTAAGTTTGTTCTACTATACATGTGAAAATAACAGTAAAAAAGAACTTGTAAAAATAGTACATTAAAATAAAATTGAAAAATGGATTGTTAGAGCGATTTTATTGTAATGAGAGTGAGGGAAGGAGTGAATTTTTGGAGAAGAAGCTGACCGTATTAAAGCAAATAAAATACACTTTTTATAACTAGATAAACAATAAATTAATAAACTTTTTTCCTAAGGCTTAATAGCATAAAAACATTTCCTAAAATTGAGAAAAACCCCGCTCTTGTAATGAATGATACAATAATTTACCAATACTACGAACGCTTGCATTCATTGATATCGCCGTCGCATGGTATATCTTATTATTCGCTCGCGTATCAAAGGTTGCATGGTTATTTTATTACTACCTAAGGGCTTAGAATTTCAGCCTATCTACTATCCAGCTATGCTCGGCTTCTTGTTCGTGGTCCACGTACTTGTTCCACTGCGGGAACAACAGGCCAGGTTCATTTCGAAGCGCGCGTCTTAGATTCCAGGGCTGCTGATGTGTGGGTCGATGTCCCGCACGTCACCCTAGGAGCCGCGGATACAGAGGGATTCCGGAATTGGATGGTAAAGCTGACGTCTTCTGGATCCTCGGAAGACGAAACAGGGCTCGACTTCACGAGGGCTTTCACTCCTTTGCTTTCCAGTTACAATGATACACTTTCTGTTCCAGAGACCGATTAACCCGTTCTCTGGTTTCCATTATTCGAATACTCTCTCTCTCTCTCCCTTCGCAACGATCACTTCTTGGCTTGCTCTTTTCCACAACCTTCTCATTTTGGAAGTGACGCTTTTCCACGTCACCCTTCATTACGCATATTTTCCAACATTGTAATTTTCTCTTCCTAAGTGTGGATCTACCAATTTTTAAACCATAGTTAAATAATTTTTGGAAAAGAATCAAACATTATTCAGATTAAAATTAACTTATAATCATAACTAGTAAAATTTTAATTTTTTATAAATTAAAATATTCTTATTGTAAAAATAAATAGAAAATATGTGTATGTGTGTGCGCGTGCGTGCGTGCGTGCGTGCGTGTGTGTGTGTCATAATTATAATATATTTAGTAGTTAAATCAGAAAAAGGAAAAAAAAGTTTATTCACTGTCTAAGACAAATTATGAGTTTGTAAATGCAGAAATTAAATACATAAAATTAAAAAAGTGTTTCAAAATTTGTTTTGTATAATGCCGGATATTGGAAATATATTATAAAGATTAATATATTATAGAACTTTCTTAAATTTCTTCGATATGATAGAAAATTCTATTATCAATTAAGTCACTTTCGATCTGCACAAGATTAAAATTTATTCATTTATAAATAAAATTTTGCTACACTAATAAGATTCGTGTTTTTATATAAAATAAAACATTATTTTAAACTAAACTCTGTAAATAAACTGTTATATAATATATTTATGTATCAAAGATAATATTACAATCCTTTAAGTTGTTTTAATAAAAAAAACAACTTTTCTTATTATCTCAAGAATTAACAACGGTACTTAAAATTGAGAAAAGAAGAATTTTTTTACGATAAAATAAAATTTGTTCAGTTTTGTAGATTAAAAGTTTCACATGTTAAAATTAATTTATATTGCATGGAATTATTTTAATTTTGAAACATAACTAATAAATGAATATTGTAATGTATTTCCTGACTTACTTTTGTTAGTACACAATTCCTTTAAAGAATTATAAATCTAAATTCAGACTTCTAGAGTAAACTCTAGGAATAAAGAAAAAGTTGTTACAAATATGATAATAAAACGAGCATATGAAGATTTTATAAAATTAATGGTTAAAAAAGATTTAGCAAACATAATACAAGGTTAATATTTTCCATGTCTATCTTACGTTTATGCTTCGTCTCCAGTAATTAATGATTATGAGTCTACAGTAAAGTAAAGCGCAAGCAAGCATGACGATGATGTCCCTGTGTCATAATTATTCTTAGCAGCTGCAGTTCACTCGGTGTACAAGACAGGAAGATATAAAATGGCCACTCTACGATAATCCATTCTGAAAAATTCCTTTTATTTTAATAGTCTTAAGGGATATGATGCATATTACGTATAATTCGTATATTACTGAGTACTTCGAATTGAATTTTTTTAATATTTTTAAATTTCAATATGTATTTATAAAAATAATAACATTGAGTAAATAATAAAAAGCAATAGACGCATTCTGTAAAAAATCAAAGGATGGTATTCATCTTTTTATAACGAATATTTAAAATATGAGGAGACTTTAAAAAAACGTTTTACATTGAAAAAACTGTGAGAGCTAAAGTTTACAGAATAATCCACCCAAACGCGGAAGTGCAGCTTCTTAAATATTTCCTGCCCACAGGCTTAAATGAAAGTATTCATGACGGTATATAAATTTATGATCCCTAACCGAAAAAAGATATATGCTGTTATTTTTGTTTCTTTGGAATTTGTTAATGGTTTTTTTACTTTATTTGCAAAATTTTGGTTAATATTTTATCAATTTATACTCAGTGGCGATAGATATAAATTTTTTAATTGAAACTTCTTGGAGTGCGATAAAGAAACTTGTATGTAGTTCTTTAATTTTAATACAGTTTTCTGAAAACAATGATTTATAAAATTTAAACGAAAATAAAACTTTATTACAATTTTACAAGATACAGAAATTTTCATAGTTAGCAAAAATTATGAAAGAGTCTTTCTTATATAAATAATAAATAAACTTTTATTAATGTTTTTCTTTTACAATATAAGAGAGCATTTTTGAAATTCAATGAAAAATACCAGTCTCTTACAAGTGAAAATTATTTAGTAGAATAGAACTATCTGCATTTTTAACCGATTATAAAATATGCAATTAAACGCTTTAACTTCTATAGCTCAATTTCTTAATGTATTTATTCGACATTTATGTGCTTATACAAATTTCAAATAAAAATGTGTCATTCATACTTTAACTGTGAAAGTACCACATATACTTGTACTCAACGATCAATTATACAGTAGAGACAACGCCTTTTATAACTTTGTATAAAAATTGGGATGGACGCTTGAAAACGGCTTTGAATTATTTCAATATCCTTGATGCAATACCAAAATTCCCTGTTATATGCTTTAATTATGCGAGGGGTACACTAACAGTGTATACAATCTCGGCAGAGTGGGAATACATATGATAGCCGAGCTCATGTGGAATGTAGTGCCGACAAAACATGACGAGGGTGTGTAGTATCAATCTTAAATCTTACAGCCAATATTATGAGGATGTGGAGTTGCTGCTTGTGTAACGTATGCAGTCACTGGGGATGCCGCCATCTTTCTGTATAACGAGCCAGGAGAATTGCCTCGACGCTGCGAACAGCATTAACGTAGTCTTGCGTGAATGTTAGGTGTCTGTGCGATCGGTCGGTCAAGGGAGAGGAGATGGTTGCGAATAGGACACCGTTTCCTTAATACAAATTCATAATGTAGTCTGTAAAATCATAAGTTACACCAATGCCGAGCAAAGAGCAAAGACCGATTATTATTGCATAGTTCAGTTCGCGTCCATCCTACATCAAGAATGTCTCACCCTTAAATAATAACTCGTAAAATGTACATGAATATGCTCTCTCTCTCTCTCACTCTCTATCTTTGCGCACGTTTTTTCGAGATTATGTACGACCCGCGAGTCATATTTCACGTTATGTATAATCGTCCTCTTCTTTCGTACGTATAGAATATTAAAACTACAGACTTATTATAAAATTTAATGAGCGCAGAATGCGTGAAGTTTCATTGTGAGATAGTTGCTCCGTGAAAACCATAATTCCCGTTTAAATAATTATATGCTCTATTGAAATGGCCATAACGATGCTTCCTTTATATTTTAGATTGTACAATTGTAACTGCGAATGTAAAGCACCAGAAAAATCACATTATCATATTTTATTACGTTTTAACGAACCGTTTTAATGTATATAAATGGATTCATCAATTACTGCAAAAACAGATACTTACAAGCTAGCAAGGGTGCACATTTCGTTTTATACCAAATGATGAAACGTTGATTGAAAATATTTAATTTGTCTAGTCGGTTATGTTGAGCCTATTCTTCTTCGATCTCCAAAGTAATTTAAAAAAAAATATAAATAATTAGTTATCATAAATTGCATAAAAACATATTCATAATTTAGATAAAAGTAATTAAAAAATTTTAAAACTAAAGATTTTTATTGATAGAAAATTAAAAAAAATGAAGTATAATTTTAATGCAAGCTTACAAAATAATAATATAAACTATTCAAAGTAATTACCCCCATCACAAAATTGTGGGTACATCTGACAGAGAGTCATTTTTATAGAAAATTTTTTTATTTCATATTTAAACTTAACGCTTCACGCCTCTCTTTTGTTCGTATATAAATTGTATTGGCCTTAAAAAACAATGTACAAGCTGTCTTATTTCATTGCCTATTTGGTTTTTCACTCTGTTTAAAATTTGTGTACTGTTGCATTTTTTAATTGAATCTATTAGTTTTCTAATTTTGTCATTAACTTTACTTTTATGGGATATTAAATTTTTTTAATAATAGAAGTAGAACTATAATAATAGGAATAATCATCTTCAAACAAAACCATTCAATTTTATTCATTTACCGTAATTTTAAGGATATATTTTTATAGGTGCCGAAGAATTTCTAAGTATTCCCACAATTAGTGAGTGAGAACATGCTTATTGATTATTTAATATCAATTTATATTAGATTTTGCAATAACGAAAAATTTGGCAGAAAATTTCAATATATGCAAATTATTGATTTATGATATATTCCAATATTGGAGGTAAGAATAAAAAATATAATGCCCTAATAGGGAAAATTTTTGACTATGTAAATGTTTCTCAAAGTAGATCTGGTTGGTAAAAAGCTGAACATCGATTGTTATTGATCTCTCTAATTCAATACTGAAATATCTGAAAATGAATGCAGTAGATGCATGTGAATATTAAAGGCTGCCGTCTCTATGTGTTGCAGCGCGACGACTGAACGAGTATATCCGACATTATGAGCCGCTATCCTACGACACCCGAGAGATTCATCGCAATCACCTGAGGGCGAAGAGGTCACTAGCCCGTGATGATGCGGTCACCCTCAAGTTTCGTGCCCACAGTCGAGATTTTCACATCAGGCTCAAGCGCGACCTCAACATCTTCAGCTCTGACCTAACCATCATCGGCCCTTCGAACACGAAGGAGGACCTCGACACCTCACACATTTACGAAGGACATCTCATAGGTACATTTTAAACAAATACTTTTATCCATATTTATGCATACCTTTTCTCTCTGACCACACCGAACAATTCATTATAAATTACATGTATTTTTTACTTATTTCGTTTGTTTCAATTTACTTTGATCAATTATTAGTATTAATGTAATTAGAAATGTGTTCAAATATTTGTAAAATCGTCTACTTCTCAAATGTATACTTCGTAGAAAAAGAGATATTATTCTGTATTATGGACAAAAGAAGACTTTTATTATCTTTTTAAAGTAGTTAGTGAAAAAAATTTATCATTTCCATGAAGCAATTAAGATAGATAGAATAGAATACACAAAGGTTCAATGACACGGAAAACATAATTTTTGACCTACTTATACTCGCTTTCCTCGTCCTTGTCAAATTGATATTAACTACAAAATATTAACGTATTTTCATTTTTTTAAAACTTTTAAAAAATACATTGTAAAATGAAATTTCTACTTTAAAATTTTTAACTGCTAAAAAATATTATTTAGCGACTCATAATAAGTTATATGAAAATATTTTTTATACAATATCTTAACGTGCCTGGATTAAATTTATCAATGTATCATTAAAAATTAACAATTTAGAAGAACAAGAAAACTTGTAAATATATGATTCAAGTAATTAATTTTTCTTTCGATTTAAACTATCAAGAATATACATTATTCCTAACTTATTATATGCGTTTGTAAACTTTGTTGTGGCGCTGATAATAAATAGATTTGTGAATGCTTCTAATCGGTTATTTATATAAATTTTATAATATTTAATTAAAAATACTGCACATTCGTTTTCATTAATACATTTAAAATAACTACTTTGAAAATGAAATCAATTACTTTTTTATAGCAGTTTCAAATTTTTCATCACCAAGTTACTAAAAATTTTGTTTTATTAATATACGCTTTAGTAAATAGAACATTAATAGTAGATGCGTTCAATGGTAGTTCGAATATTTATTTTAGATGCCGATTATTTTAATTGTGTTACTAATATTATTATCGTATAATAATAATAAATTTGTTCTCTTAAATAGAAATATAATTACTTTTTAATTTAATTTTTAGTACATTGTCTAGTTTTTTTTAATATTTTTGTATATTGAGATATCTTGACTGACATGATACGAAATCCTTATTTGTAAATACACTGCCAGAAAATCGATGGATGTCATTTCGTAAATTTCAGGATGAATCAGTATTTTCGATTTGTATGATCTTTGCATTAAGTATATATAAAATAGGATGTTAAAATTTTCTTATAATCACAGAATTTTCATTCCTGAACGAAAGAGCATAAAAAGAAAACCTTCGAACTAAATAAGAAATTATTTGTTTTAATTATTTTTTAAAAATTTTCTTTTTAGAGTTGATACAATGCAATATTTTTAAAAGATAGAAAATATGAAATAAAAGATTATATTAAATTTTTTTATATCTCTTAAGAACAGTAATAATTACTTCTTATATTTGAATGTAAAAATGTACTGAAATAATTTGCGGGGGTTTAATCGCATTAATGTTTATTCAATAAAAGTATATTTATTTAATGTACAATACTACTATAACGAACGTAATGTTTTTCTATGATGGCCGTAGATGAATAAGTGGAAAATTACGTCGTCAGAGTCCTTCGCGTACTCGGTTTAAATATACAGTTTGAATTTAATCTTTCCTTTACTTTTATTACTTTTAATAATTATCAAATTATGATTCAGAGATGTGAATAGTAAATTTTTCAATAATTTTTTTCTTTGCATTATTCATGAACAATAAAAAAAATCAATGTTGCCTTATAAAAAGCATGTTAATAACATTTAGAACGAAATATTAAATAATTTTCGTTTAGATTTAATTTTATTTTATATATTTAATCATACTTTTTAACCTGTTTTAAGATCCTTAATATTAATACTATTATAAAACCATAATTTTAAAAGTAATTAGTACAAAAGTATAATTAAATAAAATATTGATCTAATAAGACCTTTCATTTGTTGTGTTCGCTTTCATTAATAAAAAGTCAATAACAATTGTGATTTAAAAATAAATTAAAATTTTTGTATTCGTTTCAATGTAACATACAGTGAGTACAAACCGAATCTACGGCGTATAATTTTTTAGACACGACGTGACGCATACAAAAACTTATTAAACAATATGCGTCTTACGATAAGTGATATTTCGTTGTTCACGGTGGCTTTAGATGCGTCATGTATATACGTCACATACTTACGCGTACAACTGATAAAAACCTGAGAAATAGTACCACCTCTTCATGTGAGCCGCTCTATTAATTTAAAAAAACTGTTGCTGGGAATTTGATACAATCAATATAAACGTATCGTTGTTGGGCCGTACAATGCCGTAGCAGAAACAATAAATCTTATTGTAAATTCCTGGACAATAAAAAATATGTCAAGATGTATTTAAAAACTTTTTTTTTAATTTCCGATAGATTTGAATTTAATGAGATAATCTTTTATTAATACTTACTAATCCTCTTAGTTAATGGATTTTTAGGATAATAAGAAATTAAACCAATAAATTCATTAATATCTTGAAATATTTTCATTATAAGTTATAATAATCTATAATTTAAATAATGATTTATTAAAGATAAAAGATTATTATTATAAATATTATAAATATTTATAAATTATAGTTAATATATTTATGGAAACTAAATATTTTAATTTATATATTAATTTTCTCTTATCTATTAATGCTGAATATGATGAAACTTTCATATATCAATAGTTATTTGGAGATAGATACTGACATTTATATTTTCATTAGCGTAAGAATATCATCGCTCCCTAATTTTTTTGTTACACTAGCCTCTGCCAAAAACTATAAAAAAACTACAAAATAACTATTAATTTAACGGACCCCTTTAAAAAACATCTACTAACCTAATTTTACACTTATTGATAAACAAATTTAATCACTAATTGAATTATATTTAATAGATAGATTAGTAAAGCAAATTGAATATTTTCTATTTATTGATAAAAATATATATTTGTTAATAATGTTAAGACTTAGTATTGTAACTTCCTGTGGACAAATTTATTCAAGATAAATACAATAAAATTGAATTAAAGAATAGTGAAAAATAAGAGTCATTCAAATTGATTATAATAATCGGAATTAAAATTTTATTTTATTTTATAAAAACAAATCTAATTTTTACAAACATATCTTCGATATATTGTATTATTTATAACTTTTTGAAAAATTTATTTATTTTTAAAGTATCTTGTTTAAGATGGGTCCACTAAAAAAACATTAATCAAACTTAAACAAAAAGATCTCTTTTCTTATACCTTTAATTTACTAAACCTTCAGTTCACAAAACTGAAAATGTTGTGTTTAACTAACTACCTTATAATCTAAAAAATTTTAATTTTACTTCTTTGAAAAATTCATCTATTCGACAAAAAAGAATTTTAATATTTTTTTATTATTGATCAAATTATATTAAACAAATTTAGAAGTCATTATAAAATTAAAATAAAAATCAAAAATATTTTTAGGATTTAAACGACGAAACTGAATTACATACAAATCAGATTGCACTGTAGCTCATTTACGTGTAACGGATATTCGCTAGTTTTCGGTACAAGTCACTGTAATAAAGTAAGATGTTCAAATAATCTGTAAGTTCATCTTCCTTAAATTTGTACATGTTAGTTGATTAAATTAATATCTCAATTCGAAAATGGTAAAACTAACAAGCTTATAAAGTCTTAAAAACTAAAATCATGCTTTAAAAGGTGGAATCAATCAGGGAAGACTCATAAAAACTACAAGTTAAAGTTTGAGGTCGATCAGAAGTTTTGCCTTTACCTCATTCTTTGGCTTTATACGTTCACTACATTAATACTGGATATTTTTAGTAGCAACTAGACCCAACAGTAATATTTTGTATGCGCGTATTCTGAGATCGCGAGTAGCCTTCTTTTATCTCAACAATATTCTAAAAGCTTATGTGACGAGCTTAACTCCCTTGATGATAATAAGCTGTAATTCTAAAATGGTTTTAATATAAACGTGAATACGATAACAGTGAAAATTAAGTTTTTAAGAGCGATGTTTTTCATTATTAAAACAATGTATAATAAAAAGTATCTTTGAACTTTTTTCATTAAAAACATAAATAAATTAAAAAATTAAATAATTTATTAGAATTATAGAATTACTTGCATAAGAAGTATGTAAGAGCTTTTATAATCTCTAAATAAAAAATAAACTGGAAGTAACATGAATTCTTTAAGGTAATCCTAGCATTACGTTGAATATCATTGGGTTCCCAATTTACTGTCTTAGTTATTATATGAGTGTCGTTATATAAAGTAGCGATAGATTTTGTCGAGAAAAGATTTCTTAGTTTTGGTTATAAAATGTTTTTGAAAAAAAATAAACGAGGAAAATTTAGTATATACACTAATCAGTGTAAAATATCTAATGCTAAAAAGTAACACTGAAACAGAATGTCATGAGACTAAGTACTGTTTTCAAATAATATATTGTTAAATTTAATATGTTGATGGAAATTAAGTTCTATACAAAATTGCTGGGCGAGGTCATATCGAAATATTTGTGTGTGTATCGTCATATATTAATCATAATAACTATTTATATTTTGTAATCTAAAAATTAATGATATTATATTGCAAATCTTCTTTTAAAATTTGATAGTAATTAAGCAAAGAAAAATTATTTTTGTAATATCAAAGTTTTGAGGTAAAAACTCTTCAGTATATTATTTATCCATCCGTAAGCAGTTTAAACGACTTGTTGATAAGTTTTAAAAATATATAGTTTTTAAAGTATTGAGAGAGGCCAATCTTCTTTTGAGAGGTTTTAGAATAATGTTATATATACTATAATCTCACCCCTCTAGCTCTTGATGACACCATACATTTATTCTACAAAGTCTCATTTTTAGCGACAAAACTGATTCAAACAGGATAATGGAAGTTAACGAAGAAAACGTAGATTTATAAAAATTAGACAAAGTTTACTTTATTTTAATAAAAGAAACTTTAGTTTGCAACGTTGATATTTGTGGATGTTTGAATGGAAGAATCCAGGAGTTAAACAAAAATTTCTGTGTTGTCCAAGTAATCGTATATGATTGCAAATGTGTTAATTTATAAAATAAAATTTTTAGTTATTTTAGCTTTTGTCTTGTATAAATAGAAATCAAGCGTCTTGAAATAATTATGAATTAGAATAATATATGTTCACTTCGTGATTAGTACATCGTTCCATGGCTGGATGCATACAAATTGATCAATAAGATAAGAAGCCACTCACGTACAATTATCTTAAACAATCACGTACCTCCTTCTTGGTAACCTCCTATTAATCAAAGAGTGCCTATTTTCGACTCTATGTCTTGAATTACAAGCCCTTTCCCAAACTTCACTAAAATACTGCAATAAAAGGTTCACCCAAGTGGCTTTTCCATATCCTATACCGCTATTCTAATCTGTTCTTGGACTGAAAAGTCCTAATAACCTTAGCTCCTTGACATCGTCGTTCCATCCATCTAGCAACGTTGGCCATTTTCAGCTGTAAGTTGCGGCAGCCGTTGTCTGCGAGTGTTGGCTACGAAGGGGGAAGGGGAGGAGTAATATTACACGAATGTCCTGATTGGTGTACATTGTAAATGCTGAATTGATACGGTAGAGTGAAAGGGGGGCGGGAATAATCATCACTCTCGGAATTTTGAAGCAATCATCCTGGAAATCTGCTTTATTGATGGAGATGATTTGAGCTGCTCAGACAATTGATTTTTCATACTGCCTTCAAATTCATCACATTGGCGCACTGCAGTATGAGACTCGGGACGCGCTCCACTTTCACCGCGGATACAGTTTTTTTTTTCAATTGGTGTATGGAACACTGTGTTAGCGTGTCGGCTATCAGCTGAACAGACGAAATGGAGCAAGTGGGTGATATTTATGTACTGATTAGTATCAGAAAAATGCATCAGTTACAATTTCTAAAATTGACACCATATTATTTCTACTAAAATTGTATTAACCACCTTAGTTATTATATAAAATATTTATTCTATTAAGAGTCATGATATTTAAGGAGTTTGTAATATTTACTCGTACTATGATGTTTACAAAATTTAGATAAGGCATTTATACTTAATTTTAGCACAAATACATCAAACTTGTATTTTAAGAATAAATACTATGGATCCGTGTCAAAGTTTATGAAATTTTCAGTTTTATAGTAAGAAATTAGTATGGTTACTAAAACTACATCTTTTTCATAACATTAACAAATAAATATTTGTAATTATTACTTTTATAATCCTGATTTTAACTTTTAATATGAATGACTTTTAATCTTTTAGCACCAAATTAGTTTTAAGTAATAAACTCAATCCTGTCATTAGTTTTAAATGAAATACACCTTATAGTATTAAATAAGTATATTTAATATAAAAAAACATATATATATATATATATATATATGCATATTTGTAATTGGATTTATCATTTATTGCACTATTAGAATATATTAGACTATTAGAATATAAATTATAAATGAATTTACTCTTGTGATTAACATAATTGAATTATGTAAACAATCAATAATTTGAAATAACTATACGTTTCCATATAAAAACAAAAAAAAAATCCTTTTTTTATAAATTTTGAAAATATATTTTTGGATATTAAATTTAATTTCTTTATAAATGTACCTTCTGATGATGTTTGATATTTTGTTGCCTCGGGTGACTTTTAAAACATCATGGTAAAGTACCGCTTAATTATAATGATAGTACTTTTTTAATATTTTTTTTTATTATATTCAATTTACAATATATATATATTCCTTTATATATATACCAGTAAGAAAATTTATTAGTATATACAATAAGAGCATTTATTTTATTTATTTTTAATTATTTGAAAATAATATTAATTCCATTGAAATACTTGTATTATGGGATGCCACTTATAATATAATAAACGATAACTACATTGCTTCGTTTTATGAATCAACATACAACAAATGTTTTTCAAATATTCATGAAAATACTCTATTTTTTCATGAAATTTTTGATACGTAGTATTTCGATGTAACTTAAAAATCATGTACAATCTTTTAAGACTGTTTCTAATATATCTTCTAATGCTGTACTATTTCACATGAATCAAATTTTTAGAGATAGAGATATAATCTTAGATTAATTATTTTATTGTACGTACGTACTTATAACCACTAATATTTTTATAATGCAAATTATATATATGGGAATGTATATACGTTGGTGTGCATTTAATTTGGTAGTGCAATATGCTTTCGTATTTTATTTGTATTTTTACTGTCTTACCATAAAAAAGTGTTTATCGTCTGTGACAAGAAAATTATAATGTGTGAAAACCAACACCGAAAAATTCGTATCAAATCACACGATAAGGTGACCTTTCTAAATCGGCTAAGCAAAGTGAATTTATGCTTTGTAAAAATGTTAAATTTCAGACTGTAGCTACGAATATAAATAATTCAAATTCGTACGTTCTTACCTACAGGTGAGCCAGACAGCCATGTGTTCGGCAGCATAAGTGATGGGGTTTTCCACGGAAAGATTACATCGCCGCGCAATGGCGCCTGGTACATCGAAAAGTCGCATTACTACTTTCCTCGGCATGAACTCAATGAGACTCTACACTCTGTCATTTATCACGAGACTGACGTCGAAAATCCCTATCAGCGTCAACGGGCAGGTAAGCTAGCTCTTGCTGCACGATGGTGCATGTGTTTTATTTTCAATCGATACTCTGTTCCTAACTTTTTTATTAGTACCTTCACTATGGGGTTAAACTCTCTTCAAAACTCTTTAGATTAAAGAACAAACTCTGTATGAGAACGTATTCCTAAGAGCTTCTGACAATGCTGTTTAATGCATAAAACGTGAAGAATTTGTTTACAATGCATTTTTTATATACATCTGCTTTATTTTTAACTAGAATAACAAAGTCTAATGTATGTATGAATGTAGTCTTAATTATTAACTGATAGTGTTTTTGAAATTGAGGAATATTTAGAAATATTTTTAGTTATCTTAATTTTAATCTTGTTCCACATAACCTGAAAATAGTTTTCATTTGAATTTAAGGTTTAAAAAATAGTTAAGAGAAATAATTAAAATACTAAACCTACGACATCAGTTACTTTTTTGCTTATACACATTTCTACAAGATGACATTTTTATCAAAAAAACTTTTACAACAAAAAAAAATATAAAAAAAACCATTTCGCTTATTAAAAGTACTACAATTTATAAAATGCTCCCCAGATAAACATATTAGGAATAAAAATGTAGTCAAATAACGATTATTTATTTACAATTAAGTCTTAACCAAAGCAAGTGAAATACTTTTGAAAGTTAGATAGCATAAAAAGAGTTCTGTTTTATTTTTTCTTTGGACTCTCCTTGTAAGGATGTACAACGTGACGTCGACTCTACTGCGTCACTAGAAATTCCTCCTGGTAATGCCTGGTATCATCTACTCCACTCATTGCACATTTATGATTGCACCTATGAAACACTTACTCGTATGCTTTTGAAACAAAACGCTAATACGTTACAAATAGTAGATAAAGTAAAATAAAAGAAATCTTTAAAATTGTTACCGAACGCATGAAAATGGTTGTCTATAATTTTAAAGAAAAGACAGAAGAAAAAATTAAACACGTCACGATATAAAACAAGAATATATAGTTTTATTCTAGTTCGAATAGGGCGAGGAGCTCGCAGTAATTCACGAAAATAAGGGTGAAAATATCGTTTTTAAGGCGTTAGGTAGCGCATTAAATTCGTTTGTTGATTAAAGTTGGGTAATTCTGGAACTATAGAAAGAGACCTACATTATTTTTTGTAGATTGCAAAGTTGATAGATACACATCATAGCAACAGATGTGCGCAATACAGCTAGGCGTTCTTCACTTTTTTCCGCATTGGTGCACAGCTACCCTTCGATACTCGTACCGCAACCCTCCGACCCCTTCTTGTCCATCGAACCGAGGCACATATTTTTCCTCTCCCTGGCAATCTCTGTAATTTACACGCTTCGTCCCTAGTCACCAACCTGATTGCATTTCATGCTCACGTTTCCGATATTTCTCGAATGAGGCGATTATCCTTTCTATATACGTACTCTTTTCCGTTTAATCGGTTCTACTTTGAAATTCGCAATAGCTGCCCCATGAATTATCCGACAAATACTAAGCGTCCTGTCATGTTAATTTTTACTTTTACTTCATTAGCTGTAGACGAAATTTATTAAATTTTGTAAAAATAATTATTAAGATAGTTTTTTATTTTCGAGCGCATTAATTAGATAATCATTAATAGTCAATTAGTAATTAATAGATAATTATCAAATACATGTATATATTTCTATAGTATATTTTTCTAAATTTTTTCCCTACTTATTCATAAGCAAAATTAAAAAGATTTAATTGTAAATTATTTTGAATGTTTTATTGAAATATTAAAAAATTATTAAACGTCAATGTAATGTATCTATTAAACCTTTCATACAAGACACAATTAAGTTAAGATACATTTACTAGTGCTCATAAATTGATCAATATGAAATAAAACAACGTCGCCCATACTGGATGAAAGGTCATCAAAGGTACAAAAAATGTTTTTTATCATTTGGATTGAATATTTTTTATTCTCATATACTAAATTATGTAATAACATTTATTATTCTTATTCAACATAATTAAAAAAATGAAAACGAAACAAAAGAAATGTTTATGAGACAAATATAAATAACTTTATATAACTAATATGAGCAATATAATGAAGCCGTAAAGTTTTTTTACTAAGAACTTTATTGAATCGTGTTTTTTTCAATTTCTAATACAATAATTAAACTAATATTAGAAGGAATAATTAAAGTATCTTCAAACTTTTGTGTTGCCTGATGCAAAAAAACTTTTGATAATAAATTATCTGATATAAGTTAAAAATTACAATGTTGTATCGATATAAAATATTGCTTCATTAATATAATACTTCATTATCACTGGTCACCATTTCTTCTTCAAAGGTATTGAACGAATTGGCTCAGTTATGCAAACACGTTACATTCCGAAAATAATAAATTAAGATTTTCCTCGAATCTTGTCACAGCAGCAATATTCGGTTTAGCATAAGGTGCATGTAAATAAAGATACACAGGGTAAAAGTAGAGCTTAGCATTTATGTCGAGTCTCTGCGAAGAATCTAGGGAAGTCAATATTTCCATGGTCTAAAAAACAAGATCAGCTCGGAATTTTATAGCCATTTGGATGAAGAAAGGGAGCCAGAAAGTAAAATGAGTTGCAATTTAGTCAGAAATTTTTGCGCCTTCGGCGATTTTTCATTTCGAGTATGCTCTACTAAAACGCGCAAAGTCGCTCTAGTTGCGGTAATTTAGTCAAATCACCGAGCTCACTGTCGCTTGCTTCTTTTCTATTTATCTTTTTTATTAACACGCTTGTAAATAGAAGTACAATCGCCAGCCAGTCGATTCTTTCACTTTTCTTGCCACTGCCTTGTCTCGTTATATATTTTAGATACGTTTTATGAATTTTTATTACTGAACTCTCGACATTTAGTGAAAATATAAATAAATGTTGACTATCTACGCGGTCTCAATGTTATTGTAACTGAACTACTTTGCTATAAGCTTTGATAGCAAATCTTTTGCATATTTGGAATTATACAATTGAAACTGCTTCTATAAGTATCGGAATTTTAATTGCAGTATCCTTGTTTCAAGTGATATGGTTAACTACTATCATCAAGAGAATTTTTTCATTAACTTCCATATTTGTACTGTTTGTTCAAAATCATTTATATTAATTTTCCTACATTTGAATTATGGACAATCACAATTACTTTTTTATTCTGATAGTTCCTTAAATTTTTTAACCATTTTCTTAATACTGTAGAATCTATTTACATTATTATTATAAAAGTTATTTTTTATTCAAAAATTATTTATAATATAGCATTAACTGTAAGAGTCACTTTATAAGTATCACAATATAACAGAAAGCTGACGTTGTCAAAATTATAAATGTCTCGTTGCTAGAAGCTCGTAAAATAGCTTCTAAATGGATATAATGTTGGAGAAACAGCTATTCCAAAACTCTTAACAGTTATAGAACAATATATGCTTCTCCAAAATTAGAATTACTATTGTCCTTTCAATATTTTATAATATAAACTTATTGTTCAGAATTCGAATAAAACTGAGGCATACATAAAGTTTTCGTAGATATAAAAACATTGAACATCTTTGCAGTATTATAGTAGATATTATACATTATAATTCAACTATCGAACGAATATTTTTTTATTTTATCCAATCTAGTAAAATACTGTGTAACCCTATAAAAGATTCAATTTTTCGATAATTTCTTTAAAAACGTGTAAAAAATTTTTAAAAAATATATCTAGAAAAAAATATTAAATAATGAAAGGCATTTATAATTAATCATGTTTCAGATATTAAAAATTTTCATTACCAACACTCAGATTTTTAGTGAATTTAGTATTTTATATTTAAAAAAAGTGAATAAAAATAAAACATTAAAAAAAAACTAGAATATTTAACGTTTTATTTATAGCTCGTTTATATTAAAAGTCTAATCCTTCAGATGCACTATTACTGTTTTTATGAATACGATTGAACACTTTTTCTATATATAATTAAAGTTATTGATTTTTTGTATTTAAAATTTTAAGCTCGATCTTTTAAAAAGATTTATATCACAAAACTTTTTCTTTTATTTATCCTATCATCAAAGTAAAAAAATGTATTTTTATAAAAATACAAAAATTAAAACACATATTTGTAGATTTTTAATAGAAAATTTTTGTAAAAAATCTTTCAGACTTATCGTGCAGATATTATTATGTAATAAATTTCAAATATAGTAAATTAAATACTTTTATTTAAATTTAAAAAAAATCTGATAAACAATTACAATTTATACAATTTGATTTACTACATTAAATAATTGGAAATTACATATTGTATAATGTATATAATACACCTACTAATTAGCTTTTTTTGAAATAATTAATTACGACATGTAAATAAATATATTTAATCAAATGTTAAAATTAAAATATTAAGGGAAATTTTTTACAAATACTTGACTACTGTTACCATAAATTAACGTGTTTTATTAGTTTAAATTTAAAACGCAGTATTTAATTTTTTTATTTAATATTTTTAACTTATAAATCTTGTCATATTATAGAATATTTTGTAGAGCTAAGAAAAAAAGGTGTTCTGTTAGAGTTCAATAATTTAATCTCGGCAAATAGCCAAGTAAAAATTTCGATGAGATTAGAAACATTAAAAAATTTTCTACCTTTTCTCGATGCGCTAAATCAAAAAAATATAACTACAAAGGATTTGCAATTACTCTTCATAAAGAGCTTGATATTAATATTTTTTATTTTAAAATTGATTTTTTGCACTTATAACTATTTCGTAGACTTCAGATATTATATAATTATATTGTTAAAACATTAGTATAACAGACAAATTTTTAAAACAATGTTGTAGAACTGTGAGCAGTTATATAAAAATCTAAAAACTCAATGTATAATATAATGATAGCTCAAGCGCTTTTCCATGATGCTATATATGCTCAGGTATGATGAAGCAATAAACATAAGTAAAAAAGATAAGACGAAAGAAACAAAGTTAAAAAGTTAAAGAGACTAAGCTCTTGTAAGCCTCAATTTGTGGATACTTTACAACGCTGATCTCAAACAAAATGTTAAACTTCTGAAGCGTATCTTATTATGTGCTCTCCTCTTAATGTCGCGACTGAATATAAGTCACTACTACTTTCGTTGGCTTATTATATTCGTTTCTACACTACCAAAAACCGAAAATCGAGTGTCATTTTATTCTTGGAAATTCGTATTTATTCGCATTCTCCATTACTAATAGGAACGAAAAAGGCATCAACGATGCTAAACACCTTTCTTTAACTTGCTCATACGTGTTTCATACAATACTATTTCATTTTTAAATTTAACAATATTAGTTATATTAACTTTAGATAAAGTATCTTTTATTGTTACAAATAAAGAATCATTAATATTAGTACTATGTAAGATCTTGAGTTATAAAATATTAAATAAGAATACATTATCGAAACATCCTCCTTTAAATATCATCATATTTTCAACTATAATTTTAAAAAAACATAAAAAAAAGTTTTTAAATTATCAGTCTAAAAAATATATTATAAAATTGACTTGAAAAATTTTAGAAAACGACATTACAATGTAAATTTAAAAAATACATATCATTTATAAATACGAAATTTTTATTTTTTTTTCGGATAAATTTTAAAAAATAAAACGGTTCAATATTTCAAATTATTCTCCAATTTTGTTGATTTTTTTAATAATAATCTCAAAATTCTGTCATAAAAATATTTCAGGAGGGGGGGATTTTGTTTTATTATTTAATTGTTGCATCAATTTAAGTTGCTATAAGTGTTTTTAAGTTCACATTAAATATATGTATAAAAATATGAATTCTTGCATAAATATTAAAAGTACTTACGCAATTATGTAAACAATTAAAAAAAATTTGTTATAAATCTTTTTAATAGATTTTTATTTATAAAATGAATTTGTAATAAATCTTAAAAAAACTTTGTATATATAATTTTGATTAATTTTTTATGTTAGTGAATTTTCGAGCCCTAAACCATAGGTGATTTGATGAAAAGATGATTTTTTATTTATTTGTATAGTAAATTTAACATCAAAATGAACTTAGTTGCATAAATTTTTTAAAATTTTTTACTTCAGACACTTCCAAATTCTATTCTTTGTTACAAATAGTAGTTTAAAACAAAGTTTTGAAAAGATGTATTTATCGGGATATGATAATTCAATACATCCTTTTATTGTTATAATATAATTTTCATGACACTTCTTATTATAATGAACATTTCTAGTATATATATAATGAAATTTTCATTAAAGAATATTTTAAAATAATATTTACACTAAGTATAAATTTGTTGTAATAAATTTATATAGTTTTATTTTTTGTTGGCCTGGAACGAATCTGAACTTGATCATTTTATATATGTGATATTTTATATCACGTATATAAAACGATAACTACACATTTAAGCAGTATCTTTTGACTGCTTGTTAGCCCTTGTTCAATTTCATGTATAAATGACAGATACATTAAATTTAACAGTCGATGAAGTTCTGAAATAGAGTTAAAAAAAAGCAAATCCAACTAAAATAAAATTGAAGTCGATAATAGTCAAGAAACTTTGCAATAGAAGCTTAATAAATTGAGTTTTTTTCTATTAAGTTTGTTTTTAGTTGTAAAAGATTTTAGATGACTAATTTACGATAAAAAGAATTTTATTTAATAAAATATGCTTTCAACCTTGAATTATTAAAATTCTATAGAATATGAAAAGTACTTTTTTTATAAATAAAAATTTTTAAATAAACTTTTTAAATAAAAATACTTTTTTTCAATTTATTTTAGATTCATAATAATTTGATTATTATTTATATTTGCAAAATCTTATCAAAGAGCTAAATTCATTTTTTGTTATTTGACATAATAGTTATAGATTATTAGTATAGTATTATTAATATTACTAATTTAAATTAACTAAAATATAAAATTAATCATATCCATTATTCATAATTATTTAAAAAATATTAGAAAATGAATTATAGCTACAACTTGTAAAATAATAAAAATGTTTACAATATAACAAAATTTACTACAGATTTGTTAAAAAATATATGTTTCTTAATAATTGTAAATAAATATAATTTATAAAATTCGTAAACGTTTTAAATTTGAAATGTAATGTTTAATATTTGTTTTTTAAAAATTAATAAGTATATCAAGACAATTATTAACAGCATTAGATATGAACCAAATAATTAGCCTTCAAAATTATATCTTTTCTCAACAAACAAAAATTGATAACTTCTTCGTGGACTTTTTATCATCGATTTCAGCTTTGCGTATCGTGTTATTAGCTGCAACTTTCACAGCAAATGAGTTTCAAATAAGTTCCCATCTTTTCTTGCTTTTCACTTCTAAATTAAAGAAAGCTATTAAGTAAATGACACTAGAAGTTATATAAATTCAAATACTATTTACAAGTGTATACATTTTCGGCTAAAACTCATTATTAATACTTTAATTAATACATTAAAAAATCTTATATTCAATTTTATTCATGGTTCTGTAAAATTTTAATAGTACGCCTTATGGGTAATTAATGTTTAAATAAAATCTGTTTAAACATGTGTGAGTGAATTGAATCTTGTCAATGAATTATAAAATTTATAGATGTGAGCTGAGCTTTTATCTGTTGCTAAATAATAATTTCGACGTATTGGCAAAAGATTGAAAATGATTCAAATAAAATTTACGTAATGTACATTTGTATAGAACTCCTACTAAACAAAAATTTTAATAACGAATAAATTGTCTAAACAGTAGATATACTCGTATGGATTAATTCCAATTAAACTGAAAACTATCAATAGCTTTAAAAAAAAACATATCCTTCCAGGTGGTTAGGATTTTCGTATACATTATGCAAGAGAATTCAAATTCTCTACTACGTCAATATCTTTCATAAGCGCTTTACAAATACGCACTTACTAGGAAGCGACGCAGGTATTTTCTAGTCGTATCTCAGGAGTGCAGGTAAGGAATGTTAACAGTAGAAAGAATGCGCGATGAGGTGGTAAAGTGACACACTTCGTGGGGTATAACGAAAAAAGATCGATTGCACTACCAGGATCAAATGATAAAGGTAAAGAGGAGGACCTGTTTTTGTAGGGTCACTCTTCTCTCTCTCCTATCCATAACTTTTATCGAACATTAATCCCGAGATAAGTTGTACGTACCTCGAAAGCCCTCCTACCCTCCGGCGTCCTGATATACCAAATCAGAAGCTACCATGATATCATTCTGTAGACAATGCTTTCCTGGGACATAATCCCCCTGGTAAGCTCAAGTTCCCCTCAAGTACATTGGCATTGCGGGCCCCGATTAAAACTGTACGATGAAACTGTAACTGTCGGTGTGCGTATCGCGGAGCATCGACTCGCGGTAGGGGATAAGCCTTCCTTCAGCTTTGCGCGAGGCATATGCTTTTGCAAGGCTGTTGGACGCCCGCGGATCCTCAGATATCGGTGGGAGAAGAAGGGTAAACAACGAGACACGGATGGAGTCGTGGGGGCAAGACTGTCGGTGGCGGTGGGAGACGAGAGAGGGCGATGATGCAGGGTGAAGCGGAAGCTGCACCGGCTGAAAAGAACTCTCTCACGCTTGTCTATAAAACGTCCTTTCATTCTTTCTACTGCTCTTCCCTTCGTCAGTAAAACCAGGCGCTTTATTTTCAAATTTATTACATGACTTTTTCGCAAAGAGATCGTATGCGAAAAAGGAAGCAGAAAGGGTAGGTAAGTAAGGGCAAGTGAATTTGCTTCCTTGTGAAAGGAAATTTTTGATTCGTCGATAGACTTTTAAAAAAGAAACCTTACCCACTTTCTGTTTTTCTATTTTTACTGGGTAATGCAGTGTACATTCAATCTATATCCGTGAAGATACCTAACAGATTTATTCCAAAGCGAATCAATTAAACTAAATGTATTCATGGAAAATTAGTTTTTCTTTACCTTATAAAACTCTTCCTAACTATTAATTAATGCTTAAATAAATACTTATCTGGAAATACATATTTAAAATGTGTTCCACGATTCGACATACCGACTAAGAGTAAATTTTTTTTATTTTATTTTTTTTGTAAACTTTATTTATCAGTCGTGAGTTAAATAATTTAATTATTGTGATGCACTAAGGTAAATATTTGTAAAAAAAAAGTTAATTCCTAAACGTTCTCTGCTTTCTACTCAAATAATATTTTGGATTCGCTCTATCGTTTGGCAGGTGATTCGAGCAGCTGTGGAATAACTGAAGAAGTATTCGAATGGATGGAGCGCATCCAGAATTCAGGTGAAGCCGAAACGCTACCGGGGGTACAGGAAAATTTAAAAAGGTGGAGTCCCAATATTGAGACTCCCGGACACAAGTACAGTAAAGAGGCAAACGTGCCCGTGGATCATTGGACCAGAACACGACGCGCTACTAGAGCCCAAGAAGACAGCAAGAAAAAGAATACCTGCTTTCTTTTCATACAAACAGATCCGCTGATATGGAGACATATTTTTGAACAGGTATTATCATTATGTTTACTTATGGAATACTTTTATTTGAGGCAATTTGAATGTATATTTATTTAAACACCTTTTATAGTATCGGGGAATACCAGATGTACAAGTCCGACCGTAAATAAAAACACTAATACTTATATTTAAAAACTTTCAAGTAGAAGTTGGATTTCGATGAAAAAATTTGGTTTACAAACTTTTTTCTACGATAAAAAGTGCACAGGTTTAGGAATACAAAATTTTACAAGCGCTCCATTAGTATTTGAAAAAAATCTAAAAACTATGTAGGTCTTTTCAATATTATGAACGTTTGTAAATTGAACATAATTACCTTTAGTGTTTAAAATAATACGTACTTAAAAACACTTTTTTTTATATAATACTATTTATAAATGTACATTATTCTGACAAATAACACATAAATAAGTTTTTCATTAATTCAGTTTCATGATTCAGTTTTCTTATGAATGAAATTTTACAGATAAATTTATTAATGTTTCTTTCTTATTTATAACAAGTTAATATTTGTTTATACATCCATTTATGTTGATAAAAATGATCATCTAAAATACGAATTTTTGAGTGGTGTAAATTGAGTGCAAATACTACGATAACATTATAAACGTATAAATGTATAACTAATTAAAATGAAAAAAAAACAGTATAAGTAAAGAATTATCTCATTGGTCAGTAATTGATTAAGCTTTATTCTACATCGTGTTTCTTTCCACACATATTCCATTAAAATCTTATTGATATTTTCTTATATCAATATTTAAAAATAGGCAATGGAGTGAACAAAAATAAAAATAAAAAACAGCATTAAAACTTTTTCCAATCATATGATTTGTGTATACTGGACCATTTAAGCCAAATGAAAAAAAGATGGTGCACAAAATTGGGAAAGTAAATGATAAAAAGCCATAGGTTCGACTCGCTTTTCAGTTTTCACAAGATTGATCCAAGTTTCAGTAGTCATAAATACATTACTGCTAGTTTTAGCAATTTAAACTTTTAACTTTTTTCTGTCTTTTTCGCCTTCTATTGGGCGGAAGGAGGGTAAAGAAGAAGACAAATTTCTTTGCATGTGTTGGTATTCATGACGTGGACATTTTCAAAGTCCGTTTGTAAAAAGAAGTTATCGTTAACCAAAGCAAACAAAAGAAAAGCTCTTTTGTCAAATTTACTGTAGTATATAATAAATAATGATTTCTTCGACATACTTTCGTGTATAATTTTTGGAGTTATTCTCTATTACTCACTGATCAAATATAGTAATTTTCTAATAAATCATAAATATTGAATATATTTTCAATATTATTAATTTGCTTGAAGCATCTTTATAACCAGTATAGTCAGTTTTTATTTTGATGTACAATCGTAATACAAATACCAAGATTGTACAAACGTCTAAAAAAATCATGGTAATTTTTAAATTAATGATTGATGTATAAGTGAAATTTAACGAAAAACTTTTGTTTTAAGAAACGGTTAACCATTATTCTACAATTAATAAGTAAATGAAAAATTTTTTAATTTGCAGTATATAATAATAAATTTGAATTTTAATTGATTTTCAAACTTAACATTGTATTTAGAATTTCTATAAATTTTCTACATATTTATAAAAAAAAAAAATAAAATTATCAACCAACAATATATATATATACATGTACAGTACTGTTGAATAAAATTATTTAAGTACTAAATAGTACCATATTTAAGTTTCCGGGCGTCCTTTAAAACTTAAGGATTAACCTCTGGAATAATTTCTATAAATCATTCAGGAAAATAATTAAGGTACAGTTGTTATAAAAGTCTGTATTTTTTCCACAATCTAACATTTTATGAGTATCTAATTAATGTTTCATTGTTTGTATAAAATCTTATTAAATGTAAACAAGTCGGGAAAAAATAAAGGATACGTATGTGTTATAATTAGCTAACACACCCAATAAAAATATTAAGTATGAACTTATTAATTAATCTATCAGCAATTTCAGATATAATCGTTGTTCATCAGTTAACATTTTTCCGAAATTGATTGATATTCATAACTTAAATGCCAATTAAAAGTTACTTGCTGCATTATATTTATATTGTTGTTGTTACTTTATACAAACGCATACTTCGCCACCTTTTTTCCGATATCATTGAACAAATATTTTATTATGTCGCCGACAAAAATGCTCTACTAATATGCAATAATACGTGCTATCTTTTTATTCTTCGTCGGTGCAGCTGAACCACGACGAAGACAAAACTCGGGAGGAGATTCTGTCGCTGATCGCCCATCACGTCACCGCCGTTAACTACATATACAGAGACACTAAATTCGATGGCAAGATCGAGCACAGGGACATCAAATTCGAGGTCCAAAGGATAAAGGTAGGAGCTTGATGCTAGTCTCGTCCGTGCAATAATGCTTACTACCCCTCCACCTCGAATCCCAACAACCTATTTTCAGGAGAGAGACACTCTGAATCGGCTAAAACTTCTATAACAGATGATTTAAACAAAAAAAAAAGATAAAATTCGTATGTATGTTAATACCTTATTTTTAATAGATATTTATTTATTGCAATTAAACTGTTTACAGTTTTCATAGATGCTTATTTTATAAATTTCCTTTTATAACTACTTACAATTTGTTTTTAATCAAAAAATTACTAAAACTTTAAATTATATTCATCATTATTTTATAATACAATATCGTTTTTTATTACATATTTCAAAAAAAGGAAACCTAAATGAAGCCTTTTTTTAAGGAAAGTATTGTGATTATGAAACTAAATTTATTTATGTTATTGTATTGAATTAAATTCTATCAAAAAATGTATATACACATTATAAATTGCTGTTTAGTAAATTTCATAAAATAAAATTTTTATATTCATTTTAAAGAACAACATTTAAAAAAAAATATATGTAAATGTATGATCGATTAAAATTAAAACAAAATATTTCCGTAAATAGGTACTTTCAATTACAGAGTACACTAAAAAAATATTGCTTATCCAGTTTTCAATTGAAATATTTTATTGAAAGTACTTTTATGACAATAAAAATAACCAATTAATGTTTAATAGCAAGTTTAATGACTAACTATAAATATATATAATTTACGTAAAAAATCATTTTTTGTTTTACTATAAATAATATCTAATATTGATTTTAATTCAGTTCTTAAATAAGAAATACACTGGCACAGAAATGGATGAAAATTTTGGAGCTGGAATTTTTAGTTAAAATGAGATATAATGATACTTATATATATTATTTAATCATTAATATGAAATGAACTACTATGGACAAATGTCGAAACATTAAACTACAAATCAATTATTACAACAGATATTATGTAATTGAATATTTGTACCTTATAGCTGTTTCGAAAAGAAAACTTATTAAATGTAATTTTATCAAATTAATTTGTTGTTTTATAAATATTTAAAAAATCAGTTACAGTACTCAAAGTTGATATAAATATTATATTTTTTTATGCAATAATCCTTCATTAATACAATTTACAATATATTAAACGAAATTTCTTTAAATTCAATATAATAAAAATTTAACTATAATTAATAGATGTTGAATTCATACATGTATTTTAATAATAGAGAGTATTAAAATATAATTGATATGTGTCTTTCATAATTTTCCATAAATTAGTCGATATTGTATACAGTTATACAATATGAAAAATTGATTATAATTCTTAATAGGTATTTAGCGGAGAAACACCAACATCTAAATATTAAATTATATAGCAATAATTAAAATTATATTATACACTGAATAAGTTTCAATGTACTTATCTGTCCATCTTATAATTATTCATAAGGAATGTAATATTTAATTATTCTTTTAAAGTCGCTATAAAAATTCGGTCAGATTAATTTTAACATGATAGAGTAATATATATAATACATAATAGGATATAATAGAAGCTATATCTGAAGAATCTCGTAACAACTAGTTGTAAATTCATGAATTTGTGCCTCATTTAGATTTATAAATACAACTAAACTAATAAAATTAATCATAAATATAATCTAATTACATACAATCATAACTTATCTTAAATATTAGTGTTTTATATTTTTTTTCATTTAATATGGTAATTTTAATTTAATACGGAAAAATTAAAGCAATACAAAAATGCACACACACATATATATATATATATATATATATATCACTATTTTATAATAGATCGATGATGACAGCGCATGCGGACAGCCTCACAGTTACCAGGATCAGAATCCATTTTGCAGAGAGGACATCGATGTCAGTAACTTTTTAAATCTCCACTCGCTCGGCAATCATGAGGACTTTTGCTTGGCATATGTATTTACTTATAGGTTTGTATCGTTACTTTATTTGATAATTTATTAAACAAAGAGACTATAAAATCTGTTAGCAATATATTTAGTTTTTTTTTTTAAATCATTGAAAATTTATCCAAATATAAACTCATACAAAGATATTTTAATAAATATTTTTTATAAAACTTTGTTTTAGATTTAAAATATTTTTTTTGTCTGGAAATTGTGGAATTATTCGCTTCTGAAGTATCCTAATTAATTATTTGCAAATGAAACTCATCCATGTATGCAATCTGAATTAATTATATTTAACGAGCAAAAACGATAATTAAATTTATTTTTTCTATTCATCGCCTTTTAGATATTATGCAAAACTGCTCCAAAGCAGTTTATCTGTTTTATTTAAAGAGTTCAATAACAATTTTTTTTCTTTTTACAAATTTTCTTACTTGTAAATAACTACTTATAAAAAAATACCAATATTCTGAATTTTACTCCATTCATATTATTTCATGATACTAAAAATAAATTACTAATGTAATTAAATCGGTAAAGATATTATATTTCAACTCATTTATCTGACTTTAGTTACATACAGTATACTGTATAGAAAATTCTATAAAGCAAGTAATAAATAGGCTATACTTGTTTTTGGTTGATTAACGAACTTTTTGTAATATTTTAAAGTAACATCATACTTATAACCTTGCATTTAAATATTAATATCTAATATAAAACAGGTAATTAGTTTTCTGACAGTTAATGAGAATTTGTAATTACAGGTTTTTATATTGTTCTACAGTATGCTATAATCTTAAAATCTTAAAATGTCTTTAATTTCGCATTTTTTTTCTAAGAATCGATCATTGAAGTGAAATGGTTTATCTGCAAAAAAAATAATATGTATTTAGACGCTTATACAAGATGCAGATGCCATCTTACGCTTCCTTTATAGCATTTGAAGTAATAGACTAAAAACTTTCCATTAACACTTCCGCTTGATCAAAATTATATAGATACTAAATTCCCATTACTAAATTGATGTATAATATATATTAACCATTTTAATATTAGGTTTCAACAAATTAAATAAAGTTTTAATTTTCTTTCTATTTTAACACATGAAATCAAATGTAATGTAATGAAATCAATATAAATTTTGATTAAAGGAACTACGTTACATTAAAATTAAAATGTATAAAATATTTACGATATTTGTTTTTTTTTTTCATTATTTAAAAATTATTGTAGAGAAGAAATGTTGCTTTATTTCTTGTATCGTTAAGTTCATCTCTTATGAACTAATAAATTGACATTTATTGGTCCAAAATAATATCAATGGTATAGTCTTAAGTAACCTCAAAATGCATGTAATATTTATAAAAAGTAACAATTTACATAAATAACAGAAATTTCTTTCAAAATTAAAAAATGTACTACTGTCTAAACTTTCTGTTTAATAACAATTTTTATTTATCCTATTTTAGATCATCAAAACGGTAATTAATCTCTTTATATTAATTATTTTAAAAATAATTTAATACGTTTTTTTTAAACTAAGTTTATATTTATTGTAGAGTACAAGATATAATTTCATATATTTATTTATATTATGAACTTATATTATGAACCGATTACGCTATTCGTTTATTTTTTTTGACAAATAAACATTGACATAAAAAAAAGGATTAATAACAAATGACAAAATAAAAGTTTTATGCGAATTGTTTTCATAAAAAATGTATAATAATTTTTTTTTTCACTCACTGTCTTTGTTACTATATAATACTAGATACCTTTTAAATGCAGCTTTATGTAATACTGTTACAATGTGAAGGTTCTCTCAATGAATTCTACGTTCTATTTATTATGAGTGTAATTCCTCTCAAAGTTTGAGAAGTTTAACTATAAAACAAAACCAAATATTGTCAAGAAATAAAATCGAATTTAATGATAAAAAGAGCACCTATTCATCTATTTAATTTTATATTTCTATTTTTACGTGTAATTGCTGAAACCGTATCACAAAGGATTGATTCCTTCATGTCTTTCTGAAAAAAGATTGCTAAAACAATTTACTCCGTGATTGACTCTGTATATTATTGTTTGCCAAAATTACACGATGAAAGAGGATGTCGATCGTGCAGCTACTATTGCTAGAAGCGAAACAGCAACGATGTTCTCACCCAGACTTTGTAAATGATTTTTCTGAAACTACGAAATTTTTCCAGACAGATCACTTCAATTTTGTGGATCCTATTCATTAGCTGTTGCCTTCTCAAGTTTCATCGACTGAGCCTCCAAAGACCAAAACGACGGCATCAATGTCGTCCTTTATTTCTATACGGATAATAAAATACTTAAATAAAAATCCTACAAAATCCTTATTTATTCGATTTAAAATATTTTTATATTCATTAGATTTTGCTGTGAATCACGCAAATGCATTAAAGAAGATTAACCAACTTCTTTTTATTATTATATCAATAATAATTAAAAGAAATAGTGGAACAATATGTAATTATAAAATTGAATAGTACTTTGGTATTTTCATATTATAGCATAATCTATAAAGCCACTATCCCTCATTTTTATTTATATCCTTTTAATACACTTGTAATTACAATCTGTGAAAAAATTCGGTAAAAATTTGTGAATTTTTTTAAAATTCTTATATAATATTGTTTTTTACTTTATATGTAAGAAATGTGATATAATTTTTATGTATAATAAAAATTACATACATACTATAAATATTCAGATAATCACGGAGTATCGAATATATCGAATATTATCAATTAAAAAAAATTTTTTTTACTTAATACTTATGTATTTTACACTTTAAACCTTATTTTACTTTGATCACGAATCAGAAATTAATTAAGTTTGTATAATACATATTTGCACTAATTTTAATGTAAAATAATCTATATCTTATGTAATTAATTCACTTTGAATTTTTCACCATAGTTGAACTTTAGTAAATGAGGAATTAAATTTTAATGGAGTTTTTTATTAAATATAAACCATACGAAAATATTCTTAATTAAATATGATCAATTTATATATATATCTATGTCTATGTATAAGTTGCAAATACAAAATACTGTGTTACTGAAACAAAAAAATCAAATATATTTGTTTTTTATATGTCTAAAGTTTCTGAGTTACAATCCAAAAAATTAAAAAAAAAAATTCATCAGTCATCCACCATTGAAAAACAGCCATATGAGCGGATTAAACATTAAATATTTTCGAAATTGTTTAAAAATTATTAATAATTTTCTTTACATATTTCGGACAAAAATATTTAGAAACAAATTTCAATTATTAATATTAAAAATCGTTAAAATTATTTTTGAAAACGTGTGAAAATAAAATGTTTTCTGTTGAATACGGTGTAAAGTTTTCCATAAATAATATAAAGTGTTGCACAAAATTATATTTTAATTCGTAAAATTATATTACTTTACTATAATTTACTGTAGTATATTATTTTACTAAAAAATAAATGCTTAGAAAAATCCGAGACTGTTGTTTTTCCCTTATAAAACGTTCGATTAAATAATTTGAAGTATTTTGAGCAGTAATTGCTCATACGACACTTTTATTTATAGCTAAATATCACACGTTTATAAATGTTATTGAAAAATATTAAGACCGAAGCCAGTATCGGCATATTTTTAAAACAAATAATTAAATTTGTATTAAAATCCTAAAGACCTAACATATTCAAATTTGGCAATCATACGGGCTTTGACCATCAACTCACATTTACAGATACAATTCTTGTTTGCAGAGACTTCACTGGAGGTACGTTGGGTCTTGCGTGGGTAGCCTCAGCATCCGGAGCCTCGGGCGGCATCTGCGAGAGATACAAGACTTACACGGAAACTGTGGCAGGCATGTATCAGTCGACGAAGCGGTCACTCAATACCGGCATCATTACCTTCGTCAACTACAACAGCCGCGTACCACCGAAAGTCTCCCAACTGACCCTTGCCCACGAGATTGGTCACAATTTTGGCTCACCGGTAAGTTGAAGAACCCGTGTCTCACTATAAGTAAAGGGTCACGATAGTTGAAGGGCGGGCTCTTGAATATATATATATATATATATATATATATCTTCCGTTTTCAACCTCGCACATCCTTTCGTCGTTTCCACATATCGCACCTACAACTACAAACGATAATTATGTCTTGCATTGCACGATATGATATTCAGTAAAACATATTTGCTCTAATAATGTAAATAAGATAAAAATTGATATCTAACAACCTTAGCTCACCAATTTATTTTAAATGTTACAAGGCATTTTAGTATTCAAAACCTAAGAAATTATTGCGTTAGGTTCTAACCCCGTAGAATAGCATTCGACATATAAGAGATGACTAGAATTATGAATTAATTAATAACATGATTCAATTTTCACAATTATTTTTTGGTATAATTCTAATACTTTCTTCGTATATTTTTAACTTTCCTTATAAATAATTGCAAAATAGAGTACATCACAAACATATCGAATTAATTATACGAATAACTATAAAAACCTTTCAAGGATAATGTCACATACAATCATTTACCGAGATTCTGAATTTTGTTTTAACTAGAAAATAAGATTTGCCATTCTTTAAATCTTTTGATCACAATGCCAATAAATCTTCTCATCTTTTAAGAATGTATGAAAAATGAGTTTGAATATTTCTTCTTCGATTTTCGCTGGAACAAAAGTTTGTTCGTACGTGCGTGATATAAATGTTAGAATCGATTGAATTGAAAGCATTTTATAAATTTCTGCGCAGTCGAAGAAATCTATTGAAAAAAAATTCATAGTTTAATATGTATACTATTTCAGTATGTATAATGTCTACCTTGAAAAAATAAATGAAATTCGAGTCTGAAATCTCATGCTTTCACACTCTCAGAATATCGTATACCTGAATAATACCAGGAAAGTAAAAGGAATGCTTTTTAAAATCTTTATTAGGCTTCAAAGGAAATGCGATGAACCAATGCAAAACAAATTTAATGTGAATATCATTTCATGGTATCAGCACGACTTCCCGACGGATTGCAAGCCTGGTGGCGTCAAGGGCAACTACATAATGTTCGCCTCGGCGACGTCCGGTGATCGGCCAAACAACAGTAAGTTCTCCAAGTGTAGCATCGGCAACATCAGCAACGTCCTAGACGCGATTGTCGATAATAAAAAGCGCAACTGCTTCAACGCTTCACTTGGCGCCTTCTGCGGCAACAAAATCGTCGAAGCCGGCGAGGAGTGCGACTGTGGATACGACGACGACGAGTGTGTCGATAAGTGCTGCTACCCCCGGCAACTGTCGCCCCTCGAGAGGATCACCAACGATACGGCCAAGGGCTGCAGAAGGAAACACGGTGCCCAATGCAGGTTCGTAACCATTCTTGGGCAGGGCGCCAGCTCTTTTAGCGTTGGCATCGTAGCACGATGTTGTGAGCTAAACCATGAATAATGCTTCTGAAAGTATCTCCGAAGTATTTTGCATGACTAACTTGCAATTAATCGGGATTCTTGCTACGTTGCAGATTAAGTATTTTATTATCGGAGGCTCAGCAACTGCCTATAAATACGTGTAATAAGCTTGCAAATAATCAATGCTGTGATAAATTAGATTACTTAAATAACCATTAATTTAATTTAAATTAATAAATAAATTTTGTCCCTTTTTTTCTTTATTCCGTGCTAATGCGACTATTTTCTTAGCGTTTAAAGTAATGGTACCCATTAAGAACAAAAGACTACGCTTTTTTATGAAAATTTCCATGCAAATTTTATTCAAAACTAAAAGATGTGAATTTTAAATTTCCATGCATTTAACGACATTGTATAGTAAAAAATTTGAAGCTCTTGCGCCTCATTAGGCACTAAAATATATGTAAACTTGATGCATCACCGTCTTGAACTTCCTCCATCGTTTCATCGCAGATTTGATCATGCATGCAGCAATACAAAAGAAAAATCTTCTTGATTTCATTATACACAATTAAATCTACAAATATACTCTTTTCCTTCTTGTGCTTAGCCCAAGTCAAGGGCCCTGCTGTTCAAGCGAGTACTGCACATTCGTGTCGCTCTCGCAAAATGTCCAGTGCAAGGCGGAGTCAGACTGTAGCTACAGTTCCATTTGTAATGGAAGGAGTTCCGAATGCCCACCGCCAGTGCCCAAAGCTAATAAAACTAGATGTAACGAGGGAACACAGGTAAGGAGTATTGTAAGAGAAACAGTTGTGCATTTGAGCATATATTTCGTATGCTGTGCTCGATTAATAACGGAAAGAAAATTGACGTGGGGCAGGAAAATAGCCGAGAATATGAATAATTGAAATAATTTTTTATGAATTGTACTCTGATATACTTATTAGGAACTGATTGAGTAAACTGTAAGCTTATGCATTTTGTATAAAATTCAAACAATGAAGTTATTTTTTAAAAATAAATGAAGTATTAAAACTTTGAATAAAGAAAGGAAAATATAAATAATATAAAAACACTGTCATTCTTATAATACAATTTTTGTAATGCAACTGATTTAAAAATTGATGAGAAAGTATTTTTATAAAAGGTGTATCAATACTTTGTGCGAAGATGTGAAAAATATTATAATATATACATATATGCATATAGCAAGTATATCAAATTAAGGTAAGAATCGATGGATTTTCAGCTATGCATCAACGGCGAGTGTACGGGCTCGATTTGCTTAGAGTGGAACTTGACCGAATGTTTCTTAACAAGTAGCATAATACCGAACATCGACAAGCGCAAACTGTGCGAGTTAGCGTGTCAGAATGGCACCGATGCTTCGACCTGTCGCAGTACCAGCGAATTCGCCCACCTTGTGAATTTGACCAAAGGAGGCATAAGTCTGCGCCCAGGCTCACCTTGTGATAACTTTCAGGGCTACTGCGACGTCTTCCTCAAATGTAGGGCAGTCGATGCCGAGGGTCCACTTGCTAGACTCAAAAACATGCTTTTTAACGAGGACACACTTGTCACGGTTGCCCAATGGATTACGGTAATTGCTCTCGTTACTTCCCAGCCCGTTCTACCCCTCCCTCTTAAACTATCTTTGAGAATTAAATTCTTCCAACGCTGTCAGTTGACGCGTATTTCACCAGCCAATTATGTGAAAAATTTTATTATCCAAAACACAAAATAAAAATCTTAATTCCATCGCTGGTATTTCTGTAGGAATACTGGTGGGCTGTATTATTGATGGGTATCGCCTTCATTATCTTCATGGGTCTATTCATTAAGTGTTGCGCTGTTCATACGCCGTCTAGTAATCCTAAAAAGCCACCTGCCAGACATATTAGTGATACTCTGAGAAGGCCGATGAATACCCTCAGAAGAATGGTAATGAACTGACTATTATTTATCATCATTCGAGCTCCTAAATTGAACGATAGCTGATATTGTATCTTGCATCATTGATGTATATATATATATATTTATAACCCTTGCGCACAACTTAAGAGCTCTTTGCGATTGCTTTATTCGATTTACAAAAGGTAATTATAAAAACAGGAAGGAAAAATCAATAAAATTACCTTGGGAAATGTTTTGTTTAGCGACACCCTCATGGTGGCAGCAGTGGCGGTGGGGGATCTAGGAGTGTACCACACAGGCAAACTGGACATGGAAGCCATGGCACACGTGGTCAATCCCATAACTACTCGGAAACACGCAGTGCCCAGTACTATCCTAAAGGTATTTTTCTATTTATCTTTGGAAAATTCTGTCTATTGGTTAACGTCAACGAAGCAGTTTTATAAGTTGATTGAGTTTGTTAATTTTATATTTTTATCTGACTTATATTGCCTGTTTATTTCATTTTCGAAACATACAAATAAGTTTAATAACTTTTATAAGCTTCACTATATGTAACAGTGCATATTTACTAAAAAATAATCGAACTCATTCTTGTTTACAAGCTGTCTTCACATATGATTTTCTCTCATTGTCTAAACTGCAACTATATCTATGTTTTCTTCCTGTTCCTTGATGCACCTTCCTCGCATTGATTGACGCGCGCATCACCTCACCTGACACTATCATTATAAAAGCTGCAGAGGTGAGCTGGGGCTTCCTAATTTCTATTCTCTCAATATAGAGGAATAATTATTTTAACCCTCTTTCTTATATCTTATTTTAATTTTTATCACGTTACAACAATATTTCATTATTCATCAGCTTCTATCTTTTGTTTGTAGTAATAATGATAGATATTATATTATAACAGATTTTTTACGGTAATGCAAGTTCGGGAAGCCATTGATACTAATTTTTATGCCTTTATAACAGGTAGTGTCTTGTACAAAAATATGCTGAAATATTAAAAATTAATACTTTAAAGAAATATAGTACAATGTAATTATACTAAGTATACTAAATATTTTAAAAATTACAAAAGTTAAAAAGTACCTGCTATAAGTATAGAGAAAATTTTAATTTATCAATGGCATTAAATAATATCCTATTTCATGATAGGTAATGATATTAATAAACATATTATGGTAATTATGAATCAGTTATTACTATACTTAAAAGAAAAAACGCATAATTATTTTTCAATTCAATTACTTAGTATATTTAACATTATCAATCTCTTGTTGAAAAGTAGTTTACTTTCATGGGCTATTAATTAGAAAAATATGATATTGATTGTTACTAGTAAAGTACATCAAAAAAAGAAAAGGATGGTAAACGATGTGTTTTTATTTTCCTTCTTTTCTTATTAATTTTAAATAAAAGAAATAATAATTTATTCGAGCTTGAATTGTTACTTGAGCAATTACTTTAGGAAAAATATATTACATATTAAAAAAATTAAGTTTTAATGTAAATTAGTGTACTTAAATCTATGTAAATATATACATTAGTTTAGTTAATCAGCTAATTATTCAAGATAAAAATGGAATTAAAATAAATTTTTTACTTTTAGAAGGTATTTGTTTAAAATTAAACATTTCAGCTATTACGAGATACAATCTTATATTTTATCATTCTTTTCTTTAAGGCATGAAAAACGTTATTTAATTAGTGCATGCTTTCATGTAATATTATAGTTCTGAATATAATAATTATTACACTGTAAAAGTCTTTCTATTTTTTTCGTAAGCTTCTTTAAAATACTAATTTAAAAAATTACACGTGTACGGGAGTTTGTGCATTTAAGTAAATAATTAAAAGCAGTAAATATTCTTTTTTAATTTAAATTAATAATATACTTTATTTTAAACATTAGCAAAAGTTATAATGATTTAATTCATAGCGTATGCATCGTTGGCTTTACTTTCAAAACAGAGTTACATCAAAACTTGACAATTGGCTCTAACTTTAAAAATTAAGAAAATAACGCACAAGATGGTATCATTTAATAAGTACAATGTTTCAAAAATTGTAATTGAACATTTTATAAAAGTCGCTTGTGGCAACAATTGGATTTAACGCCGCAAAACTTACATTTTGAATCGAGGTAAAAATTTACTTCTGCAACATAATCTTTGCAACGATTTAAGTAAATATTACGCTTAAGACAACGGAACAATTATTTTGAACGTTGCCTTACGAAAGTGACTAACAGCTAAGTTATTAAAAGAACTTGCGTAGATCGCATCGAAGAGGGCGAGACACGTAAAAGATAAAAGATAATTACAGTGTAGTATAAGTAAGCGAACGCTGATACAAGGGATTGACGAGGGCCATGACGCTGTGTAAAATTTAAACAGGATATCGCTCGGTTCCCACAGCTAGTGCGCCAGTCGCACCCAGCACATCGGCTGGGTCATCATCAGGGACACCAGGGGGTTATCCACGTGGAGGAGCCCCGCACAGTCATCACCCAGAACTCTATGCTGGTGCCTATTCGGGCTCCGGGGCCGGAGCCGGACGAAACTCAGCTTACGAGATGAGGCATCACAAGGTCTGACAAACTAACCGGCAGTTTGTCACAGGAGCCACTTTTTTCGCCTGAGCCGCGGTAACAGCACTAATGCCGAGTCCCGGAGCTTTTGTCCGGGCAGGCGGGGGGACCCTGGACATCGACCACGCAATCTTCGCGTAGCCTACGCATTCGTCTGGCTCTTCCCGTCAGTGGCACTATTACATTTCTCTTCTGCACTGTGCCTCTTTCTTCTCGACTCGGACGATGGTGATGTGTCTTCGTCACCCTTTTTTGTGCCACCCAAAGGTGGCAGGGACCTTCCACCGTGCGTCAGTAAAGGCGACCAATGCTTCTAGACTATTTTACTAATCTTTATAGCTGTACTGGTTAGCGACTTTTTCGCCTCTTGCATTTTTTACATTAGGAAACGTCTTGCCTTACTTTTGTTGCTTTTATTATATTTTAAACGCGTTTGCTATAATTCGTAAGTTTATGGATAGAAAATCTTTTATTTCCGGACCGAATTTGCTGCCTTTTTTTTGTCATAGTTTTTGTTTGAAGGCGTGCTTATCGATACGCAATTGTTTTACTTGCTTAATAAATTTAATCTGATTTATACGTTACCCTTTATAGCTTTGACATTTGTATTAGTGCTAATACTGTTTGCTATGTTTCATCAAATTTAAAATTATGGTACATAAATGTAAATTTATCAAGCTCTTGTTTTCGAAATAATCACTTTTATGCAGTTTTACTGAAGTTAGACTCAAATACATTACCCATACACTTACTGATTACGTATTGTATCCATACATGTTAGTAACATTAATAACTTACATTCCAAAATTTATTCTTGGAACGTTTATTCGTACACAAAAAAAAATATTTTATAAAATATCAAAAATTATATTTTCATAAATTTATTATTTTAAAAGAACGTAACAAAAATTGCAATTCTGTAAATTTTATATAATATTACTTATGCATAAAAGTGCTCATATGTTTTATAAGAATTCAAACGCAAACGTATTAGTAGATTTTTTAATCAAATTTTAATTACATTGATTCAAAATAAAATAATAAAAACCCATGCATATTTATAAACAATATTTCAATGAAAGAAATAGTATTCAACTAAACTGACTGGAAGAACCAATCGAACTTGTATTTTTTAGTTTATTAAAATAGAATAATGTGTAGGCAGCGCTTATTCGCAAACATAAGAAAAAATTCTCGACCTACTTTTTGGTCAAAAACTACATCTTTTTTTATTGGCAGATTCCAATTACTATTATTCTTATTGCCATTGCAAAAGAACATGTATACGCACAATGCTTTGTCTTTAACCATTCTGAATATATAGTAACTACTTTTTAATGGTAAGTGATACGCTTATCTACCTACGATCTCAAGTATTCGTTAGGATACAATTAATTTGATTTTAATTATTTCTGTTTATTTGCTTAAAATATTTTGCTTTTTTTGTATAAATTATTTTGTATACGTCTGCTTTTGCAATCTGCCAAAACACTGCTGTAGCAACATTACCAAACTACCCAGGTCATTTTCTTGATCTCTATACCATTATAATTAATCATAAAACAATATATATAATTCATCTTACGCTATGATTTTAAACAATTTAACGACGCATTAAAAGTACCTCGGCTCAACAAAAAGATATAATAAATGCGCCGAGACCAAGTACAAGTTGTAAAGCAAATTAATATAACATATAAAATTTTTTACTTATGATTATATTAATGTTTGTTCGCAAAAATTGTCGATAAAATTAAAAATATCAATCAGCGGTATACTTAGTTAAATATTACTAATAATTTATCACATCTGTGGCGACTGTTGTAAGTTAAACATATCTATATACATATACATATTCGTATATACATACATACATGTGTATGTGTATGTGTATATATATACATATATATATATATATATATATATGTACACACACATACATAAATATGTATGTAAATATAGGCTTGCGCCCTCGCGTGCACCCGCGTATGTATATAGATAAAGTACACTTTATTATCTGTAATAAATGAGAAGACAATTTTGATCGATTTCTGATGCATTAGAAAAAGTCTCACGTGCTTAGATAATCGTCCAATGTACAACAGTGTTATACATTTAAATTGTAATGCTAACCAAATAAGAAATTGTGACGTACTGTTTTTACATATATTTTAAGTTCTGTCAAATACTTTTAAAGGCACTTTTAAGCCATAAATTTGCAGGATATTTATCTTTAAAGAGACAATGAAATTGCAGAGATTATTGGATTTTTATAACATGACTATTATATTTTTATAACAGGATTATTTTTCTTATCATTACATGTTACCTAATATAATTTGAATTGTGAAAAAAACTATGTAAAAATTGACGCCTTTGTAATTCGATACGTGTGTGATAGTACTATTGGCATTTTTATGCTTAATAATTAATATGTAGTAACTTATAAACGAAAAGCAACATTAGGATTTTAATAAGAATAGATAGATATAATTTAAAAACGGACCCTAGTGAAATTATTTTTTACAATGTTATTTGCTTAGAAAATAGCTAATGCTATGCGTAATTTAATGAACGCTTTTTTATAGATTTTAATAAACAGTTTTACAAATGCGTTGTTAAGTATTTTGACCAAAAAATACATTTTAATTGTTGAAATTCTCGACGTTTCAGAAATTTGTATTCACTAATATTACAATTAGCAAGTATATTTTACGAGTAATTTGTAAATCTCTCATTAATATTAAAATTTTTTTTCTTCATAAAAAGTAAAATTTAATGTATTAAAAATTTTTTTTATTAAGGATAAAAGTTCCAATATAAGTATCATTATAAGAACTAAGATTTTGTCTTATAAATGTCGATTGAATATAATTTCACTATAGTTTAACTTTAATAGGAAATTGAGATGCGTTATTTCATTCAATCAAATTTACTCTCTTACTACTTAAGCTTTTTAAGGCGACTTAATACTATTTTACGATTTCTTTCTTGAAAAAAAAATTATAAATATATATTCATGTAAAATAGTAGTGCTTAATTTATTATATAAACAGTCCTCGAAAGAAGCATCTCTAAGAAAAATTACATTGATTTTCTATTCGACGACTACGAGCATACACTATTGATCGAAAACCTGTTTTGAAGTACGTAAGAACCAAAAAACCAATGATGAATAGAAAATAAAACCATTAGTAAGTGAAAGAAAGAATATAAATTTGAAGTAAATCATATGGAATGTTGAAAAAGATTTTTAGAGATCATAAAAATGTACAATATTAATAATGGCGCAATGTGATTCTAGGCAATGTGAGAAAGTTGGTGTGTGATTGTATGCAAGGATGAGATATCGCAAAATTATAGGGATTATAGTTAAGTGAAACAACACAGAGCTAAGAAAGAGCTAGAGTAGCAGTGTGGATTGTGTATACTTTTGTATATAAATTTATATTATATATATTATAAATAAATGAATAAAATAAACAAATTAATGAATAGTTATATGTATGCGTATGCGAACGTGAAAACTCGGGTACGTGTAATATAAAGGATTATTTATAGTAAAAAATGATAACATTACATTTACACAAAATAGTAAAGTGAATAAGAATGAAAAAACTAAATGAGTAATAATATTTGTTTTTATATCAGATCTGTATAATAGCGAATGTATTATTCTGTATTTTGTATGTGAAGTGGATGGTTAAATTGACGTGAATGCACTTACTGCATTTGTAAATTTGAAAGCATTTATTTTACGTGTAGTGTAATTGACTTCATAAGCGTTATAATATAATAACAAGAAGCTTTTCAATTTCACGCAACAGTGAAACAATGTTAAGAGTACGTGGCATGTTCTCGTAATCTTAATTTTCAACTTCCAAAACAATTTGATTCAGTCGTCAATAATATAAATGCCAAATATAAATAAGACAACTATTTTAGTGTTACGCTTGAACGTTCGATCATCAGCAGATAGAAAAAGTAACATTCCAATGAAGACATTTTAAGCTTAATAACTTACAGAAAGGTTATGTTAACTCGAGTGCTTTTACAATAAAGGAATTGGACACAATTTGATTGTTTCAAAATGAAACTGCCAAACAAATATATGTTTTTAATCAGAAAATAAAAATGCGAGAAAAAGAGAGAGACTATAGCTTCCAATTCATAAAATGACTGCCATAGATTTTATATAATAATCTTTTGTTTAAATACCAGTGTGAAGATTTCTAAAGCGCAAAATGAAGCCTCTAGATATTAAATAATTTTGCGGGATATTATTCCGAACATGTCTCAAAATAATTAGTTAATGTTTCTTTAAATTAATCAATAATCCTATATCAAATTAAAACTAACTAAAATGTAAATATTTTCCTAATTTTACTATGTAATGTATATTCCTTGTCAATTTAATCAAATTGACAAGGAATATACATATTTAAATCGAAATTTTTAATATTTTTATAAGTTGCGGGGTTAAGATGTAATTATAAATGCAAAAATGATTAAATTTTCATTAAGAAGCATTCATTTGTTTAAATTAAATATATTGTATGCATTGTATATTTTAGTATTCATCTTAAACATTGATAATGTTTATCTATGGAAACAGAAATAAGTATGATCTGATATAAGCAATTGATATGAACAAAAACGAAGGACATTTCAAATGTCTTGAAAACAATATAAAGTTTTTCTGTTTTATTAATTTGTAAAAATAAACTGAATATCTCTCAAATGATAAAAAATAAAATACAGATGGAGATATAAATACAAATAAATACAGACAAATAAATCTGTATAAGATATTTTACCAATTTCTTCAATTCTTTATTAAAAATTATTAAAAACGTTTCATCAAAATATTTATCTTATATTCTGGATATATTTTATGCTAACCTACACTCGATATTAGTTATTGAACTATTTCATGTAAAATTATTATGTTTGCATATTCGGAATATCAAGTTTAAATTTTGAATTCGTAAATTAATGATATTCTCCAAATAAAAAATGAATCTCTGTTAACTTTTTTAAAATGAAAATTTAATGATTTTCTTATTTACTTCTAGTTTTCTCGATATCGAAAAGTTGAAGATATAAGCCGTATATATTCTGCAATTTAAAATCACTTTTCATTTTTTAGCTCTATAGTAACTCTATTAAGAGTATAAAAGGGAAAAAATGTAAAAAACAAATTCGAATTTAGTTAGCGTTCTCCTTGTGAAGTGATGTAATCGCTTATGACTGTATAGGAAGGTAGTGAGACAAAAAACATTTCGATTACCTCTAATACAGGTTTTAGGCTTTGTCATTGCAATCTTAAATTGAGGATTACACTGTAATTTTAGCAAAAGATGTAAAGAATATAAAATGAAAAATCAAGAGCAAAAAAATCAAGGAAGCTGTCCTCACGTTAAGGTTGCATATCTCCTGTAACCAGATGCACTACTCTATTACTTGTATATATTGTTAGAGAAGAGAAAAGCGAGATAATAATGAGGAGAAACAAAAAAAGAATTTAAAATATTATATTTTTTCTATCAATCCAAAAAACATCGTGACCTATCAGTATCGATATATTTCCATATTTCATTATAATTACACTGCATTGTTCTAGAGCTTTTGCATTTTCTTTTTTTACTGAAATTTAGAATTTTTAAATAAAGTTGCTTGGATATCATAGTGCACCAGGTGGCCTTTATCATTCTTTTTATAGTATAAATTACATATTTTCGTCTTATATTATAGCAATGTGTCAATGCATATTAGTTAATAAATGCGAATAGTAAAAAATAATGTTGTGGGATCATTTTCACATACCCACAATAATAATTATATAACGTATAACTCACTGACCAATTGCCTGAGTGTAGCGTCGAACTACTTTTCCCCTTTTCCAAAAAATAAACGTGTTTAGAACATGGAGGCGTGTATTAAGAATATTATAAATGAAATATGATTGTGAATATCTTTTGTGTTAAGTTAATGTGATTACAAAGTCACTGTAAAGAAATAAATAAAGCATACATTTTACATTTAAATAATATATTTTTCAATGAACCAGCTTCCTGAATGAACATTTATCTTAAAATTTATTGTCTATGTTAATATACGATTTTTATATTATAATAATGCATTATGAATACCGTTATTTATACGGGTATTAAATAAGAAACTGTAAAAAAATTAAAGTTAAATTCATCAGAATCGCTAAAATACTTATCTCGCAAACATTGTGTAGTCAGATTAAATTCCAAATGGCAATAATACTAATTTGATTTATACATATTTTTATTGTATTATTGTGAATTAAATAAATTATTGTGAAATAATTTTTTACAAACAGCTAAATTTTAAAAAAGTTGTAATGATTTAAATTATGATTGACACAAGATATTAACAAAAATAAGTAATTCCTATTCAATATTTATAAAAAGTAATGCTTGCAGCAATCGAAGTGTTTTAAACGTTAATGTACATTATTATCTAGAAATAGCATCTTTCAATAAATAAAAAATTATTGTGAAAGAATATCTATATATTTAGTATTTTGGACATTTATAACAGTATTTTTATTTCTTTTATTTGTATTACTTGAAATATTATTCGACGAATTACTCGAACGTATTTATGAATATCCAAGTATATAATGTATGCGAATCTTTGTAAATTCTTGTATTTAATTAAACTTAGTATTTCAAAGAATTTTTAATTCAAATATAGAAATAATGCAGATATATTGTTTAATTCAATATATAATCTCAAAGTCTACAATTAACATATTTGTACTAATTTATTCATGAATCCAACAAGTATTTACAATTATTGTATTTATCATATTTGATTATTAACATTTATTCAGTTAATCTTTTTATTCTATTTAATTAATATTTATTTATATTATAAAAAATGAGACTTATGATATTATTTAGATAAATATAAATAACATTTTGAAATAATCACAACCTTTAAAATTAATTGTTATTATTGCATTGACGTTTTGTCAACCAATTTCTAAAACTTTCCCTAATAGAAGATTCATCTTATGTTTATTAAAAAGTGATTTATATGTTTTATGAATCGTATGTAACAATGGTGTGAAGTATTTAGAATAGACTGCAGAATATTTTTATATACGCATCATATATTATCAGATTTGTAGAAATTTTTGTTGTAATAATAAGCTGAGAATTCTTGACACAGATTTTTAAATATTTTAAAATGAGTAAAAATAAAATGAAAGTACAAATTAGAAAAGATTGAAACTAGAAAAAAATAAATTAAAATTTTTTTTTTATTGTCGTATAATTAAAAAAAAAATTAAATTATATATAACGAAATTTGATTTTTATTTAATGTAAAATAATAAATACATATTCTTCAAAAACAAAGTAAAAATGTAGCAAATTAGAACAAGAGCACGCAAAAACTTCTTCTGACCGAGCCCTAATATGGAGTTAATTTAATAAACTGATATAAGTATGAACTATAAGATGCAAAATAAAAAATAGACGTTTCTATATTAATATGATATATTTTGTTTAAGTTATTTATACTAACAATTATGATGACAAAATAATAATTATACTAATAATATACAAAATAAATCTATTTTTGAATGTATGTTCACAATTACACGTAAATACATAATTTTTTTGATTACTTACTTTATTTTTTCATATCAACAATAATAACACAAGTAGAATTTTATAAAACAGTTGTAAACTTTTCTTTACAAACTAAAACTTTGCAACAGTTCATTGAATAAGAATTTATAAAATGTATTATTTTCATTTAAGTTTTTTTTATTGTACAATAAAATGTAATAAGTATAGAACATTTATTGACAAAATTATCCAAAGTAGGATAAATATTAACTTTAAAAATGTTATTTTAAATTTACCCTAAATTAATAAAAAATAATATTTTTATTAAAATAACTTTGTCATGTTCGCAAATAAATTTTTGATTGAAAACGAATTATTATCCATTGGATAAATTACAGTTGTTAACAATTTAAAAAGCAAATAAATTAATTGTGATGTTATTCAATTTTTAATTTAATTTCCAATAAATTGACGAATTCTTTTATTAGTATGTACAATTAAACTTTGTAAAATAGTAAGAAAAATTTAGAAATAAATTAGTAATAAACAAAATGTAAAGTTTGTTGTAAATGCTAATAATAATCAGTGTTACAGTGCTTGTAATCTTAATATATTTATTTTTAATCTTAAATAATTTATTTGTGATTTATATTTACTATTTAAGTTTTTGTTTATTTCGTATGAAACTGACGCGTTAAAGCTTGAAAGAAAGTAAAATGTTTTAAAAATGAAACGATTTAATAGCTCAATAAAATTATAAACATTTTATTAATTTATTATTCAATAATCTATAATAAAATAGATATATAGTACATTTACAAAAGTGCAGAAATGTAAATATGTATTAAAAATGTAACATTATAAGATGTTTTACCGATTATTATATATATCAAAAAATGAAGATGAAATATAAAGTTGATTACTCATATAATTATTATTTGGGCTAAATACTGCAATAATTATATTATAACTAATGTATTAATTTTCGTTTGGCTCGATGAGTCGCGGTCGCGTAAGTAAAGAATCGCCATAAGCCCTCCGTAAATACAAAAAACCGACGTGTATTACATTTAACAATACGACCCTTCATCACTGTTACGCAAATTAATTGGATAATCCGACGATCGTTAATACATTCATTTTTTAATTAAGGTTGGGCGTTCTCAAGCTTATAGACATCGTGATAGGCATTGCGAATAAGTGCATAGGGGAAACAGCTCTCGAGCAAATCCATGGTGAGGAAAGGCGACTCCTGTACAATTTGGTCGAGAAGGAGATAGACCGACTCCCTGTTACGAGTCGCCTCCTTGTCGGCCTCCTGTCCGAGTCTGAGTAGACTAGAGGAGGCCAACGCCAGGAATTCCTTCATCCTATCCTCGATGTCGTTTTGGCCGCAGCTCGTGAAAAGAGCCCCGAAGACGTTGTTTATCGCGGTGGCCATACAATGGATGTTATTGGAGTGGCCCTCCAGGGAGGCTCTGTAGAACGAGTTCTCATTACGGGCGAGTTTCGGAATGGAGACGGCGACGAAGACCATGAGGAGACAGACCAGTATGTGCTCGTCTTCGTCTACCTCGGCCTTCTGGCTCTTGAGGGCAGTCGTTAACGTCGGGTCAACCCTGCAGGTGAGTCCAGCCGCAGAGGTCATCTCCGAGACCACTCGCATCGGGTCGCCGGCAGGTAGATGGTGCCTGAAGTCTAAGATCGAGCTCAATAGGAAGGGTATTCTCTCCTCGAGTACGTCGACCAAGGCGCCCTGAGCCAGCTGTCGGAAGCTCAGAATCACCCCTATAATGGTGACTCGCTGGAGTACGTTATCGACGTGCTGCAGTTTCTTGAACTGCTCCTTCATCACTTCGGGCTTGTCGAAGTTCGTCCTGAGGGAGATGAGGACGTCCTTATTGCTGGCGACGAGCTTTTTCAGCTCTTGAACTTGACTTGATATGTGCCACATGAGCGTCTCGTTCAACATCTTCATGCCGTACGGACCGATGAGCTCGGCAAGTGCTCTCAACTCGTTTATATCTGAAAATTCTTCGGCGTTGAATGGGATCGAACCCTCTACGGACAAACTAACGAACGACCTCTGATTAGCCGAGTAGCATATATTACCAGCGCTAACTCGTCTCAATAATACTTCCGAATACCATTGAGTGTACAGAGCGGCTATGGTTTTTTCGCCATGGCTGTCAAGAGCCTGAGTTTGCTGCAGGAGTGCATTGTTAAAAACTCTGGTTATGTCTATGTGTACGTAGTTCTCCACTGTTTGGAGGACATTCATGTAAGCCCGAACGCTGACAAATAACTCAGATGGCTTGGCAATAACATTAGTGTCAGGATCAAACATCACCATGCCGACAAGTGATCTTGCGAATCGAGTCTCCAGATGCTGATGTAAATATTCTCTGGGAGCAAATGTATATTCCCATACATTAATTGTAGGACAATAATTTAAAGCGTAACATAATTCTGTGAGGGCCATGTGTAATTTATCCATCGTTGTCAATTCTTCTCTTGTTTTTCTGTAACTTTCGAATCCCGGTTTACGAATTTCCAGAAGATTCTTTTTATTCTTATCTTTTTTCTTTCTGTTAACAACTTGTGAAATCAATGCTGCACAGTGCTTTGGCAATAGCTGATCACTCATGCTACATTGTTTATCGCAAATTGTCGTGATAATATTTTTAGCTTCTCTGGCCATTTCTTCGAGAAACATGTTCACTACTGACAAACTTCTTTCTCGGATATGGTGGCGCTCTTCTGGGCATAATTCATGAGTACAACTTTGAAAGTGACTGCAAATAAGTGGAAAAGCAACGATGTAACGATTTTGAGCCGGAAATTCCAGACACATGTGAAACTGATCTTCAAAGATTTTACTGTAAAAACAAAAAATAGACAAATCCGACGTTTCTACCAAAACATCATCTAAGCTATCTACCATTCTCGTATGAAAAACAGTAGTATCCATGAATGATGTTAGCTCTCTATTATCTGCTAGTTTCATACTACATTTAGCAATCGATAAATAAGCTTGCAATCGAAACCAATCAAGTCTGAATGGACGAAAATCAAAAAGTTCATTTTCTTCTACTTGCTTAACTGTTAAACTTGCTATAGTGGAGCACATGTCGCTCAATATTGCACCTTCTTCTTCAGGACAAATTGGAAGATTTTGGATTATTTGATGCATTGCTGGTGCATCGAAGCCTGACAAAAACTGAACGTAATATCTTTGCAGAACCTAAAATTACATAAGCAAGTATGATGTATTTTCAGTCTTATCGATAAATAAAAATGAAGTGATTTTACTTTAAGCAAAATATTTTTTCTACTAACCTGTGAATATTTTCTAACTAAGGCTCTCAGTTCTTCACAGTGGAATAATAATTCAGGTAATTGGCGATCAACTAAATCTTCTCCGCCTCTTCCTTTGCCTTTTCCCTGATTCGGAGGATTATCGCCATGTCTCAGAAGCCACAACACTTCATCTCTTGCATGAGATAAGCCCATTAGTACAAGAAGTACTTTAGGACCCAGCAATCCTGGTTGATCCGTTAAAATCAAACCTAATTCTTTTAAAGCAGTTCTTAAAAATTTTCTTCTCTCTCTATGCTTATATCCAGCTTTTTGCACCGCTTGATTATAACATTCTTTAACTTCTGATACACGTTTTCCATAGCCTTTAATACTTTCAAAAAATGATTGGACATATTGATGAATGTATATAACCTCATCTCTAAAAAGTGCCAAAACCCAGCCAGATTCTAAAGCAGTGGTCCAAAGCTTACTTGGTTGCTCTTGATTTAGAACATTATGACAAAGTGTGAATCCTAAAATAATCCACCTTTCAATTCTGTCTAAGCTCAATGTTTCACAGGACATAGTATCTGTCGCAGCAGCTTTCAAAATTTGACCTGGACTACCAACTAGACTTAGTTTTTGATCTGTTCTCCAAGTATCAGCTGATGAATTTCTTCCAGGATAAATTGGCCACAAGGAAATTAAAGCATTTTTTAAAAGCTTTGCATGAGGTACAAATTCTTCAGAAAGTTTCTTTAAAGGTGTATCATAATCCATAATCATTTGACCAAGACGAGGAAAACTCAGATCAGAATTACTGTGCACCATTTCGTGGGCGGCATTAAATAATCCTAAGACAGCCTTACGATCTTCAACTCTGGATAAAAGTATCATCAAGCTTACATAAATAATGATTAAATCTAAATAGCCCTTGGTCAAGTCAAAATTTACTGTGATATCCATATATACACCACAGGCATCCATCGTTGTTAGAAGTTCACAAACATTGTCCTTGAAATCGAGTAAGTCAACAAATGTATAATAATACAGAGAGAGTGACTTGATGATCTCATTGCGTAAGTTGGTGATAGTTTGTAGACTTTTAATATCAATGTTGGGAAATTTTCTAACAATGGTCTTTATAGAAGATTCGAGTGTCTTATCCGACAAAAAAGCAGGCTTCGATTTTGCATCACCACAAGCCTTTTTGATGTTATAAATACGCGTCAGCATACCAATTCCTCTGTCATTAAGAATCATCAATTTTTCTGCCAGCTTCTGCTGACTTGGACTCATAGGTCGCGCCATGGTTTAGTTTTGCAGCGTACCTTTTTTTTACTCGATAATGCTCTCGAGTTGACTTATTACAAACTCATAATTCAATTGTGTTAGTATCCCGTACTCGATAATATTTGATAACTCGAGTCCACCCCCACCAAATCGATTTCTGTTTTGTAGATTTCTTATCGTATTCTTGTATACAATTTCCTACAAGCACTGATCGTGTATATTCTGTACTGCCTAAATTAATTAATTCACACGAATTCAATTCACGCATCAGTTAAAATATAAAACTATTTAAACACATTTATAACCGTAGCACTACCAAATATTGTAGATCTGATGTACAATTAATGTTTCTGAAAGAAATGTCTGAAGCTAATGTAGGTTAGGAATAATTTTAATATACTACGAACGCACATTCGTAAAACGTATTATCAAACTCAATGGTTTTTGACTTATTTTTCACTGTATTTGTCATCGACCTGATGCAGCAGATACATTTACTAGAAAATTTCTCAAAATCAAAATATTATGCACCACTTACTTCCGAGTTTTCTAGCTATTTGTTACCAACCTCCTTCTCCCTCTTTCTTTTCTTTCGCCCATAAAAACTGTTTATCCATCTTTTGGACTCTCATAGTTTCTTTCCCTTCACTCAGTTACTCCCTCGCTAATTCCCACTCACTCCCACTTCTGTCTCTCTATCTCTCTCTCTCTCTGTCTGTCTGTCTTCCTTTCTCTCTCTCCCTCTCTTTCTGATACACTTTCTCTCTCTCTCATTTTTTAGTTCTTCGTTTTTCCGTATCTTACGTATCTTACTTCTCAATGGTAGTCATCAGTTTATTTTGACATTACTGTTTAATGCAATATAGTGATTCGTCTTCGAATTTACCGGGACAACTCAATCAACTTCCAAAACTTTCCAAATTATTTATAAACCAACAATAATTATAAGTATACATCTAATTGCAATATATATGCGCGTATGTGTGTATATATATATATATTTTTTTTTTTTATACATATACATAGAAATACTTACAGATAAAAGAATCGTTAAAAATTAAAGAAATGTAACTAGTTACTGTAAAATAATTGTGTAGATAAATAGTTTAATTGAATCCTTAGATGGAAAGTCCTTAGAATCTTCGGGTAAAAGAATAGTCGGATGTAATCTTTATACCTATACTATTAGGTATAACGATCATCCATTACATCAGATTTTAGTCAATTGTATTATATTACGTACAATATCGAAGGAATTAATCTTTAACAATTTTTAAATGAGATTTTATTTATCCACCTGTTCCCTTTTTTTACGTCGAGATACCCATTTTGATAAGTACAAAGCAGAAAATTAGTACCTATACAAATACAATGTAGCTACCCAATTTATTGCTTTAATAAGTAAGTCAGAGACCTGGATTTTTTAACATTAATGGCTTCGATAATAGAATTACTTTTTATTTTTTAAACTATACATTACCGGCTTTTTATAATAAAAAAATGTATGCATCAAATATATGTAGACTACTTTTTCAAATATTCAGTAAGAACATTGAAAAAAAATAAATTAAGAATATCAATATTTTAGTTTTTCAAGTATAACCCGTACTTTTTTTTAATAAGAAAATTAATTTTTTACCAGAAATCATAAATAAATATATAGAAATTATTGAATAATAATTATAAAATCATATTAGATGTAGCATAAATTATAGTATAGGAAGATATGCACTCCCGGTTTTCTGCAATGCATGATAATTATTAAAATTTTATGATGTATGAACGAATAAAGTATGATAGTGGTTACGTATATTTATAAAAAAAAAACAAATGAATTCGAGTCGCTTTTCCTTAAATATTGTAATATTTGAATTCCAGTGCAATCTGAATTAGCGGTTTAAATTCGAAATTTATTATTATTGATGCTTCTGTAATCATGTTTCGAATGTTAATCTACATGTGATCAGATATAGGATAAGAAATTCGATGGAAATAATTAGCTCCGTATCACGTTATCTTTATTACATTAGTGTTAATCATTCTGAAGGCCGCCGGTTTTTTTATAAAACAACTTAAATTTGTGAGTAGACGTCTAATGCATTCTAATAGTTACTTTTTTATTTACACATCTGTACTTATTAAAAATTAAAATGTGTTTGAGTGATATTTTGTTATTACTGCCTAGATAGTTTTGTATACAGTATCTACTGAGCATGTATTGTATTATCTGCATAACACGTAGCCAAAAAACCATCGATTTCATGATTAGTCCGTCCTGCATTAAGTGTAAACAAACAAACCATATAATATTGCATAAATTATTATGTTACTTTTTTGATAATGTTACATTAAAAATTAATTTTTAATCATGTATGTAGAACTTCCTATTCTTTTACAGAATCAGCATAAAACATTTTAAATTGTATGTAAATTTAACGTTAAAAGTTACGTTTGTCAAGTAAATAATATTCAAGTAGACTACATTTATATTGGTAATAATTTCAATTGATTAATTAGCGAATCGATAAAATATGCTTTAGATGCATATTTTAATTTAGAATTATGAATTTAATCATTTTTTATTACATTTTTGTATTTATTAAAATAAATATTTAACCAAATTAAAATTCGTGTGGCATCAAACATTATCATTATTGTTTAATCTGAAATTAGATGAACAGTCAAATATTGATTTAAATTTGAAAATTCAAACTTAAGATACTCTTGAAATTGTGGCACAGTTTACATACCACATACACTTCTTTTAAAATTAAATAGGTTATAAAAGTTTGTAATTAGTTACGTTTAATTGCAAATTTGTAAAATTGAATATTCCATACAAATTCCATATCAACAATTAAATTATCTGCCTTAGATTTCTCTATCGGTATTGATTCATTATATGAGAGTATTAAAATCTGTTCTGCCAGAAAAAAAATTTTTTTTTATAATTTGGAAATATCAAAATGTACATCTAATATGAGTCTTTAAAGAAGTATGACATATTTTAATTTTTGTATTTTCAAAATAAATATTTCTATTACTTTTCTCTATTCGTAACATGATACAAATTAGGGGAATTCTAGGAATAGTAGTAGATGATAAATAATAAAAAAATAATAATTGAGTTATGAATTATAGAAATAATTCTCATATAAATAATCAATATAACAATCGAAGCAACACAGTAAACACAAATTTGGTTAATCTTTAATATAAGAATTCTTGTAATATATTAATTCTGTGAATTTCATCCAATTTTAAGGTAAAGTCAATAATTTCAATATTTCATTTTACCAATAATGAAAAAAGTGATATAAATTATAAAATATAATAATTTGACTAATTATTTATTTAACTAATAACAAATTATTTAAACATTTAAAAAATTTAACTTTAAAAATTTTTTAAATTTTATTTTATATTTCTCATATCATTTATTTTTGCAATAATTTTATTTTAGATCAATTATTTAAATCAATGTAGTATTAGATCTGAAACTTTCTAAATGATTTTACTCTTATTTATTACTTATAGTATTGTTATAGTATTGTTATTTTATCTAATATTACCAGGTATTAAGATTAAGGACTGTTAAAAATTATTTAAAATAATAAGAACAATATGCTTAATTATGAGGAAATAAATTATTTAGTTATAAATATAAAATAATCATTAGCTAAATATTTGCAACTTATTAATTATTGAATTTTTAATAAAGTATTAAGTAATAAAGTCTTATGCGTCTGCTTAACAATTGTAAGTTTCGAAATTTGAATAAATAATAATATTTTTAACGCAAATGACTCTAAATCAAGTGACGCATAACTTTGACAAATAGTACATTATATTTCTAAATATATAATGAGTAAGAAGCCCTTTCTAAATATTACGTATTATTTTATCTCTCTGTTATTTGTTATTTCAAAAATTTTCATTATTCGGCAATGTTATTTACTCAACAATAGTATGAGACTAAAAACACATAAGATCATTTCAGCTCTTAAATTACAAATAGAAGTTCCTTGATAGAATCTCTATAAAAGATAAACAAAATAATTCACATTCCGAGAAAAAACAAAATCTACAAAATTATAGTATAATGCTATGATCACTAATTGCTTTGAAAAATTTTATATTATTTTTCTAGCAAGCAATGTTTCAAAAAAGGAATTTATCATAAACAAGTATATATCTGTTTAAATATATACATATACACTAATAATGTGTACAGTATTTTAAAAAGATGTATTTAAAGATAAAATAAAAGCAATGTAAACAAATCGGTCATCTGAGCAAAATAATTCTAAATTTAATTAATTAATAATTAAAAAAACAGTTATACAGCAGTATAAAATTATAGAAATTGTTTATTTTATAAAAATTTTTTACACCCTCGAAAGTCAAGTCAAGCTTCTTTTTACGAGGCTTTCTTGGACATTATTTAAATTATAATTACAATTTAATACAATAAATTGAACTAAAATATTATAAATAATATTATAAATAATACTTCAAAATGTAGGTTTTTACAATAATTACTTTCAGGATATTAAATGTTCTAGACTGACAAAGTATGAAAACCTGAAATAATTTTTGGTAAAAAAATTAAATTAATCTTTTCATACTATGCGTACATTACATTTTTTCGAATAAGCGTTAAAGTAACTCAAATTAATTATTATTCTTATTTGAGTAACTCTTAGCTACTGATATTTGAATTTGACGCTTTCTTTATAAGTTAAATCTTACAGTTAGTTTATTTTCATATTCCAGCATATATTTATCTGAAGCAGGCAATTATTTATTCAAAAATTGTTCTGTTATATACTCTAGATTATTTTAATTTAATTGACGTAAAACGAATTATCGTAACTAGTATATTATCGTTATTATTATAAGAATTATACATTGACATGAAACGTTTTAAAGCAAAAAAATTTGAAAATTAACACCGTAGAAAAGTACTTACATGATTTGTGAAAATAACAAGTGAGATTATTTTAAACTATATTTATGATATCAAGCTAGGATTCGCTTATTACCATTGCCTTGAACATGAAATTTGTATAATTTTTTTAAAAAGTTCATTACGTATATAAAGAGATTTATGTATATCTATTTTATATGTATGACTTCTATAGTGAATAAAATAATAGACTTCGCTGAATACCATGAATAAGATAGAATCAAATAAGCGACATCATCATTTTGTACTTGAATTTGCATGATATTTTATTACTATTTAAGAGGTTATATATATATAGAATAAATAGTATAATTTGTAGTATAAACAATTATAGAAATGTGGTACAATTTTTCTGCGGATTCTTAAGAAACTTTTAAGTTGAGGATAAAATTTTAATACGATATATAGATTGAAAATCTAAACATTATGTCAAAAATTTTCTACTTTTAATTTTGCTGGGATGTACTCCTATCAGAGAATCATAAAAGTGATAAATTCTTTATTATTGATTCAAGAAGAATGTGTTTCTCGAAAATATCGTTAGATGTTGTTAAAGATATAAAGACAAAAAATGAAATTATTTTTTTACAGTTGAAGATAATAAAAAATAAATATTTAGTGGGTAGATTTTACTATGTGTCATCGTAAATATTTTATGATTGGAGATTTTTTTGAGTTGAGTTTTTATCAATCATTAGAATACGGTAAGTGATTGACATAGGGCGAATATCATTACGCTTGAAAAGAGTTGGCAAAGAAGTCTCAAGTTCAGCGTGAGGTTTTTAGCCATCCTTCTTTTACAAAGAATGAGCCGTTGAATACTTTTCTCAAGGCAATCTAGAGGAGGACGGAGAATTGGGACACTGCACACGTGACAGGAAAATCGCATAAGCCACGGTTTGTAGAATACATAATATTAAGGCATAAGTCGCGTTGTAGAAAATCGAGCGAGCAAAAGGTAAGTATCGCTAAGGGCGAGGTGCGCTAAAATGAAGAAAATATCCAGACTATGGTGATGGACTATCCGGAGAACGCGCTGGGGAATAGTTCATGCTCTTGGGAAGCCTTACTTCAACGGTCGCGAGACGCTTCAGGCCAGGTATAAAACGAGCGACGAGGTGAGAGCTCATGCCCAGACCACGAAGTAGTTACTTCAATCTAGACACTTTAAAGCGATGCTGGGCGGTCATCGGAAGGAACAACGGCAATGCGTTATGCTTCTTTTGCTTCGAACTACTCGGGACTATTTTTATGAGGGTTGTTCACCCTTGGCATTTGGGAAGCAACTTTACAAATCGTTTACTTATTATAGAATTATTTGCTTAACCCCTGAGTATGTGATTATTTTCGTCCTGACAAAAATGTAGAAATGTGATGATTCTCCCATATTGTTTTAACTTTAATATGTTACTTTTTCTTACATTTTGCGAATGACTAAGAGGTTTGAAGCACCAATAATGTATTTGTATGTAGCTTCCTATTGATAACTTCAAATCTTTAATTTTACCAATTAAAAATTTGAATAGAAACTTACAATTAAATTAAAATTTTATCAAGATTTTTATTTTGCATTTTGCCATACATGTATCGAAATTTTCATAATAAATCTATGTTATTTCAATTACTAACTTTTCAGTAAAAACTTTGGTGAATTTTAGAACATTTATTATTAGTTATTATATAACTTAAAAAATAAGATGAGTCCTTTGACCCAAAAATTTTTAAAATAATATGGAAATAATTTTTTTGTAGAGATTTTTTGTAGATAGTAATTTTTTGTAATAAAAATTTTTTAATAGAGAATAACTTTACATAATCATTATCTGAGTATACCGTAATAATTATAATAATTATATTTTGTATTATGTTGTACATTAGTGTATAGTTAATAAAACGTGCTTTTTCATTGCTCGAAGCTGAATGCGAGCATACTATAAATATTTAAAATTATAATTTATGTTTAGCTTGAAATTTACATATTCAAAAAATGTTTATCTAAACTTTCGAGGACGTTGTTTTAAAATTATAAGTAAATAAATAAAATAACAATGATTATTATACCATTAATATACATTTGAGGCATTCAATAAAAATACGTACGTTTTTTTTTCTACCATCATCTGCTACATTGTAAATTAAATTTCTTTGCTCATGTTTCAGTTTGCGATTTTTATTCACAGACTTGCTCATCACCAAGATGAAAACAAAACCAGTTACGAAATTCGAATATTAATTTAGTATAACGACTGTAAAATGTAGTTGTCTGTTTGAAGCACCCTTCAGCTCGCTTCAAAATTTTTAAAGGGTATACATTGCAGTACGCGAGATTCAATATTCACAATTCAAATCATTAAGTGCTTCCTTCTTATCAAGTTTCGCTATATTTAATACATCTTCTCTGATGCGTATGTCGATGCGAATTCGACAACATGTCAGAAAAATAATTTTAAGATGATACTAGATTTGGAATGAGGTTGATTTACGTTTATAAGGACTATTGCGAGCAAGCGAAGCCATTTGGCTGTATTGATGTCGGAAATGTGATAGTCGTGTGGAAACGAAGCGCCGGGCGTATCGTGACTCAGCAGATGGCTATCGGCCATTATACGTTGAGTCTGGCTCGTACACCTTTCTTCTTATTTTTAGCGGAGTCATACTTTTCACTTAGCGTTGCAATGAATGCTTAATTTACAAACATTTTTCCTGCTGACTTTCCCTTGGCCCCGAGACGCAAGCTTACTTTTTGCATCGACATTATCTACTTTCTAATCACACGTTACTGCGCTACGTTAGTGTGTGTCTCAATTACGAGATTGTCACTACTATTCTGTGGATGGGGATAAAAGTAAGAAAATAAATATGTATAATAAAGTAATTGTTCCTAATTCCTTTATCAGCAACCACTTCTTGCAAGTTTCAGTTTTGGCGGTCAATTGGATTCTTATAATACAAGATGTTTTTAATCAAATATGATTACGTATTTATACAAAACACAATAATGATAATTTTATTATAATCTGTATTTATGTTCATAACGGAAACGTCATTCAACATATTTTTTAATTAACATTGTTTTAAAACTTCATTTTATAAATACAAGAGTTTATAGTGCATCGGGTCTTTACTAATATTTAATTTCGTTATTTTTCATTTTAATATTTACATTAAAATTGTCAATTTTGTGTACTATTATATGTAGATATATATTATTACAGATAACCTACTAACCCAATAGTGTGTATATATATATAAAATATATGTTTTTTATTAATAAAGAAACATAATTGACATAATTAAGAATCCTTTTTTTATTACAAAAGTTTGTGTTGGCATTTTCGAAAGTTCTCGTAGGAAACGATGTCATTTATGAAGTTTAAAAGAAAAATTCAAGTTGTTTCCGTATTTATACATAATACGTAAATAAAATGTATTTAAAAAGTTTTAAAATAATTATTTTCTTTCATAAACTTTTACCGAGGTTTAATACTTTTGATATTCATATTTTATTTAGTCTTGTTTACCTTTTGTGCCTGCATTTACATATGGGCTTTAATATGCTTAAACAGCTAGATGATTTATTAAGACCTTACATTGTATTTAGTATATTTGAATTAAAAATAAACAAATATAAAACCAAATTTGTTTAAAAAATATGTATGGTTTTTTTTTGAATGAAGATAATAAATTATGATTTTGATAATGCTGAAGTACATTGATCATATCATCAATAATTTTTCAAACTATTCAATAAATTAAAACAATAATAATTAATAATTAAATTTAAACATCTATGAAATATAACAAATTTAAAATTATAACTTATTTTAAACTTTTAACTTTAATTTAAAATTTAATATATAATCCAATTTTTCAGTATGATTAAATTAATGAAAGGAGCAAACATTATTTTGTTTTATTAATTAATTTGTTCACTTTTTACTTTCATAATCAAATTATCTACTTTAAAAAAGTTCAACAGATTTTACGCTGAGTGCGATACTTGAACACCGTTTAGTGAGTGTAAACTATACTCAATCTCTTAATAATGGTTCTTAAAGTCTGATGCGATTCCTTTTAAATAAACAGTACTGCAAGACCAATTTTAGGTTCCACAATAGTAATATGAATAATTTCTGAAAATTTCATCGATGAATGATTATAACAGTATGCTTTACAGCCGGCTAAAAAGCAGATCCTAAATGCTAATTAGCACCGTGAAACAGGAAAAACTTACGGCTGAACTTATGATCGGTCTGGAGATGAGCGGCCCGGAAAATCGTTTTCGAAATATAAAAACGAGTTAATAAAATCAACGATCAATGACAAGTATAAAAGAGATGAAGCATCGGTTTGTAAACGCTGTCACTACAATCAAACGTCCTCGGCTCTCTTCCCTATTTCATCGCGCTTCCAGCCGTGGAAGAATGAAGTACTATCAAGCCGATCATTGGACCATTGCAGCCGCCGAACTAACGGTACCTTTTACACTAGCTTCAGCTTGAAAGATCATTCCTCGCTTTTTCAACGCATAATAAACAGACGTTACATTGATTAGTGCAATATTCTCACGAACTGCCCTAATAAACGAGTGTTTTTATTTTTTTCATACAAGTTTAATATAAGTTTCATCTAAAATGCTCTTGTACACTTGAACTTATTTGAAATAATTGTATTAAGAGAAATTATAAGCTTTTTTTTCCTTATATGAATTATTACAAGATTTTTGTATTATAATACTATTCTTGACAATAAATTAATATAGTATTGTAATACATACAATTACAATTATTCTCTATAGGCATTTTTTAGTACAGTCAATTTTTAAACATGGAATCTAGCTTTTCATCTTAATGCTTATTAAAAAAAACTTTTCTTGAAAGAAAAGTATTAATATTTGATGTAATATTTGTTAATGATAATGAAATATTTAATAAATTACTTTATATCAATTGCATAAATAAGCAATAGATTGAGTTTGCATAAAACTGATTATTATGGATTGTTAAATTTCTAACAGGTATATATTGTAATATAACAGAAAATTTTAACGAAAATTTTAATTTTCTAATGACGTTTTACAAGATGAGTTATTGCTTAATTTAATTTACATGTATTAAATGTCACTGCATTTAATATGTATATCTGAAAAGCCTCTGTGGCGCTAACAACTAGGTTTTATTAAAACTCCAACATTAGTAATTTGACAAGGTTTGGTTAAAGTATCGAGACAAAGAAGAAGAATTTGTAAGGTATTTGTTGCGAGCTACAATTACACGTTAGCTTTTGATCTCAGTCGTATGCAGCTATAAAAGAAAATGAAGAGAATCTGAATATTCTCAGCAAGTTCACTACGGCTTTAGACTTTACAAAACATTTACTCCAACCTCCACTGGAGGAACGATTCTAGGGTGAAGCTTCAAGGTTGAAGCGCCATAAGTGATACTGTCCATTCGAATACTTTCTTATTTTCCATTTCATTGTACCTAACTAGACTCTTGTCTTCAATCACTCGAGATCGATTCCGATAATTTCTTTAAAAAATAGGGGATTTTCGATTCCAACACTCCGAAGCTATCGATTTCCGAAGTGCTCCGAATTCCTTTTTATTGACAGATGAGAACAAAAAGCTGATAAGCTTTTTTACTATTAGAATATTTGCATTAATATTTGTTCTGATAAATAATCATTTAGGAGAGTCGGAATTTGAAGCATAAGGAGAAATGTAACTAAATTCGGATTTTAAATACTCACTCATGTGCCTGCACACATTTCATGAAAAACGTATAAAACTGAATATTAGTATACTTTCGGAAATGATCTCTAACTGTAGTCTTTGTTAGATCACTATCCAGTTTTCAAATTTTTAATGGCGCATCGAATACCGACGCCACCGCTGATGTTACTTTTCACACTTCAGTTATGCGTTATTAGGGTAAAATATAAAACAATTGATATGCTACATTTCTTTATTAAGAAAGCAGATTATATGACTACGCTATAAATTAACTCGTTTTTATTTAGATCACCCATTGTATGAAGGTCGAAATCTAAATAAAAATGCATTTCGTCAATATAGAAAAAAAAGTTGCTCCAAATTTGAATGTATTATATTAAATATATTTTATTTATTTATTAATTCATAAATGTCATTATTCATGAAATATACAACATATTAAGTGCTTATTTATTAATATAGTAACACTTTGACTTATCCAATAATTAAAACGAATGTAACATATTTTCATTAAAATAACCAGTCGTTTGTTTCTTCTTTGAAAAATGTCGATTGTATGAGAGTTATTGTGAATGTTAGTAATTTAAAGCATTGGTTACAAATGCCGGATGTTGAACGAAGATAATTTACTATCGCATGCTTAGAAATGTGTATATTTCTTTTAAAAAAGAAAACAATTAAAATGTTGATTCAGTATTGGAAAAATGTTCATTGCTTATGTAAGGTTTCAATAATATGATTGTTTTATGCAGCATCAAATCAAACTTAAATTATATTTTGTTTTTACATATAATGAAAAAACCAATGAAGTATGTTTTTAATGCGTCAAATACATCATCAGTGCTAAAGTTTAGGGTGCAGGAGGAAATGGCTATTAGAACTAAAATTATTTAGATATTATTTATATTTATATAATCTTTTAATTATTCATTTACCATTCATAAAGTAAGTGTTGAACAGGATGAAATTTATTTTGGTACATGTTTACTTTAAGTACTGAATACTATGAAACAAAAAATAAATGTATGAAATAACATCGAACTCAAAGAAGCAATTAAAAAATAAAACAAAATTATTTACCATGATGTTTTTTCACTGCAAGATTACGTTATTAGTTACTAAAATTTATTATGGCATTATTGTAAGACAATAAATTTAATAAAAAAAGTTAAGAATCTAGGGCACAATTTTCATCTTGTGAAATAAAATGAAGAAGAGACAAATAATGATAATTGAACGGTTAGTATAAGCAAATTTGCGATAAAAATTCGTTTGATTGAAGCGAACGATATTATTAATAAGTTCGACAAATGTGATAAACATTGAATGGCGAGTAAGACTAAATGCCAAATTGTCACAGCTCATTTCAACGACCCTTTAAAAAAAAGGATGGGCAAACGCTCGAGTCTTTATAACTTGTCGGGTAGTCGCTTTTGTTACGCGTGTAAAAAGAAACATCACTTAAGCCGTGCGAGTCCCGAAGATGCGGCAAGGAATCAAGAAATAAAGCCGTAAAAGAAGCGTGAACGAAAGGTGGGCGGAAGTAGTTCAGCCGCACTGGTTTTAATAACCTCGCCGTGTGAATCGCATGCGACGTCAGGAGCTGCGTAACTTTACCAGGGACCCCGAGCCCCGGGGACCAGCAGCGCTACCTGTCGCCGGCCGGTGCAAAGGTCCCTTGAGGGGCCCGACGATATTGAGCTCGATCCGAGCCCGATCGGTGCGCGGGGCCCGACGCCGACGCATCTACACTCCTGTTCCAGGTAGAGGCGCGTCGGTCCCAGTGAAGGTGGGGGTCCCCTCCCATAGGCCTCCATCGACGCCGGCAGCAAATCGTTCCTCTGCCCCACCGCCGCCGCCGCCGCCGCCACCGTCGTCTCGAGTTTCGTCGGTGGATGCGCGCGCGCGCGCACCAACAGCAGCAGTCGTTCGCCAGGTTCGCGAGGCCCCGTAACCGAAGTTCCGTGACTTTTCAGGTATTCGTGCGGGTGCCCTGTCGGCGCGCACCTGTCGCGCGACCGACTCTTGCGTGCCGCCTGCTCCTCTACGCACCTTCTGTTTCTTGCAACCCCTGCCAGCCCTCCTCGCCCTCCCTCTCATTCGCTCGCTCACTCACGCTTCCCTCGCCGAACTTCACCCTGATCCACTGTGTGTCGTTGGTTCATTGGTTTGGTTTGCCCGATGGAACGGACCCCGACTACGATGGGAGGCCTCTGATATCACCGTGACCTGGAGCCGCCCTTCGCTTGATATGCCGGTTTCGCCCGGCCAAACGACTCCGTCTGATTCGACCAGTACCGCAACCATGGTGAGTGAGCTAACTATTCCCAATAATGTCCGGGTGTCTTCGGAAGGCTGGTCGGGTTATCGGCGGTCAAAAAGTCGGGAGGGGCAGAGGAAGCGCAAGAAGATTCGCGCCCCATTTCCAGGTATTGGTGCGCCCCTGCATTCAAGTCGACGCGAAATCGCCGGAGGCTCCTTTTCTCTGCTCGCCCCGATTCTCGAAACTCCCCGGTGACGGCGCAGTACTCCGAGGGGGAAATTAGTTCGGCTCGCCGGTAGGATACGACTCGATCCTTTCGCGTCGGCGAGCACAGAGGTTGAGTTTTTCCTCCGGGAAATCCCGTACACGCGTTTCTCCGATCTCGAAATTCAATCGTACTTTGTTTAAGAAAACAGCGCTTTAAGGTTTAACCTCTCGGTTCTCGGAATGAGAGGAGCCTCTGCCGAGGGAGTGAGCAGAAGCGTTACAACGATGATCCAACGATTATCCGAGTCTCGCTGTCGCACAGAAGATACAGTCTAGATCGATTATTTAACGTACGGGACTAGTCGAGCATCATTAGCTTAGCTTAGTAAATATCCGAGACCCGAGAGAAATGTGAACAGTCGCAGGATCGCCCACCGATTCTGGGACAACGAGAAAAGGTATTTAGCCGTTGTTTAACGTAACTGCATCGCGACCGTAAATCTCGCATGCCTTAATTAGCGCATTAGCAACGATTGTTTATAAAACAAAGTGTCACCCGCGAGGTAGTGAACTTTCGAGCAACGTACAATCTCAGAGGGACCCGGAGAAACTCTATTGTCTAAGCTACAACCGCGAAACCGGTGAAGACCCTCCGAATATTGAATCATCGAGAACTCAAGAGCCACCAGATGCGCATACGCAAGCACGTGTATTCAAGAGGACGATGACACGCACTCTGTTTTTTTTACGCTCATACCTCGCTGACGAGTGCTGGACACGCAAAGAGAATAAAACGTTTGCTTAGGTGTTCCACCGACTAGCTTTTATTATTCGGAAAACAGGAAGTTGCATCTATCGAGAAAACGGGCTGCAGATAATTGAGCAAGAAGCCCGGGGACAAGATCTCGTGCTTTGCGAGCCCCCACAATAAATGTCGGACTGACACGGAAAAAAGCGATAGACTTCTGGGATTCGAATATTAATGCACCCGCCTGACGTCCATTACTCAAATGATAGAAAATACCAGGCGCACTCACTTTTTACATCTTTTTTGTTTTTAATTTTTTTGAGGTGTCGATAAATGGTGATTATTTTATTGTTAATTTCAAGTGATTTTAATGAAGATTTACTAATCGAATAACCATCCAAAAATTTGTTGAAATGGTAAATTATGCTATTAGGTAGAGTTTTTGCCCTTGGCAGCTTCTAGACTGTTATCGTTGTTTGATTAATTTTTATGTTTTAACTTCAGTCAGTGCACAAAATTCAAGAACTTTAAAATCCTGTTTAACTGCTACTTTTTACGAATTAGTAAATATTGAAGGTATTGAAATCACTTAAATTACAGATACTCATTTCAGTTCTAAAAAGCAACACGCACAGAAATTCTGCAGTTGTGTTTTTATTATATCATTTAATTAATCTGTTAAAGAACATTTAATATCTGTAGCTGAAACATGCAATAGTAATATAGCGTGGCTCCACATTTGTATTTATTGATGTAATAAATTAAACTGGAATTTTAGTATTAAAAGAACAGAAGCAAATGAAAATAGCAAGGAAAAACAGTAAAAATTGAAAAAAATCGATTTACTTATATATCCACTACAAGTATCGATAAATAACCTTGCAGGAGTAATAAAAAACAACATATTGAAGACAAACACAAAATATACATATTAAAACATTTTCATGTGGTCATTTCTAAGAAATGTGAAAACATGTAAAAGATTTTCTAAGAAAGTAAAATAAATTTATTTATTATCACCACATTAGAACTATAACGTACGATATATATTATGTAAATGCTATAGATTTTCAAAATTACTTAAAATGGATACATATATGTATATATTAAGTAAATGAAAACTGTTCGTACAAACAGAAAAACTGCACATGCCAATTGAGCATTTATAATTTCATGCATTTAAATATACAAAAATTCAATTAATTATTAATTAATCACAGAACAAGAGAATCTTAAAATATTATTACAATGATAATAAGCATAGTATCTGTTTAAATTATTATTAAAGTGTGATTATTTAAATACATGGGCTTTTATTCTCTGTCGAAAAAAAGTTATTTTGATTAAATAAATATTTTCTACCAATGTTCTGGTAAATTTACAATTTTCATTTTTACTTCATTAGCTTGTGTGAAAGAAGGATCAGAAAGTTTGTCTTTTTGTTTTTTAAATAACAATGAAAATTATCATGTTTTAATAGTATTATTACCATATTAATTATAAGTACAATATACAAAAATTTATAAATTTATAATAAAATTCAAATTTGCAATCAACGCAATTATATTTGATTACTATGTAATCCAATTACTGTATTGATCGAAATTAAAGACATACATATTGTCTTTTATTATTATCAATATTGTAAAACAATTCATTTTTAAATTATATGGTAATAACTTAAATGTTGAAAATGCAAAGTTAAAATATTTAATTTTTGTAGAATTAGATACACTATGTAAAATAATACATTATTTTATACATTATTTTAAAATAAAATAATCATAAAAGTAATAAATCTTTAAAAAATTTACATAAGTATTTGATTTTTTTATCTACAATAGATAATTCCAAGATTTAAGGTGTTGAGATTAAAGCTTTTATAAATGTTGTCAATGGATTTTTTGGTGCATTTTTTTCAGGAAATAATATTTCTAATAAAAAATCGTCGCTAATTATTATTCTTGATGTCAACGTACGATTCACAACATTTTTTTTTAAAAATATTCATAAGCTCCATTAAACTAAAATCCAGTTTTTTTATTGAATATCAAACTTATATCAGTAATAAAAAAGATTGCATTTTTTTAATTAAAATCGTAGTTTTATAATACTGAAAGCATTCTCACATCTTATGTGGACTGTAAAAAATAATTTAATACTCGTTTAGCATGTGTACATTATTTTAAATATTTTTTGTCTTTAATGAACAATAAAGTCCTCCGAAAATTTTCGTTTTGCTTCTTTGAGACTTATTTGCAAAGAGAAAAAATAATATAGCCTTGACAAATCTGACAGCTGAAATTTCAGTTTAATTTTTTTTCTTGCTATTGTTTTGTTGGATTAATAAACAACAAATAAAAATGAGCGAACCTATCGAAAGAAAAATTTCTCCGAACATCAAAAAAATCCTTATTCTACACGTGTAGCTACAAAGTAAAAATAATTCTCTTAACGCTAAGCATCGCAATGGGTGAAGCAATCGATCAAGTGCTCGATCTGTGATTCATACCTTTAAGCGGACCTTTGTGAACGAGCGTGAGGAAATCGGTAGCACGTTTTGGTTGTAAATTACGCACTCACCATTTCCCAGGTGTCGTCATCGGGCCCATTGACGGGGTCCCGCGAGTTTAAGCTCTGCCGGAGTTTTGGGTGGTGAGTCAGGACCCATTTTTAGCTGGACCCTGGAATCAACAGGTGACATCGGCCGGTCATTGGTACCTCGGGAGTCCACTTAAGTACACACTCGTATAAAAAACGGAGTCCCAATCAGTCTTATCTTCCTAATGGCCTCCACCCCTCTTTTAATTAATTTTGTTAGTTCTCTCTGTTTTTATTCTCTTTCTGCAAGTCAATACATCAGAGTTAATTGGCTATGTAACCGTTAACCTTCTATTTTCTTTTACTTCTAATACGGTCCACATACTACCTACAGGCTTACACTTTTCTTTTTAAATTTGACATGGCTTTATTAGTGTAAAGGTGGCAAGTATGTATCCATTTCTTTATCAAATTTTTCTGCTTCGAAATGAAATTCATTTTAAACGATATCTGTTATTATTGAATGAGACCGAAACATATTATTAAAGATACAAATATTTTGTTTTTATATAAAAATTAAATAATCTTTGAAACTATATTTTAAAAATGTGCATAAAAAGCAAGGATCGCTTATTTATTTTGTTTATTAAAATATTTAAACTTTCTAATCCGTAAGAGTCTGATTGTGTTTTTAAAAAATATTGAAATAAATTAGAAGTAGATATGAAGCCAAATAGAAATGAATGGGAAAATCTATGGATATGTAGATATATAAATATGGTACTGAGACAAGAGAAAAATGATAAAATCAGATAAGTTACAGTAAGTAGATAATTCATAAAAGTAATGGACAAAGGGATTGGAAATAGAAGGAAAAGAAAATCATAAAAAAGGAAATAGTTTACTGTAGAAAAGTTAAAAAAACGGTCGGAAAATAACAATTATATTATAAAAGAAAGAGGCTTCACTGAAAAAGCTAAAAATTCTGAAAGAAAAAAAAATAGAGTACGAGGCTTAGGGATAGGATAGAAAAAAGAATGTAAGTGTGAGAGTAATACAGAGATAGATTAAGATATAGATTGAGATTATTAATAACCTTCAGAAGAACAAGTTTTTTTAGAGTAACTGATTTATTCATAATACTATTATTCAGGAGTACTTTTCATTGGCTATGTAAATAGACGGTATACATTCAAACATCGTCAGATAAATTCCGTAAAATTTTATAAGCACCTATAATCTATATTCCACGCCACCAAAACGATTTTATCGTATAAAATTATTATTGTTGAAAATTTCTAATCGAAAAAATATAATGTATAATAGATTTTGAGACAATTCAAAATTTTTTTGTAATTTTAGTTAAAAAAATATAACATTTTTTAGCTATAAAAAGTTATTGCTTATGCTAATAAGCTGTTTTTGTCTATTTGAATTAGTTTCTGCGGGTATCCGTTTTTTGACTATTATTAGATTATTACATTGATAATATTACAGTGTTTAATTATAGCAGATATAAAATACGTTACATAAAAAATACGAGAACTGTACTCATATCAAATTAATCGTAGGAAGTTTTTGAACGAATCAAATTTATTACTTTAAATAGAACTTTAGAAAAGTTACAAAGGAAGCATCAATTGTTTATTACGAGTGCAAGATGATGTACCTTAAGTAAATTCTCATGTATAAAAGTTCATAAATAATAAAAACTGTAATATGCTTAGTTTTGTCGTAAAAATTTCCGTAGTATAAAAAATAACGTTATTGGTGAGAGGGTGATGTGAAAAAATATCGGAATATTTTATTACTGCTGACACAATAATTGAATATTTTTTATATCATAAATATTCATGCTGATTGTAAAAGTTTGATAACGAAGCATATTTAAAGAATCAATTCGTGATTGGTCGGTGCAATAAAAAATAAGATACGTACGGATTTATATATTTTTAGCATACCTCGACTTTTAAGATCTCCAGTGATTCGAATTTATGAAAATTAGTTTATTTGTGTCGCGCCTTTACCAGCCGCCTACATTACCTTATTATTTCACCGCAATGTAAATCTGGGATATGTCCGACATCATCCAAATGTACGATAGCAATATTATTCTAATGAAGCCATTCGTGTAGCTGCAGTACTTACTGTCTTAATTCGCGACGTCATGAAGGACAGAAGACGAAATCTTGTCCTCTCCTCGCCCACAACTCTTTAATCCCAAGGTGTGCGACACGAGTACACACGTGTACACATAATCACACGGATTTTTCATAGCGGCAATCCAGTTTCAATATCCAGCGAAAGCCTGTATGCCCACTCTCGTATGTACATCCGCCCGAAGCTCACTAGTGCCAAGTCGAGAGAGTTGCCGTCGATTTCTGGAGAATCCATGCAAAGTGCGACCATAAATGAACGAACACGTCGTGCGCGTACATATTTTAGAAATACTTTTGTGAAGGTAGCCGAAGGTGAATATAATAATATGAAATCCGGGGCATTCATCTTTCTAAATTAGTTGGCACATTTTCGTAGCATTTGTTGTTATTTAAAGCTCAATGACTGTAATTAATAGTGTTTATATTGCGTCTAATGAAGCAGTTTCTTAAAAAAGCCTTATTATTCGAATGTATTAGAACGAAGCCCAAATATATATTGTACATTGCGGAAAATCCGATTGACATAAAGAAACGCGTAAATAGAAAATGTATTAGACACGTGATTTATTAATAAGTAAATGTAGATATTTTTACAAGATAGTACAAAGCCTTTAGTTTTTTTCAGCAATCTTAACTGTCATTCTTACTGTGTAATTTTACGAGTTAATATTTTATCATTGTCAAATATTTTCCACAATAGATATACATTTCTTACGTTTCAAAATCAAATATGTAATAAATTTTAATTGTAAGTGCCAAAGTCTACTTATATTGTAATATATTATCCAGCCAGAACAAATTTTATTTATAACATTAAAAAGCTTAACTTTAAAAAAAATTCATAATATTTTTTAGTTGTTTATGCTTAAAAAAATCAGATGAAGTATTTAATCGTTTTTATGCAGGACTGCTTCGGAAAAATTTATAAATAGTAAAATTAATTTAATTGCAATATTCATTAATTAATTGCATTGACAGAGTACATTGAGAGAATCATTAATGATATAATTTAGTTTATTAGAAGAAATTTATTACGCTGACGCATTCGGTGCATGCATATTCGAAAAAAATTGAGTAATAAATAGCTCTTAAGACGAAAAAGGTCGAAGTAGGCGTTTATGACTGCCACTGAATAGGGGTTTTGTATTAATTTTTGTTATACTCCACTAAAATATTCGAGCTTTTAAGGGACTGTCACGAATAAAATCAAAATTCCAGTAGCGATTCTCGCGAGGGCTGAACTCTACAAATTATTTTGAATAATTATATCGTACAGCCATTAAACGTACTTGAGACGTCCCAGTAAATGTAGGATTAATTGCATATATAAAACCCCAGATTTACTGCCACTATTACAAAAGTTCTCTTTAAATTTTCAATTCAATACACACATTATCCTGACATAAGATGGCAGCCGTATTTCATGCAAAGCAGACGGAAGCCTTCCGAAAAGTGTTTCGACATTACGTTTCAAAATTGATTAGTGTGGTAATCGTCGGAGACGACTGATTACACTTGATCGCTAATAGTCGTCCGATAAAAAAATCGATCCGACAGATATCATGATTTATCGAGAGTCAATCTGAGTTCATTGCTGTTAAAACCATTGTCTAATGTTTAGTCGAGACTGTCAACAGCTAAACTTGAATCAGTATGACTTTCAATGACACGAAATTTGTTCGTAGATTCAATATCGTAAATTATTATTTATTTATTTCAGGGAAACTATTCAATAACTGAGTCTGTGGAATAGATTCAATAATACTAAACACTTGTGCACGATTGTAAGTATTCATGAAAGTGTTTCAAGGCTTATTAATATGTCAGTCTTAGCATGGATCGCATGTCCGTATGAAAAACTTGTCTTTGCGAACAATATGTAATAGTACATTCACTGATATTGCAAACTTTATACCACCTCGAAATTCAATAAAAGTGCTATTCTATTTATTAAATAGCAATTCTAGAAAATTTATTGAAAATTAATGCTTGAACTATTATTCTTATATAAAATCAAGTAGCATTTATTAAATTTATTTTATAAACCATTCAAACAAGAAGAGTAATTTCTTTGTAATATTTTTTCGTAAAATAATTCTTTATTTGCTTTGGGATCAGTAACTTCAAAATTTGATGATTACAAATAACCTGATTTATTTTAATAAGAATTTATTATAATAAGAATCCTATACAGGCTGTTTCGTATAACTATTTTTTTTTTAATTACTTTTTAATTTGCAAAATGTAACGAATGGTCTGAAAATAAAAACTCAATTGAGAATAGATTTTTTAAATTCTTATTCGATTTATTCGGCAATGTTTATTAATTAGTCATGAATAAACGCATTATTCGAGTTCAAATTACGGCATTAAAATCATATGTACATAATATAATTCTTTTAAAATATCATCAGTTTTTTTTTAATTTAATTGTTTTCAATTTTCAACAAAAAAAATCGTTACAGTCTTTAAGCCATTTCTTATAAAGAAAGATTCTGTATTACTCTGTAGGTCCATACATTTTGAATGTTTTTTAGATAAATTTGGATAAATTTTGTTTCGGTAATTTATTGGGAATAATTTTTTTTCTCGCTACGAGTGACATTCCTTTAATGGAGAACTCATTGCAGCCACTTACATATTTTTTCACATACAACAATTTAATAAAAGCCTAATGTTGATTAAATTGAATTCAAAGAATAGTGCCGAGAGTTGAGCAAGCAGGATTTAATTATATTATGACGACCATGTAAAATGAGATTATGAAACCTAATATAATTTATTAGTTTTCCCAATGTCTTCACACTTTTAAGAGTTTATTATTAATTATTGTCAAGAAAAAACAACTTTTATTCGTGAAATTGACTTAATAAGCGATAGAACGGACAATTTAGTAAAATGTAAAATGCTGCATAATTTTCTAAATACCCTCCAATTAAATGTTGAAATTTGCAATGAACGTAGATGGTACTGAATTTCTATTTCACTTGAAATATCAGAGAATATTTAATTCCCCCTTTTCTAAGGTATGGTATAAAAAATGCCGGATCATTACGTGTGATACAACATAATCCACTTATTGGCTTTGAAGCACCACGAAACTATTCTTGTTCTCATCGTTAGTAGTTTACGCTTATCTATACATTACTATTATAAATAAGATGATTTGCGTTTGTCGGCGGATGCGAGGATTTCGGATACTGGTTACTGCCCAAAAGGGGAGCAAAGTTTTGTGAAATAGACCGACCCTTGTCAAATTTTTTCCCGTTACACTGGCGCCTTAAGTTTTTTGCGCTTGTGCCATTTGTTACATCGATCCGTTTTTACCTGAGCCGGAGTAATAATTTTTGGCGCAGACTTGCCGATGCGTGATACATGTTTTCGGGACTGTTAATAGCGCGGTGGATCCAGTGTAGCTTTTACAATACTGGTATAAAGTGTCTGGAGGCTGCGAACACGCACATAGAAAGAGAGAAAGAGAAAAAGATGGATAGATAGATAGATAGATAGATAGATAGATAGAGCGAGAGAGAGAGAGAGAGAAGAGATATGATGCACCATCTCAATATTGTCATGATAAGTAATTGCGTGAAATCTTGCGGTGGTCGATTCGTTTATACATCGCGCAAGTGTTTTCTCGACAAGCAACGAGACACGTTGTTTTAAAATATTCGGGCTCCGAGAGCCACTGAAATCTTGTTTATTATTAGCAGAGGAGGTGTAATACGAGCGGCCTCTTCCCTTCTGAGAAACATGAGTGTTTACAAACGTTTTTCTTCCGTTATGAAGGAAGATTTTAATCGTACGTCGATGGATGCATTTATTTCTTTTTCCTTCTTCTTTCTTTCTTTCTGCACTTCTTTTTCGAAGCCAAGATGTACAGGTGCCTTTTACTGGGAGACACGACCAACAATCGAACTGCACCTGCAGCCCAATATTGCGAAAGGCAAAGTCTTCAACGGGGCCGCAAAAGTCCTTTTCTTATGCGCCGGCAGAGAAACGACAACAAAATGCAAAGCATGCAAATGGACTCTCGAAAGAAATAATGTTTTTTGAAAAATAAGACGAAAAAATCTACGCATATCATCCTTTACTTGTTCTCGTTCATCCTTGCTGCGCCACTTCGTCTTGCCGTCCTGCACTCTAGAAGTGACTCTTGTCAGGATAAGGCGAACCGATACCTCTAGTTTCTCTCTTTCTTCCTCTTCCTCTCTTCTTCTGAAGCTGCTTGGCGCACAATGACAAGTTCTTCTTTGCCCTGGTAATAGCAGAGCTCATGGCTTTCACAATTATAACACGGCGTCGTTCTCCAGGTCTCCGGACCAGTTTTCGTACGCTTCCGCGCACAGCAGACGTAGAGGGAAGGAAAAGCATCAACTTCCTCCCAGGATTTGTTTTAATTAAATGTTATCCGCCGAGGCTACAGAGCAACTCCCGATACGGCGTGAATGCCATTTTTGCTTTGCTTTATCAGGTGCATTATCGAATGCGAATTCTGGCTGATATAAAAATATCTTTCGATGGCTACTCGTTACTGGGGTACTTTTATTTAACGTCTAAAAAGTGAATCATTAATAATAATATTCCTTGAACAATAGCTACTATTCGATCGCAGATTTTACAATTCACACTCATTTTTGCACGCTTTCATACAGAGCCATGCGCTTATCACTAACTACAAATATCGTGTCTGAAACACATTCTTATGTATTTTGTATTATGCTACAAAAGAGGCATACTTACATTTTATATAGGTTCGCGGGGCTAGGTTATGCTGTTCCAGCAATATTTGCAAAATATCGTTTCAGTCGTTTGATTTCATTTGAATATCTTACCGCCTACGCTTTAAATTTTAAACACAATCGGGCATTGTTGAAGTTTATACAGCTACCCATGACAAACGTGGTATAGTTAACCATTTGCCAAAGCATCTTTGTAATTGATAGAAAATCTCAAACAATTTATTGTAAAATTTACTTCCTGGACATAATAATAACAACTATAATATCAATTTAATTTAACAACAATTTTAATATATATATTAATGCACAAAATTTAAAAGCTAGCTAAATTTAGTTAAATATACATATTGTGATAGATGGAAATAATATTCATAAACCATATTCTCTCAAGCACTTGCTTTTTGTACTAAATGTTGAGATTTTCACCTATTTACGTTGTGTATACTAATGTGTTATACAACACTAATAATAAGAACAATAATAAGAATTTTCGTCTGTGTATACCTATACTGTGTTTTTTTATTAAAAAAAATCTTTTTTGTTCGATTTATTGTGCAAAAAAAATATACCTAACACGATATATATTTATGATTTGAAATTAAAAGTAAAGCATCTTTTTAAAAATTAATATAAAATCTATTTTAAAAAGCAAGCACAAAAAAATTGTTTAGTCTTGTAAGAAAGTTATTGAAAATTATTAATGCTTAAGAATTAATTGCTCCATCGAAAAACAAATAATATTGGCTAATAGTAGATAGTTTAGCTAATTTTCAATAAAGTACGATGAAATACGACAAATAATTTCCTATATCTAGTTTAGTACGAAAAGGAATTTTATCGAGCACAGATATCTACCACGTAGGTTGGTCAAACATTAACTTCAAATGGAGGACGTCGCGGAAGTTATTGCAAGCAGGGAATCGAAGCGTTGAGTTTGTGTCGCAGCGAACATTTTCACCTTGCGTCGTGCCAATTTTCCCCTCAAAAAACTCCTTTATTCGCTATCGTGTAAATAGGCGAATTTCTTCTTCTTCTCGATTTCGCGGACCCCAAGGAGATACTGTTTGATCTACACTCTGCATTCCTGAGGTCTTTGAAAGTTTTTCGAGGTCAGGAGTGTGTTTAATCGACTCATAGTTGAGTGCCGATCCTATGAATGCTTAGAATGCTGCGAAAAACCTGGCGAGACTTCTGTTACGAAGACTTCAAGAGGAATTATCATTTTTCAAACTAGGACGAGAGTATAGTCTAATACTCATTCGCATTATTGATTTAATTAAGTGTCAAGCGTGATAATTATATTATTGATGTATAACTATATTAGATAATTGTATTATTAATGTATATTATTGATGACTGTATCATTCAAATTACTTTCATTTCACATGTTTTAGCTCGATTTTTAAGTTGAGACTTTAGCTAAAGTATTTGTCTGATGATTAATTTGTATATAGCATTATGGAAATATGTTCAATTCTTAATATTTTATATATTTATAATTTTAATTAAAGAGACAACCTTTAAGATCAACAGAATTTTAAATCGATCTTAGACTCTGTCCATAAATATTTCTAAATTTAGATGCATTGAATAAAATTAGTCATTACTAATATAAGATTAGATAATAGGAAAGGTAAGAATGCTGAGTATATACGTAGGGAATTAATAGGATGAGATAACTGTTAATATGATATACGTTAAGCTTGAAAGAAACTGCAATTTAAATTATTTATTTTATGTATTTAATTTCATAATTTACAAATGAAAGAGTTTTACAGAATAAATAGTAATTGTTTGATTGATAAAAAAAATTTATACCAATTAAATTTAGACCAAAGTGGTAGATTTAGGCCAAAATAAATAAGATATTATTATTATTTTTAACTTCAACATTTACTATCAATCAATGTATCAACTATAAGTAAAATATCGAATCTTGCAATGTATTTTTTTTATATAACTTTTCCTTCGAATTCTAATGCCAGAAATAATTTATTTTATAATTTAATTTCTTATACTAAAATAAAATCATATAAAACTAAATTAAATGCAAAGTCTATTTCGTAATTGGGTGTCTGTTTTACCAATTATTAGTATTATTTAAAGTGAAAAATTTATTTATCTAATTTAACTTTGTATGTATTCGTGTTAATTTTTATTTTTTTTATTTTCTTTGGTCACTTGATTATGAATTTGCTTACTATTTGAAATTCTTATATATCACTATTAAGTTTTTACTTTTCAAAGAAATTTATTAATGTAAAAATTTATAAATGAAGATATAACAAATTAAATAATAATTTGCAATAGTATTTATTCAATAACCATGTTTTTGAGTCGTGTTTGGTTATAATTTTTTTTTTTTAATATTTTGTAACTAATTTAATACTCTGTAATCTTAATATAATAATCTGTCTAATACTTAGTAATAAAACATTTCTATTGAATGAAATGATAAAGTAACTCTTTATTCACCTAATAAAACTAAAATATTATTCGGTATACATTACATGTGGATTTATCCTGTATTCAGGGTCAGAAGCTATTACAAAGATTATTCACAATTTTATTATCATTTTCATTAATTTCAATTCTGATACTCTGAATTACATACAATAATTTTATGTGTTTTATTTATAGTTGTACTATTGTTATGTTATGTGGCTGTATGTAACAGCAATATTTAATTATTATGTGGTTATTATCATATACATAATTTTTTTTCATAGCTACTGAAACGTGATCTTCATACATAAAATGACAAAAAAAAATTACTTTGGGAATTTGTCAGTGACTTTTATACTTAAAGGAATGTATAATACAAGTAAATGGTGTATTTTTAAATTTATTTACGTTAAGATAAATTGAGATATTCTTTCTCCTTTCTTACGAATCACTTAATTTTAAATTATGCGGTAAATCAAAATGAAGTTTTTTATGGAAAAGAAAATGCTTTAAAATTGATTTAAAAAGAACGTGTGAAGGGCTGTTGTATGAAATCGCGATAAAATCACGAATGTTTAATAAAATTCCCTGTCAATTAAAATTTGTATCATACTGTATAAGATAATTTTGAAATCTTGTGATTTTCTTTAAAAATAAATGATAAGTCGGAAAACTGGTTTAAGACGTGCAACATAATGCTCATATAAATACAAAAAATTCTCTTTGGTTCCCAGTAGCAGCTAAACCATCGCCTTGTTATTTTTTTCTTTATCGGCGCCTTCAGTTTTCTTGGGCTTCGTTTTTTTAGAGTCCTCCACAACGTACAATGAAAGTGGTGCGAGTCTATCAGACTCTTTTTAATATGGGTTTGCTTGACACAAGTTTGCTTGATATCCAATAATATTCCATACCACTATGAGCTATGGATGCATTTGTGAAAATATCGGCAAGCGCGAATCTTAAATAGATTTATTCTTTTGTCTTCGGCTGATTTTTGAATTACGACATATAGAGCAATTATAATCTGTGCATTTTTAATTTTTTTGTTACATACTTGCATCTTTTAATAATTACTCTTTAATTATGGGCGTTTAATCGTATCGATTTTTTATGAACCATAAAAGAATTGTATTTATTTCCCCAAATGAATATTGCTTATGTTGCTGATGAATATAATAAAAATATCACAAAAATATATATATATTGTTAAATATTTATAATTTAATGATTTTTGTATTATTAATCGTTTGTTTTAATAAATTAAATATGTATATACATATTTTGTATTTACAAATATCCAACATAGATTTTGTCTGTTAATCAAATGATGGAGACTGTAGATAATGTTTAATAGTTTAAAAACGTGTTGATTTACTTAATAAATCAAATTTTAACTAAATTGGTAAGATCGCATTTTTCTTTTATTTTTTTTAGTAATATTCCATTATTTCGCCTAGAGTTAATGTAAAACTAGAGTTAATATAAAAGTTTGCATTCATTAAATTCCGGCCGATACCTTTCCAAATTAAAACATTTTAGTTATTTAATCTTCAATCGTAAATTTTCACTCGTTTAATATAAAAACTAATTACTGCATATGATAAAAGTAATTACAACAATTATAAAAAAATGATATCAAAACCACTACGTACAAGAATACGCATACAAATGCATAATTTTACATACGTATTTTTTAAACAATTAATTCATCGTTTTACACGAGATGACCGGAAGTGTTATATTAAATATAATAAAAAAGCTTAATTAAAATACGGAATTGAAATTGCTTAATATATTTTGAAAGTTCATAAAACATTATTAGATAAATAATTGAAAAAATTTTAACTATTAATAAAATTTAAATACAAATGTATAATTTTGATGTAAACTTTTTTAATATCTTCTAATAAATTTAATTTACATTTCTAAATTATCTGTTTGATATATTTGTTTCAAATGTGAAATTTTCTTTGTTTGTAATATAATTATTTGATTTCAAATAATTATACAAATTCAATCTATTAGTTGTTTAGATGTTTAAATTTTTCTGTAAATATTTAATATTTCTCCAAATTCTGCTGCTATTCTATAAAACTGTAAATAATGTAAAAAATATGTTATTATTGAACTGATTTGTCTAAAAGTAAGAATTTCAAAATAAAAAAATTAATTTAACTTATTTTATTAATGTAAATGAACTAGCATTTTAATTAGTAACACATAAAAAATACATAATAGTATATATCGGGATACATAAATTTCAAAGTAAATTTGTGTCAAAATCGTTCTGATCATTTTTACACCTGCATTTGAAAAACATTCATTAGAAACTTCTTGTTATTTGAGTTTTTGAAATTCATAATTTTTTATTTTTCATTTATAGTATTTCCTTTTTAATCTTAGATATAATATTATATAATACTATTTGCATCAATAATCCTCTTGACTTTATAATTTCATTACTTTTTAATGTGTACTTTAAAATAGAATCGAAATTGTATTTTTGTATTATTCTGAATATATTGGATTTTTTTAAAAATCATAATAGCTTTATTTTACAATGGTTCTTTTATGAGAAAACATATTTCTCTAGTAAAACTATTATAAAGTATTGAATTCTTCATAAACTACAATTTTTGTTACACAACACGGAATTTTAATGCTGTTAAAATGAAATTTTAGTGGGGAAAAATTTGCAAAAATCCAAGTGCTCTACATTTTTCATACATAGTTATATAAACTGTTTATATTATATTGTTACTTTAAATAGGTCATCTAATAGCGGTGCTAAAAGATACGTAGAGTTTCTAAGGTGCTCTAAAATCGGTATAATTTGAATTTATATTTATAAAATTGATATATTTCAACGCTAATGTAAAATAAATTTATTATTTATGTTTCAATTCTGGAAATATATCGTTCTTTGAAAAATGGATCTGTTCAGAGGAAACATAATCGGATTCGAAATTCGGTAAAGTGCTTGTCAACTATACAGATAGTTAAGTCTAATGGGCTCGTCATATTTCCAACTAACTTTGATCAATAGCTTCATCATTATCGAAGATTGCATTTCAAATGAATTACTAAAGTTGTAATGTAATAACAATGTGTATGAGTAGATGAATCTTTTACAGTTTAAAATTAAGTTGAAGATAAGGAAAAAATTATTCTTCAACCTTAACTTCCGAGACTTATTTTTTTTATTTTGTACACAGTCGTTTAATGTTACCATTAAACCCTATTTTAATGAACATATATTAGAATGCTATCTATACACATTGTTATCAGTAATACCATACGAAGAACAGATAATACACTGTATAAAATGTTTTCAAAACATTTAGGGATAGACTTATAATAACTAAATGGCTACATTCCAGATTACAATAATTAATAATGTACACGTATGCATGTAAAGAATATGTTTATTTATTACATGACATTCAAAAAAAAATATCTTTGCAATTACTTTATGATGTATAATATACTTTGAATGGATATTTTTTATTAAAATGCTTTACTTTACACTGTTTATTTATCTTATTATATTTTTTTGTACATAAATACTGTATTTATGGTTTGTTAAACGTTTAATTTATGAACAAATGGTTAATTTTCAATATTTGAAGGAATATTTTCCAAATAATATTATTATTACTACCTAATTTTTGAAATGTTTTTATTACTTAATATTAAAATTTATTTTACTACATTTTTATTTTTGATGGATCTGCAAATACTATGTACAGTTTAATTTGTCATTTTTGTACATAATGCTTTAATTGTAATTTAAATTCTTTATAATTAATTTAACAATATCGATTTATCCTAATGTAGCTGTAGATAACGTTTGTTATAGTTATAGTTATTAATAAAACTCATTTTTTGCAATTTACATCATTTATTTCTTGTATGTTTTACAAATTTAAGAAAAAAAATTTATTTCAGAGAAATTTATATATAAATATAACTCGTTCAACTTTTATTTTAACCATGATTAACGCGCAAGTAAGAACTTTAAGTTCGGATGCTCACTATAGATTTCAACTAGATATTTATAAAATATTCCATTTGTTTCTTTTATTCAAATGAGAAATTTAAAATAATAACTTATATTTAAAAAATAAATTATAAGTTACGTTATAAAGAATCTTTCACAAATAAAAGATGCCATCTTTTATACTACAATATCGTGAATTAATAAATACAAATATGAAAAAAAAATTTGTACACTCTTATACAGCAATTTTAACTCTGTATACATTTTTAAATTGAATAAAAATGGAAAATTGAATGCTTTTCTAATTTTTTAGTCGGTTAACAGTCGATCATACATTACCCATTCATCATTTGTAAGATATCGGAAATATTGAAAACTAATATTTAAATGATTTGTTACGCTGTTCAGATCAATGTGAAATATACTAAAAACAGTTTATCGTTTCACCCTTCATCAGTCATTTAAATTAAAAGTATCGATTATGAATCCGATGTCTCAAGGTTCGCTATTGGGATTACTTTTGTATTAAAGTTGTATTCGTCTTAATGGATGAGGTAAATATATTTTTTTTATAATAAATCAATTGAAAAATTATTCACTTGATGTTATACGAAGGTCGGCACTTTCTTGAATCTTTGTTCTTTTTCCTGCTTTATATACCTTTCTGGTTTTATCTGTGTGGAATTTGTATACTTTTTTTATTTTCTTTAACTATATTAAAATTTTACACCATTTTTTAGTTACTGAAATGTAAAATAATTTTTTTTCATACATTGATCTAATTAACATTAAATGTAAATTAAGATGTTTCATACTAAGTAGCACATTATAAAACAAAAATTCTGTGTAATAGACAGAATTTAATATTTCAGAAGATGTAAGAATGATTGAGATGAAGATGATTGAGGATGTAAGAAAATTGATGGGTACGTTAATTGGAGTAGCACTATTAATGTAGTAGATGAACATAATATTATTTTTACTTTCATTTTAATATCATTGAAAAAATAATAATCTTTGTTTTGACCAAGGTAGATATGTCTGAACATGCTTTATGTCAGCTTGATTTAATAAAAGATGCCTCACTATTTTTTGATGAAAACTTTGCAAATGTATATATTTGATATAAAATAGTTTTAAAAACAATTTTTTTCATTGATATGAAGCGTATTGACAATTTATTTAATCATGTAAATAATATTGGAATATTTTAGATGTGATTTTATTCAAGCAAAATTTTTTATTAAAAAATATAAATATAAATAATATGTATGTTGTGCGGTGATTCGTTTAATAAAAAATTGATTTTATTTTACTTACTTATGGTGCTAATATAAAATAAAAATTATGTAGATAAAAGTAAAATTTAAAGCAAATTAGACATTATGAAACAGTCATTGCTTCGGGCATTTTTTTTTAAATCTAGAAGCTCCTTCATTACTTCTAATATGTCTATAACTTTTTGTCTAATATTACGGTACTTTAAGCAGGAAAAGTAATCTTAAAATTCCGGGTCGCCTCTAGTATCTTATAATCTTAATAAAGACTCTTTATTCTAGTATAGAAAATGACAACAAATATAGCTTACAAACTTGCATCGACATTCATAATTTACGATATATAGGAAAATAAAATACTGTTGAATTAAAGAATGGGAAGTAATGTAAAAGCTACAATAAATATATAAAATATTTCTGTTTACAATCCAGTCGATTCGCACCGAATTTGAAAATAAAAGACACTTAACGCTGCTCTAAAGAAAAGATAAAACTAATTTGATAATCAAATTTGTGCATTCATATTAGGCTAATTTAAAAGTGATCGAGTAAAATAAAAGAAAGGATTTTTTTATAAAAATTTTTTTAATTTAGTATGCTTCTTGCTAAGTGCTGGGTTTTAAAGAAACAGGTGTAAATAATGCAGCTATCGACGATTTTGAAGCCTCAACTCAATTGCGTACAAAGCAATGCAAGACTATCGTAATACTTTACTGAGGTGTTATTTTTCAAATGTAATGGAACGTACATCCATGTAAAAACTATAATAACTCGGCCAACCATAATCTGATTGGTTGAAAACTCTTGGAGAATGCTTTTCAGGTAGCCTCGGGTCCAGTAATGTTTATTTGCTCTTTCCCCTTTTCCCACCCCCCAGCGACAACGCCACCACCATAGAGGCCTTTGCCCATCTCAAGACTTAATATCACGTCCTCCTAATTTCGAGAAGGATATTGGCTCCATTAGTAGCTCATAATGCGGGAACTATTCACGACTGACATGACTTAATCCTCTTAGCAAAGCGCTAATCGGGATGCGTTAGCTCTGCCCCTCGCCAGCTCAAGCCAACCGATGTCAACCGGTTGCGCGTTGTTTTTCGGTGGCAATGGCGGCGACGACGGCGCGTATGTGCGTGTCCCGGGTAGCATGTACAGTTACGAGAGAGGCCGATGGTCGGTTATGTATTACATACGTCGGATACAGAAAGGAGGCCATAGCCGACCGTTATAAACCGCTGTCAGGGTGCTCGCTGCTGGAGCACAGTCTTCGAGCCGAAGGGAGACGAAGGGGTCGAGGGAGATGGAAGGCAGAGCTCGATTTCGAAGAAGTTCAGCGTAAAAAAGATTGTCGAAGGCGCTGCTATGGCATTCGTAGAATCTTCTGCGAGTGCATCGGCGGCTCTACGTCTGGCGGCGCAGGTACATCTCCTGTTAAAGGGGCCACTGACCAAGAACTGCCGCATGAGTTGATGACAGTCGGCTGGATTTCGTTTTTCCTTCGCTAGTCCTGAGGATATCGTAGCCTGAGCGAGCTAACCATTCGTTCGACATTACACCGGAAACAATAATTTAAAGGAGTGCTTTCACTTGATCATTTTTAAGCAATTAACGTCTTCGGTTATTCAAAGACTAAATTTGTATTAATATCTCATTTTATACTATAGTACAGATAGCATGGAGAAATTAAATAATTTAATTACATTGGTTCATTACTTTTCTCATATCTTCGGTTCGTTTTCAGTCTTGCGAAAATGAGATTTATGCAAGTTTGTGTACAAATGAAAAGTTCTTTTGTTTTTAAAGTACTTAAAAAATGTTTGTGACATTTTAACGAAGCTTAATAACTGCATTTATAAATATTTATGTAAATAAAATAAGAATTTCAACGACAACTTAAATCAAAATGGAAAAATACTTATTTTATGGTAATATAGTAACAAGGAAACAAAATTTAACGATGCGATATAAATTTAGAATGATTATTGATAAATCCTGATACTTTTAAAGCAACATAAAAAGTTAACTATCATTAATTTTATTTAAATAAAGTTTTAGCGCATTTTAAAATACACAGAGGAATTTTTTTAATAGAAAATTCACCTTCTTCTTTATTATATAGTTAGGTGATATAAGCAACGGTATTATTTTTAAATATTCTGACAAACGTGATATAATTTTACTGTTTTTATAAACATAAAGAAAATTAAATTCTTATCATCTTCAATCAATTAGATCTGTAGTATGTATATTTTATTATATATAATTCTCTTCTTTTAATTACTTTTACTGTATGGTTCTCTTTTCGATTAATTAATAAAAACATCGAGGATTACATCGAGGAAAACTCAAAATGATACTTTTAATGATTACCTCATAATATAAATTATAAAAGGCTTACTTTACTTAACAAATAATTAAAGCAATCATCAATAATAATGATATGAATCATAATTGAGTAAACAAGGCTACTTAACAAAGCTGTATAAAAAGAATTTCAATTCATCAGTTTGATTAACAGTGGTTTCACTAATTGAATATTGGATGCCCTGGGAAACTTTACCGAAATTCTATATCGATACCTTGTAAATTTTCTGCTCATGCCAACAAACATAATAGAAATATGATAGAAATTTATTGTTGAAGCATTAATGCATTGAAATGCACAATTTCAGAGTGTAAGTTTTGACTATATTTTTATAAATAGTAACTTGTTAACAAATATTTTTATGAAAGTCATATTAAACAATTGCGTTTACTATCAATGTTAATAATGTAAAATTAAATATTAAAGTATAAACTATAAAAAATTCTAAATATATATTATTGAATTTTAAAAACAGAGAGATTAGATATTTTATTAATACTTAAATAAATATATCTTCATATTATTGTTTATTGCACTTACATTATTGAAAAATTTATTTAAAAAAGAGCTTACTAAATTATATTAAAGTAAAAATGAGAAAGAGTTATACTTGAAATAGTTATATTTGAGTTATATTTGAATTATATTTTTCGGATTGATAATTGTTAATATTTCATTTTTAACGACAGTACTATTAAGTTTATAACTTTTATGTAATTTCAATTTGTTCGGAATAAATAAATGTACATAAACTAATTAGGAGTAAATTATGAAATTCCTTTAAGTAATTAGTTTTATTATGAAGTTTGAGTAACCTTTATTTATTTCAAACAACGTTATGTAGTTCTGTTATTCCCATTTATATAAGATCAAAGTTTTTTATGTAGGTTTTTAGTGTATATATTACAGCTATTTAAAAAAATTAAAAAGATAAAAAAATTAATTATTGGTGAATTAATTATTAGTTCAATTAATTATTAGTGAACAGTAAAGAATTTAACCGAAATATTTTTTATATATTATATATTTTTTCCGAAATATCAATTAAATTAAATTAATTTTTGAGATTTATGCTAAATGTGATTATTGAAAAATTTTTACGCTAAATTAAATGAATTTTTTACATAACAAATAATCAAATATTAAAAATGTATTGCTACAAGATATAGGGTTTTTATTATTCAATGTATTCAAAATTTGAAATTTCGTAGAAAAATGATTAATAAATGTTTTACTTATGTGCTCATTGAGAATTCCTTTCTATAGTTAGAGTGACACTATTTTACTTATCGAAACATGTTTATCTGATTTAGAATATGATACCTTGATTAACTACTTTTTCAGTAAAGTACAAAACCATTATTACTACTATTTGAAAACCTTATTAAATCCGAGGAGTTATAGCTAGTGTTAATTACATTACTTTCACTGCAGACTCGATTAAAAAATTAGCCATTCCAGACTTCTAGTCTGGCCTGAAGCTGATGAAGTTTGAGTACATAATTCTTCGAGCGTAGAAAGGTGCTGATTTTCCTACAAACGACCGCTATGTATTTGACCCAGTAATCCAAGCTGTACACCAAAGAAATCGAAAAGTCGTGAGCGATAGGTTATTCGGTCGACCGTTTGTGGAGGACGCCATTACATTTCGCGGTCACGTCGATACTTAAGAGATGATATCTCAAAATCTCTCGCAACAGGATGCACGCATTTGTGTAGAGGAAACTTTCTACACTGCAATATTTGGTTATGTGGTTGTTTTTTCATAATTAATTGACATTACCTGTCTTTTTAAAAATTTTGAAAATATTAATTTTATATTTGCATTAAACGGGCAATCAAACAAAAAATTAAAAATATGTAAGATATTAATGTTACAATCTCTACCTATTAATTGATCACGTAATAATTTACGTTTTTGCTAAGTGTCAAATACGGTAGACAAAATAATCGGCGACCATGTTACATAAAGTTAATAATTCACAAATCTTGGATGTGATACAAGTGGTGCCAATCGTATGAGACATCGTTGTAGCGCTTTCAAATTAAGTATGCATATAGTAAGTCTAAGAGGCAATTAGAAGACAACAAAGCGTGGAACCTTGGTGACAGACAATCTCTGTTTGGCAGAAGATTTTCTGTGACACATGAAAAGCCAGAAATTTGCTTTCCACTTTCCCTGAAGTTATAGAAGATAGCAGTGGAAGATTTTTCACAACCTGGAATTTCCTACCCGAGTGACCTCATCTCCTGTCGTGATTTATGTTTTCCAACAAGTAGCTTCGGTCCTGTCGAACATTTTAACTTAACTTGGGTATACAATGATTTTGCCGAGCAAATCAAACCTTGCTTCCGGTTTCTCGTGAACAATTATTTTAAAACAAAATGTTTGTTTTTTTACGGATTGATACAAGAGCTCATCGATAAGTCGTACCATAGAATTAGTTAAGAATCCGGCGACCTTGAATCCAGGAGTCATAGGAATGCCAGAATGCGAAAAGGGGCGTGGTGCAATAACTCCAGTGAAATGAGTGTGCTATGAAAGAAGGCGGCATCCGAGACGCTGAAGACTGATGCTAATTGATTTTGCGACATTTTTACTTCGTGCATTTTTTTATACGTATTATATCCGAATGATATTTTAATTTATCAATTTGAATTCAAATTATTGAAATTCAAAAATGTATTTTTTACTATATCTTTTGATTAAAATGTTTTCCTAGGTTGGCTTATTTCGGTTTATACTCATATTTTGGCGTATATAGTTAATTTTTGAATTGAAAAGATATGATACTTACATTCACTAAATACGCAGATAAATGAAATATAAGATAGAATTTATTTATTCTTATATTATATTATGTCAAACAATATTTCAAACAACTGCATTGCGATTTTTAACTAGTATTTTGTAATTTAATTTAAAAGTATAGGCTTACGGCATTGCTTACAAAAAGCGTTAGAATTAAGGCGTATTCGCAGTACGTGTATTATGTATTGTGCATAGAAAGAAAAAGTTGAAGAACCTTGACAGTAACCATATTAAATTATAAATAACAGTATGCGTGACTAGCCTAAACTAGTTTCTAAACAGAAAACGTTTAATTATTTAAATCTAGTTAATTATTTTAATGATTTTAGTAAGAAATCGGAACATAAAAAATTTTTTTAAAGTACAAAATATCTCCAATTGATCATACTTATTACATAAATAAGCTTATTTCTTAAAAACAATTAGAATTTTATTTAAATTTTAAAATGTATTATTTTGTTTAGATTCATTTAATATTTTGAAAAAAGGAATACATTTCCATATAATAATTCATTTATTAATTTTATTCATATAATACAAAATTATTGTTCCACCCAAAAATAGTTTTATTTTTATATTTAAAAAATATATATATAGCTTACTAAACAAATTTTGAATGTAGTATTCTAAAAATTTATTCATTACGATTATTGTTTCATAAATAATTATGGAGTATAGTATGATAATTGGTGTTTATAAGGCATTAAAAATATCTATTTTATAGTAATTTACGTTGAAGTTGAAAGTTTGCTAAGTTAGCAGTAATTTCAGATTGTAGTATTATTCCTATGCAAATTTTCTTGTAAACGTAATCGATATGTGTAGAATGAATGTAGCATTTTATAAGCATGGGCAACAATAGGTCACATATAGAAAATGCATAAAATGTTATCTACACTTTAATTCAAATGCTACCGTTAATTACTCAACATCAAAGCTGTATTTTTGAAATTAACATTAAAATATGTATCATTGTAGTATCTGATAATAAATTCTATAGTGTAACATTAATTAATAACGAGCAGCAAAATATGAAAAAGATAGTGTGACAAGTAAATACTCACTATATTTCGTATTGTTCCAGTGATCTCTTTTTGCTTCATTTATTGCTCCTGCGTAATTGTGTTCCATCAAAACAACAGTGTTATTTAATGTGAATAAGTAGATATTCAGAATGAGATTGATTTTTTCCATGGTATTAAATTTAACAGTAATAGTATTTTTAAATTTTTGACAAGATATTAGGTAAATCAAAATTAATAAAATGAAGATGAACGAATTGTAATATAATAATCATAATTATGGTCTGGTTATCCTTTCATTAATTTAATTTAATAAAATTCAAATATAAATTTTATATTAAGGGAATGTTGATTCGGTACAAAGAAAACCTGTTTTGATATTAGTGAATATTATTTACTTTAAATAATGGATGGCTTTACTAATATTTAATAATGCTTATGTACCTATAGTTATTATTAAATTTTGTTATTATTAAAAACTTATAACTTTATTTGAAAATAGTTTAATCTAAAATAATAAAAATAATTCTACTAATATTTTAGTATTTTATAATAGATAAACTATACGTTTAAAAAATTTAAATAATAATATAGTTTTAATTAGATAATGTACAAATGAGAGAATTCAATTAATTTTTAAGATGGTTTCAATTATTGATGGTTACGAATACAGTTCGATTTTGCTAATGGGGTGGTAAAAATTTTAGTTGATTAATGTTAAATGAAATGAAATCTCGTTAGGAATTCATGCGTTCTTGTATTTACGAACTAGAATAGAAAATTCAAAAGCATAGTTTACAAGATTGTTTAATTAATAGTATACAACTTATTTTTCGTTCTTTATTATTGATATTAATCAATGAATTAGGCTAAAAAAATATCATGAATCGATACCATAAATAAATATTTACTTCACCTAATAATTTTGATCTATTTGTGAGAAATTAATAAACGTGCATGGTTTTTATCTACTAATAAAAATAATTATTAGATTTTAATATAAAATCAATTGACGAACACGAAATCGCAACTTGTAAAATAAATCAACAATAATTTATGGCTTAAAAATAGTTATTGCTGCAGATAGCATATTTTTTTGAAAATATTTGACATAATTAATTTTACTGACTCATTATGATATAACCACTATAAATTTCAATTCAATTAAGTAATTTCTTTTTTAATCATACATAAAATTATTTATTGATAGTGAAATTCTGATTAAATTAATTGTGTAAGGTGTTACATTGCTTGCTTGATTATATTTTTTTATTCAGTATCAAATACAATAACTACCTTAGTAAAGCGAGATTAAAACTTAAATAAAAAAGGGAAAATTATTGCTTTCTCTACGAAAAGAAATTAGTTATAATACGCATAAAGATATGATATACTAACGTGTGTGTGAGATTATTTTAATTTGTTGATATAATTTATTTTTACTTTTATTATAATTTATAATTTAATTTCAGTATAAAAAGGCATTTACAACAATCACGATTATTAATTTAGATTAACTGCATTGGATCCTTATGATATTATAATTTCAATATAATTTTCTAATTATATACAAAAACTTTTTATTAAAATGTTTTAAAAAATTTGCTTATAAATTTTTGTTAACTTAAAATAAAATATTTAAAAGTATTATAGATTTTAAAGTATTAATAAAATTAAAATAATAAATTATACAAAGTGTGGAGCTTTAATAAAATTGAATAATTAAAAGATAAGAATATGTGAATTACTTCATTTAATATTTTGAGCGTAATAAATATTACTTAGTAAAATAAATACTCAATTTAGACATTTTTTTAACAATCTAAATTAAAATCGACTTTTTTTTAACATACAGCATATAATGTTTAAAAAATAAACAGTTTTGATGATTACATTACTTCATATAAATTCATTCTTATTTGTTAACTTATTTGTAAATTTATCAACGGAATACAAATTCTATTTTTGAGTATTAACAGAAAATGCATCCTTTTATTTGAAAAATCGATATTTTTAATACTATATTATAAAAAGATATTTGGAATTAATTGCAATGGTAATGTATGAGGTTTAAATGGTACAACTAGATGAGGAAATTGGCGATTGTTCAAATTATAAAATACCATCTATTTTAAATGCTGAAAAATGCATCAACAGTTTTCAATTATGGAAAAATGTTACCAGTATAGAAAATCCTTATCGATTTTTGTGCTTACGTAAGTCACTAGGAAAGTATGTACTTCGTAATTGTGACTATATTTGTAACCGGAAAATGAAAGTAGACTTTTTTTATTATGTTCGAGCCGTGTATGAATAACGTAGGAAAAAAAGTCCTAGGTATCTGAATCGACAGCCAATTAAAATCTTGATCCTTGTATTTTTTGTAATATCTTTGTTAAGTACTTTGAGAAAGATTTTTTTGAATTTTGGATCTATACAGAGGAACTTATATTGATATCATATTTGATGATATTATTTATAAGAATGCGATTAAATACTCTGTATAAATTGTATGCCGGGATTGTATTAATGTATCGGTAGAATCTAATACGTTTTTACACGTTCAAATGTAATTACGGTTACGCTTGATATGATTATATTGACGTACTTTCGTCAACAATTAACTTTTGTTAAAATTACAAGGTACTGATTCTCGTCATGCCCTTTTTGACAATAATGTCAAGTAGACTTTCTAGCTTCGTGTTTCGGACGTATACTATTTTAACGAATTTATTATTGCTAATATCTTTATAATGTCAATTTACGATTATTTTCAATGAGCTGGTGAAGTAAGATTTCCAATGGTGTAGCGGGAATTGGTGTAATTGCAACTTGCACACTATTTCGAACAATTTACATACTACCTGGTAATTTAGGATATATTACCACTACCTGCGTTTTTTAAGCAATACATTAATTAAAAATATCACAAATATCGCTCTTTATAGTACCAAAATTATTGCTTTTAATAATGAATAATTATCAGTTAATCAAAATTTTTTATTTTATTGAATAACTGATAAAATAATACATCAAGTTGCTTAACTTTGCATGCATACTATATATTAATTGCAAACTATATAGTCTCCAATACTACGAGAGCACGGAATAGAAAGATAGTTTTCACTAGAAAAATTTTAATATTTTAAAAGAATACGTTGAAAATAAATAATAAATCAAATATTGCATTGGAAATAGATAATAACAAAAATATTACTTAATAACTCAACTTTATTCGAAAGAAATTAGGACGAGCAAAATCCATTATTTGAGTAAAAGTTTATGTTAATTAATGTTAAAAATTAATTACCTATATATCCCTATATATTGCACTCATCTCTTAGTAATTTTTTATATATAATAGAGAATAACATATTATTATGAATTATAAGAGAATTAATTACTTTGTTTAGTTTTTCACTGAATGCATTAAGCAAATGCTTATTTAAATGGCATATTTATGTAATTTATGAATAGTTTATCAAATTTTTTTTTGGCACATTATACACTTTATTAACAGGTGAATTGTAACGGAACTACACTTTGAATTTTACTGATCGACGAAGTACAAGACAACGGTAAGTACAGAAAAAGCCAAACCGCTCACTGATGGTTCACTGAAAACTGACTAGTTGTTTGAAAAAAAGCGAATGAAAGTCAAGAATGCTCAGCTCAAAATCAAATGTTTGACGGATACATTCTAGGTGATGTAGAAAAGAAAAATAGTCTCATTGTGACTTTTCCTTATTGGAAGGATAAAGCTATGCGTCTACATTGCAGCCATGTATCCTTCCGCTTTTCATTTTGTGCGCTCCACGTTGAGGTTGTGAAAAAAAATACAGAATTGAAATAAAATGAGAGGTAAATACATACAGATAATATGTATACAATGGCTCAAAATCTGAAATTAACGAAAGAGAAAATTGGTAAACCCAATATGCACATTATTTTCATACGTTGCATTTATTTTTTGCGTGCGGACAGCCCATTTTCTTTTATTGCTTTGGAGTTAGTAACCGAAAAAACTTACTGTACCTAACAAACTTTTAAAAAAAAATTTTTTGCGTTTAAAAGTATATTTTAATTTCAAAATATTTTTTAATTTTTATAATCCGCAAATAAAAATTTTGGAGTTTTTATTACATCTGTAAACGAAAAAAGGTGGTTTTTTCGGAAGTATTTGAAGCGAGCGATAAATACATACTAGTATATTAAACCACATAAATAAAAACTAATAAGCTGAAGTTTTTTTTGTATTTAATTTTAGTAAAAATACATTAATGAATAAACAATTAAATATTATTAAATTTAACAATAAGTAGTAAGACTATGATATTTATTTTTTTCTCAGTCAACTAATTCCAGATGTGGATATGATGTAAGAAGAAATGGTCACTGTGACAGAAACTCTATTATTGATAACTTTACTAATAAGCATTATTATCCCATATTCAAAGTATATCAATTGCAACGAAGTAGATAAAATTCAACTAGAAGTTTTATCTTTTATTGAAATACCATTGTGATATTAAAAGATAAATGTTAAATTCATTTATGCACTCATGTGTACTATTAGTTTTGTTTACTTTGTCCATAGCATATAGAATATAGAAGAAAATTTGGCTAAGTTAAAGAATAAAATGATTGAATATACATTATATGCTAATTCTTAAAATAGATTTAAACGTTAACTTATCAAACTGTACTTTTTTTCTTTATTTTTATACATATCCCTTCGAAATATTCAATTAAAAAAAATGAGACAAATCTTGATTAAACACCTTTCATTCTCTGTCTTGATAAAGTATGGACGAAAAGGGATTCAAAAATCAAAAGCACAAGCCCTTGTGGAAATGCATATATTAAAACGACAAGAGCTGTAATCATAGAATGGCGGGTGTCAAACGCAGTCGAGGGGTAACAGCAGGTGCGGGTTACAAAACAAAGCCCCCCTCCTAAATTTTACTCGGACACCTATGGAGGCGGAAAATTCATCTCTTCATCTTTGCGCTCCCCCACTTTTAGATGTACGATACGTTCTGAAGTAAACAATTATAATGAGTCGGATGTATATATATACCGTTCATGAAGCAGATGTTGCACTTCACTAACAACTCCGTGGATTACCATTTGAATTTAATACGTATATAAAACGTGTGCAATAATTACTGTTACGTGTGTTGTTGATGACGTGTTTAGACTATTTAATTATAATTGAATATTTTATCATTATTATTTAATTTGAGGAGTTTTACAAAATTGTTTATATTTTCCTGTTTAGAAGGTTTATACCTCGTTATTAAAGCTATTAAGAAATGTTAATGTTTATTAAAAGCACAGTTTATTATGACTCACATACAATTCAGTTACTTTAGCTACTTAACTAATAATTTTTGATAAAAATATAAGTAAAATTGTGCTTTTATTTTTTATAAGGACAAGAATGTAAATGAAGTAGGAGTATAAATATGAGAACTTAAATATCAATTTTTGTTTCGGCATTATTCAAGACGTTGAAATAGGAAATTTTCTATTCACTGGTGAAAGATACGAACCATCTGCTATTTTTCTCACGCTCTAAAAATAATTCTGTCTTTTACAATACAGTTTTTCTGGTTTAATCAAGGTAAAACCTTGTTTTCATTTTTATTGATAAGTATACGTTATTGAGCTTTAATATTTAAGCTCCGACGATTCATTTCTGAGAATGAGTTTGTATAAATTACAAGTGATAGGATATAAGTTAATAGAAATGAGTCTTGTTTTAAAAATTCTAGTGTTAAGTTAATTTTTTATAAATAATTGATCGAAATATTTTTTTGAAAGTCCCTTATAAAATACTTTAGTTAGTGAAATTAAGCCTAATTCCATTTAATATTTAGTTGGAACACATTTAAATAAAACATGATAAGAAAAATAAAAGCACCGAGTAAATGAAACCTCAGTTATTGGTATGTAGGAAAAATGGTACATTTGCTCGATCCAATAAAAGCAGAATATTGTTATGGGTTTATATCACGAATGCGTAATGATTTCACTTGTATAAATTTCCGTGTATAAAGTATACGTGGATTAATGCTCTTATCCGCGACATCGTAACATCTAAGTACCTGACCAACATTGACTCCAAATACACGTAGCTAAAATTAAGTTCGAGGGGACTTTTGCAAAGTAATATTAAAAACAAAGATTGGTACTAGATGCATTGAAGGTAGATCCTCGAGGAGAGGTAAATTCTGAGACTGCCTCGTCACGCTAAAACAGCATCTGTATTCTTTTTTTCCTCTTCTCTAGAGCTCTTGCTCTAGAGCGAGCAACACTTGCGCATATTCTTTTTATTTCCAACATAATACTTACATTCTTTTCTCTATCTCTCCGCTAACTAACACCGACCGTGCATAAAGATCTATGTTAAGATCGTCTAACATCCAGAACGGAAACGCAATTCGGAATATTTGAAGGCGGATGGATCCAAGGGGGCACGCGTCACAATAGACTAATGACAGTCAACGTCACTCCGTAACCGAGAACTCGCGTGCGACAGCTGGGATTCGAAGCACTTTCTAATTTGGAGGAGCGGATGGTTGGGGGGGGGGGTGTTGGAAGAAGAAGAGCGAGCTGGAAGAGGGGAAGGAAGGCGGATAACGTCAAACTTCCTCGCGCAGTGCTCTGCAAAAACAAGGCGGATTGCAATATCGCGATTTTTACGATCTAAGCACGAGATCTGCGTTTGTGGAGAGCGGTTCGCTGCTTGGCGAAGAAGGAAAATGACGGGTGGAGGGAGGTTGAGCACCTGCCTCACGATCAGCCTGCACTCAGCCTTAGCGGCGTCTCTCTTTTGCGAGTTGCTCGTCCGGCGTAGCGTTATACCCCGAATTAATATCTCTCCAAGGGAAACTGCTTCTGCTGCCACAGCTTTGGCTCGTCAGGGGCAAACGTCGTGGTTTCACGGCTGCGAGACGAATCCAGACTTTCGGCGAGTTGAAATGCTGTGACTGTACGTCCGGTGTAGCATTGTGCCATCCCTGATTTTCATGTTATTGGCGACAATTCGATCGCTCAATGGATCCTTCGCTCGGATAGCGAGTGTGCAAAGTGTCGACAACGGACGCACGTCTTTCTTTTCCCGCGAACTCTGGCAGACTCTATAAATTACTATGGTACATGCCACGTTAAATTGCTCGTAATCATTCTCGGTGTTGCGTTCGCCGAGCGCTTTTCCTTCAAGAATACCCTGTTTCATATCGAAGCGCGGCTGCAATCGCCAGGAGGATTTTGTAAGCTCGTGTAATTACACGTAACTCGACTCGCAGGTCTCCATGTAAATAATCGAATTCTCTTCGCCTGTATACCTATTATCTGCGCTTACGTTCGCGCCCAGATATAATTTGAATAATAGTTGTACGAATTTGCATATTAGGTGGAAATTATTGACCCAATTAACAACGACGTCGAGCTGATAATTTTCATTATTTTTCTCTTAAGTTCATTTACTCCTTCTTTATTATTTATGCTGCTGCGCATAAATAATGTACAACTGTTCTGCCTGTTCGTCACTGAAAAATTATCCAAAGTCCTTATGAGTTGCTTCTGAACATGCAGTGTAATAGGAATAACATTAGAAACTTGAATTTTAGAAAGCATAGACTCAGTTTTCTCATTTACGTTTGTAAACGGAATTGTTAGTATTGTTATGTGGGATTCATTACTTATGTTTATTAATTCTCTTTCTTACTTTATGAATAGCCTCAATTTGATTTTTTTTATTATAAAACTTGTAATTAATAATTAATTTATCTATATCAATTTCTTAAACTTTGTTATTAATTCATAAAAAATCGTATTATGAAATATATTATATTTATGTAAATTAAATATTTGACGTTTGTTAATTATATTAACGTCATTAAAAAAATATTGAGTGTTTGAAGTTACGCTTCATTATTTCTGTTTGTGCTTTTTGAACATATTGTGTATTTGAATTCTTTTTAATAAAAATAGCAAAATTACCGTTTTATTAATTTGAATAATGCTTTTATTAATTAAGATCATTTCAAACTCAATTATTTATGTAAATGAATTAATTGAATTTCTGAAATACTTGTATATTTCAATGTGCATGATTAATTAAAAAATATATTAAATATCCTTATAACTTAACTTCAATTACGAACACAAATAATACAATACAAATAATGGACCTAATCGAGAACCATACAATAAATAAGTTTCTTACTTTTTAATATTATATTTTTAGAATTAGCATTATAGTAATACAAAAAGTGTGTTAAATAATTAGGTCTTATACTAAACCCCGTAAGAAGATATTCGGAAAATTTTAACTTTTTAAATGCCTAGTAATTTTAATTATGGAAATTCGTAATATATGCACAAAAAATGCATCCATTTACCTTTTATTACGCAAAAAAGGAGAAAGTAAATTGGAAAGAAGATTCTTGACACGGATTTATGAATGTGTTTAAAATAAATTCTGCATGCATTGAGATGAATTTCAAAATTATCAAAATAGAAAATTCTATGAAACAGGAAATAATTATGATTAAATAAAAAACATAACTGCTTTTTTAATTTTTAACCTTTCTTTTTTATAACATAAAATGAATCAAAACGAATAAAAATGGTATTCGAAGTAATGACTTAAGATTTTGTGCAATAATGGATAATGACAAATAAGCAAAAATAAAATCGCTAAGTGATGGAAAATATAATAGCTACCTAAGAATGAAACACCATATCATGGAAATTAATTGAAAAGTATGTTATTCGTGTATTAATCAATTAATGTTAAAGTAGCAAAGATCTAAAGATCTAATTGCTTCCAAAATAAGAGACTTATCTTAAGTAAAACACTGGAAAACCATCGACTGTTGATGGAATAACAATGAAAGTCTTTCATGGGTTGAGTTCTAGTGTCTGATTTTACATTGTAGATATTTACATTGTACATTGTAGTAAATACATGCTTCTTTTGTTGTAAACTCGAGTTTTCTTGATGATTTGTGTCATTTAAGAAATAATGCTTGATCATTGTTGATTGCAACTGTAATCGCTTAATAAATATTCTAATCACTTATTATGCGAAATAACTCGCTAATGAAAATCGTGCACTTGTCACAACATTTTTGTTTAATTTTAATCATAGTATATTTTGAAAATTATTTATATCTAGATTGATAATCTAAAATAGATTATTATAATCATTAACAATAAAACTAAAGATAAAGGTTTTTTATACATTGATTTCAGAAAATTATATTTTTATTGAATTTTATAAAATATATTAAAAGTAAAAAATTTCAATATATAGATAGAGACTCAGATATTAGTCAGGTATATGACGAGTATTAAATAATGTACAGGTAATTTACGAATCCTTATAAATCCCTTTCATTCTAATTTTAGCTGCTTCAATTTTATTTATTCGTCAACATTAATGTGAACTAGTATAATTTTTCCTAATCCATTTTAGACTATGTAGTTGAATTACACAAGCAAATAGCAGTACAATGTTGACTGGAAAAATTCATTAATAGTAGTCTCTTGCAAAAAAAGCCTTTTGAAAAAACAAAAATGAAATTGAGTTGTATCAGGCCACTGTAGCAATGAATAACCGATTATAGAAAGCATGTAAGCTTTTTAGATGTTTTTAAGCCAGATCAAATTTGCTGAAGAAATATAAATAACAATAAATATGAAACTTATACATATGATTGTTTCAGATATAATATTAGATTAAACATAAGCTAGTGTGTATCAAAATACTGAAGTATTACAAGGTGCACTATTAACCTAAATATATATAGTGAAAATAATTGATGACTTTTAAAATGTGAAAATTTGCATATAAAAATACATTTTTTATTTTTATTACTACTTTAATAAAAAAAACTTTTAAATAATTTTTTAATGCAAAATAATAAATTCCTACAATATTTGGTGCCTTTCTGTTTTTCACCATGATCATAATGATTAGATTTTTTTATTTATGACTAATCATGTATTTGCTTTCGCAGAAATTTTGAAAAACACTTTCTCTCATAATCATTCATTTTTGCGTAAAATAGAATTTGTTTGTTGAAATACAATTTCTTTACATCTTATTTTTACTTTTTTTTTATATCGAGAAACGATGAAAATGGTAAAATTACATTAATTTAATTATGGGGATGTAACTTATTTTGTGTCATGTGTGAAATATTACATTGCCACTTGAATTTAACTTATGAAGGTAAGACTATCTATCGTGCGCGTAACATTTTATTGGATTTTCGTTCGAACCCAATAGAATGCGAAACCGGTTTTCTGTTCGAACATGATTTAAATTCTCTTTAAAAAAATTATTGGAAAAAGTCTAGGAGACAGCATTTCAAATTTGTAATTATCGAATTAAATAATATGTGAAGATGGATGTAGTTATATCTATATCTGCAGTTGAAATAAAAATGAATTCCTGATGCATATCGCGTTTAAATGTCGTTACAGAGCGCAACACCACTTTAGGAATTTAAGGAGAAATCAACAAGAAATAAGAATAAATTAACTTAAAAAATACTTGAGACTATTTATATACAAAGATTTTTTATATTCTATGAACATCATATTTAAAAATATTCATAGATAATTATAACATTTTACATTATTTTTAATATTAAAAGTTAAATTAATATTATTCATTCACACTCAATTTATCATATAATTTTTATTGCTTGATTATAATTGTTTAGAAAAACCATTTTTCTGTTTTTACGGCTATTAGGCATCCAAATTTGTTTAGAGTTATAAATATGTAAGTAGTAATATTCGATCAAATTCAATTACCTTTCAATTTGATTGAATTTTGGTATATAATTCTCACACTTCAGAATTCATTTAAAGAAATTTCTAAATGACAAAAATGAAGTTTAAGAGTAGTGACTTTAAAATAATTGTATATTTAAACTAATTTATACTAACTGAAATATATTCTAAAAAATTTAGTTAATTTATTAGTTATGTAAATTAGCACATATAAATTTATAACTAAATTTTCTGTATGAATTTTATATAAAATGTATATTTGTTTTTTTCAGGTTCGTATATATCGTTTTTTAAAAAATTTAGAAGTTTTTACGTACTTCGTTTGGGTAGGTTAATTGCATAATAAAATTATAGCCTTTAAAAATTATTATAAGAAATTTTTTAGATCTAAATCGTATCATTATTATCATTATCAAAATTTATTTAAAAATATTTACAAATACTTTTTTGTTTTTTATCAATTATTTATTGTTTAGTATATTTAGTACGATGTCTTTTTAAATGAAATATAAATATCTATCGGTACGAAAAACACTAATGAAGTAATTTAATTAAACAATGAATCTAGAATAAGCTAATGGTTATGCAATTACTCAAAATCTGAATATAATCAAGTAGATGAGTTGAATGAATGATAAGCTGCATGCAAAAAATTATGTTTCATTACTAATGTAATAAGCTTATGAACTTTTATACTTGATAATTTAACAGGGCTTCGTGAATTGATAAGTACAGAAATTTCGCGATAACAAATATAATATAAAAACTGTGGTATATAATGTGCCTACGGCAAAATAAATATGACAATAAATTTTTTTTTTAAATTTACTAAGCTTTTTTCTTCGATCTTCTAGCCGTTTAATGATAACTTCAAGTACGCTTGTTATCTATTTATTTTCTTCAAAACTTATTTTATTTTTATAAAAATTATTAAAACTCAATATTTATAACTTATAACTATTATAATAACTATTAATTTATAACTAATAATTATAACAATCATTTTGTTTTATTATGAAATGAAAATAATACTAACAGTCAGTTAAGTTATTTTTTTGAAAAAAATACTATCGTAGAAAGAACTTTAAATAATGAGGAACAGATTCTTAAAATTATTTTGATAGTACCACAATAAAAGGTAAAGTAAAATCAAGATGATTCAATAATTAAACACTAAAAATGTTGGAATAATATTAGGAGTTTAGAATGTAATAATAAAATTTAAATGACGTGTTATGTAATGTAAATCGGGATTTATCTTACGAAATTTATAGTGAGAAATACTTTTTATAAATAATAAATTGTTGATACTGTTACTAATAGTTCAGTTGCATTGATCACTTTAATTACTATAAATACTAGAAACTAAAATATTATCATAAATTTGATATATTTTAATACTTTTATTTAATACTTATTTTAGATATTTCAAATAAAAAACGATATTACTATACTTATTACCGTGGTTCATTAATCAATTGAAGTTCGTAGTGAAATTGCTTACATCAACAATATTATAAACCGGTGGATTTTACTTTTACAATAAAAAGGTTTACTTTTATTTTCACCGCATTTCTAAAAGACATGTTGCTCAGAAAAATACCGTGGTTAAGTAATATACGTTGACCTACATACTCCGTTGAATGCTAACGCATCTTTTAAAAAATAAAGTAAAATAATTGTACTGGTTAATAAATATTTCAATGAGATTATTGATGTTATTGAATTTTCCGAAGGTCAAGATTTTCCATATTTACTTTCATTCACTTTATATATCATAAAGAAACTAAATTCTTATTATTAAAACAGCAAAAAAATGTTAATAGATTTAAAATTTCCTTTATGATTATACCAAACGTTACAATGATTAAATAGAGAATTCTTATAGTAATCAATTTTGTATTTTATTAAATTATTTTTTGATCAAATACTACAATAAATTTATTTTTTTGGGTTAATTCCTTTGCAATAAAATACTGACCCTATTTCAAATATGATTATCGAAAAAAAATATCAAAAGCCTCTACTAAATATTGCTGAAATTTTGAAAAAAAATAGTATATGTAGTAATATTAATATGATGAAAAAAATAATTCAGGAAAGGGCAATGGCGTAACCTGATGCGTGTGAATTTCTCACATGTAGTGTGTATTCATTATGCATTAAGTACACGTACGCGAAGTGCGAATGAACTGAAGTTCATTGGGTGCCGTCCAATTAACATGGAATCGCGAGCAAGACTGTTTGTTGCATTACAGTATGTGTAAAATTTTTTCGTAATTAGCCGCTAAGAAAAATAATAACCAGAGTAACAAATCACTTTGATCAAATGGTATAGAAGTAAATCAAACTGTTTGTGTCAAATAATTTGTTAAATTGTTATCGTTTCTCTAGGATCGTTAACTGCGAATTACCATTATTGTTCATACTGTAATAAGTAATTATTCAAGAATCTTTTTATTTTATTCGCATCTTCTTTAAACGCATATTTTACACTGAAACTATGGTTTTTATAAAGGACTAGATAATTTGAGATTTAATGAAATTCATGTAGTTTATTTATAAAATTTTTTTTTATCAACGAGATTCGTGGTGCATGCATAGGTAATTCTAATCGAATGTTATTTCACTAATATGTACTAAATTAGTTTAATAATGAAAAAACATTATATGATTTTTGAATATAACTGTGCATCAATTCTCAATGCATATAACAATTAGCAATTTTGTAAATAAACTCTGTTTTGCAAAGCCACTTTGGCTGTAGTATATCAAGGGAATGAGACTAAACGAGCGCTACCCGAAACCTTCAGAACTCTATACGAAAAAGTAATTATTAATGCCTCTGCAAACTTCATCTTGTGGATTCACTCAGATACTTTTAGCAAGGACTGTACACGTTTTCAGGACGCGTGCGTGCGTGCGTAGCGCATTACATAAATCGACTCGTCTTCTCTTGGTCTTTCTTTTCTCCCTTCTTCTCTAGTGCTCAATTTCTCACTTTGTGGGACCTTCGCTGCTCGTTGTATTGGCGCAGCATTTATAGTTGTCCAGGCAAAGTCGCGTGACAAATGGTATTAATGAAGATTGTAGTAGGTCTTCTCATGAATATTCCTCCTCCTTTCCTCGATAGATCTTTTACTCTCGTTTCATATCGCTTCGCCGGAAGTTTCCTACCTTCGTGTGGGAATGTCCATCGTGCCCAGGGATGCTTTAACTGTTTTTTATCTTCTTTAATTTCCAAAGAGAGTGAAAGAAAAGTCCTTAATACGGTAACAGATACTATTCGGATCGCCTCTGTAAATTATGCAGGATGGGAACGTGAATATGGCATCACTTTAGTAGTAATTACATAAATAATGTGTTACACACCATACAATGATTTGTGTATAGACATGCCCATTCGGGGAAATGTATTATTGTATGACATTTTTTGAATTTTCTGTATTTTAACGTTTATTATTAGAATACTCCAGCATATTAAATTGTTTTGTACAGTGGTAAATAGGACGACTTAGACATACTGAATTTGATAAGAATATTTAGCACGGCTGATAAGGTTTTTACGCTTCTAAAATCAATCATTTAGCACAAACTTACATATATTAAAATTAATTGATGACATAACTTAATGTATTGAATAAACTAATTTTATAGATTATTATTTCAAATATATTTAAAAGTTACTTGCGCTTAATAAATTTTTATTTTGTTTTTGCTTTTTATGTTAAAGTTATTTTTAGAAAGGGATTTCTGTAAAAAAAATGTACTCAATGTATTTACATTCGAAAGAAAAAAGTGTTTTTAAAGTATTTTTCAAGTATTCTAAAATTTTATCACTTTAAAATTAATACATTCATTTATAGATAAATGCTCTTCTTTTTTTGCGCAGAGAAGTTTCAGCTTTCGTATTTCAATCATTATTAACTGACTTTGTAAACTAAGTCATTGCAAACAATCGCAAACACAAATTAAAAAAAATTTTAAAATTAAAATAGCGCTCAGAGATTACTTTATTACCATAGGTACATCGATTTCTGTGCACGAATTGTGCAAATTCACCGCTTTTCGGCACGAGCTTACGATCTCTCGCGGCTGATTATCCAGTGGAATACATGCACTAGATGCTTGAATCGCGAATAAAATACGCGGGGCAGCATTTATAACGAGTCCATGTCTGCAAGTCGACAAATTCTACTGAATTTACTTTATTGTTGCTGTTGTTATCTCTGCCCTGCGTGTTAATGCAGTTACAAGTGCGCTTGGAATCTTAATTCGGCTTTAGTTTGTTTATGTTTTTTCCTATGTAAGTGTATTGCATGCTTTGGGTAAAATGCTCGATGAAGATGAGATGTAAATCTCAAATTTTCAAATTAGTTTCGAAGTTTGTTGGAGTGATAATGGAAATTTTTATACATTATTCTAATTGAGATAGTTTTTTTTATTACGGTAGAATAATAACAATGCGAATTTTTGTAAAACTTATATGTTAATAAAGCAATTAATTGATTTGACTAAATTTACAATTATTTTTATATACTTATATAATAATTTTATTCCATAAGACTATTCTTCTCATTCAGTCGTTATGTTTGTATCTGTAATAATTATGTCTTGACCTACTTTATGATTTTTTCTAAGCCCCTTTTTCATTCTGCTATTGTGGGGTTTACCTAAATCCTTTGTAGCTACCTATTCCCACAGTCTATAAGTATCTGCCAAATAAAAGTTCGCAATTAGAAATTCTTGTTCTTTGAAAAGTAAGCGATATTAAAATTTAAACAAATCGTTTTTCAGAATATTCCTTAAAAACAAAATGTTTCTTACGATAAAATTGTACGGTTAATATAAACACAAGCAAAAAGCAGTTAAATGACGTTGCGTATTATATAATAATTATCGATTTATTTAAAATCAAGTGACGGAAAATATTTCAGGATTTCTATTGGAAATACTCTTGAAAAAAAATTCCTAAATATTCCAGTCGTTGTCACTCTTATATGAGGTGAATCTCAATATTAGATTTTCTTCAAAAAATAATATGTTTGTTTTGTTAATGGAAATTTATTTTTTAGAAGCTCGCACACTATAATAGAATTGTTTTTTTATACTGTTTTGCAGTTGAAAATGCTATATTCGTTCATATTCATTTCTACAAAAAATGTTTGCATAATCATGTTAGAATTATATCAAATGTGAGCGTGGCGCCAGTAATACGATCATTTCTATATTTTAATTAAATAAATAATCCGTGAGAGAATATAACAAACAGACGTTAGTCTATACATATAGTATTTTATCAATACTTACAATAATATTGGAAGTGGGCTTAATCGTACACTAAAAATATTATTGCGATTTACGCGTGTATTGAACCCATAAATATTGTATTAAAATAGTCGTGAATTTATCAATATCTCGGAATAACAGAAACATTATATAATGCAGGAGGATTCGAGTAATTAGTGCATATAAAATTATTTCATCAAGCTTGATGCATCATTAAAACTTACTGGGTAGCTAAACTTATTTGCCGATAATATTTGCGATCTTCTCAAACGATAATCATTACTACCTATATCACGAATAAAATCTGGCGCGCAACGCTTTTACGCATACGGCAGCGCTATATGATGCGTAACGACTTGTAAGTATTTACACCAGCCGGGATAGCATTTAGTCCTGTGGTCTTCTATTGTTCAGAAGAAGCCGAGATCTAGGCATACTGGAATTCTCAACAATTTTTTCTGTCAGGTGCAAAAGATTTTAATTTTTATTAACTTGGACATGCAAAAAATTCTGAAGTATGTACTATATTTTAAATGTTCAGATGCGGACGAGTAATCGTTATTAAGCTTATAATAAACGAGTTAAAGTATTTAGTGTAGCCGATTGGGCAATTGAAAATCTCATTTTTTATTGTTTTCAAATGTAAATATATATAAATTTTATCCTTCAAGCTGAAATATTCTAATTTGTGGTGAGCTATAAAAACCTGTTAATATCGTTTAACCTGTTAACATTATTTTTGTCCTGAAATATGAAAGATTCCCCTCCGATACATGGACAATCTTGTATTGTTTCGTGTATGTTCAGATCATTTTTGTACGCGAGAAAAGAGCAGTTGAGAGTGGGAACAAAGTGAAATGGAATGCGGCACTGGATATGCACATAGATATAATAGCGTGCATAAACCCCCACGAGCCTCGATATGTGGGTAACATACGTAGCATAAGCGATTATAGGGAATTCCGGGAATAGACATTTTCAAGTGGATGTTGCATAAAATTGGATATAAGTCAGGTTGACCTTTACCGAGAATGTTTCTTTGCCTCATCACGTTAACTACTATAGTTGGACGTAACGTGAGAAACTGCAAGTTCAGTTTATATGAGAGCAAATCGGATTAAATAATTTTTTATGATTGCGATAAACCGCCGGTAGCACTAACATTTGTCATATTTAAAATTTTTAACGGACTACGTCCCTTTAATAATTTTTGACTTAGTGAAGCTTGAAAGATGTATGCCTAAATATTTGTATTATAAAACTTTTGCATATAAGGGCATGCTATGATATAAATGTTGTTTAATATTGTGTTACTTTTACTTACCGTACGATGTTATGTACTCATTACTTCGAATTATAGTGTTCTCAATTTATTGCAACCCCTAAATATATAAACTATATTTATTTATAATTATTTTTAATTTTCATTATAAAATCAAACACCAGAATTGTCAAATACATTACAATTTACACGAGTTGCTAAAATATTTATTCGGAAATCTAGCATCTACTATTTCTTTAGCTGTTTTCTTGAGTGATTTTGCTTTACTTAAATATATAATAACAAAAACAATTACAACAACATCATCATCATTTATAATAAGTAAGAGTTTTTAAGAATATTTAAAGATTAGCATTGGTTTTTTACTTCATAATCCGATTTTTATAAATTAAAACAGTTAATATTTATACTAATACTGTACTTATAAATAAGTATACTATTATACTTAAATATTTATATAGTTTTACTATAAGAAATATTTGTGCATTATTGTATACTGTTTTATTAAATTTGAAATTATCCTAAATTTTTTATACATTCTTGAGCTGGTTCTTCAACTAAAATGTGTCGAATTTTTCGCTCTCTAAGAATGCTGCTTTAATGTTAATTGAAATCGAGTGCATTTTATTCCATAGAATGTACAATTAAACATGAAAAGTAGAACTTGCTTATACTCACTAGTACGTTTATATGCATGTTAAAACGCGGATAAAAAAGATAAAACGAGTGTATAGCCAACTTTGTCGCTAATTGCTCATTTAAACACCTGCTGATTGCATCATGGTCTGCACCATTTTGGCTATCTGATTCGATAGCACGTGCACTGTATTCGATTGCACTCTAGTTTCAAGCCTTTCCAGCGAGTGGATTGTAATTTCTATTTTACGTCCAGAGAAGAGAATTATCTCACGTAAACTTTGTGTAATTATGTAGATAGCTTCCATGGGAACTTGTATAAACAGTTTTGAAATTTCATGTCTAGAACTTCTTTTTTTTTATTTGATTATATATCAAATATGGCTGAATCTATATAGATTATGAGAAGTATAAGAATTTAATTATATTTTCAGTATGACGTAATAAGAGCTAGGAATTAAAAAGTTTATAAATAAATAAATTAATTAATTTAAAAAAGTCTTAAATAATTATAATTTTAATTCTTTTAATAACAATCCGTATTTATCCCCTTCTGTATCTAGATACTAAAAAAAGTATTTTCTGCTCTAGTGTTTTTTTTATCATTTTTTGGTATTATATTATATAAAATGGGAAGTTGTGGTAATAATTCGGAGGAGTTCCTTATCTTTTGAACTTTTTTTATATATAATTATTGAATATTAATTATATTTGAAAATATGTAAATTATTAATTTTTTAATTTTTCTGTAAGCACAAAAACTTACTTATAAAATAACCATGATGTGCCAACAATTATTCAATTCTTAAGTTGATTCGTTTGATTTGCTTTGCTTAAGTTGCTCGAATAAAAATTAAAACATTAGATTATATTATAATCCTGGTAGTAAGTTTGTGCGTAATGCATATAAATCTTGGTATGAGATGCTCATAATAAAGTGTTCTTCAGCGCATAAAGCATTTCGATAATCAGAAAGAGATCACAGTAAGGCGTGAACTTATACATTCAAGTCTCAATGAAATAAGAAGTAATATCATCTCAATATCTGCGTTAACGGTTAGGTACACGTGAGTATAGGCGTGTTAATTTGTCGACGATGTCTTTAAGATTGCGTGAGTGACTAAGGGATTCACAACTGTATCATTGGGACATTTATCGATCGACTTACACTACTTCAGAGAATCTTATATTTAGGAGATACATTGGACAAGTATGATGCGCTTAATTTATTTGGTTGGAAAGATATATGTTTCGTTCTTAATACTTCAAGCTATTAAGTTGTTTATTTTTATAATATATTGTGATATTACATTTTTATCTTATAACGTACAAGCTTACATTCAATATAAAGTTGGCTTTTGTTCGTACTTCTACAAATATTTACAGCTTTGAATTAAAGTACCATCTCGACCAAGCTGATTGTAAGATGATAAGAAATTTTGAAAATTATTGTTATCATTATTGCATTCAATGCACAATCCCTACAGCTTAGATTAATTTTGATAAAACGAATATTTTTTTTTAATAACTGAAAGAAATTTTGAATACAGAGCTTTTGCATTCAGAAAATTAAACTTTTTTTAGAATTGTTATCCATATTTTTAACATTTTTTTAAATTGCTTAATAACAATTATTTTAAATATAATTATAAAAGTTTTTAATTTATTGAAAGAAGGTGAAAAATGCAATTGTTTCATTCCTAATTAATTTTATCCATTAAACTAACTTACTTAATCGACAGAGGAAAAAATGGTTTAAAACGTAAAATTGCAGTTTCCAATAAATAATTCATTTTATTGCTATTTCGATCTTTTTCGATTTCGTCAATCGACTGAGCAATACTGAATGTTGCACTGAATCACAATTAGACGTCACTAAAAGTGAAAAGTAAACTTTTCTATATATAATGCGTACATTGAAAGCTGAATAAATGTATTGGGTAGATTTGCACATGCGAAAGTAAAAAGATGAACAAAGTAATATAAACCCTGTTCCTAGAATTAAAACAGGAGCCGTTTGCACTGATTGCAAGTGAGCTTATTGGTCTTTTTTCAGGTGCAAAAGAATGTCAGACACGCGGTTTTAATAGGCTTGAGCATGCCTTTGCAGGTGAATTATTATTATATACATTTATTTTCAACATTAAAGTACACTTCTATGCTATTGAATATTTTCTTAATTTTAATTATTAAATTTTTCTTGATTTTATAGCTCTGATACGTATATGGCTTAGAATTAGAATCGTTATTTAGAGGGCTAGTATATTTTTCTTAAAAGTTTATAAAACATAATTTAGGGCTTCAGCTACCCTTAAATAAGATGAAGTTGTAGTGTAGAGAAAAGAATATTCGTAGCTCTTGATGACGTTAGGTTTTTTTTTATTCTTCTGTAGATTGTATATTAATTAATATGTAAAGTACTCATATTGATAAAGCTATTGAGAAAATATTAGAGTTATTTCATATAAAATAATTTTGTAGGATAATTGTGAAAAAAATTTACAATTATAAGCAGCCAATCTACTTTATCCGTTTTTTTATACATCGAATTCAGCATAGTAATGAAAATCACATGATGTATAATAAAAAAAGATCTTTGTCAATTTTTTAAAAACACAATTTATTTATTAAGTAGAATGAAATTAAATTTAATACTTCTTTACAATATTTTATGATCATTCAGTTTTGTTTATAAATAAAGCATACACACATATTCATTGAGTTTTCTACGCTAAGGACTAATATACGTAATTCCGTATTTTATTAAAAAAATCTATTTATTTCCTCTGTATCAAATTTACTCAAAAGACGCGGTAAAATACCTTTCTTTGTACCTCATCACAGGCTATAGGATACTAATTAGCATAAATACTATGGGTAAAACATAGCACATTTCTGTCGCGAAAATGTTTAAATCCGCTTAGGTTTAAGACACAGTGCTATGTATTTTTAATTACTGTTTGCTTATATATATATATAATTTAGAATTAGCTACTTGTGTATGTTAATAAACATAAAGGGTTGAATTGTTGAAAATTTACTTTCATAAATTTTCCTTAACGATTGTGGAAGAAGACGTTAAAGATAACATCTCATATTTATAAGATATATTACTTACGATATGAAAATACTTCTACACTAATTATAGAAACAATTGGCTTATGTGTCAGAGTAAATATGACTGGCCAGTTAATTTATTTTTTATTCAACTGCATTGAGTGGAAAACAATGTTTTCAATTTAAAAAATAATTAGCAATATATGATACTTGTATTTTTATAATGAGCTGTCGATAAATTTACTGTTGCAGAAAGTTACTTCCTTATTAGGTTCAATTATTCTTGCTTAAAAAATGATACAACATATCTGTATTGGTAAACATTGAAATGAAGCAAAGATAATATTTATTTAAAATAAAAGTAGAGAGTATTTTAATTTTTATCTAAACAATACAATCAGTTTCATAATCCGTAATAACGTATTCAAGTTTAAAGTTGCTTATGCTGCCATAAAAAATTAGTATTTTATAAGGCCTGTACTGATATGAAAACTAGATGCTGATATGATTACTTATTGCGAATCTTAGTGTATAAAGGAATTGCGAAATCTTATACATTACTTACACATTGTTACTTTCTAAAATGTAGTAAAGTATTGTTTTTATTAATTGTTCATGTTTATTTTCATTGACTTTGTAAATAAAGAACTTCCGTAATATCGAATTTAATAAAAAGAATGTTTTTTTTAATATGAGAAAACAATTAAAAACTTATATTATCTTAAATAAAAAAATGCTATGTTAATTTCTATTTTTATACATTTATAGTAATAATAATGAGTAAAAATTTGAAGAAAATTTTTTAACAATTTCAGAAATATGTAAGGAAGCCTTTTTTTGACACTTATATGTGAAATTTAGCGAGTATTAATGCTGCATATGTACTTATGATAATGATAAAATTTCAGAAAGTTCTACTTGTGGAATGAGAAAAAATGTAGAGTAAAAGGAGAAAACATTTGTAATACATAATAATATTTTTTCAAATACAAATTACTTTAAATAAATAATAAATTTCATTTATAACCACTGTTTAAGAGTTATTAAAGTTACCATTTCAAAAGTTACCAAAGTTAAAAATTAATATAAATTTTATTAACAGGTAAATATAAATATAATAAATATAACTAAAATAATAATAAATGAAATAAATAATATTTTTCAATAACGATATCAATAACGATAAAAATTGTTTTCTATATTGTTTACAAGATTAACATGTCAGCTGTGTTCATAATTATGTATTACGATATTATATAGGGATACTAAAAATTTGTGTTAATATCATTACGTGAAAATTGCAAGTATAAAGAAAAAATTTAAAATAAATTTTTTTTATTGCCATTAAAAACATAATATAAATAAATCTCTATTTGGGTGCACGAGAGAAAATATGTTTGAGCACAGATATAGAAAGCCTCGTATTTTCTAAGTCAAACGCGCAATGGAATTGAAAGATAGGGAAGGTTAAGGCTAGTCTTTAGCTTATAGGCTCGGGATCAAGCGATAATTCGTTAGACTCGCTTAAAATCTATATCTACTATCAGGTTCAGAAGTAACTTCTCCTCGACTATCATAGCTGAAGATAAATAAGAGTTACATGCTTGGAATGAGAGTCGCATTTGGTAAGCAGGGAGGCAGTATTTGCATGTGGACGTATTAACCGCTAATTTGTGTATGTATAAACGCATATGCACACAAATACGCCAAGTTCAACGTACCGCGTAAAAGAAGGGCGACAATACGGTGGCAACAATGAAGTAACGATAATCCGTTGAAGCGAGAATGATGGACCACATTATAAGCCGCGCCTTTCGGGATTTCGATTGGCTTCGCGAGACATGCCTTTCATACATCTCTGTGATTATGAGTCGGGCCCGAATGTTTGAACTAATATGGCTAGTCACAGTTAAATAAGGGCATTTGGTTTTTTTGCTGTTCTACTTTTATACTTAGTTTGTTACATTTCAGAGAAAACTTTCTGCACAAATATTATTGAAGCATGCCTCAGTGCCCGCAGGTGTGGTAAAATAAATGTAGTTACCATTGATGAATTTAAACATTTAAAGGTATGATAATTTGAAGGTCAGGCAAACTTCTTGATTAGATTAAGTTTGTTGTTTGTTTGTAAGATAGCATTTTGACTACCATTAAAAACTACCAGACTTATTGTTTAAAAATCAAAACCCAAACCTATGAATAAAAACGTAAAAGTAATAATAAATGTGCACATATTAGAATCAATTATTTAAGGGTTTTGTAAATTTATTTTGGTTTATAAAGCTGTCCGACTGAGGGTAAGTGTAAAGTAATGAATAATAGGTAAAAACGTAATTAAATTTCTTATGAATTTAACAATTTTTTAAAAGCGATTATATCTAACTTATATTTTTAATTTAATTGTTTTACTTTTATTTAAAAACCACAGATATTAATTACACAGGAAAATATATTTATTTAATAAGTATCGAATACTCATAAATTTTATTTAAAATTAACTTACAAAAATTAGTTCAATGATCTTATTATTGAAATAAAACTTGTCTCTCTCTTGTAATCGTATTTGCTTTGAACATTTAACCGTAAAATTTATTTGGTTTTAACAGTAGCGACATTGGCAAGAACAGTAAATATTTATTTTATTTTGAACGATGATTCTAATGCAGTTTTTATGTGTTTATATGAACAAGTTTGATGGATCTTCAATTAAAATTCGTCCCTAATATAAGTAGTATATTAACAGATATGACTAAAATATATTAGCGTCGTTAATGTAAAGTCAAAAATTTATGTTATATTACTTTATAGTTGATACATTTTTTTGTAATCGTATTTATTTTCTTAAAAACAAGGTTAACTATCGTGAACTTGTCAGTGGTCCGGTTTTCTAACCTAACCCACAGCTGTCGCGGATTTATTGAAGTTATTGAACATTATTTGTATGAATTTTTTTATATATGAATGTTGTATATTATTTCATTTGATCGACGTTTCAGCCTTCACAAACTTATATATATATATATATATGTGTATTAATTAGCATTTTTACTGGAACATTTTAATACCATTTAATTTTAATTTAAAACTTTATTTTAATTTGACACTCGAAAAAGTCATTTTTTGTGTATAAAAGTTAATTATACATTCAACCATTCATTGTTATATAATGATTAGCCATTTTTCTACAATAGGTATTATTATAATATTTGCAGAAATTATTGAATAGCAACTTTTTTATACATTTTCTTTTCAGAAATGTAAAAGTTCATTCTGATTGTTTTACACCTATTTTATTTTGTTTAAAGAACCAATTAACAGTTTATTTTACTAACAGTTTTTAAATTTGTATTTATAGTATCTCAAATTGATGCAATATCTTATGTAGTAATATATTTAAAAAATTATATTCTAAAGAATAATTTATTTAATAGTTATGCTATAATAATGCAATATGAACGTAATTTTATAATCCTTTTTTACTTACATCCAATCAAGTCGATTGAAAATCTGAAAATTTTGTACAGTTTTAAATATAGTATTCAATAGGGGATACAAAGAAAAATACATTTATTAACTTGAGATAAATAATTACATCTCATTGCTTTTATTGGAATAAATAAAGGAAATTTAATTGTAATTTAATCGAGTGATATGCATTAATTTATGTATTTCAAAGTAACACAATAGTTATTTTTTGTTACAATAATCATCTTACAGCTTTAATAATTTAAGAATTTTATCTACGGAATTTCAAAGTGAAAATCTTGGCTTTTTATCTGCTTCTATCTGTGTTAACGAAATTTATCGAGTACATAGTTATTCATGAATAACATAATATACAGTATAGAGAAAATAGGATAGCCGATGTATTATAATTTACAGATGAACTAGTTTTGATTTGTGATAAAGAATTGATAAAAATATACTTTTTTTTACTTTAATATTTCAGATGTTGAATACTCTGATATTAATAGTAAAACCGGAATGAATAAATGAAGACATGAAGAAAAATTGGGTTAGATAACCAGAAATTCTATTTCCGTAAGATATTCTTTAATATGAAACTAGTTATTTAAGTCCATAAATACTTACTTGCATCTGTTTATTCGATTTTTTATCAAATTACAATCATAAATCTGGAAATCTGGACACTACATTAAGAATATGGTGAATTCAACAAATATTTTAAATTTGTAAAAAACATACTAAGTCCTTAAAAAATACATTGTGGTTTCATAAAGAATTTACAAATGATAGAGGTATATTAATATTAATAATATTGAAGGAACTTAAGAATTGAACATAATTTTATGACAGCTACTGGGAATTCTAAGTAGGAACTAGGGATCTATTTTTGACTTATACTGCCATGTGACTGCGTGCAATATCGGTCAGGAAATATCATTTACATGTTGTCTAAAATCGAAAAGATGATGTATTATAAAATGTTAATTTTCATTCATGATATTAATAATTTTAAACAATGATTTAAAGGTATTCGGACATTAATTTTTCAAGTACGAAGATCTTAAATTTTCTTGTATTCCAAGATTAAATAAAGATACGGATTTTAGTTTATTGAGTTATGCTAGTAGAGCTATTTATTCAACATGATTAATAAAATCCTAATACTTTAGAGTTTAATAAACGGTATGAAAATCTTGTTTTAAAAAGATTTAGCAAGTTTTAAGTAAGATAAAGCAAGCTTTTTACATTAAACTGAAATGATGAAATTTATAGTTATTTTATTAAAAGGTCAGATCTTTTCCAAGCATGTAAGTGAACTTAGGCAGGAAAAAAATTTACTTTTTAATACGGGCTACAGTACCTAAGAGCGACAGAAGGAAAAAAAGGTAAATTTAATTATCGGATATTATTTATATTGATAATAATAATCCAACAATAAGGATATCATGGTATTGCAAACTCAGTATGCAGCGGATTTTGCTTGTACAGTACCAAAGTAATATATTTTATGAATCGGCATGCGAATAAATTTGAAGAAAGACACAAGTCTAAGTATTTCTTAATCATCTTATTATTTTTTTTTCTCATTTGAATTTGAAGTTGAAAACCACGTAGCTGATTAACTAAAATATTCAAACAAAGAGAGAATGACCTTCCTTTTCAGGCTGCAGGCGTATTGATACAAAAATGCATTTATGAATACTTGTAATATTTTTATTACTTGCAACGACCGATATGTTATTATTTAATTATTTATCCGCGAATTTCTTGAAAAGTAACATCTAATTCGGAGAATATTAATAAAATATTAATTAAATATCTTATTTTTTAGTATTTCTAAACTATTTTAGAATCAACATTTTCAGAACGTTTTTCTTCAAGTAAGCGTAATTTTAATCATTCTATAATAATTTAATTTAATATTTTACCTCTAAACTTACTACGATGTATGTTTTTAATATTCTTTAAACTAAATGGCCCAATTATGGATTTAAAGGTAATCCTATAATGATAATGGCTTATTTTGAAATGCATAAGACTTTGTGTATTGAACATCTTTGGTAGACAGTCTTCATGATTCTGCGTGTATTTGAAAATAGTAATCTTGAAAATATCTTGAAACATGAGTACTCAATTAAAGATGACATTTTATATTTATTTTTTATAAATAACTGTTTACGTACGTAAAAATTAATTTTTGGATACTTTGAACTTGTACTGTTGAAATTACATAAAAATGAATTAATTTCGAAATGTTATTTTAAGCTTAAGATGTTTATAACCTTATACAAACATATAAAAACGTATAGCTTATACATACATATGTTTAAAAGCTCATACAATTATATAGAATCAATTTTTGATACCTATGTTATAAATGACAAAAGTGTGAATTCGCAATCTATACTATATATAATCTATACTTATTACGTAAAAAAACAATAAACACATAATATTATCAAATTTAATATGAACTTTTGATAATAATTATTGAGATAAATCTATATAAGATTGGTTAAAATTGATTTTGTTCTCATAAAGTAATGAATTGATTAAAGTAATGTATTGATATACAAGGCAAAGATGATATATAATCGTATATAAGTGGTAGTAGAAACGGCTATAATGTACGATTCATTTGTGAGTAGATAATTTTCATGCTAATTGTATATCAAACGATTTATAATACAGGTAATAGTATGAAAAACGCTTTATTCATAATTCTTCTTTCTCCTTTTCTATTTTATAATTTGGTTATAATAAAAGAGTCTTACTTTTCTTTATGCGATTATTAAGTAGCTTAAGAATTTGATGAAAATGTTTAGCTTGTTTAAAATATATAATATATTATAAAATTAGAAAAAAATTGATTATTAAAAGCAAATTAGTTTGTTTATAACTATTCTACTTCCATTTAATATAAGTATAGTACATTATAATATAAATTGTGATTCTTTATTTTAAGAAATTGCATAAAAGAAATTAATAATCGATATTACACGCTATACCTCGTTTATTTATTTTTTATTGTTTTATAGTATTTTAATTTGTCTCGACATGATGTTGCAACATACAAGTAAGGAGTACGATATTTCATACATTTTATATCATGCATTCAAGAAATTGAAATAAGTATAACGCCAAAAAATAAATACATATTGCAAACATAAAATCCTACATAACATAAGGAATCCAATTGAAGATTCATCCAATGAAAGACAAATATAGTGGTTTCATAAAATTAACCATGGTATTTATGAAAAGCCGTTAACAACTTTTTTTAGAATTTCTTTTTATCTAGAAAATTTGACGTATAAAAATTAAATATTCGAGTTGTAATAAATGCGAAAATATAACTTGATGATAAACTGTAGATTGACGTGTGAACAAAGAAGTACGTTTATATCTTTAGAAATGCAACGTAGCAAATAAAAGATTTAATTCCTTGATAATTACAGTAGAATTAATAAATGTTACTTAATTAAAATTTAGTAAATGAAACATCTCCATGTAATATTCAAGATGAAAAATATCCGATGATTAATCATACAAATCGGTTCAAAACCTGCACTTTGTATTAGGAAAAGTAGGTTATCGCGATTTACCTTACCTGTATCAATTATAAAATATATAAAATGACTGGTACGGTAGGATGGACTTCAGTGTTAAAGTTATAAGCATAAAAAATGTACTGACAATGTGAGCCTCGGTGTCCTGTACGAAGATGAATTACGCGAGCGTGCGATTGCAATTGTCCAGAGAATGTTTGAGCGATATAAATGAACAAGTGGGTAATTCATAATCACGACCGACAGATGAATACATATATTAAAAATACCTACTCTAATTTATATTCTACTGTAAAAGTGATTATCTCGTATCAACTTGGTTATTCAATGTTAAACGAGGTGGCAGTAGGGATGTGCCGAGCGGCTTGTAAAAATCGGCGTGCCAACTGATAGGGGATTGAATTGAACCGAAGGTGGCGACGATGGTTTCATATCGTCGATCTCGTGACAATACACGGGACCCGTTATTAGAACCGCCTTTTCATTACCGTGTTGTCTTCTTGGGATGCAGTATTGCCTCTTCGACTATAATTATTGTTCGAGTTATCGGGACATCGTACGTACTGTTTGCTGGATTTCTTTATAGGTGGGCGATTGATAAGTCCTGTCAGCGATACCTTGAAAAGGAACTTGCTTTTTTCCATTACCATTAATGCGAACTTATAGGGAAGCTAATGGTTCAATATAATGCGTGGAAAAAAATTGAAAAAAGCTGGGGTAATAATTTCATATACTTCTGATGTACTAGTGATTGTTTGTAAAATAATCTATGTAATCTTTATCTGAGCGGATCAAAATCTTTATTATTGGTCGGTATTAAAAATTACCATCGTCTTCAAGGACGTAAACGTAAGAGATGGATTGAATAATTGCAACTTATCGACTACATTAAGAGATCCGTATTCAAATATTTTTAATTCCCATCAAATTCTTACGTTTATAATTGTGTAAAAGTATTTTTATTTTGAGGCTTATAACCGTTTTAAATTACATTAAGCTCTTTGTTTAACATCCAATTTGATAAAAAATTGTGAATACAAACAATGAGATGTTTTTTTATGTATAAACTTAATACCAAGCTATTACCACAGCTGTTATATATAATCTTTATTTATTGTGTAATTTTTAAAAATACTCAATTTACTATCAGATAAGTAGTTTTTAAATTGGTGATTTTTGGAAACACGTATTAAAATTTACAAAGGCCATTTGATGAAGAGTAAGAGATTTTGATTTCAGTAGAATGCATTTAATTTAAATGAACATTATATATAAATAAATTATGTGAAAAAATGTGTTAATATATAAAGACTTTGGAAAAATATGATTTTTGATATTAGACGTTTGTTTCCATTTATTGAAAAAGGACTATGAAAAACTTCATAATACAGCGGTGTACAATAATTAAGTCAAGTAAAAATTATAATATAAATTTCTTGTTAACTAGTCTCAATTATTTAAAAAAAATAATTTTTTTTTTAATTATAAATATATAGTGAATTGTTATGTAGAAAGAATTACAATGATTTATGCTGCAAAAATAATAATCATCTCAGCTCAGTCAAGTAGAAATTAAAACAATTTACTTTTCATATTGATAATTAATCTTATACAAGTGATAAAGGTATTTTTATAAATATAATAAGTAATTAATAAAACACGATCTTTTGTAATAGACTATGTCCCTGTTTTTGAAAATATTTCTATCAATTATTTATAATACAATAATATATATGAAATACTATCGACATTTTTAAAATTAAATATTTAATATCTAGTTTATATTTTTAATCGAAAAGAGAATTGGTGAAAGTAATTCGTAAACAATTCGTTGACAGAACCAATTGAATATACGTGACAGATTCATTATCATACTATGTATTACAATCTCCTTTAATTTTTAATTGAAAAAGATCAGTAATTATTTCATTCAATTTTTAATTCAGTAATATTTTTAAGATAATATTAGAGATACTACAGAGATAATTATTTTATATCTTTTGTACTCTAATACTTGGTATATAAATTGTAGAGATATTTTATACAGAAATAAATAGCTTTATATATAGTTAAATGTTTATAGATTAAAAGTGTGTAGATAAGAAAGCAGAAGCATCGTTTTACCATTAATCAACTATTTATAGATCGTAATATAACAATTTCTCAATTGAAAATCGGACAATAATACTTGTTTATTACATTTCATTTTTGCAGAAAATGATATGTACATAGATTATTCTACATTAATATTTTAAAAATCATGGAATTAGTTGTGTATGAAAAGGAGAGAGTATGTTTTGAAATATTAGAGATGGGAACAAATGATGAGCGATGATCGCTATGCTTATCGAGAGCTTCATCGACGCACACATTTATTGTGTATTAATATATTTTTTTTTAATAAATTTTAGATTTGGAAACCGAAATATACAAGGTATGAAAATACATTAATAGGATTATTAAGATTTCTTACGTAAAATTACCTTTTTAATTTATATTTACTATAAGAATGTAATTGCAGATTACTTAAGAAATACGTCAAAATATGTAATTGAGTCTTGATGAAAAAATAGAGTATATTATTTTATTTACTAACTCTTTTAAGAATAGTGATTATGGAGAACCATATTATTATTGATGTATAAATAATGATGCGTTTTAAATATTACGGAGAGTATTAAAAAACTAACTAAAAATATAGGATTATATAAACAGAGATAAATATAGTTTAAAATTCATAATAATTGTTAATTATAACATTAAATGAATGTGATTATTGTAAATAAGTCAAAATTAAATTCTAAAACTTTACTTTTGATTACATTCGGTGATTATTTATTGAATATAAATTATGCTCTGTGCACGCAACTGTCAAAGTAGGAAGTTATAAGATCTAAAAGTATGTACGTTATTTATGAAGAATTATGATAAAACTGGTATCAAATACTCTTTTACTTTATATGATTTTTTAAAGAAAGTTTCAATCCTCTATAAATAGTTGACGATATTATTCTTTTTATATTCATCCCGTTCATCTTTTTTCACCAACAAATATTTTTAAGCATCAATATACGCGTATTCATCTACAATTGCTTATATGATACGCGAAAGAGTATCTAAGATATTAAAAACTTGTTGAAACCTTTAATAATATCGCCTTAGATTCACATAAGGCGTTCTTGTGAATAACATCCAATTCAGTCTTATTCATTGATAAATCGGACATATACATGTGTGCCCAGAGCTTTTACATCATTTACGAATAAATCAATTGATGGATTGATAGATTGATATTTTTAGTAAGTTAATGTACTATAAATTTCTGATAAACTAAATTATAACAAGTGAATTGATTTATAACAATAATATAATAAGGAAAATTACTCTTTAGTGTATACATAAGCACTAGTAGTTCAATTAGCGTGTGCAGTAACTGTACATTAAGAAAAAAGAGCGTATAAGGTCACCTATTTTTAGTATAAAATTCTAAAGGTGTATAACGTTGTTCTTTTATGGCTTATACAGGATTAATTAGGAAAAAGTTTTCTCAAAAAATGTTAAACTCATTAGATGTTTTAGTAGGTCCAATATCGTATATTAACTTTTTGCTTTATTTAAAATATTTTATAAAACTATAATGTATCATAAAATGATGTAGTACATTATAAAGAGAATTTTGTGCTATTAAAAAATAACATTTTTTGTATAATACATGCCAATAGGTTAAATAATGAATAATGTAATAAACATTAAAAATGAATCAATCTCCAGTATTCGTTATAATTACAGAAAATACTTGAGCTTGCCGATTAATAATATTATAATAATATTTAAATTACTAAAGTAATTTTTGTATTTAGCTGAATTTCAATATTATTATTTTGAATATTCTTGTAAAATGTGTATAGATTTAAAAATTGAAAACAACTATAAATTATAAGCAATTAATAACTTTTAATTATTATTAATTATAGTTAACAAGTTACAAGTTCTGAAACATTAAAAATTCAGTTAAAAATTTTTTTAAATTTCCTTACAATCTATTTGATTAGGACCAAAAGTGACTCAATGTGAAGGTTTTGTAATATTTGATAAATGCATTCTTAATAAAAAGGGAAACTGAATTTTTTCAAACACTGGTCAATTGTATATATTTACCGTACTAACATTTATAATTCACTCATAAGTGGAGTGAAAATAATCTAATAATGTTATAGACAACGATGGGAACAGCAAATGCCAACCTCCGCGAATTCTAATATACATGTAGCAGCGATAGTAACCTATGATATGCATTTGTTTGCACTAGTAAATATATTAAAACACCCACAAGTAGACAAATTAATATTCACAAGAAAATATGTACCTTTTGAGCTTGACGTATATTGTTCTTATTCATAAAACAAGTTTTAACATGCACAAAGATAGACTACGAAACAAATTTAACGTAAAAGACTTATGATTGAGTAAAATGGAAATAAATTTTAAACCATTATTTTAAATGAAAAAATAGTAATTCAATTAAAAAACCGATCAATTCAAGTTTGTCAATCAAGTTTGTCAGTTTCAGATTACTATTTTGATCAAAATTTTCAAGTATATTCTGTTAATAAAGTAATGGCCTCTTATGAAGATTAATAAAACGTCATTGTAAGATCTCGTAAGGTTCCAGTCTATATTAATTTGTATACAACTTGGTCGATTAATCAATAAACGCAATAAAAAATACTCACTCAAAAACGTAATCCCACTATTCATTTAATACTGTTAGACATTTAAAATAAATCTTACACTCGTCCTTATTCAGCATAATCTAAAGGGTGTCCAATACCTTGTCCTGATCCATTTACGAATCATTGCCCATTTATCTAATCGTTTTGGATACCGCTGCAATCAACTTTAGTCATTGCTCTTACGTCGAACTTAGTAGCGATTATTGTTTTTTTTACTGTATCTCATAAGCAGAAATCTGATTACCTGAAGCTCAGCTCAACCCTTTTTATTGACCCTCATTTTTCTTTTTCTGACTTACAATATGCTATAAAAAAATAGGTTATTCCCTCGTTTGCATACCACGTGTTTCTTTATTTAAAACATGCATTGTGGCTTTACTATCGTCATTTTCCAAGGATCCTCCTTGTAATGAATACAAAATGATTCCAAGTAACCACATCTGGAATATTGTCGAAATTACCTTTCTTAGCATTACACTTATACCTAAATACTAATTTAGAAGAGAACGCATCAATCGATTGAATTTGAGCAGTTCATTTTATTTTTATTTTAATGATTATATTTAGATAATAAGAAGAATTTATCAATATTTACAATATTATTTTACGTTATAAATTATGTACAATTTCAACTGATTATTTCGCTATTAGTGTGACTTATGCTAGTAATTCAGAGATTTAAAAAATTATAAATAATGCTTACAGTAATTTATTTACATTGGCTACATACATAAATAATTTTTTTTATTTATGTCATGTATATAAATAAAATTAAAATATATGGGATATATAAAAACTAAAATCCTGTCTCCATTAAATATATTTGTTAATAAATAATTAATGTTGGGGTGTTAATTATAGTAAATAGTTTTAAGCCGAGACGGCCTGGAAAATGTGCTTAATTTTTATATAAATGATCAGTTATAGAATTTGGAATTAAGTACAAAATTCTTTTATCGAATGCATTTTTTAAATATATAAATGTACAAATTATTGTATTTAAAAAGTGGTATATATAAGGTATAAGATATATTGGGCAATATCGACAATTATCGATATTATAGGTACAGTTATGAGTCATCTGATTTCATAATTTGATTTTTAAGAGCTTTAAAATTTCTTTAAACAACATAAATTTTGATTATCTAGTTGGAAATATATTGCCAATTTGAACTTTTAGAATCGAGAATCAATGAGCACTCATGTAATTGAAAATCACTGAATTACAATTATAGTATTTTTTTTATTGTACTACGCTTTACTACAAAATGAAGTTAAGTGGCTAATGTTATGCTTAAGTTATATAGATACAATGTTTAACAATGTATATCGACAAACCAGGTTGAATGTTTAAGCAAGATATATAATTAGAATGAGTTGATAAAAATCGTACACAATAAGTTTTAAAAAGAAGTTATCATCAATTAAGTTACTAATGCAGAATAATCAAAAGTAAGAGCTTTAATAACAAAAATATTCTGATCTTGGTAATAATACGATGGATCATTTTAACTGAAAGTAATTCTAATTAAACGATACGAAAACCGATAAACACTACCATTTCTCATAGTAAATATAATGATTTTGCCCTCTTCTTTTAAAACAAAAGGAGCTCGTACTCTTTGATAGCGTATGTTTAATAAGAAGACTAAGAAAACATTAAAAATGGAAAAGCCAATCGAATGCTTATTCTTAAATTCTATACAACCAGCTTCTCGTACTATTCTTAATTATTTAGTGTTGCAGGAGCGAGTTCATTCGCACTTCGTCTCTAAAGTAAAGAGATGAGGATGTAAAACGAGTCTTACAAACATAGTGTCGAAAACTTCCATCTGTAATTCTTAAATATTTTGATATCTAAAAAAAACCGTTGTTCATATATAGCAATTTTGTTTCTTTTACTGCTGTTCTAATAAAAAATTAATTTACATTCCTAAAAAGGCTTTATTTTTATTTTCGGTATATAATAAAAACTATATACTAAAAACTTTCAAAAAGTTTTTTAGTAAATACGAATTTTTAAGGCGATAATATGGAAATACCAATGAATATAATCTAGAGTAAATTTAAATATCTTATTATAGGAAATGATAAATTATTCTTCACATAATATCTCAAAATAAAAAATTGCTTTTATAATACTGTATTGTACAATTATTATAGATAATTATTAAAAATGAAATATAGGAGGTCTGATAATAAATAATAATTTTTATATATAGTGAGAAAATTTGTATAATTAAAAGAAATTTTTTAAGTATTTTTAATTAATGTTAAGCTTATATTGATAGAGTAAGAACTTAATAGGAATCAAAGGTAATAAGAAATATTGTTGCTAGACGAAATGTCTCTGTTTATTAATTAACAATTTTTTTATAATAAGAAAATTTGTTTAAATTTTTAATGTAGACTATATATAATCAATTATAAATACTTATACATATATAAATGTTATACGACTTCGTAAATAATGGATTGAATATGTGTTACCTTTTATTTATTGACATTTATATCAACGTTTATATGTATTACAAGTCTAAGAAACAAAAAAATTTGTTCTCATATCGACACTTACATATAATTTATGCAATCAAAAAATTTTCATTTGCCACATATCAGTTTCAAAAACTATTTATCTTAAAATCCTTTCCTCTTGTATTAGTTTTCATTCGTTCTCGGTCAATTCTAATGTCAATTGGTTTTTTCTGTACTCTGTTATGTGCACCTGTAAACTAGTTTCGCTTCTTTTTGAAAGGCGTAACCGATATTTATCTCGAGAGGACACGATTTAACGTTAAAAAAAAGATTCGACAGTATCTTTTATTTGCATTCATTAAAAAATGGAATACACATTTTGCTAAGTTAGATTTTCTTCGAATACATTCCACTTTCGAATATTTAGAAAAATTATACTTTAAACAACATTTTCATACTTTTAAATGTTAAATAAAATATGAAAGTAAGTAATCTTAGATCCTTTTACATAATCACTCTTGTAAAAGGAATTTTCATGTGTTTAAATCGAGTTTTATCTTAACACTGAAAATCTTTTAGTTAGATTTATAAATATATATATATATATATATATATTTAATATAGTATAAGTTATAAAAAAGAATATTTTAAAACAGTTTAAAACAGTAATACATTTTAAAGAATTCGAATTTTTATATTATGCCAGGAATACATTAGTATGAAAGGATCAAGCTAATGATTTTCGTTTAATTGTAGTAAACAATACAATTGAATATCGATAAAAGACCATTCGTATCGTATTCTACGATTTTGAACCTTGTTGAATGAATAGGTAAACATGCGATGTTTATTAAAAAGCTTAAAATGCTTGAAAAATTAAAAAATGAAATAAATGAATTTCTACGAAAAACTAATAAACATTGCTAATAAATACTTAAAAAACAATATTCTAAAAATAAAGAAAATATATGGAATGTACTTTTTAATACAATTAATTGCAACGTTCTAACAGGGTTATAAAAATTGTGTATAACGTATAATACAATACATTGCTATTATTATTATTATTATTATTATTATTATTATTATTATTATTATTATTATTATTATTATTAAAAGAAAACCAAAATTAAATAAAGAACAAAATATTTATCATTACATATGTAAATAATACAATTATCTTAGTAAAAAGTTTTTTTTAATGGATATATTACATGAATGATCTAACGATTGCTGTTGGATTGGTAATTTCTAAACTGGATTGTATCGTAACGACTCATGATTGATTGTGTATTACATATTATGTAGTAGTAACGTTTTTTTCAGTTGATGAAGTTTGCTCGCTTTTTAGTATTACGTATTTATGTAAATTTATGTTAATATGAAAATACATCTTTATAATATTTTAAAGAGTGTTTAAGTATTTTTATTGCGCAACTGTCAATAGTGAACATCGAAGGCCTTACTGCTAAAAAGAATCAACGTTCGTTATCTAAGTTCATCGAGAGACAAAATGGACTTTATATTTAGAAACGCTTGTCTTTCTTTATTATAAATATGATGTGTGAGCTAACCGCATTTCATACTCGTTCATTCTTTATCGAGGGACACGCTCGCCAATACTTTTCGGAGAGCCCGACAGACGCGAAGTTTCGTTAGCAATTTTCCATTCACCGCTTATTCGGCGGACGAAGCGAACTGGTAAGACAGCATGCGATAAGCAGCCCCATCGTGCCCTAGCAAAATCCCACCACGAGGGAGCCAATATCTCGCAGGTGAAAGTATCGGGGAGAGGTCGCCTTCGCCTCTCTAGCTCGCCTCCCCCGCCATCTTCTGCCCCACCTCTCGCGAAGAACTCTGGCAGTCCCTACGGCATTGCATGTTCTTTTTTTACGACGCGCCGGGGCCTCCGCCACCTATTGGGTATGAGTAACTGGCTTCGATTGTAACCCTCAAAGGTGACCGAGCGAGGGTGATATAAGAGACGAGGCGGAGGCGGGGCTGCGACGAGTCAACTCGGTTACGAAGCCGATTTCCGGTTCCATCGGTGCTCTACGGGGTTTTCGCACTTGCCGTCGGGGCAAAATTTTGGAATAATGCTCGAAATGGTTACCTTTGGATGTTTCACTCGAGAAAATCTAGTCCATTTTTTGGCTCAGCTGTCAATTAAGAACGTGATGGAAGGAAAGTAGGGCAAGACCCACGATAGCGATCTAATTTATCATTCCCGTTCCCCGTTTCATTGCGATTGAAAACTTGCGTGCGATCTATTTACATTTTCATAAAAATATCATAATTTATCCGTGTCGATTTTACTCAGCTTCTATATCTGAGATAGCTATTTTCCCTATTAAATTAAAAAATTAAGGTTTTTAAAAGTAAAAGTGAGCATTTTTTTCAGTCTACTAATGTTGTTTTTATTATATAAGCATGCAAACGTCCATATTGACTTTATTTTAAATTTATTGAGCAGTATTGATGAAACTGCACTAATTGAAAGTCTTATTCTTTTACTATTAATTATACGGTTTTGTAGGTAACTTTTTACCTTGAATTATTTTTCAAAATATCTCGTAAATTTTCGTAATAATTTCAAAATCTCCTACTTATGTATAAATACATTTAGAAAATGACAACGTTTTATACAACGAAGTGGTACAAGAATCTACATTTAATATTTTTTAATAATATTCTCAGCTCAAAATATTTACGTAGCGCTTTTAAATATGTGCAACTTTATATTCCGTTAGTCAACTTGATTTTAACAGCTGCAACTTAGTGATGTCCTACATAACGTGTAGCATATTATGAAAACTGCAAGAAAAACTACAAACCGCTATTCCAAATTAATTCGAGATGGTTTAAGGAGCATTCAAAATGCGATCGCGTATACATAGTATGATTTGTTTCGGTATTCATAATTTTTTTCTTCCTAAATGAAATAAACATATTTTTTAAAAATAAAATATCGACAAATAGATACAAATTATAATCTAGAAGAAAGGTCGGTTTTGATAAATATATTAATAAAAGTATTCCGACTTCTCTTGTTGCTAATTAAGCCAGCTGTTTTCGCTTCCCGATGAAAAAAACAAAACAAAAAAACACTTTAATTCTTCAATAAGAACGGAATTGAACGTCCTCAATTTATATGAGCCCGCAGCAGCATTAATACCTTGATTTCTGAATAGTCATAATGATGTACTTGCAGTCTAAAGAGCTGTCGTATGCAAAATCTTATTCCCTCTCTTTTCCCATCTTTTTCGATCGTCATATTATTGGTCGACGTTAAACCTCCGTCAAGTATTAAATATACCTAATCCTTTCACTCCTATTAACTCTTACTTGTAGGATGTGATATCACGCGATACACATCGAATAAAAAAGTCCAGAAACTTTATGGGTATGGAGACGTTATTATTTTTAAAAAATATACAGGGGATTAATTAAAAAGATTTTTTTTCCGTTAGTTCAAAGATTTATTAGTTTTGTTTTTAATGGTTGAGTCATTGGAGTGAAATTTTCATTTTCTGCCGTGTGTAAGTAGATTGAAAGTCACACGTCGTTAAAAGTGCGAGAGGATTAACGTTAGAAAGTACAAGTATAAGTATTTGTTTCAAAAATTTAAATAACTTGTACTTCATTTTATTTAAATACATAGTTATTGAGTTTTTAGGCTAATTAGTCAGCCTTTTATTTACATACTTAACATAAAAGTTTGATTTTCAAAATATTAGCATTTATACTATACAAAATTTTAATGTACGGTTTTCTATCAATGATCTTGAAAATTAATTAATTTTTATCGGATAGGCATCGATTTTTTTGCAAATCATATCATTTTTACAGGAATTTTACATGTGGGAGTTTTACATGTCTGAGGAAGATAAGGGATTAACATACAACCCGCTAAAAATCTAAATTTTATATTATTTAATTACTAAATAATGCACCTTTAATTGTTTTTTTGTAAAAGTGAACTCATCATTTAAATCTTTCTTGTGTCACCTGATAATTAAGTGAGGTTTTTTCATCAACATATCATATTTACATAACAAATTATTTATTTCATAGAATTTTTATGTACGCATTATAATTACTTATGCATTTAATAAAAACAGTTTCCAAATATATCTAAGCTTTTATTTGTATTTATTTTTTCTCAAAAATAGAATAATATATCAGAATATCAATGATTATGTACAAGTTGATTTTGGTTAAATTTTGATCGGTATAAATTATGGCTTAAACAAACATTATATGCAGTGTTGCACGCAATATTTCAAGGGAGTGAAAATGAAAAAAAAATACTTTTTACCTTAATCATAAATCAAAATGTAAACGTGTGTTATTGTTGTAGATAAAGCACTTGAACGATTGGTGTATTTTGCATAATCGTTACTTGGGTTATTGTTATGGGGTTAAAAAAATATAAAATAGAAAGAAAGAATTCCAATTGTTCCTTTGTCTGTAACACTAATTCCATACCTTTACAGAGTTTAAAAATTTCGCTAGTTCACATTCGTTGTCTTTTTGCGACACTAGAGTAACATAAGTTTGTAAAATGTGATATAAAGGATTTAAATAAAATTTACAGGAAAAAAACGATGTAAATTTTTAAAGTTGATAAACGAGCCATAGAAACAGTAAAAAATTGAATTATAAATGATTATAAAAAAAAACATATCATAGAATGTAAAGTTTTCTTATCTATATTATCGAATCAAGAAAAAAAATCTTCACATTAGCAAAGGTAATTTTGTTTATATGTATTAAATCTTACGTATAGAAATTAGCATATTATAATATTTAATGACTATAAAGATAGATACAATATCTGTAAAATTAGTTATGTATGGCGAAATAGTTTTAATTAATCGAATTTATGATTGTTTGCATTATATAGTTGCAAAAACTTTTTATATGAAATAGATTTTATTATGATTCTAATTTTATAAAAGATAAATGAAATGCAATAAGTATATATTAAAACTTTTAAACGAAATTTATATTGTAGATGGATAGGATTATTGGAGACATTTGATATGGATTTTTTTTGGATAATTTATAAGTATGTTAACCATGTAAATTTGGTAAATAATGGTCACATTATTAAATGTACGTATACATACATATATATTAGATTGAAAGTCTTCAGCACATACAACTTACCCATACAAATTAGGGTTATTTAAACATTTGTGGAATTACAGTACTTAACATGTATTGAACACTGTATTTAAAATGTAAAGTACTTAATGAAATAGAACTATTTAATATGCTTTGCCTGTGTGTTTATTAATATTTATTATCATTATAATGCCGATGATTGAAAAACTAGATCTTATAGAATAAAACAGGTTAGTTTATTTTATGTTTAGGTAGCAATAAAACGGGTTGTAGTTGGTATTGTTATGTTTTTAAATATATGTAGCGAACTGTAATGGAGTAAGTATTTGTAGTTGTTTAAGTATGAGTGATTAAAATATAGTTCAGTTTAGCGAAGATACATAATTACGAATAATAATTTTGATGAAACAATACGCAACTTTGCAGGTTTTTTTTTAAATAATAATATGTTTTATATCTTTGATTTTTGTATTATTCTATAAATGTAAATATAGTTTGAAAATAAAAATATATACTATAAAACAATAATAATAATAAATAAATAATAAATAATAAACAATGATTGTAGTCGTATGTAAATAATTAGAACATTAATAATGTTTTTTTTGAGTATTAATATGTTTGTCTATAATTTAAACTAAAATCGTATTGATGTACGTATAACCTAATATAATTAAATTACTAATAAAAGTATACAATAACTTTAATTGATTTTACTGAATTGTTTTTCTGCTTTCATTTTCTCTTCTTTAATAAAAACAACTTACAATACTTAATACTGATTATCTAAAATATAATCTTCGAATTTTTAATATATCAAATATTTTAATCAAAGTATGTAATAAGCAAAAGTTTTGAATTAAAAAAGTATTATTTCTCCTGTTTTAGGATTGCACAAGGTGGAATCGTCCGAAATCAAGGACAACAAAAACGGTACGTGGTATATTTTGTGAAAAACCTTATAAATATATCAAATTTAATAAGTTGAAGAAAAAAGAGCTCTAAAGCTGTTCTGATTTATATTAACAAAAAAACATGCATTATAATACATGATCTAATAAAATTTGGCGATACTAAGAATTCGGCTCGATCATTTAAACTTTTTATGCTACATTTTAAATTTATTTAATATCTTAATTATTTAGGGGAACGCCAGCAAATAACTCAGGTACAAATAGTTAATTATCAGAAAACATGGTGTGCATTTAAATTTAAAGATTGAAAGATTGGGTACCGCTAAAGGGTCTGGAAAGAAAAATATTTAATTATTCACTCTTTAAGTATCGTAGCTCTTACTCTTCAAATTTCAAACATGCCTTTTTGATTTCATGTGATTTTCTAGCTACTTCATGACATACTCAATAAACGTCAATCTTTCTTGAAATAAGTAGCTGCAGCAGCAGGAGCAAGTGGGTATCTGTCTTGCCTCGGTAATATAAACAAGCTAAAGAAACCTAACCTCTAATTAAGGGTTGAAGTCTATAACAACCTACAGAGATTGTCAACATATAATTATGATTGAAGATGATAAACTGTCTCTTTCTGGATAAAATGTAATGAAAATAAATGTAAATTGTAAATTTTTTACTCTCACTTCACGGAATTCGTTAAATTATCGTTATTATTTAATGATTACAATTAAAAAAATGTTTAATGAACATTATATATTTATAGCTAGTAAACGCACTTTTCATATTGTTAAAAGTGCCAAATTATACGACAAAACTGTAGAATTAAATAGAGTTGTCTGGAAATTAGTCCTAAAGTTAATATCTAAAAAATTCTTGTAGTTTCATATGAATTTTATAAATTATAATGATCTGTTTGATGGTGGAGTAATAAACGGATTTGATGGAAAATTTAGTTTATGATTTAATTATTACTTCCATATGCAGCTACCACAATTTAATGTATTTCTCTATTGTTTGCATGCCTTTTCTTACATTTATTTCTTTAAAGACAAAATTATTAATAAGAAGGAATTCTTAAGAAGGAATTTCTTAAGAGTTCTTTAAAGACAAAATTATTAATAAGAAGGAATTAGATTTGTTATAAGTTTTTAAAATATTTACAAAAGCATTTATTTTTATACTTATAATTTATTGTAGATAAATTTATGTATATTACAGGCATTCAAACATTGTTACATATATCATGAAATTATTATTTTACCGCTATACGAATTTCTCAATATTAAATGAGATTTTCTGTAAAAAATTACTCTACATATTTGAAACAAAGGGTTATTTACTTTATTTGTAGCTCATTCTGCTTTAAAATTAATAAATCGAATGCACTGTATTTTCTTCTTAATAAGATTTAATTGATTTAATTACTTAATTGAAAAGTCATAAGATACATAAGAATTGTAGATAATAATTAAAGTTGCAACATATGTCTGTAATAGATTTTAATTCCTGTAGATTACTTTTTACACTTTATGTGAATTTAAAATAGTGATTGAAAATACATAAAAACCTTCAAATTCAAGTGATCAAAATTGTTTGATAAATTATCTTTATTTAAATGCCTAATAAATAAATACAGATATATTTGATTCGCTAATCTTTCTACTGATTAGCGGGCTTAAAACTGGGATCCCTTGTGTTCGGGTAGTAGAAAGTAAATAGTTACATCACCATTAGATGTTTTTACAACTTCTGAATGCCGAATTAGTTGCGTCGCTGCCAATCCGTAAATCAATGTTGGCAGACCTGTAAGAAATGAATGTGAGTCGTACATCCACGCAAAAGGAATAATATATGAAGATATCCAATTGTTGAAATCACCTTACACCTTAAAACTGAATACATAAATAAACCCATTTACTACTGATCTTATTTACTGATCAATTTATAAGTTGGATAAAAAACAACCACATCTGGTAGTAAAAGTCACAGAACGTAATGATTGCTGTCGAAAAGAGGAAAGTGAAAGAGGTTAAAGAACACGATTACGTCGAAGAGAATGTAAATCTATTAAAACATGCTAACATTGAATTTAGTGATGTCATGATTGAGATAAAATAAAAAAACACCTAGATTTGTTTTTATCAAAATCAAAAAAACAATTTTTAGTTTAAGTTTTTAAATATATTTGTAGGAGAATTAAATTAAATTTAAAAGTGAGGATTTACATGTACATAATTCAAACATAGTACACATACCTTAATACAAAATTCACATTTAATCGGAAATTTTATATACATATATTAAAAATATTATTTTTAAATACTAAATATAAATTATACTTATATACATCAGCGGAAATAATTACCCTGTTAAGTAAAACAGAGAACAAATTGTTTAATGGCTTAAAAAACCAAGTTTTTCTCAAAATTTCAGTAATATATATAATCGCAATAGCGATAAATTTGTTTTTATGTCAATTAAATTCTATATACTGTATAAAAAATAATAAATGCAGTAATATAATATTTTTTAAATATTAATCTCTTTTGATAGATGGTTTATCTTTTTACTTTAGATATAATTTTAACTGTTTTTATAAAGTTTTGGTAAGTACTTACTTGAACTTAAAATTACTATCAGTTATGTGTAAATTACATAAAATGAAGTCTTTAAGAAATATGACAGAATTGACATTTGAAACATGACAAAATTATTTGTAAAAAAACAAATTTAAAAAAATACCATGATTCATACCTGTAAGGATTAAATCATAAAAAGTTCTTGTCATTATTAATTTAATTATTTTACACTAATAATAAAAATTTTTAAATCTGGCAATTGAAGATTCGCTTTAATATTTTTAAATTAATTTTTATGCTTTAAAAAAATTAAAATAAATAAATTCTATAATTTAGCATATAAAGCTTTTTTAAATGATCATACCCTTAATGAAGAGTCTTTGTATAACAAGATATAGATTATTATTGATAAAGGATATCGCAATTTTTTATGCATTATTTTTATTAGATTGATTAGTGGAAGAGAGTAGTTAATTCGTGAATGAATAAAAGAAAAGTTGTTCTTTGTCAATTACAGGCCATCGAGGACTTTTTTACAGTTTAATACAGAATTTTATCTAATTATTAGAAGAATATACACAATAATTCGTGCTTTCAATTTTCTGCCGAGTATGGCCATGGGAGTTGATAATATAAGACTATACGATTAGGAAGCCGCGATTCAAGACTATTGAAAATTTGAGATTCAAATTTGAAGACCAGCAAATAGGGGCCACTAAGTTATTCAAGCTCGCAGCAAAATCTTGTGGCATAGATTAAAGGTAAACTTAAAACTGGCATCAATAAGTGTAACTTTTTTTGAGTACTGTCATCGACATTCAGAATACCGAAACGATTGCCATTTAGCGCACGCAAAATACATTTAACAATTTCGATAAGTATCGCTCTATATTATAGTATAAGATACTTGGAAGTTACTTGTTTCATGGGGCCGATATTAATCATGGCTGTCTAGCAACTGAAACGCCTCCGGTTCATCCAACGCAACTTGCACGTGATAATTGTCCACTCACCGAGGTTCAGGATCTTAACGGCCTTGAAGAACTTGTCTTCGAAGTCGAGGTTCTGTCTGGGTCGTTTGCTACAGTGGTACTTGATGTAGGGGAAGCATCCGGTTCGAAGCACGTGGTAGTTGCTGACACCCACCGACCAATTGAAGTGCGACATGCCCAGCTGGTCGTTTTTCACGTCCGCGTAACGAATGAAGTACGATGTCCAGGGTGGTTCTCCAATCTGCACCAGGTAGCACGTCAGCACCTGTTCAACAGGAGGTTAGCAGCTGAGCTTGTCGATTTCTAAGATATCTAAGGCACCAATATTGTGGAAAGAAAGCTTCTACGAGATACTTATGTTTCGTCATTCTTTGGCGCGATTTTTGTTTATCGTATTTTTGTTTGCTCGCATTGACAAGTAAGTCGAGTCTTGAAGCAAAATCAAAGTTGAGGTCAAGTACGACTAATGACGTTTGTAAATGATAAGTCATGTTAGGATTTTCAATAAGTCGCTTGGCATTAAATTTGTAATTTATGCACAAAAAAATAGAACAAAAATTTCAAAAAGAAATTCTTTTTATCATTTTAATGTCAATATTAAATTCTGTATAAATAGTATATAAGCTAAAAATCTTCCAAAGAAAAATTTTTCATAGGCATAGTCTTTCAGTATTCTTATTTATTAGTTATTATAAATGTTTAATGATATATTTCTTAATATTACAAAGCTGTAGGGTGATATCAATAATCCGTACGAGTCGTTTAATCGTTCATCATTACCTACTACAAATGATGACGTCAGGCTAATTATTATTAGGTTTTAATTCTAAACTAGAATTAAAAACAAAATTTTCAAGACGTATTAATTTACTTAGCAATAGATGTCCTATTTATTTAATGCATTAAAAAATATTAAATAATGAATTCTAACAAATAAAAATAAGAGAGAAGGAAAATATTATAAATCATTGATATTGGAAACCTCGTCATTATCTACTGTATAACACTCGCCTGATTTATTACTAAACACCTTATCGTAATTTTCATTATCAATCGTAAACTCATATTGCAATGGGCCGGTATTTCAAATCAAATAAGTAAATTACAGCCCGACTTATCAGTTTTGCTCATGAGGAACCGGCTGCGACTCTTTGGAAAATCTTAGGCACAACAGGTGGCATCGATTCTTTTTTGTTTCCGTCATTCCAGAATCGTTGAAGAACGCCGCTGAATTATGAGGCTTACTCGAAATAAGCCAGAGATGCACTGTGCGCTAGTTCAGTAATACTAATTTATAATAGAAATCACGAAAATCTTGTTCGCGTGTGTCCGCGAAATGAATAACGACGACAAAAGGTTAATTGACTTATTGTCTATGAATAAATGTTTGTCATGTACGTACCGCGATCTTTATTTCTATCAGATAATTTGTTGCGTTTAAGACTACTTTTTTATATACATAAATAATTTAATTCACGATGTTTAAGCCAACATGAATAACTTCCTGACACGTATCATTGATTTTATATTGTTATAAAACCTTAATATTTTGTGCACGAAGCAACATATCTACTTTAATCAATATAAATTAAAATTCACAACAATATACAACGCCTTATAAATTAAGTATAATACATTTTAATTGAAATTGAAATATATGCTCAAATAAATTTGTCGATACCATTTCTCCACATTTATTTTCTTATAGAAAAGAAATCTCTAAAAGGAGGGCTTACACTCTCACTTAATTTTTATTCATCAGAGATTTGTGCCAGCCGGTAAATACGATAAAAAAGTATATAGGCTTACAGAAAATATTTATGTTAGAGAATGACTGTAAGGGTATAAAAAAATAATTAAGCGTGTTTTGTATAATAAAAACTCGTTTTTGAAAAATATGCTAAGAGCTGCGGTGACATTAATTATAAAATAAAATACCATTATTTTTTTAAAGGAAAAAGAGATGACTAGTTATTCTGAGTTATTTTTCCGTGTTTCCGTTGATTTGAGATTCCTCCTGCTATTTAATGACCACCGCGCGAGGATTTGAAGAAACGGTAATTCGTTGCGAATCCAAGAAACCTTATTATTATCAATATCATTTCGCTGTTTTATAGAAGATATAGATATAGAACAAGCTTTTTAGCTCTAAGTTTGATGCATGCAATTATATTTGATGTGTTATAGTTAAAAATTTTGTTTTAATGATCTGTACAATTCTTTTAGTTTCGATTGTTAGTTATTTATAATATTTGCTGGTTATTTTTGTATATTATTTCAATGATGTTATAAGATTAATTAAGAAGGAAAGCACAGTTTCAGTCTTGTAAAATTAAATTATATTTTTATAATCATAATTTTGGCGTTTAAGTAGATAATGATTTAAATGATGTTGAACGTTTAACAAGTATTTAATTCTTTATTATAACATTAATTTATATCGTAAATGTATTCAAAAAGTTATATCGATATAATTTAGAAACTGACTTTATTTAAAATATAGTGAATAAAAACATTTTTTAAAATAAGAAATATTTAAAAGGACTTACATCTGAAGCGAGTGGTTTGGATTTTTTGGATGCAAAATATCGAAGTGATGTCTTCTTTATTTGATTACTAAGACTTTTAAAAAATATGATCACAGATTGTAAATTGATCATCGCTCAAATCCTGTAAAATGTATTATATTATAAATTAGTAATTAAAAATTGCTAGCAAATTAATATTCCAGACTAGAATAAAATAGAGTAATAGAACATTGGTAACATTAAATTTATTGGTCAATTTGCTTTTTAAAAATCGGTTAGTATCTGAAATACTTGACACTGTCTACCGTTTTAAAATCGTCTAATGATAACAAAATTAATTAAAAATAGATTCAGATTTTTACTCCTTCGTTAATTTTGACTTTCGCAACTCTACATTTCCGGATGTACACCGCAGATGGAATCATAGACAACGAGCAACCGTACTTTAAAAGACACTATCATGTAGACGTTTCGTTTGATTTGAAACAATGATCTTTTTACTGGACCTCTCTTTCTACACATTTTTAAGAAAAAAATTACTTCCTAAAGATAGTTGTTTATTATTTTCTGTATGTATCATCACTTACGAAATTGCATCTCCCGTTATTCTTTTCTGTTATGGCTCGTTGCCCTTAATTGCCTAGTACAAATCACCCATTCTTCAGAAGCACATACTCGCAACTGCGAATTTGCGTATCTCGAACACCATTAGAATAATGAGAGAGCATTTATAGTATATTATGATTCGTGAAAGGGTTTGACATTTCACTCTATAGTTCTGGCTAACAAGACATGTCCATGTACTTTTGTTCAAGAAAAACATTTAGATACTTATTAAAAATTTCAAGTTATCACATTTTATATTGTTATAAAGCCAACAAATGTTGTTAAGTAAAGACCTGCGGTACGCCCTGCGCTTCTCATGAATAATACCAAGATATGTTACGCGGTATCAAACTTCAACAAGTATAGCGGATTCGCGAAGTAGGTATTTGAGATGCCAAGTGACTAGATATATTGGATTTTCTGCTGGGCGCTCGTAAAATCGAAAGTCTTTGAATTCTCTGCAAGACTCGAGTATACCTGAATTGAATTATGCATCTCGTTATGCGTGACCCTCGTGAGCTTAATCATCAGCGCCGAAAAAGTTCATCTCCATGCATAGTCGCCGCTATAAATCATCTACTAATAATGAAAATATTCTTCCTGACTGACGAGTTATTTGTGCAATGTAATAACGCAACCCTAGCATGCTAAAATTAATATTTAATTATTACTAATTAAATATATTGACTAATTACTTTAAAAAATAACCTCTCCTATTTCTTTTTGACTACTTTTTTCTTTATTTTAATACTTTTGATATTTTCTGGACATATTTTGCCCTCGCTCCATTATTCCATTCCTGGCGAATATTTATATTAGCCAACACCTTCCTTGCTTCCGAAAACGAAGAGCAGGTTTAATTTAATTTTCTTTGATAAATCACTGTCAATTTCTTTACTTTTCATGCGAGAAGATAATTTGTTTCAGTTGACGTTGAATTACTCGTCCTATAGACTGTCTAACGTGTCTGAATATAATTATAACAACGTTGATAAAAATTTGCCTACACCGAGTATAACAAAAAAGAAGCTACGTTTTTAATAACAAGTTCTGATAGAGTAAGGACGAGACGCTTTACAGCAACGAGAACTCATTTTATTTTAGAATTAAATTTTACGAAAACTGCAATAAAAAATCGTTAATCATTCGTCATAAATTTAGCTTCTTGCATCTTGTCTCGATTTTCTCTGTATTCTTAGTCGTAACATCATATTTCTCTCTCTCTCTCTCTTTCTCTCCTCCCCTCCCTCTGATCCCCTTTACACCAAAACAATCGCTACGAAGTATTTCGCAGTTGTGATGCGAAACTTTATCGTACCGTAGTGGGCACCTTTTTCCTTTTTCTTATGTGGCTCAGAGCCTTGATTTACGGTTATGAAAATTATGTGATAAGGTGAGACGCGTGCGCGCGGATCTTGTTCCCCCTTGTGCTGCTTCGTCTCTTCTTATTTTACGATACGTGGTGGCGCTGATATGCCAACTTAATTTTTGTTTTTCCCTTCTATGAGCCGTTTTGCCGACAAATTTATGCCGATTAGTTTTATTACGCGGCATTTTATGGCGTCCAGTTACGCATGATGGAATGATGTGACGGGGGGTGCGCACTTTTATTTTCCGATATGGAACGTCATGACTTGTACGGTTAAGGAAATTTTTTCAACCGCTACCGTATCGATGTACGAACGACAAAACAACCAACGCTAGTTAGGGCTCGCTCAACCGCTCGGAAAAGTTTCGTCCCAGATATAATGGGTTGTTTGTCCATTGCTCGTATTAATATTGCCGGTATTTTTATTATATTTTCAGTAGTTTGAGATCATTGGCACGTGTGAAAAGATCAAAGACGTTTTAAAAATTAACAAGGATAATCGAGTCGGTAATACAGAACACATTAGTACATATTAAAAAAAATGATTATCTTAAGATAAGATTGAATGGTAAATGAGCTAAATTATACATATTTTAAAAATAAAAAAGAAGTCAGGATAAATTTATCATTACATTATTCTTATAAATACAAGTTTATAAGTGAATCCATTAAATGTGTACACCATAAATAACATTTATCGATAAAACGATACTTCAACTGATAGTAACGACATTGGAGTAATGTATTAATTTAAATATTCTAATAATCTCGTAATTATAAATAAATAACGAATCATAATCTATAAATAGATAATGAAGATGGTGCACAGAAGCAAATAGGGAAAAGAAAATGCTAATTGAAAAATATCCAATATTTTCGAAACACCTCGAACTCAAGAGTATAAACGCGCTTAGATATTCAATGCACTGAGTAGGAGGTGTCGAGGCTAAGCTAGAAAGAGCGACTAATCTTACTTCAAATGCGCTCGAGCGGTTCGCCAGCGGCGCATGTGCAGCTCTGCTGGCGTCACTTTGCTTAGACTGGCAACAGCTGATCCTCGGACTCCTGTCGTCCGTCGTCTTGTACACCACGAGATCGCCCAGTTTTGCCGGGGGCAGACGACCAGGAGCTCATTTATGGGCTTCGTAGACAACCTGCGACGGTCAGGAGCGATCGGGTGGAGTTACTTTTGATCCGTGCACTGGTTTTACGTAATTGCGCTCTTAGACGCGTTCACGGGCGACCTCCACGGACTTTGGCGCTACCAACTCTGGCGGCATATTCGAAAAGCTACGTGTCAACACTGTCAACTACTCCTCGAGCAAAGCTCGATAAACCTGTTTAAATTCTCCGTAGTCAAATATTATTCTGATCCTCTTTTTGTTCTCTTTGTCGAAACCAACTGGATGACCCTTGTTATTTGCATTACATGTATATGTTTGCTTTAATACCTGCCACGGCTTTGACCTGTCGAGATGCATTCGCAGCGCTCGACTCTACAAATTGTTTTGAGCTTCCTTAATGCACAACAAGCGTTGCGATATTTCGTGGTAGTATGCGGTTAATTTTTGACTTTACAAGCTCTTACGATGCGAATTAAGGGAAAAATTATCATCAGATATCCTCGAAAGTAGCTCGTGTAGAATATCTCACATGACCCTATTGAGTGAAAATTTTGCAAATGTTATTTTTTCCTGAATAAAATGTTCGGCAAATAAAGTTCGCGCTTCATCGCTAGTCCGAGAAGATATGGAACTATGGGAAAGAGCAACATATTCACACGAAACAGAAGTAAATCAATAGCTGGTCAGAGCCTTGACGGGGTTATGAAAATATGAGAAAGTATGCTAAGCCTTTACCGTCATTTCAAATAAATACACTTTTCTAGGTTTTACTCATAAATTCATAACTATAATGGGACTGTGTTCGTTCCATCCACGAATGCACATTCCCTTACTTTTACATCGGTAATAATTCAGTGATTTTCGCAAGTGTCTGGAAGAGGATAAAAATTGAGCAGGTGCAAAAAAGTTTGCGAACTAATATCGATACCATTAGATTTTCACGGGGGTTGTTTAACAGTTTGATATTATTCTCATAGTCTTTTTCAGGAACATATAATTCTTGACAAAAAGTTGTATATATTTTTAGTTTTTGCTATTTTTAGGTTTAGTTTCGTTCCAAAAGTTGAAAATAGTCTTGTTATTGAACTTCTAAACTAGAGCGATATAATGAAAGATTGATGTTTCTGCGACGTGCTGAATACAAAATGAAGCTTACAATATATTTACAAAGTTATAAAAAATTACACGAATTTCAGGATTAGAGTAAAACGAAATTGCTTAGATATTTCAATGAAATATTTATCAAAAAGAAAAAAGCAAGCTTTATTAATATTATACCATACATATATTGATTGTGAATTTCACTGACATTAAAAATCAATATTAGCTATTAAATAAATAATAAGTTTACGATCTGAATTTTGTTTATTCTAGTTCTAATAATTTTTTAAACTGATTTGTCAGAAATACTAAGCAGTTGAAGTTACAAAGTGATATTGATAATGAACTTTTCATTATTTATAATCGTATTGACACAGTTAATTTTCAAACCATTTAGTTATAAATATTCAATGTTTTTTATCTAATAAAATAAATAAGTGGACCAAAACAGAATGAATTAGAAGTGAACAAATTGGACAGTATATGAACCGGTGTTTTATCTTTTTAAGAATATTATTTTAATATAGTGCAAAATTAAACTCACAATGAACTTATCTATATATATTTTTTAATATTATTGCACGTGCAAAAATATATAATTATATAACATTTGCTTTCAACTCGATACAAATTCGTGTAATTGTTTTAATCAATTTATTTTATAAAATAAGTATATATTAATTTTAAAGTGTAAATTAAACAAATGCTACGTATAATACATGCAAAAATTAAAAAAAATATATTTCATGTGTGGTGTACAAAATAAATGTATCAGGTTTATTCAAAAAATATCTCTTATGTCATTTTACTAAGTAGAATATAATTAAAAAAGTAATGAATTAAATTTACTATCAACAGACATCGCATGGATTAGACGCGAAGGTCAAGGATAATTTGTAAAATATGAACGATTCCTCTGTACTTCTTATAATTCTCATACATTTATTAATGACCTAACTTAAAATTGTATAAACATTCTGAATTGAAAATTCGATCAGGTAATCCATGTATTGCACGACCAATCTAAATTAACAATAATAGGCTAATTTTTTTTGAAAAAGCAAAAATTCAGGTGTATGTTTTTTAAGTCTCGCTTACAATCGTTCTAAATCGTTTATTTAAAATTATTTATCGATATGCTGGTGAATAAATACCTTTTGAAAACTTATCTAGAGGAGAATGGATGAAGTTTTATTTAAGTTGCCGGAGCGATACATCCGAGCCTTAGAATGACATTGACTTATGGACATCCGCTAAAATGCTGACTTCACAAGTAAATAACTGGTTCATACTCTTGAAACTGTTAAACAATTTTCATACTTTTATCTCTAGCTCCTTGTTTGTTCCAGATATGGGTGGGTCGTATTTTAATATCATTATTTTTGGAAATTGAACTTCACACGAATTAACGAACACGCAACATTAAGGAATACTTATTGCATGGTGATAAATACAATGTTTGCCCATATACATTATTTTCCCTATGAGCTCGACTCGCTATTCATTCAGTTTAGGATTTCATTTACCCATGACACTCGTACCGGCATACTTCGAAAAATCCGATCTCGCCAAACTTTCCTATTTATCAGGGAAGTGTGTGCGATTGGTACCCCGGGGCCGCGAAATGAATGACGTAACGGCTGTGGCTTTCCGTACGCTCATTACACGTATGCACAATGGCGAGAGCGTGCATGCATTCATGAGCACGGGGAATTCGAGTAACGGTACTCACCAGATCCGCTTTTGTACTTATCCGGTCCTCATTCATCCTGCGGTTCATCTGCTGACTGAGAAAGGTTTGATTATCTGCGTATCGACTGCCAAGCCTTCTGCATGCAAATGCTCGGTCTCCTTCTAGGCGTCGTCGTGGTTGGTTGGAGGTGGAGTATATATGTCAATCAGCCGGATCGGCTCGCGAGATCCATCAGAGTCGATCTTAGCGTCCTGAGGATTCGGATTTTTTTGTTGACCTGTTCGAAATTTGTATACTTTCTAATTTTTATACATATATAGAAGGTTTTGTTGAGATCGATGAGTAATTAATTATAATCTTAAATTGATTGTTTGATTGTGTCACATTAAGCCTTTGAACCGTTTTCTTCACAATCTACTTATTAATTTCTTTTATGCACTCATTTTTATATGAAGGAGAACCTTAGTTAACAATATACCATTGCATGCATTTGCAAACCTTGAAATTTGATCATTTCAGCTTTTGTTTTATTATTTTAATACATAGATTCCAGATAATTTGTATTATAGATAAAGCAGTACAAACAAAACATAATTATTAATGTCTATTGTTTCTTATTAAAAAATACATAAGTCTTAAAATTGAAAGTGTCTAATTTAAACAATTTTCTCTTCAATAAACTATTTGCTATGCTAAAAATAGTTTATTAATGCTTAATAGAATATCAGCAAAAACGTATAAAAATGTTGCAAAAAATTAGACAATATTTCAACTGATACGAATTGCAGAAGAATTACATATTATTTTTAACATAATTTGATAATATATTAATCATATTAAAATATGATATAAAACTCTTGTATCAACATGAAAACTTGTAATATCTTAAAATCTTAGTGTAATTATGAGGATTAGATATTAAATAACAAAATTATTCTCGCTAATGTATTTGGTGTATTCAAATTTTTGAGGGCAGCTTCTCTCTTAAGAAAATTTTCAACAAATATATTTTGGTGATTGGGAAGCTATAATTTTCGAGTTACACTGTAGTTACTCTGAAAGCTCTTTTGCAATATTTTATTAACGCAAGATTTAGAAATTTTATTCGCGTGACGAAAACAAAAAAGAAGCATCTGTTGAGATCACCGAAATCTCGGCGCATTGATGCCAGTGATGTGTTAATGATGCATTATTACTTTCGATTTTCGGCTAACAGGTTAACCAATTTACTTTTCCCTTGCTTGGTTAGGTTCTATAAAGTATGTTCGCTATAAAGGTACCGATAATTAGAAGTTATCGAATTGTTTTTAACGGGAAGTGGAAACTAATATACAATTTTAAGGATTGAGAATAAAAAAACATTGAATATAAATGATCATAAAAGGAATAAAACGCCCATTTAAATTATTTACTATAATTATTTTATTATAATATTTATTTAAGTATTTTATTATAATATTTATTTAATTATTTATTATAATTATTTATAATTTATTTTATTTTTAGCACACACAAATGAATGAAAAAAATGTGGTGAAAGAGCTGCAAAAATAGTCATGGTTTACCTACGAGAGCATTAAGAATTTACATAATGTAGCCTCTTACATCTGTCGATGCTTACATTTTTATTCTTCTTTTCGCAAGGTGACGAAGCATCTTGTTTCTTGTTTTAGAATACCACGAGAATGTGGTTGCGAAAAAAAGGTGAACAGTGGCATGAAATATACATGGATAATAACGTAAAACTTCGGTTTCCGTCCCCCGCTTTCTCAGCGTATTGTTGACCCCGATTACATAATTTTAATTGATTTGGAATAGCGTTCACCTATCCTTCATGTAGTCAGACAAGCAGACTCACTTAATTATTTTAAATAGCTTCTAACGTTACCTACATTGGGAGCACAATTAATTCAAACGCTATCAATCTTTGTTTTGAATTTTGATATTTTTTTCGATTAATTAGCTTGTTTACTTTACGTACTAATACTATTTAAATATGCCATTAGCATCATTAAAATTATTCACGTTTTTATAACTATTACATTTATACTACTAGAAGTGAGATTAATAACAGTGTGCAATAATTAACTATTTCACTGAGTTATGATTACTAAAATAGTCCTGTTAAATAATATTATTTCTTTTTCGTATAGTTTTTTTCAATGGTACTGATATTCTTTTTGAATTTATACTAAAAAAAAATTACAAAAAAATTATATTGCTGTGTACATAATATTTATATAAACCTTTTGGTATATATTATAAAAACTATTTTTTTGGAGAAAATTTTCGTCGAATCTAAATTTTATTAAAAAATTTGTTTAATTCAAATCAATGTAATAAAATTCCGCTATTTTATAAAAAATAAAAACAAATTAAATAAAAAATTAAGAGAATAACATATAGTTCGATACTATGTATACGTATCACAATTAAAATTATACAATGTTTACAATTTACATGCTTGAAATTATATAAATCGTTTAAAATTTGCATTAGTAGCAAATTGATTTTTTTTTATTGAGCTGTTAAATTAATTTAAAATAAGTAACAAGGTTTTTCGAAAAGTGACTTTTTATATTTTTTTCTGAAACTGAAAGACGTACATTTCAACAAGGTATGTCTAAGAAATTGACGGAAAATTATACGATTTTATAACGAAAATATATACTTCCAGTGTGTATATTGATGCTTTCTCTTCAATGATGGAGTTGTGGAGAGGAGATAATAAAAATTATCCAGCGATTCTATTCACAACATATCACCATAGCATCACTTTTGCTTTTTGAAACTAAAAAATACGAGTCGTACTGTAGTAAGACTCATTGTCGGTATGAGTAGCGAGATCTCGCTGCACAGAATTTCTCACTATATGAATTTCTAATGGCTTTTTCTGCAGATTTACTCACTTAAGTTAAATCTAGCGATGTGTGGTATGAGAGTATACTCTTTTGCACAAATTTTAACCAGAGAAGATTTCATGAAATTAGAAAATATTATTTTTATTTTTGCGTATAAAGTTTCTGTTATAACCGCTGAAGTTTATATCAACGTCTTATCATTTCATGAACAAACTTGAAAATAGATCTTTCCGTGCTACGGAAATGCTCTTATATAATTAAGAATTTTGAATTTGAACTTGCACTGTGTATAAATTAATTTTGAAAATACTTTCCCAACGTATTATTAAGAATAGGATGGTTTTTGCTTTGGCAATGGATCTACATTTAACGACTAAAAATATAAGACTTGCATAATACGAAAATGTTAGTCCTTTTTTACGCAGGTCAAATGATTTAGTAAACATTTTTTTTTCTTAGCAAAAATATTACTCTTTAATTCATAGATTTTAAACAATGTTTAACAACGATGACAATGAAAAAGAGCCATGGCCACGATTTGGGTATATCCAATTTAAACTTTATTTTTCGTTTGTGATTTCATCTATCCATTTGTTGTGAACCTCTGAGCTCTTCGAGTAGATCACGCGTTTATCAACAAGGAGACAAGCTAACACGTGTCCCGTTAAAAATAAGAACTATCTGCTCCTACTTACAACCCTCTTTCACATCCGTCTATTCTTGTTTACATGTGTGTTTCATCAGGTTGACTATTTATTGACGGACAAGTTCTCTCTCTCTCTCTCTCTATCTCTCTCTTCGTACTCGTCTCTCGACAATCCGATCTGCGTGAATTATCAGAGACGCAGACGAAAGCATTATCCGACAAAGGGGAGCGAGAAATATGATGCAGCTCTTATTGCGCGAAAGATCATAACCGTATAATTCGCGGCTGATATTAGTATTAGCTGATATTATTAGCTCCATTGCACGCCAGGATATTCCATCACGTAACACAAGAAGACGGATCCCCAGTATTAATACCGTTCCAGTCTTTGTGTCGCTAATGCTTATTTGTCCGCACTCATCATTAATAGCTGTTTTCATTTAGTTTTGGCTAGATCATCGATGTTTGCCCATCACTAGTATTTAATCTAATTCGATCTAATGATCGAAATAAGTAGATGAATTCGATTAACCGTGCGTGCAAAAATCACCATTGTCATTCCTCATGTTAAAATCGGTCCTCGATAAAAGGAGATCCCCTTTTTTGCGAATGTTATGATTTTGAGCTTCGAAATTAGTTGCCTCTTAAGTAAAGCTCGCGCTAAGATACCCAATATAAATTTAACATGTATTCGACTGTTGACGCATTCACTTACAAGTTACCATCACTTTCAAATATTACAAATATATTAATGCAGTTATTTTGAGCCTGTGTACCGCACGTCCAGTGCGCGGATGATCACGTTAGTTTTTTTAATTAATTGTATAATTATTCTTATCTGTAAAATGATAAATAAAAACGATAAAAAATCTGCCTTAAAGATAGATTCTGATTTGTTTTTGAATGAGTATTTGTCCTACATTAGATCTCACCTACACCAGTCTCTCATTATTCAATAATACTACGCAATCTAGTAACAGCCTTCAATAAGTAGAAAGCTATTTTTTATCATTTATTACTCTTCGCCTCACTTGTTTCTATTTTTATATTATCATGATTGTTCTGAATTTTATAAGAAGATAATAAATCGGCTATTTGTACAATTGGAAGAGGAAAAATGAGAAAAAGACATTATTACCTCTATGTATTCCAACATAAGTTGTGCCTGCCTCAGGCTACTTTGCCAATATAAAATAAAAATGGTTTCTATCTTAGAATAGTGTCATACAGCACTTTAATATATAGGGCCTTTTTTTGTTTATTTTTTTTTTTAGACTTAACAATTATTTATAATTGTGTTATTATTATTTCAATAAAATATGATAAAACTCAAAAAATTAGTTAATTAATTCAATATTTTTTAATTTATAAAAAGTAATTTAAAGATGAATTTATAAATGTCTCTAAAATAATTTATCCATTATCTATTATTTATTCGAGTACATTAATTAACTAATATTTAATTAAACATTTTAATTAATACTACAGGTGCGCTAGTAACATCAAAAATAGTTTTTTTATTTTTTTAATCAATTTATCTTAAATTTTAAAACTAGAATCATGTTTATTGTCCCTTCAAAGTATGTAGCAATGTTACATTTTTTACTACATGTTAATACAATAAAAAAACACAAGTCGAATCATATGAAACAAATTGTAGAAGTCTGGATTAATACGACATTCAAAATTGGAAACTGCAAAAAATAGAGACGAACAGTACTTAAAATAGTTGCCTATTTGCATTTTGAATCTGTTGGTAAAAAAATTTACTTACTACATTATAATGTGATTATGAAACAAACCTTTGAAAAAAATATCACATATTATATCGTATATTTAGATAAACTACCAATTAAATTGTATTATAAAACAATAATGAGGGTCTCAACTATATGCATTGTATTATTCCGGAATATTAAAATTCTCGTATTCAACGCTGGTGCTACCTCCATATAATGTAATACCTTCGTATAACGTAATACCTTCGTATTACGGCAACCCTTAAGTTTTATTTCCCGTAAATTTTTGTATTTTATCAGTAAGTAAGAATAGAAACAATTTTGGTTCCTGGTACTTTGATACTTGTAAACCATGAGCAATATGTGCGTATGTCGTGACATCCTCCAACCTCTTTGCTCTCTTTCATGCATGAAAAGAAAGAACGCGAAAAGCCTAGTTGAGGTGAACAGAATATGAAAATATGTGCCGTTTTTCTCTTTATTTATCTCCTCCGCTTAGCTTTAATTTACGGTTTCTGTGCTGGGCTGACAATATGTATCAACAACTTTAGGACTATTAAAAAACTTTTACCAGCTTTATGACTTTATTGAGATTCTGATTAAAAAATAAAAACAGATAATAAACTTACAGAAGTTGATGCCTTTCCTCTTTGAGATTACCGATTATTGCCTGAGTTATAGTGAACTTGTTGAGATAATTAATTACCTCATCAATCACCTTCCAATTGAAAATTTTAATTTTACCTTAATTAAGAAACAATTATACCATAACAAAACGAAGTCAGTATTCCTAAAAGTCGGAAATAATAACAATTTTATATTTATTTATTGTTAAATATTTTTTAAAACAGTCGTCTTTAAATAAAATATATAAATATTTTTTATACTTTGACTAACTGTTAGTTTGTGATAAAGCTTTAAAAATTCTTATACAAGATTTTTTACAATAGATATGTGTAGTGTAAATGTCAATCTTATAAAGAAAAAAAGAATCAATACCAAAAATAACTGTTCTTCCTACTTACTTGTCAATTAGAAAACAATGAACTGTTAGAAAAAAAAGAAAAATGAGGATATATTAAATCGCACACCTTTCAATAATTATTGCGCCTTTTCCAGTGAAGATTAAAAAACTGATAATTACAATACACTTAACACAACTCATTGAACTTACTGTTTTAGTTTTTTATATAACATCAATAAGACCGAACAAAAATGCATTGGTAACTGACATAAATAAACTAGTATAAAATACTAAACAATACTCACAAAATTTTGTATTTAATTAAAAGATTCATTTTTAGTAAATACAAACTTTCAATTTATTTATACGACTGTTATTGTTTTTTTTCTATAATATTACAATACAATTCTTATAAATTTTATTAATTTATAATAATTTTATTGTTTAAAGTAAGTGTAATGCATTGTTTTATGAATTTAAAATTTTGTAAATTTTGATTCCCCAGATCTTAATTGTGGTAGAGAATATAATCCATATAATCAAATTTTTAAGCATAAGTTTATAATTATTTTATTAATAATTTAAAACAAATAAATTTATGAAGAGTAATGGGAATGTTTCGAACTTAATTGTATATTTTTATTTTTATCAGAAATGTATATAGAAATTCGTGAAGCAAAAAAAACTGATAATTTTAAAAATGTAAGTTTTTATGGTGTACAGATCAACAGCCGCTAACGTAAGGAAATTAGGTTTCAACAAGCAGATTAATATTATTTTATTCTTATAAATATGAAGTTTTACTATTCATTATGTATTCGATATATTCTAAATATATAAAAAAAAGCCTTTGAAAGACGACCGAAAATTAGGTTATATCATTGATATAAAAATACCTATATCTAGAAACCAATTAAAAATTCTCTGTAAAGCTATCCACATGTAGATTACAAGTGTAACCAATTTTCTGTAGCATCGAGCATGAAACAAATGAGGAAAGTCTTTTCTGCCAAGTTTTCTCGAGTAACGTATACACTATCCGCGTTTCCAAAGTTGGCAGATGACACCATTACCACGTCATAGGATGAAAAAAAAAACTCGTAGAAAAGACGGTTACACGTATATGCATATGATTGTTTGTAACATTCATTATACGCACGCACGCGCATACACACATCCATACACACAGACATAGACGATATTTGCGTGATTGTTCCATACGATTTCTACTGGTGCAGTGTGAGAGTGCTGAAAACCAGATCACGATTATTCGCCAGCAAGGCTTAAGGAAAGTAAAACAAGAGCACTTACGATTCATTGTCGGCTTTTATATCTCGGCATTCAATTTTTAACGATTTTGTTAAAAAAAAAATAGTATAATTACCGATAACGTTAAAGTTTAAGTAAATCGAGACGTTATATAAATATTTTCTATATACAGGTAATGCAATTAGTTAATCTCTGATTTTATCAAAATTAACATAATTTCAGTTCTGTACAATGGTCGTTAAAGTTATTTATAACAACGATTATGTAATAATACTTTTGAGATTAAAGAATGAAATCCAGTCTTACTGCTCATTCTTTTGCACCGATGATTACAGCTCGCGTATTTGAAGAATATAAGTACCTCGAGCAAAAATGTATCTTAGAGGCTTTTTGGATGTTTGAGCTTGCAAACGCAGATGGAGAAAGCATTTATGCAATCATTACATAAATAAATAATATTACCAGTAGTTTTCGTAATAAAGTCTGCCAGAGTACTCGTATGAATAGCGACATCAATTGGTTTTTGTTATTATCTATGATACGAAATATAATTGATAACATTAAAATTTGCATTAACGGCACTGGTCAATCATCGTTCTTTAATTATTAGGAAGCCTTTGTAAAATTCTTCTGTTAGGTAATCACAGTTTGTAATCACAAATAAATCTTAACAGTGTCACTTTATGTAATAACAATTATCCTTTGACTGTCAAAATCGAATTTAAATTAACCCATTTTCTATAAAGAGAATTGCTTTTTATGAAGACACAATTAAACGCGAGGGACAAGAAAACCAGGTTCAATATATAGGTAAATGAGGGAATTAATTTTCTTTTAAAATTGGCATCTCGAAAATTATCAAAATATACATAATAGTAACTTTGGACGTCGGCATTATGAACCTTTCACGCAGTCAATTTAATGAACGGTGATCTTTTCTCGTTCGCGTACTCCACTCTATCGAAAAAGTGGCCGCCATTGTATCCTACTGAAAATTATGTTTGACCTGGATACATAAGGTATTTACTGAAGTCAGCGAACTCTAAGTACTTAAGTAAGCAAATAAAAGTTTTTTGATTAAGAATGTTTTAGTAAGGGTGGATAAGTAAGTTTAGGTATAAATTTTCTTCATTAATTTTATTAGTAACTAGTTATATAAATCATACATAATCAACTATCAAGTATTTTAGATATAAACATAAATTTAAAAATGTTTATCATTCCTATATTACTCATTCAAAAATATGAATTACAACGAATATCAGCTTCATTTTTATATATGCTATACTAGTTGACATCGTTTAAATATAATTCAAGAACTTTATTACCCTTTTATTAGAGCAACATTAAATTTTATTATTAAGGAATAGAATAAAAAAAATGTTTATAGTTACATCATTAACTTGATTTTTCATTTATATTTATGCACATAACTGTATTTTTCGATATGCGGCTAATACTCCTAATTTTGAATTTACAAAAGACAAACTAATATGCACAAGTAATGCTTATCTGACCATTTATAAGAATTTTATTAACAACTCAATAATTATCAAAAATACTTTTTTCAGTAATTTTTGTACATGTTTAATAAAAATAATACAATTCGTATTAAAAATACAAAAACTGAGTAAAAGACGAATGAGTAGACAATGAATAAATGTTTTGTTATCGCTAGATTAGTCAAAGTCTTTTTGTAGTAATTCTTCAAAAATATGTAATTTTAAATGTTTAATTTTGTACTTTTAAAAATAATATTTAATACTGCTTGTTTTCAAGAAACGAAATTTTTTATTTTACTATGGATTACAGAATATTTTCTTACAATCTTCAATGCATATAAAATTATGAGTAACTAATATATTCATATAATTAACTCTTAAATTAACAGTACAGATATTTGAAAAGTATTAAAACTAAGATATCATTATAAGAAAAATTAAGAAATTGTATAGTTTAAATTTGTTAAAATTTTCATATTTATTTCAATAACTTCTTAGGTGCGATATTATATTTTCATACTTCATAGTTTGATTTATTGTTATAGCTTAAATTACATAGTCAAAAAACAAGTAAGTGTAATTGATAAACAGCAAAAGGGTCTGGAGTATACATTCAGAGAAAATTGCAATAGAATTGCAATCGTGTAATTACACTTGCTTAACTTTATAGAATTCCAATAATATTTCAAATAATATTTAATCTTGGAACAAGTAATAAACATTGTATTCATTAAAAAAAAACTTTTGAATGATAAAAATGTAATATAGTCATTGCATACTTTCTCTTACAGTAATATTTAATATTTGTAGGTAAGTTTACAATGGTAATATTTCAGCAGAATTTAATGTGAAATTAGACTTCTAATTAACTCTTTTATCGTTTTTTATGCGTTCACTCCATAGTCATTAGCTAATTGATAGTTTTATTTAGAAGTGAAATGCTCTATTATTCATAATTTTTGATAAATTATGGCTTATGCTAAATTAAAAAGTTTGAAATTAACATTTACGAACGTTTGTTTTAATTAAATATAAATTTCAACATTTAAATTTAATTTTAAATTAAAATTTGATTTAATTTAATAAAAGATATACAACATAAAATATATTTAATTAGTCATACGTATATAATTGAACTCCAAAATCCTAAGGTAACCAGGAAAGATTATAAAAAAAACAAAATATTTAATTAGTTTAATTAGTAATTCTATTATTCAGTGGAAAGCACATTAGCTATACATAAGTCATACAAAATTTAATAAATTTGTTATAGATTTTTATTTTAATTATATTACCATTTAATATAATAAATAATTAAAATCTATTTTGAATAATATTGCTAAATAATTGTGATATAAATGACTTTTAACGATTTAATTAAATGAGATAAGTTTAAAATATATAAATAAAAACAAGAAAAATAAAAATATGCAAAATTTGCATGCAGCTGATTTTATTATATTGTCTAGAGTAAAATTTATGAACATTCTGAATATACATTTACAAATCAATTTCAATCATTCTAATTTCAGGTAAGCTAGGACTTTTTTCTTCCAATCGTCAAAGAATTTACGTAAGTAATCGGATGCACAAGAATAAAAAATCTCGAGGCTCTGCACTCGCTCTAAACGTGCTTTTCCTACCTCATCTAACTATTTAACATCTTATCCGACCAATATTTAAAGTTGGTATCTTTGAATATTTGCCTCGCGAATACAGTCAAACCTGCTCCTATAAAGCGAAGCTAGTTTTCGGTTTCAATTACGAGAAGTGTATTATACAACCTTGGGTATGGGCATTAGTCTCTTTGTCATTGTTTCTAACTCGTAACATTCAGAAATCGCTAAAGGACGTTAGGACAGAGCTTACTTTTCCTCGGAATCTTTCTAGAATACATAGGACGAGCGAGAAGTGGATGGCTATTGACGTGACCACTTGTGTTGCAAAATTCTTCTGAATCCTTTAAGCAGTTGAGTTAGTTAAGACTAAGCTGTCTATTTAAGTACGCAGGGTATTTCTGATCTTGAAACTTTAATTCAGTCAGCTGAAGTTTCATAGAATCCTCCGATTGAGTTTGGGCAATGCGTGATGTTATCAGTCCAATTATTTCAATATAAATTGCTAATATATGAATATTTTTTTGAGAGTGGAATTTTCCTACCTAGAATAGAACATTTAAAAAATTTATTTTACTTATGATTACTAAAAAATTTGCATTTTATAAAAAGTCTTTTTTAAATTCAAAATCCAGGTTGTTCGTTTTATCTACGCAATAAAACTTAAATTGATATATTTTTACATTCATGTATATGGAGTAATGTTCAACGTTGAGGGAGCAGAATTGCAGTTGTTGAAACTAGTTTATTTACCACTCACTAGTCTGTGATCTAAAAACAGCATTCATAAGCAATTTGTGTACAAACTTTCACTAGCGGGGGACGACTGACCTCTTGATTCGTTGCCAGGTCAACGTCGTTACTAGGGTCGATTTATCGCTGGTGCCTCACTTCATTGCGACAATACAAGAGAACGTGCACTTTCCTTACTATTTACGCATTTCCATTAGCATCTAAGTTGCTAAAATTTTGAATTAAGTATTAAAAAGTAGAACAGTTGAGATGTTTGGTGATGACGTTGTTTGAAACTACCACTCGTAAAATATAAGCATTGCATCGTGCCTTCCAATTCTTATTAAGGTTGCTTTACTTCATTCGATTATTCAGCGAAATAGTGGGGGTTTTAATTTATATCGTATTATAAAGATTGTTATTATTTATCAATAATGTAATTAATTATTATTTGATTATTTAACTATACAATTTTTTAACTTAAATTGGAGTATTTGTTCTCCTATACTTCTTTGTAGGCGTCTTGATTTTATAAGACCTATATTTTTTTATTTCACAAAATTATTATTATTTTTCTTTTAAATTGTTTTTAAATTTTATTACTCAAACCTCTTTTTTAATTAAGTTTGATTATTAATTATGCATTCACAAAAATACTGTAAGAGGGTTGCAAGGCGGTGATTTTTTTATATACAATCAATGCATGACATACTCGTATATAAGCGACGTGCAATCATATTCATTCTGTTTTTTTCAGTCAATTACGATTCTTTATTGCGGTATTAAGGTATAATGACTTCCACCGATGTTCTTAATAATTGAGTATACATTACTTATTACTAACTTTGTTTTACAAACTTATCAAATTAATATTAGGTTATATTTTTTAATTTAAAAATTTTTATCATTATATAGTCATTCTTCCTAGTTTTCTTAAAAAATATATGATTTTAAACTATTTAAGTTTTAATATTTTATGTTATTATCCAGATTACATGTTTGCATAGATTTTAATAATTTTATTTAAAATTACACCCATCATAAAAACATTAAAAATATTTTAGTATAATTTAAAAGCTTCTTAAAAAGACTTTATGAAAAGTATTTATGAATGTTAAGATTAGAAATTATGATAATGCTGCTCACAATTAATCTTAGATAGCGATTATCAGTGTTGTTTTCGGGCATAAATTTAAATAAGAGTCGTAATTTCAATCATAAATAATTAAAAAATTGTATAAGAAATTATTTTTCATCGAGTAATTAAGAAAAATACTGTATCGATTAGTTTTATCATGGTGAAAAATGTACATATAAATATAATCAATTAGGTAGCAAAGCATAATGGGAAATGAAATCGGATATCCTTGTTACTCGAGACTTAGATCAGCAAACGTTATCAAAAGTGATCTTGTCAATAATCGTATTTTATTATTGCTTGTAAGTTGGCAGGTAAGAATTTGATTAACACCAATTAGCAATAATATTAATTACTGATGGGGTTCATGCAATCAATATTGCAGTTGATCTAATTAACTAAGATTTGCAAGTATCGGATTTCGTACTTGGATTCTGTATTATGACGATGGGTAAATCGTTGAGGAGAACAATATATATATATATATACGCCACCCACTGGAGAAAAAAAATTACCAAGATACTTAAGGCTCTTGCACTACCGACTAACGCTTGTGAAAATTATGACAGGACTTTCATTACGTATAAGGCTATCTTTTCGCTTTAGTTACTCCACGTGCATGAATCGTGACAATTTTTTCAACAAGCCTAGACTTGTTATTTTTGGCTTCATTATTCTGTGATTAAAATATTATCGTAAAGAAGCATTTAATTGGAAATTCTTTTTTTCTAAACTTAATGGTTTTTTTAGGTGTGGTCGCTTATTTCGAAAGTATAAGACCTTTTAATGGATAGATTGAATTATTAATTAGTAATATTTTATAATTTTATTATTCTATTCATTTTCGAATGGACTTTATGTAAGGATTTTAGATTCTGATTTAGATGTACTTAATATAAATATAAAGAAATGTAAGTTACTAATATTGTACAACATAGACTTTCAATCAAAAAGAAAAATTAATATTGTGAACGTTACTAATTACACATCAATAGGAAATAGTAAATTTTAGTTATGGCAATTTCAATTTTAATTAATTTTAACAGTTAAAAGTTGGTAAAGTCGAAAATGATTGTGGGCAAAAATGACTTTTTAAAATGTATATAGGCTATTTGCTTTTATTTTGAAAAGCTAAGTTATGAAGTCACTTATAAGAAATAACTTATAACATTAAATTACATTTAATGACTTGCGGATTATTCTTGAAGTAATAATACTTATTTCATCTTCATTAGAATTGTAAATGATAAAATATATTGTAGTTTTCACTTTGCATCAGCATTTAAAATTCTTTTACAAGGATTCAGCGGCATTCACATTTTGATTTACAAAACAATTTGATCGTAATTATAATGGCTTAAGTCGATTGCAAAAAGAAAAAAAAAACTAAACAAAGAAAACGAACTAATTTCATGTGCTAAAGAATCATTTTCATCCACACATATGTGCACTCAATCATCGAAAATAATCAATGAACGTCTGGGACACGCCCTTGAGCAGTGAGATTCCCGCTGTAATTAAACTCGTGTACAAAGGCAACGGGAAGTACGACTGACAAGGGAGGGGATCTATCGAAAGCATTAAAATTCTAATTGTAATTGCAGATCGTGATGTCTTAATGAAAAGAACATTAAACTATATTATTAACGGTAGCGATATTACAAAACGCATACCTATTTTTACCACTAGGAAATTTTATAGTTTCGGCAGAACCTTATTTTCTCACATATGATTTACAGCCTTGTTTTTATTATGATATCCAGATTAACTTTTTCGCAATATTTTGTGAAATAGCGGATTTTTTTTTAAATAGTCATTAAGGTATTAGAAATCCAAAAAAGGCATCTTCCTTGTCATTTTTAAAAGCTATAGTATCGACTGCTATAATGTATTTGAATTATAGTATAAAAAAATATTGGATTGATTGTTAAATTTTAATAAAACGCGTAAATTTGAGTCTCTATAAATTTCAATTGTAATATTCATTCAATTAATTTTACAGCAAAAATGTTTAATTCCACAATAAAAAAGAAAGTTTGCCATATAATGAATCGGTTTACATATAAGTCTTTTGTTATTATTAAAAATTTGTAGACTAATCGATATTCAATTACCAACGTCAAAATCTGAATTGATTAATAATAATAAAAAAAAAAATTGTTCACACATTAATTAATACTATGCATGAATTTTTGTGTATATAAAGGAAATTCAATTAAATAAAAAAACTAGTATTTATGTATCATAAATCATATTTCCCAATAATAAATGTATGAATGTATAAGGACAATTATGTATCAGAATATACAGTTCATTGTATTATAAGAAATTAAACATTCATTTTTCTCTTGGGCAGACTAATCATTACAAAAACATATTAAAGTGTAATGCGCCATACTTACATAAGTAATTAATAATCAGTTACTAATTAAAGTTAATTGAATGGTATGCATAAAATAATGATTAGTAATTAAAATAGGCATACACATGTAAGACTACCTCAATTTTATGTTAGTAGATCAATTTTGTACGTAGTATGAAAATAATTAATACGAGTACGGTAAGAGAATGGTTCAATAAATTACCTACCACTAAATTTTAGATGATTAAAATAATTTTAGAAATAAACGATGATTGACGTTTTTTGCAATATTGATTGAGTTGTATTCGGCGGTGATAAATAGTATTCACTAGGGCGAACAATTTAAAAGCAAATCAAATCTGACGGTAGAATAAATGAGCGGGCAATTTTTCGCCTTGGGTGAGAATGAGATGAAAGACACGCATAGAATTCTACAGCTAAAAAATGGAGGGCCTTAATTATCGGACATGGTACCTTATGAGGCAGGTTTGAGAGAAGTATCCAAGCTGCGCGCTTTCCTATCGCCAGACTAATTATCCAACTATATGTAACGGTCTACTTTAGAATATATTATCCTCCTCCATTTTCTCTCATTGGCCCTGCCTCGATCTATCTATCTTTCTACCATTAGTTTTCTCTATTTATAGACTTCTTAGAAATACCTAAGTTGAATTGGTTTATTATGTCACTCATAGAGGTCGAAAATCGGAGTGGGATGCTAAAATTATTTTATGACGTTTTAGCAAAAGTAAAACATACAATTTAAATTAGTAGAAGGATTTGGAGTTCAATGTTTTTTATGATCAAGAGTTTTTGTGCAATAGCCTTGTAGAATACAGTAATAAAAATCTTTTAGGAAAAAAAAATGTACATAGAATATAATAAAGATATGTCAAAACTTACACTGGAATAAATTTTTTTCGTATTTATATGCATATAATTGTAATAAACAAAAAAACCATATCTTTATATAATACGTATATGGGTAAACAGTTTTGACTAAATTTCTAAATTTATTTATGAATTTATAGAAAATAATACAGTTTTAATACAAATCATACTTATCAATGAAGAAAATTAACCGAATGTAACATCATTAAGTTTCAGATGAATTTTAATAATTAATGTGGTTATCTAATATTTGCTTGAATAATATAAGAATTCAGAAACTTGAGTATAAATTACTTGTTTACTAGCGGATGTAACGGTACAAGTCTGCAATTGTGCTCTCCTTCTAATATCGATTTTTAGTAACTAAAACTCTCTTATGATTACTGGCGTAATAATAAGTATTTATTATTATGAAATTATAATTTAATAGTTTTTAACCGTTATAAGAAAATTTTCACATCGTCACCTCCTTTATGTCTTATGCCTATTTAACTTATGAACATTTTCAGTTTTTGCATAAAATTATACCCTATGCATCTTTACTGATTCGGTGTACAAACTTAAGTATTACTCAAACCCTTCTTAAGTTAACATTTACTGAATGATAATTACCATCTTAAGTTTTCGGCCAGAGGCTTCGACATTCTTCTCCACTCTCAATTCTTGTAATGGAGAAAACATATAATACAAAATACGTTCGGACCAGTATATTTAAAATTATATTTAACATTCAATCAAATATATACAATTATTATGAAAATATAATTCTCATCTTTTTTTTTATAAAATGAAAGTATATAATGATTTGTATCATAAATGAAATTAGATATTTGTAATAAATAAATCAATTTCATGTTTATGAAATTAGATTCAACAGGATCTATTTAACTGTTCTATAAAGAAAATAACTGAAACATGATTTTGGTATAATATTTACATAAAATCTTTTTTTTTCATCTGTGTTTTGTTTTTTATCTGCGATGCAAAGTTCAGAAAAAAACCTAATGAAAAATTGAACATACAGGTTTACTAATAAACTAATTAAAAAATCTTAAGACTCTTTTTATTTTAAAAAAAAAATTCATATAAATCATTTAAATATGGTGTTAATTTACGAAATTATCTAAAAAATAATTATGATTTAAAATTTATTTAAAAAAAAGAAGAATTAAAAATTCCATCTACGTAATAAATATATTTTGTTATTCTATAAATATATATAAAATTTGAAATAAAAATGCTTAATACTTAATGCTTAATAATAATTTTAAATAAAAATGATTAATTTGTTTTTATATTTTTACATATTCAGTTTTTTTAATTATATTGTATTACATATTCTTAAAATACATAATTTCTTTCTTTTGTTTTGCATTTAAATCTTTTGTGCTAGAGGTAAGCTACACAATCGTTAAATATCACAATATGTAAGTGAGTACGAAAACGACATTTGATTAATTATTTTTACTATTGCTTTGATTTAATTTTTATTAAAATTAAGAGTTGTTTTAGGATTAAGATATTACTTTTTATTACTAGTAAATCATAAATGGTATTAAATAAGGAATGAAAACTTCTAGTTAACTAAATGGGAAGAAATTAAGTAATAAAATTCATTAAAAAATTAAAAAAACTTGGGCTGATCGAATTGCAGATTCTTCAAGGATAAATAAAGTTTCAAATTAATTAAAAAGGTTTTAAGCGTTAAAATTAAAACCCTTTAAGCATTTAATTTTAAGTTTCATCGATTTTTGTACATATTTTCGAGATTTATAAAATAAATTAAAATATTTTATGAGAAAATACAGTATTAAAATATTAAAATATTTTTAACATAATTAAACAGTTCTTTACATTTAAGCAGTTCTAATAATTTTTTTTGGAAAATAACAAACTAAAAAAATTATTTTTAATTTTTAATGAAGAAATATTGTATAAATTTTTAAACGTTTAAAAAAGGTGATAAATTATATTTAATTATAATTTATATCAGAGAAGCGTAAGCATCATAAATTATTTTTTTTTAACATTATTTTGTACTGCTACATTTATACTGTTCTTTACTTCCACATCAACCACAAACAACTTTGCTTTAGAGCATATAATATGTTTTATTGCAATATTTTCTGCTTGTTCTTCTCCTAATATTCGCCATGACGGGCAAAAGGTCAACGATCTCTTATAAGACACCAGAGCTGTTTTCGATCATAAAAAACGACTACATTTTTTTAGACTGCTCGTCCCTCATTCTTTAGAGATTGATCTCTCTTTGATTTTTTATCGTTGATTAGGTTTTCAAAACATCCGCATTGTATTGGAAGAATCATTAAATGTGAACATAACGTACGTGCTATTGTTGTACTTCTACGTAAACGATAATGTGCATCGAAACGTTACGTCAAGTGTGTAAAATACCATAAAAAAACTCCTGAGATCTATCGGTACTCACTTTTTTACTTGCAGTGAATTTGAAAACAAAGTTATTGCTTGATAAATGAAAAAAAAATTCTGGTTGATTTTCAAACTTTAAAAAGTTTTCCCTTTTGTTATTGACTTATTGTAAGTAATTGGCTTTTTATTTTTAAAACAATTTTTGATGATTAAAATATATATTTATATGCAATTTCAATCTCATAAATATTGTTTGCAAAGAATAAACTTTTTTAAAGTCTTAATTACATTAAATAAATTGTTTACTGATACGAGCGTTGTATTATTAAATAGTATTATAATTTAAATAGTGTAAAAATATAACAAAAGAAATATGCAAGTAATGTATCAAAGTTTGATAACATTGAAGATTTAACCCTATTTTTGAAAGGTTAATATCGATTTGGTAATTGCATTGATGTTCATAAAGCAATTTTACAATTTTATTGATGGTAGCAATAGTTGGAATGGAACGTAGAGGCGAAAGATATTTCCTTTGAAGAGAAAAAAAAGTAAAAATGATCCAAGGGAGCAATAAAGCAATATAGAATGAAAAGAGAAATAAAGCAAATGGATTACCAGTAAAGGGAGGAAACGGAAAATGACTTCTGCGGTTACCACAATGAGCAACATCAATGTGAATCTTCAGCTTCTTAATGTCTCTCATTTTCCTGTATTTTTCCTCTGTTATTAGGCCAAATTGATGCTCTTTTTACATAATAGTCAGCCAATTCTTCACTATGGACCCGATACGATACTTTGAAATTTAGTTAATTTTTATTCTGCATTTGAAAATAAATGTTTTAAAAGGAATTGGAAGAAACTCTATCAAGCCGAAGTTCCTATCAGTTGAAGGGGATGTTTCATTATTATCAATGCTATAACTATCAGCACCTCAAGATAGATTAGAATTTCGCACTAATTTTTTTTTAAATTATCTGTAAAAATTTTCAGCTACTCTTCAAATCAAAAGTTATGTAGTATCCAAATGAGTGATTAGCGAAAAACTCAAGAATATTTTAATGAGCTAATAGAAATGTTTATCTTCACTACAATTAAGATTTATATATTCGGAAAAGCTAGTAAAAAAATATTGGGTCTTTGCATGTAGAAGATTTAGAATACAAAACTTCAATTTGCAAAAAAGTTTGTTTTTGAAATGAATATTACAAAACGTAAGTTACTCATATCAGATGTGATAAATCACATATTTAATTTACATATGAATATTTAATTGATTATTGAGTAAGTTAATAGTTAATTTATAATTAAAATTATAAAAAATTTATTATTTGAAAAAAAATGAAGATTATATTTAAATCTTTTTATCCAACGCCATGAACGAAGACCCTATTCTAATAACCATTAAGCTTTTGACCATTTAGAAATTGCTGGTGAACTGGATTACACTGCAACAAAATAATCCGTAAAGAGGGTTTGTAATTCACCTTAGATTTTTAGTCCGGTAATTATGTTAATATTGATGTAAATCTTTGAAATGTGACGGTTCGTGCTCAGTTATTTTCTTTGACCAAAAACTTATAATATATACTTTTAATATGAAAAATTATCTGTGGTTTTACGAATCTCTTGCGTGCATTTGGATAACCTCAAAGACTTCATCAACTGATCAACAGATCACGTTAACATACACTTATAATGATGATTACTATATCCTTATATCTAATGTAATATAAGGTTTATTTATAATGTTATGAAAATCCTCAAATTCATTAAGGTATTTTAATAGTAATACTTTTATATTAATAATAGGAGTTTATAGATATAAAAATATTTAAAACATAGAATAAATGTGTGTAGAATACATTGTGTAGAATAAATTAATAAATTAATGAATCTTTATGGTACACATATTAATGTTATATTAACGTGATATTTTTGTAAATGTTTTCATGAATATTTTATAAATCATTTCATACTTTTTTTTAGAAAAATTTTGGAGAAAAATTTTGCTCATTTTTAGTTCAGTTATAATAATTATTTAAATTCAAGCAACGAAAATTTTATTTATGAAAATAACTACTGATTAAAAGATATTTTTTCATGGGTATGATCGTAGAATAGTTTGTATTTATTGCCAGCTCATAGACATTAATTAATAAACTTGTCCGCAAGATCTTATTTTAAAACGGAGAGTCGACTATTATATGATCGTCAATAAACCTAATACTGATATCTACTATTGTTATTTGTAAATGACTATTTAAAAGAAAAAATTTCATGGCCTATTACGGTCCATATTTCAAATTTCCTTTATACGAATAATTATATGAAAAAATAGAACTAACAAAGAATTGCAAAACAACTCTCTAATTTCTGATATTAAATTTTTAATACGTTGGTAAATGATATGAATAATTAGTCAAGAATTTTTCAAGATCATTAGATTGAATACAAATTTTAGATATATTAAAAAAGCCTTTTTGGATATATATAGTTTTGTAACTAAAGAAACATTGTTAATAGTGAGCTAATGTTTTAATTCCTTTTGAAAATAATTGTTATGAATGCTTACAATAATGTATAAAATTTCTGTCATATTCAAACCCAAGAAATTTGTTATTTACATTAGAAATAAATATTTATAATCTACTGAAACCTTACGATTAACAAGTATTTGCTTTACACTACTATAAAGAGAACAATATTATGCAAATCTTGATGCAGCAATGTTGGTAATAGGATCATTGCTGTTTGCGTGTGTGATTATCGTTCAGTTTTAGTAAAAGATTGGTCAGGAATTATCGTTTGCACATTAAGTAATAGAAAACTCGTTATGAGACGTTTAAAAGTTGTAAGAAAAAAGAAATTATTGCAATGATTTGTCTAAGAGATGAAGTGTTAAAGACAAAATAATGAAATTGATTAAAAGTAGCTTAGAATTGTTTCAAATTACTGTAAGAAATTATTAAAAAATCGTAATTGTTGCGCTTATAATGCGTATGTAAACATTTATGATATATTTATAAATATTAATGTCAGTTAATACTTAGAATAAGAGATTTTTACTAATTATTTAAGTGCTATGTTGTGTACACAAATGATTGATACATTTTCTTATTATCTTTGTACTTTACAATTTTCATATATAATCTTAATCAATTAGTAATTTCATTCATAGTAAATATATAAATAATAAATAATATCAATGTATTAAACATTTATAATCATAGGAAGTAAAGCCTTGTTATCTTAAAATGTTTAAAAGAAAAATTGAACTATTATAAAAATTATTAATATTGCCGATGAAGATTTTTGCAATATTTATTGATTGATTTTAATTTATAAATTTGACCACACTATTTAATCATTTAGAAATTAACTCTATGATGTTAATCACTATTATATAAATTTAGTGCGCAGCAAATTATGGGTAAAGTTTGAGTGAGAAAATAGTGGGAGGAGTAGCAATAAAAAATGCTAGATACTCGCATAATAATACAGACTAAAAAAATTAATTTTTTTCTTTGATAGTGCTTACTTAGTTTACAATAGCTTCCCAGAAATTGTAATAATTTTGCTTCAACATTTGCCTCCTCGCTTTTTCTCTATCTCATTTCATTAGATACAGCATCGATAAATTAAGCCTCTTGTTTGCTTAAGTTTACGAACGCTGACGTTGACAATGAAAAGTACACATAGGTGACGTTGTGTAAAAATAAACATTGAAGGGAAAACTGTCTCACTTTTTATATTACGTGTTGGAGATTGTAAATTCAACATACATTCAAAATTATATGCAGAAAATATATTTGGATTGAACTTTTCAAGCATTTGTTTTTTTACATAGTTAAAATTATAAAATAAAAAAATATATAAAAAAACATCTTTTTCTAATTGATTTTTATTGTAAAATTACTGTTAAATGACATATTTGTATCAACATTTGAATTTATTACTGCTTGAATAAAAAGTAATTAAAAAAAAGTATTTAATATTTTTACTTAAATTTAAAACATCTGCAATAATAATATTAAAATTAAAAAAATAAATTTTCTAAAGACCAAACTTTTTAAATTTCTATTTAGTTGGTACGATATATAGTATGTTTTTAGTATTTCTGTCGAATATTTATAAGACTTCTTTTCATTTATGTATATTTAATTCGAGTAAATAATAAAATTTTTATAAACCAGCCATGTACGTACACACACACACATATGAAAACATAACTATATAGAATTTGTTTATCAAGTAATTAAATACTCTATCAAAAGCATAAGTAAACTAATAATGGTTCGAGTAAAAATGGTTTTGTAGATAAAATTACTGACGACTTTTAATATTAATAAAATTTTTTAATATTTAATTAATACTTTTAATATTTAATTTTATAACAATTATAATCTATATTATATATATAAATATATATTTAGATAAAATCTAGAGCTTAACACTCTTTGTATTTTTTGACCCTAATTCTTTTGTGCAAGAAATAGTTATTTGGACTTCCTTGGACCTTAATTAACCAATATTTTAACAATGTTTTCAAAATTTTACTTAAAATAAAGTATTAAAAAATAATTTAGTTTCTGTTTTAATATTCCTTTAACTGTTTTTTTTTTTAACTTATTGACTTCAAATATAATTTACTAGAAATAGTTAAAATTTGTATTAAATTAAATTAACAACTTAACACAAATTTTTAAATTATAATTTAAAAAAATATATATTATAAACTGTAAATATATATTTATAATAAATAAATATATATTTATAAACTGTAAATTATTTACATCTTTTTTTATACGTTATACTTTCATCTGTCTTATACAACATAATGTATATTCTTTTCAGAAAATATTCTCTTTTAACAATATAATAAACATGTCTAAACAATTTTGAATATACAGTCATTATAAAATAATCTTATTCTTACCTAAAAAATTATTTTTAAAATAAATATACAGAACAGTTTCAATTACATGAATTACATACAATTATAAAAATATTCTGTATGTAAGATCTTTTGTGTTAACTTATATTTAGTTACACGCGTATTTTCTGCAATAACGAATACTTAGCCAGTATTAGTTAAATATGAATCATCTATTTTTATAAATATTTTATTACACGCTCAATTAATTTTTGCTGTGAACTAAAAATTAATTTTTTTAGAAATATATTAAAATGCATTCTATTATTTCATTACAACATTTTTGCTTTAAAATTTATATTGAGCAAATAATTAATTGCACATCCAATTATCCAATTCTGTCAAGCTTACATGTTGTCCTCTTTTTATTATTATGTATTATACAAATTACTGTTAATATATTAAAAAAAGGTTTTAAAAAGCGTATAATATTTCAAGTTCAGATTACTTCATAGCTAATTAAACTTTACTTTATATATAAAATATTGTTTATAATTTTGTTGAATAATGAGTATAAATTGTGTATTTAAACAAAGTTTTGTATAAGTAAATGTAAATTTTAATGTAAATGTAAATATAAATGTAAATGTAAATGTAAATGTAAATGCAAATGTTTTGTAAAAGTATTGTAAATCTTAAACATCCGTTCGTGGGCATCTGAGAAATGTATGTAGCTAATCCTATTAAAATGTTTTTGATAACAATTTTGATACTAACATAATTAATATGCTAAACAATGATATTACTTGATCAAAAATACGTGAATACGAATTTTGTTTAGCGAGAAGCAAAATTCATTGTTTGAAATTGAAATTAATATAAAAGCCTGAAGTAAAGATAGAAAGGCTACAGTGTTGTAAAGAAAATAAAAATTTGTATTTTAATTGATAAAATATTAAAAATCAGTGTAAGTTAATCCATAACTTAAATTCTGATACATTATTTAATGTGTTGAAGATATAATTAAATTTGTTTATTATTTACTAATAAACAAAAATTAATAATAAGTTTATTAAGGCATTTGGTGTTTTATCAATATGTAATCAAATGTAGTCAACAAAAAATAATAAAATCAGTAATATCTTGATAAATAAAAAGATAGATTAAAGAAATTTTCAAGTGATAAGAATAATCTATAATTTAAATAGTGCATATTTTCTTAGCTAGTGAAAAGGCTTAGCTTGTAACAAAATACAAAAAATATTTCTACGAACATATTTAAGATAAATTATTTTATTGAATTCGGTAAGTTGTTGGGAGAATTGCTTAAGTTTTTTTTATTAAAGAAATCAAGCTATTTAAACTTGTTTGTTATCTGTAAACTTAATTTTTATTTAATAATGAATATTTAATTGAATGTAATAAATACAAAATTGTTTTTACAGAACTTCGATATGAATAAAATGTTTATTAATATATAACAGTAAGATGTAGGAAATAAAAATATATTTTAAATGGGTTAAAAATACGTAAAAATCAAATTATAAAATGTATCATAATAAAATAAAACAAAATGAAATGTATTTAAATCAAATTATAGATGAATATCCATTTGTAAAATATATTTTAGGAGATAACCATAAATATTAGGTTAATTTAAGCTTTTTATTGTTTAATTTAATAAAAAATATCTTTGTTTAATCTTTTAATATATTCGTTCCTAAATGATATTTTCATAAGTAAATATAAATATAAAAATACAGTTATTGTATGAAAATTTTGACAAACAATTTTGATATTTACCGTAAATGTTCAGTAAACAAATATTAAAAAAATTAATGTTAAATTTAAAATTTAAGCATTGCTTAAATGATGATTACTAAAATTGTATTTAATATAATAGTTCGTATAAGAAATCTTTGCAGGAAGATTTGTTTTTACTTTGAAACTAATGAAATAAAATAACATTCTGTGTAAGTTTACAAATCCGTATTGGATTAAGTAATCAGTCGAGAATATCAAATAATAGAATATAGAAAATAGGCAGCAACATTAAGGGAAAAATACATCAGCATTCATATGTATTATACGGAGTACATAACAATTTTTCCTAGGTTTATATTTCCTGATAAGACATTTTACGTACAAGACAACATTGCCTTTTATCCATAAGGAATCTTAAACCGGAGACTACCAACGCAATGAAATTAAAGTAAGAATTATCATACGAAGAGTTAGCAAGGCGTATCCTAAGGGGGCGGGAGCTGCATTTCCTTGTCTAAAACAGCGGGAATTTTAAGTTTATAAACGATCCCTGTTTTTGCTCTTTCATCATGTCCCTTCCCGCGGATAATTTATTACTCGCAAGGAAAAAAGCGAAAACCATCCATTCTTTCGTTCTAGTGGTGTGTATAGATCGTCTTATAAACGCACCTTGTGTCCGGTAAAAATAAAAGAAAATACGATTGATTTCTCCGGAGTCCCGCCTATGGTAATGGAAGACCGAGAGACTTAAATTTCACCAGTAGATAAATCATTGACAATGAAGGGGATACGTAAAACAGAAGATTGAGCCACAATTGATCCGAGCACTTCCTCGTTATTAATCAAAATATGCTGCCCGTTTCTTTTCTGGCGCTATCACGCTGCGATAATTATTTTCAATCGATACAAATTGATCGCTCGCCCAAATTTACAATCCACTTTTATTGTCATTAGCTGCGATAACCAGTGAGTACTATCTATCGAATTGAAAGTTCCCGGATATTACATGCCGTTATCAGTACATTTTGATTTTGAGAGTATCACGACGGAAATTACATGACCAATCCTTCAAATCTCTTTTTTTGAAACAAAAGGCTAACTTCACTGAGTTCATCTTACAGCTCAACGTTTAACTGATATATTTAAATTTTTTTACAGAACAAAAATATTTATATACTCAATATCTATATACGCTAAAAAATGTTCAACATATTTTTACATGCTGAGCGAGTATTTATATTTAATTAGCTATGCACATAATCAACAGTAAAGGAAAAAAGAATAAGTTGTGTAAATCTTGAATAACATTTATTGATATGGATACACTGCTAACTCACGTTAAATTCAAATGGTTGTGACTTTCAATGTCTCCGAAATGTTTTATGTATTAAATAAGATTTGTATCATCAACGTGCATGCAGATTTAGAGTTTAAGAGACTAAAATTTAATTGAATTCACTTGTTTATCTAATGTATTTTCATATTCATATTCTATAAAATATACTATAATTATACTATAATTATACTATAATTCACTATAATTTCATATTCTACAAAATTTATTATTCATACATATATACGCACATAAATAAACACATGTATATATAAACCTTTAAAAATGAGGTACGTATCTTGTAAATACGTTATTTTTTATTTTTATGAATTTATAATAATGAAATATTTTAATACTAGTCAATATTACTTTAAATAATATTATATAATATCATAAGTAATGCAATGAAATGCATATCATGTACCGAAACACAGATTGTATATATTACAAAGCAATAAACGTAAGACACAAAAAATAAAATACGTTTTCACTTTCTAATGTGCTCGTGTATTTCACGATGTCTTAATTTCAACAGCTCATTCTATTTATTTTTAAGCGCTATTTTAAAAGAAATTGAATTATTACCAAGTAGTTAGTTTCTTTAATGTAGAATACTCTGCAAGTATTCGTAAATATAATGTTAGTGCATCAGAAAATAATTTAAAATAAGTATAATTGAGTTTAACGTATTATATTATGATTGAGTGATAAAAAATCACGTGTATCTCGCGTAGTAGTATCCTTTTTCTTTAACGTTTAATTGTTAGTTTCGCTTTCTCGTGCATTTACTACATTAATACATTTTTTATTTATTATCTTAAGAAGACGTAAAATAAAAAATTTAACTTTTGATTTTTATTCGATAGTAGTTGAATTCAAAAATCCATATTAGGCATTAAAATATTATTTTGTTGGTTACAACCGTATAATAAATTGTATAAATTAAAAATTTTTAATAATAAATGTACGGTTCTAAAATAATAGTTGCATTTTTAATATATGATTTTTTAAATATTGAATATTGAAATATTGAATATTTAAATATTGAATGCGTTTGATAAATACCTTTACCTTCGTGAAATATCTTAATTCCATTCGAATAATACAGTTGTAAATATGATATGGGCAATTTATCGCGAACTAATTAACTTTTATGAATGAAGAGTATGTGTATAAAATAAATAGATATAATGTTAATTTACATTGTTATTTTAATTATTAAATTCGTTCAACTGAATGGATAAGAAATGCTACTTTTATCCATATTATATAATTAATTTATAGATAAACTATATAAATTTTTTAAATTACTAACTTTCTCAGTAATACTAAATAGTTTTTCACTTAAAAATGTATCTGACATTGGATGCAAATAGTTAAAAGGAAAAATAATAGATATGTACTTATCAAATTTGCTTTTAAATATTAAAGGATGAAAACATATTGGATGGAAGAACGGAAAATATTTTAGAATATCTGCTTGCTATTTTATACACTTGCCAATAATTTATTTGCGACTTATTTGGTCTGATCTCAATTTTGCTACTTAAGGTAACATTGCATAATCGTCTGCGTTAAATTATATTACTTGAAAATTCCAAGAGAGCTACAAGATTCATCGTTAAGAATTCTGTTGATACTAATAAAATTCTATTGATAAATAATGTTGGTTTTTTTTATTTCGGATGCACAGCCGTGTGATCGCAAAATTACGGCTTTAAATGTTCGTTCCGTCAAATTCCCTATCTCCGACAAACGCGAGATGTAACCGAACGAAGTTGAAACCCGCAAAAGAGTGGAAATACCCTCGGGAGCGCGAGACTGCGTACGCTGATTTTTCAAGGCCAACTAGTGCCTCCCCCCCTCCCATATTTGCATTGCATTTTAAAACGTTTCTTTGTTCAGCCTAGGCGTCGCCTTTTTCCCTTGTGCCCTTTTTTACTGATCGACTCGCTCATTGGCGATCTTTCTTAGCTCATTTCTTATTCCGCCTCCCTTTTGCCAATCGTTGCCCTCTCACTCCCGGAGCCGCGAACCCGACCGTCCGGTAGATCGCCGGGAATTTTTACAAGAATACGGGATCTGCCTTACCGGCCCGTACAGGGGAATCCGAGGTCGACTCTCGTATATATATCGCCGCCCTAAGTTTTTCTGCATATTTCTTGTGCGCCGAGGGACTGCGAAATTCATGTCCTCGTATAAGGACATCGGTCCTTCAATATTCAAATAGGAATTCTCATGCGGAATAATAAAGATGTGCGTTCGATCACCTCGTCACATAGAAATTAATCTTATTGCTTTTGTATTTATGAATTCAATGAAACTTTTATTTTACAGTGTTAATACTAGGATAAGAAGTAACAATATTTAAAAATTTTGTTTTTTTATAACAGTTATTCATGGCTTTTTTATTATAAAAGTTAATATTACGCATATTCAAATGTAAACATTCTATATAAATGACGGACATAAATATTACGTAAATGTTTATCACTAATCTTTTGTTTTTTCGACAAAATTTATGACTGATTCTTATATTCATTGATTATGACTTCAAGATTTTTCATTACTGCGTGTAAATAGTATTCAACTTTTTTACTAAAGTTACGGCTTGAAATTGGATATTCAGCGCAGATGTTCCTAATAATTACGCCACAATAGAATCTGATGCATTTAAATTAGCATTATGGTAATACACGAGAAAAAATTGGATGATGCATTATAAACAGTCGCTCAGTTCCAGTTAGCGAATATAAAGGCACTTTGCCTCTTTTGAACTCTTCCTATGACAATATAACAATTATATTTGATCAGACTGGTAAGCACGGTATTCGAAAGCTACGTTATTGCCCACTAATTACTACTTTTGATCTTCTTTGAGACGCTTATCAGTCTTATTGAGATTTATAAACCGGTGGCACAGTAAAATCACTTCGGAAATCGCAAAGATGCTTACCCTTCTAAATGAGTATTACTTTATCCTTAAATGAAAAAAAAATACATTAATGTATTAAAATGATAATAAATATTTCCTGAATCACTAACGGTTCGAAAATTTAATTAAAAAAATTCATAGAATTATATTATGTCTAATTTTTATGCTTAAACATAGTTTGTAAACAATTTCAGTTTTAATTTTTGTTTTAAAAATTCATTTTTATATAATTGATATTATATAATTTTTTTTAATAGATCAACTCTTCAAATTACATACAATAACGTTTTAATTATAGTACAATTTTACTACATTAAAGATGTACGATTTTATAACATCATTAATAAAAAAAAGTTATAAAATTGTATAGATTTAAATTTAAATGTATATTTTGGTATCAATAGATATAAAAATTGACTTTTATAATCTAAAAAATAAAGATGAAATTACATACGTGAATGTTTTTACATTTACTCTATCCAATCTGTTGACAAAATGTGAGAAAAAATAGATGAACTTTTAGATGTAACTCTAAAAAAAATACATATAAGCCTATTAACTAAAGGGTGCTAATTCAAGAGTGTTTATATTTAGTTATATTATTAAAATAATATTTTTGCGTATATTGAAAACATTATCTAATAAGTGTTAAATCTGTGTCAGCTTGATCAATTGTCCGAAAATGAAAGAATCCATTATTTCCAGTAATGTGAAAATATTCTCTGCATTAAATCATTGATTTCAGCTACAAATGAATTTGTCTTCAAATATGCTAAAATTATTATGCAATATAATATCTGTGTAATGAACGATCTCGTTTTTTAATGTCATGTGAGATTTTTTGAAGGTTCAGGGGGAAATTAATATTTCGATGTTTGTATAATATTAGTTAAAAATTAGACTGTTTTTAAATATTATTGTCATAAAATATTTTTTCCAATACCTGGAAGGTAACTAGTGGCCTTAATGAAATATTTGTATGAAAAAAAAAATATATATTTATATATATAACATGTGTACTGTTTCATACGTCACTATGTAATTAAGTGTCCGACGTATCTAATTATTTACATATAATGTTTAGAATTATTAATAATTAATAATGGCAAATCACGTATTGAATTTCAGTATCTATACTTTGTCTACTAACAATATTAACAATATTGCTTTTATTGCAAAATTTTGCATTCCTTCAATCTGATAGTTAAGAATATTCTTTAATTTTTGTTTTCTTACTTAAACTTATCTATGAACATAAAATTTTATAAAGTATGAACATAAAGTTTCAAAAGTATCAAAACATGGAAATAATTATAATACCATGTTAACAATTATCAAAAATTCAGTCAAGACATATTAATTAACACTTCCTTAGCTACTACGGCTCATACTACTACGGAAGTATGAGGGAATGAAGAACAGACTACTGTGATTTGTTTTGTTCCTGCCGCAACTCCAGTGACGTATCTGTATTCTATCCAATCCCCAATTTCGTGCGTCGCGTCCTCGGGGCTCCTTGGAAGCCTAGAGTGTAGTCGCCACTCCGAAGTTTCGGCAATCGGGGGCCTAGGGCAGCTGCCGCGATCATTAAGATTGCACTTTTAGGAGTGTTGTATGTTCTTGTTTGTTCGTATCCAGAAAGCATGGGTGGCAGCGTAGCTGCCACACTTCCATTACATTTAGTTTTTCATGGTGTACCATTTTGGTTTTAATATTTTTTTTTGTGCATTTATATTGAGATGCTTTATTATTTTTAGAAATTGCAAGTAGAAGAATATAATAATTGATTGTCGGTTAGATTCATACAAATTAGTTTGTACGCTTAACTAACTTTAGTTTATAATTTAAAATATTTTATACAACAGCACATTCTTAAAACATTACGTGAATGTCAAATTTGTGCCAGGTAATTAGATGTACAGAATATGTGTATGTGTATAATATATTTGTCAGATTTGCTTATAATATTGATTTATTATCAAAATAATTCTGTAATACTATATCTTCTATTCTGGTTCTGTGTTTTCATCTGATATTAACAAATTAAATATCAAAAGTGTTATTTCAAAAGTACTGACCGTTTGTTTCGTGAGCAATTATTTAAAATTCTTTCATATTTTATTGCGATTCGCTTTACTAATCATTATTATTTTTCATTTAAAACATATTACGATTTCTAAAAATGTCTGTAAGATACTATTTACAAAATATGTAAGATTGGCCAAAATGTATAATATAATTTAATTTTAAAATAATTATTTCTTCAACTTTGCATATACATACTATTTATTTTAATAATTCAATCGTTCAATTCTTTGAAATATTTACTGATAATCATATTTTGAAAACATGCAAGAAAAAAAAGATTTTTATGATCTTCTGTACTTTTATGTAGAACGACAGACAATCTCTATTTTAAATATATTTTATGGTTATATTAATAGAACATTTGTTGGAAATGTTATTATTTTCATATTTTCGTATATATTTAAAAAAAAAAGAAAAAAATACTTACAGAAAAAAATTTCTCTATTAATGATTTTGCACGTAGAATATATATATATATATATATGAGAATTAAAAAATATTATAAATTTAGTAAGTTTTTTTTAAAAAAATATAAATTTAATGTTTAATGACAACTATTTTCCGTAGTGTTTATTTTAATTTTTAATGCATAATTAGGCACCTTGGTATACAATATTTCATATCGTTACTAACATGCTTCAAAAAGTCATGTTCATTAAAATTCATCATAATATTAGTGCTTTGTTCATTGATAAAAATAGTAGCTTAAATGATATTTTAAGGTGAAGGCAACAATAATTATTGAAATTTGAACTAATTATATAATAATAATGGGATAAAATTATTATATATTTTATATTTATTATTATGTATTAAACTTTAATTATTTTCTGTATTACAATCAGTTTTTGTAACTTTTAAATTATTTAAGTTAACTTTAAAACGAAATGATGAACTTGCTCTGTAATCTTAGTTCAAATATTATTTTGTGATTACTAACAGCAATATTTGTATAAACAATTCAGTTTATTCGATACGTCAGATCCAGCTACTTTGATACACGATTTTCAGAAATAGTAATTATCTTTGCTTTATTGTTATATTGTCGCCGATGATCATTGTCGATGAATCGAATATAAGAGAAGCTAGTAACAGTTCTTTTTAAAATATACTGAATTTTCGTCGTTCACGAAAAATGAGGATCCAGGCTTTTATATAGTAAAAGTATTCATCTACGTAAATTTAAGATATTGTTAAAATTTTAGTGAAGGTACCGCCAATAAACGTATATTATCAAAAATAGTCTGTCTAATTTGTAAAATAACACTATATCTAAGAGTTGATCGTAGTTAATTTAGAGCTACTTTAGTTCATGCGATCTTAGACTTTTCAATCAAACAAACACATTCAAAATATAATTAACAGCTACTTACACACGTGCACAGTTATGGAACATTCATAGCAACTTTTGACAGGGAAATTTATATTTTAGGAACTCAATTATTAGCTCACGAACTTATCGATATGAAGCGATGTTTGTAAATTTTCCTTTATTTATATACTACCATGATTTATATTAAAGCTTAAGTCTTAATGATTTCGAAGTGAAACTGTTGTATAGTGTAGGAAAACAGATTAATAATGTGGTTGAAGTAATAATAGGTAAAAAACTTATAAGGATAATTTTTCACATTAATATTTAGTCTAAGGTAGTTTTACTGAGTCTAAAAAAAAAATGAAAAGATGATAACAAAAATTAAGAGATAATAAAAATGATACTTAGTTTTTTCCATTTTAGTCAACAAAAAATTTCAAAGACACCGTTTGAAAACGTAGATATAATTAAACGTATACCTAAAATTATTTTTCTTATTTACCACTGTACATTACGTAAGTGCATAGTTCTCTTATATTCACATATTCACATGAGTTATTGGTTTCAATTACTAAATAAAAGTTTGGGGTATACGACACTAATTGATGTTTTTTGAGTCAATCAACAAAGTACTTAAAGAAATTTAATTAGAGAATAATATTTCTTCATACCATATTCTTGTCGCTAATGTATATTTTTACATAAGTAACGAAAATGCTCACGAAGACTAACAAGTTATTTCTATCTACTGCTCAAAATGCTGAAAAATCCAAGATGCTGCTTTAGATGAGTGAGTATTTATTTCACGAATTACCTTCAAAACTTAAATAATCGATTACGAAGTCTAAAATTTAAATTGTAGACTGTCAAAGGTAACAGAAATTGTTTAAAATCTTTATTAAAGAACACGAAAGTTATTCACAAGCAAGTCGAATACACAATATGTTATTCTGCTAAAACATAATTTTAAAGTTTGTACTATGTTTCAGTTCAGAGAATTTGAATTTTTTAGTATTATGATTAATATGCATTTTCAACAAAGATCATCGTGTATCGAAATATTCAATTGGCTTGTTCAATATTTCTCAAAAACAGAAATATTAGTTCATTATGAATATAATAGATAGGAAATCTCCAGGTGTTTTGGAGATTGATTATTCAAATATCAATAAATATAATTAATTAATATTGGATGATAATAATAATAATTTTCATTTTTCTTTCTAGCTTTTATTTCGGATTTATTTTTAGTTTAGTAAATATAAAACATCGTGTCTATATTATTATTTTAATTATTTTTATGTATTCAGTTAATAAACATAAGTGATTTAAATATTACCAAATAACTGTTCTTATGTATTATATTACATATAATATACATATATATATATCATAAGCCATTGTAAAAAAATATACCTACTTGCTTATTAATGTTAAAGTTTTCTTTAGTGGAATTCTAATTCTTATTTTCTTCTAATTTCTTATAATGCCTAGGATTATATTGCATCATCAATAATACAAATACTGTATGTTATAAGAGGAGTTTGTTAAGTTATGGATTTGATAAAAAGAATAATACGGATGAGCATGAGTTAATCATAGAATGAGAAAGGAATAACTAAAAATTTCAATTTCACTGGAAAAATATCCTACAAGCACGAAGTGTGCTTTTTTTCATCTGCAAGCTTAACCATAGAACAAATGTGTACTGAAGAAATTTCAATTTATTATTTCGTTTGTTTCTTATTTTTGTCCTTTTTTTATATGATTCATAAAAATTGCTTTTAAACATTTACTATCGGATATTCTATCTATGCTTCGTTGTCTTTATTTCATTTGCCATATTTCATTTGTGGGGATAGTCCTACTTTACATTTTTAAATTACTTTATTCATATTTAGTTCTTAGTTTTTATATTGCATGACTTTTAATAAAAACTAAACTTTAGTATTTTCTGACTAGTAGTAATCAAGGGGCAATAAACATGAAATTCTTTCACTATATTTATAAAAGGTATCGTATACGATTAAAGGAAGTAGAATTGGATGAAGTAAACTTATTAATAAAAGGTCAATGTAAACAGGAAATGTAAATTTTATTAAAATTTTCGATGAATATGAAGTTGATGATTTATACATATCTTATAATTTAAAGCTATACTCAATTATTCATTAATACGTAAAGAAAATATTTACATTCTTCTAGAAAGTCACAAATTAATTATGCTCCTACATAAATCATAATTTTAATTTATTATTTAAGAAACTAAATAAACTTTGAATGAAAATACATTAAAATAATATCAAAATTTTTGAAAATATATGAACAATATTATTACTAGAGATTTCGTAAACTAATTTCAATCTCGTTTAAAAGCTCCAGAAAACATATTTCTTTGTTAGGTAATAAGCAATAAGCTCTACAAACTTTCGTAAATCGCTTTAAAAGATTACCCGATATGCTCTTCATCAAAAACTTCAATTTATAAACACAAGCGCATTTATTTTTTTTCACTTATTATGTTTTATCGTTTATTGTATTTGAAATTGATTTATTAAGAAACTAACTTCTTTTTGGCTTGTATTTCATCGTTTTAATGGTGATTAGAAAAATTACCGTTTTAATTTTAGTAGCTAGTTAAGTATTCATTCTTAAATGGTTTATTATGTAGGAATAAAAACGTTGCAGATGATAATTCGATTTCAGACGGAAACTATATCAAATTATGTCAAAGTCAGCTGTCGTTGGCATAATTAAGGGATCTCTTAATTAAATCAGAAATTAATGAAATAGTTAAATAAATTATTTAATTATGTATTTTAGTAAATACATATTGTTAGTGGGTTTACTATGGTGAACTGTATAAATAGATAGCTTCAAGAAATTTACTGAAATTCGATAAATTTATTTTAGCCTCTACTTTTGCTTAGATGAAGTTGCAAAAGCCTATTATTAAAATTAGTTTTAATTTTGAAAAGCTTCAACCGATGCAATAACGTATTGAAATTCATATTTCTCTAATAGAATTAGAATTTATTGATGTAAAAATAAACGTTGTTTAGTAAAAATATTATTTACGCTAAAAATGTACTAATGAAGTAAAACTGTTTTTTTAAACATTTTTATTTTATATTAATGACGATGATGCTATCATTATTTAACATTTCTAAAAACATGTGTACGAATCTTTCGTACAACTTTTAATACAGCCAATGATAAAATAGAAATTCACTTTTTTACGACGGATCGAAAGATTTAGGGCATGTTCGACTAAAGAAAAACTAGAATATAGTGCGTGACGAGTAACATCTCATTAACATGTTCAGGAGCATTTGTGTCACAAAATGAAGGATCGGTAAAGCGACGACTTTCATGCGATGACTTTGAATAGGCCGAACCTTTTACATAAAGGATTAAATTGGTCCTTATTTTGTCTTTTACCTTCATTTTAAAACGATGATTGAAATAAAAGGTACTTTGATGTTCGGCTAAAAATCGATTTTTGTGGTTTTGTGTAGATCAATTTTAGATTGCATGTTACTGGATACTTTATCGTTTGTCGAAGCAGGTTTTTATAGTTTTCAATGATTATTGATTTCCAATATTCTTGATAAAAACTTTATTGCATTTGAATGTATAATACTACTAAGTGGTGAATCAGATTTTTAAATATACTAATAAAAATGAAGGACAACCCTTCAATACATACGTTTACTTTAAAGTATTATTTGAAAAATATTTCATATTTATAAAATTCGTTTACGAATACGAACGACAAGTAAATTCAGCGTAGAGTCATATTTAACACATATATAAGAATTTATTATATTTTTACAAACAAATGAATATATATATATTTTTTCAATTAAAATTTTTAAAGTAATATTGCAATTTTAAATTACTAAGGAGAAGAAGAATTTAACGAAAAGTTTAACATTTTTAGATGAAATTGTATGCAAAGGAATTTAAAAATGTAATAACTATATCTACACTTTTAAAATGTGATATATAAGATAATATAAAAAAAAAGTTAAGAATTTTGATTAGAGAATAAAATATTATAAAGTAAAAACGATTAAAATTTAAAGATAATACAACAAAATATATAACAAACAAAATAAAAAATATAAAAAAAATTTATTTAGCAAGTTATACAACAATTACATAGCCTTGAATAAAGTAAAAATGTAATGGTTAATTATACCTTTTATACGAAATAAGTGTTATCATAAGTATAATTATTATGGTCTCATCGAAACCTCTCAGCAATAACTATTGTAATAGCGCCTTTCAAAAGCAGTCTTCCATTTACGTTTAAGCACAGGAATATAAATGTCCTGGAAACATTTTTACAGAAATCAAATAAGCCGTATATTAAACCCATATATTATGCGAATGTGTAACATGTGTTCGATTCGTGGGTGTTGTGTTGATGGCTATATTCTAACTAACGCCTCTTGCGTCTTTTCAGATCCTCGGGGGCTTCCGACAAGCGGTCAGAGCAATAAATAGCGACGCCTAAAAAATCATTTGCCTTTGCACGTATATTCGATGAGCTGTACTTATTGTACACAACATGTCTCAGCGTTTTTTAATGCAAAATGATATATTCGTTTGCATTGTTACTAAATCGTTAATCTTTGAGCTGCGTTATAGCGAACATCAGATCTACATATTTCTTTAGGTATAATTTCTCTGTCTGATAATAGTAAGAAATAATTTATCTACTTTTTTTATAATAGAGTAATATAATTATATTTTATACTTATATTAAAATTGTTAATTTCAAATAGTTTCGCTTCTATTTTTCAAAACATTATTATTTTTCAATAATTTTTACTTAAAATCTAAAAATGTGAGTCATGTACACGTGACTTTAAATATAGTCTACAATACAATTATTCTATAAAATTTTTTATAGGATCTTTACATTTTATTATAAGCTTCATTACGAATACATTTTTATTTTTTATGTATTTCGTGCGTTAAGTTTGGTACTTTCGGTAAGACTTTTGATCTTATCCTATGTTGTATGTACGGCATTGTAAAGCATCAGCGAGTATGAAATTATAGAAAAAAGCATGAAATTTCGAGCTGAAATAGCCGTGACATAAATACTCGGTGCAAATAGCAAATATTCATAACAATTGTTTTCATAGAAAACGGATTTATAAGTTTCTTTTTCCATGGCATAAAATACACTAACCCATGTACAAAAATTATTTATCTCAGATGAAGCAATTCGACGACTACTAATAGCACTTATAATTTACCATTGCTAACCGAAACTAAGGTTTAATACAAAACAAATGCAATATCATCCAGAACGAACTATAATTAGAGCATTGAAATTGACTCATCTATTTTTAATTTCACCGACTAATGTGTTTGAATTAGTGCTAGGTGCATTGATCGTTTCACATAGAATCTTCACTTAATAATTAGTTTAATTGCCTTCAGTTATAAATCAGTTAAGTATGCATATATGAATATAGATATTTTTATTTTTATAAGTCTGGATTAATTATATTCTCATGTAAATCGAAATATAAATTTCCTATATAATATTTGCTTAAAATCACTTTGTTTCCATCAAAATTTGTATTTCGTCATACTTTGATTTCTTTTTTATTTTTTTATTTTTAATATCAGTTAGAAATAAAAAAAATAAAACTTTTATAGATATAATTATTAGCTTGATTTTTAATAAAATCTTGTCATTAACATTCGACACTTAATTTTATTAATTTTTTTATATTTGTGAATACATTCTAGCATTAATAATATACAAGTTTTTAATGCCATTTATATAAATATTTGACTTTGATGATCACAAGGAACTATTATAATTTTTATCGATTATTGTCCATCTGGAAAAAGGTCATGTAATCATTAACTGAGCATGTGAAGATCTCGTGAGCTATTAAAGGTAACTATAGATAATAGGCAGTGTAAACCATATCAGGTTAACAAATTTAACTAAAAATCGGTTATTAATTTCTTAACTGCTTATGAAAGTCCGGGGCGCTTAATTATTACTACACCTACAGTTAAAGATTCCAAGCGCGAACTAAAATTGCATCAGCAATCAGAAGCGACTGATAAAAATTTCGCGAAATGCCTCCATAAAAGAAAATGTTTATAAATAAATAGAAAGTAATGAAATCATTAAGCATTTAATTCAAATAATGCTGATATTGTTTACCATTTCATGGGGGTACAGTTAGAAAAAAATAATTATTTTTGGAGTTATATTATATATTAAGGCGGTATTTTTTTTAATTATTCTGAAGACTTTATTTTATAAGCCACGTAATATTTATGATATATTTTTTAATAATTGTATTAAAAAAAGCTAAGATTAAAAAAAATTTAATTTTTACAAATTGTTTGTACAAACTGTGATTTACTTTTCGAAAGTTTTTGAATATTATTATTATTAGTTTGAATTTTATTTTATCACTATTATTTTAATTTACTTTTTAAATGTATTTGAAATTAAATCTTATTTTTCATTATCAATGTTACGTTGTTTATTCACAATTCCAATACCTTTAGTTTTCTCTATATTACGAAATATTTTTTATAAATATATAGTCTATCAAACGCACACGCAAACATTTTCTAAATAAGTTTATGTTGTCGATAAAAACTATACTGACCTTTCAATAAGTAGGGAGAATAATTTCATTTTTATGTTGGTGATTAATACAGCAAATGTTACTCCAAAAAGGAAAGTATGAACGGAAAGCACTTGTAAACGTCTATTCAGTATTCAATTGCTCTTGTCTTATACCTTACAGCTAAATTTAATGCACCTGGATTTCGGTTTTTACCATTTAATGCGTTACAACTCTGTTAACCATTGCGAAATAACACTCATCAGAAGAGTGACGTTAATTTTTCTTCATGTATTTACAATATAAAGAAAAATTTTTAACATGTTCAGTTCGTATACACCTGTTGAAAGATACATTAACATCAGTTGTTACCTAGCTTTCATTAGTTTAGATCGTAGACACTTCCATCGATATTTTTTGCATTGGATACAAGATCATTAAATTAAATGATGTACTAAATTTAACGTTCCTGTTCGACATATTTACTAGACTGAATGCATTTGTTTTTATAAAGATTAGAATTTAATATTTGAAAATTGAAGTTAAACGTTAAGTTGCAGTAGTTTAAATTTGGAAGAATATAAAAGAGAAGACGAACACAGAGATAATGACTCACGGTTATGCGAAATGAGCAGATAGATACGTTCGAATGGTATTCGAGGAAATGAAATTTGCATATCAGCGTAAGAATGTAACTCCGGTACCCTGGAACGCAAAACGAAAGGCTCATGGTGAAAAACTTTATACAAATCCGTTAACAGTGAATGAGCTGGAGACTCCACATTTCCTTGCTCCACAATTTTCTCTTCTCTCCTCTCGTATGAAAAGCAGATGATTTACAAAACTTGCCAGCATTGCTACATATATGAATGTGCATTGTGTTCGGATGGGGTCTGATTTATTGAAGATAATACAGTAGTGCTGCGTTTTTGGTTCAATGATTTTTAACTGCACAGTTTAGTCGTTGGTGCGAATTAATCAAATTTGTCGTTTTAATATAAACTAATTTTCGACAATACTATTGATATGTAAGGTTACCCAATATTGTGGCAAATAAATTTCTAATATCTGCACTTTACTCATAGCTAAGATATTGTCTGTCTGTATAAGCAATGGGCACGGCTATAATTTATGATCATGTTCAAGATAGAGGACTGTGAATTATGAATCTTGAACAGTCGAATTCATCTTTAGATCCCACGCGCAAATCTCAGGATTTGCGGCGCGTATCAAAAAGACTGGAAGAACAATATTTCCAATTCTTGTGACACTTATAGGATTCCTTACGTTTCACAAGTATTGTTGAGTAAATTTTTGGTAAGGGTGAATCGAGTATCGGAGGACATCCTTAGGGCATTTAAAATTCGATATTTCTCGTTCTCGATGAAATTACATCAAGTCCATGCATAAAGACAGGGGATGTTAAAAATTTTATTGATTCACTTAATATTCATTTGACGAATTATTCCAATTGTTTTATTTTATATTTATCGAATCATTCGTAAAAAATAAAATATCTATTTGATAAAAATACGCAACGTGAAGCTTCAGGTTATTAAAATAGTCCATTATTGATTCTATTATTAATCGATCGGTAACGTTGTTATAGAAATCACACAAGAAAGATATATAATTAAAAAAAACAAGTTATTAATAATAATTAATGAATGGCTAAAAACAATGAGGTCATTAAACTGTTTAGAGCGTTTTAATACTTTGTAGTATTAAAATACATTACAATGCTTTTATAAAAATAGGGTATCTGTTAAACGGATATGCAATTCATTTTTTATTGTTTTAAAACATTGTTAAACTGTATTCATTAATTTCAATAATGGATTCAGATTTTTATTTCATTAATAGTACTGTAGGATATTACAAATTATTTTCTAAAACTTTTCGTTAACGTAGTAGTTTCACAATTCAAAACACTTTTTATAAATTTTTTTTTTTTTTAATATTATAACTATATAATTTTTTTTGAAAGCTAATATTCGTACTACTTATATAGTTTATGTTGAAAACGCTGAACTATAATTATCATATTAAAAAAGCTATTAATGTTTTCGTAATTTGAATACGTCGAAAGAATAAATATAGAGAATGTTTCAATTATTTAAGAATTCGAAATTAATTAAATTAATTTTTTTTTACATTTGAAAATAATATTTATTTTTAATAAACATTTATTTCAATTTTTTTTAAAATACTTTTTTTTATAATACTTTTTTTATAATATAAATAATTTATTAGAGAAATCTTTTTATTATTGAGTTTTAACTTTTCAATCTGTTGAATTAGAGAATACAAAATCCAGGTCTCTGTAATTTAATAATACATGATTATTATCGTTACATTGAGAATACGTAAAGCGGAATAATGTGCAGTATGTTTCTTTGTTCGAACATTGTGGGATGAATTAGTTTTAGATTTGAGAATTGAAAATTGTTTATTGAAAATTAGCACCCGAATCAAAAAGCACATTCGACCCAATTTTAATTATATTTAACCAAGTTTAAAAATATGTCAGAATAATTTTATGGAAAATTTTTATTGGATTATAGATTTTTTCTGCAGTAATTATTGCAATTTATAACCATCGGGTTGTTAAGAGTTATCTTGTTACTTATTAAGAGTTTAAGCGTTACTTTAATCAAAGGATTAGTAATGAAAAAAGTGTCACCGTAGAAAAATATTTTGGCTTTATTATTTTCAGAACAATGTATGTCTTTTAAGCGCTTTTAAAACCACAATCTTCGCAGCTTGAAAATTCACAATTATGGGTTTCTTCGTGAGTTCTAAGAAACTGCTCCGTATATCTGACAGGTTTTATCTCTATTGTGGTATTTATTGTATAATAAATTTTTATTGTCAGTGTGAGGGATCATACAGTCAAAAAAAGGATGATAAAAAGATGAATATGAGGAGCATCTTATATTACTACATGGTATCATTGCAAACATTTAAATTCTACCTGTAGCATAATTTGTAGAAAATTACTTAAAAATTACAGACATGAACTTGTTTTCCAGAAGATTATAATTTACATGTTATCGATCATATATGATAATCCTTTTCTGTTATATTCCGGATCTAAAAGTATTCAGATGGTCTTGAATAATGAGTTTAAACTTCAATAATGCGATGATGAATAATTTAATATACTGAAATGGTAATCTCATATATTTATAAGCTATAACATAAAGTAGTGACAAAACGAATTCGGTTTTAATGGCCAAATCAGTTTCAATTTTTCGTTTTGCTTAAAGTCATTAACATAAGCTACTGGAATCAGCTAATTATCATTAATCAATGACTTCAAATTATTTAATATAGCGAGTATATCGCGTGCGACCATATTGCATTCTATTGTGAATTTTTAGATCCTCTAGTTGTATGCATATCCACCTGGTCACGAAAGCCGGACACTAGCTAACACAATTCTAGATTTTTGGCGAATACGAAGAATATATCTGACCAATTTACAAGGTGTTTTATTCCTTGTGTTCATTACTATTATTAAGAACATAATTTCACTTTGCAAAAACAGCAATTTCATATAGTTCAAGTACTCATATTTTTTACTAAAGAATAAAAGTTCTATTCAAGCTTAAGGGAAAACAAAATTTTAAATGACATTAATTATAGTTATGTTTTATATACATAGATACGCGGAATCATTAATTCTTTGTTTATTTGTATTTACATTTGTTTTTAAGATAATGTTGTTTTATAGAAAATGTCGGTATACCATAGGTCTTTAATAAACGATACAAGTTGAGATGGTGTTATAGGAAATTAACCGTACCTTAGAAATATGAATATCGAGTTAACTTATGACTGGACATGACTTGATATTGATGTTGTTACTCAGATGTTTAGGATGCATTACGCGTCATAAGATACTACCAAAATAGTAAATTAAAATTTTACGTATTATCGCATAAACTAATAATAACAAAATTAAATATTATTTTAGAACTTTTCAACATTGCTTATTTAAAAGTGAGGGCTTATCTAAAAAAAGGTTTATCTATAAGTGAGTCGTTCTTTTGAGAAGTCCAGCTCGTTTAGAAATTAAAGGCTTAGGATAATTTATTCACCAAAAATAAGTTTCGCTTTTATGTCTTATATGTAAAATCTATATTAATCAGAATTTTGTAGAACAAGTAACAGAAAAAGTTTTTAATTATGAAATTACATAATATAATAATACTCTTTATACTGAATGTTGAAAAAATTTGTAACTTTTTAAATTTAAAATGATTTCTATTTATACAACAAATAACTTTTTATAAAAAAGAGCGTACTATTAGAATATTTTTCATAATTTATTTAATTAATATTGTTAAATATTTCATAAGTATAATTTATGCAATTTTCGAATCTATATTTTATATTTTCGATGCAATGAATTTCATTCCTGTAAGTTCAGTAGTAATTATTCAATAAACTTATATATTTTTAAGCAGATACATATATTTTAATACTTTCATAAATTCTTGTAAGTTCTTATAATTAAAATTTTCTTTTCTCAAAAGTTAGAAAGGAAAGATTAGATAAGTTATATAATTATCCATTTTTTAACCATTTGATTTTAATCCCTTTTTTAAGCCGAAGAAGAATTGAAACCTTAGCCGTTTCCTGTTAGAGATTTATTGTTCTTTTTTTCCAAGGCCTATCCTTACATTGAGTGACTTTGTCATGGAGATTATTATTCACCGTTATTGAAAATAGGAGTCGCGCGAAAGTAAGCAAATGATTGAGAAAGAAGATAAATTGGCTAATTTTACAAAGTGTGAATACTTCTTTTACCTTTTCATACTCGTCTAATCTCGTTTATTGGATAAATTGGCTTATCTATTATTGGATAAGTGACTTTCTTTTCCAAGAATTTAAAGGACATCGCCTAGCTATATTTCAATGCTAACGTGTGCGTTGTCGAGCACTCGGATACTATATAACGAAGCCAGGAAAGAACATCGCAAGTCATAAGTACTGGGGCTAATTTATTCTCATTTGGCGCTTGCGCCTAGTCGATATCTTTATTATGGGAGAATCCCATAAAGTGGGGTTGTATTATTGTACGTTCCCATGCATTCCGTCGGTGCACTTTTAATTTGCTCCCGAAGTTCGAACCTCATATCGAGATCTGTGAACCAAACATCTTCATCAATATGCAATTCAGCTTTTCCGAGTCCACCTACCTGTAATAGTGTATATGTATTGCCTTATTAGCTCATGGATTCCATTATTCAATTAATAATTCAATTGAAAATGCGGGGATAAGCAATAAATTGTTTTTAATAATGACGTTTCAGCTTAAAATTTATATATACAATGTTCAAAGTCTAAGTTTGGGTAAATATTGAGCAAAATAATTGCATTTAACGTGATATTTTTAATTTAAAATTACCGTGTCTTATGGTTGTCCAACTTTTGACAATTGACAATTTTATTAACATAAGAGAATGTAATATAAATATGTAAGCAGTACGTAAAAAATATATAAAGCATATAGCAAGGAAACGTTTACAAATAATAATACACATATTTAAGATTTTGTAAGAAGTGATTTATCATTATAGTGTAAAATATGAATTAGTTTTTATGCCTTATTAGCAGTTATAAATAAAAAGCAAATTACGATGCTAGGGCACGATGAAGAAATCGAGTATCAAATAAAAACAATTGATTATGAGAATCCATGATATTTCATTGGTTGTTTTGAAGAATGGAGTACCGATACAATTTCGCTGACTGAACGGTAATTTCTCAGCCAGAGGAATGATGAACGGGTGCCAGTTTTCGCACGAGCAGTTCTTTTCCGCCTCCTGCACTTAAAAAAAAACTCCTTTTGAAGCTATGGAATGAAGTTCTCAAGCTAGTAAGATAAAGTTTTTACGTGCCGAGTTGTTTCAGATCTCCAATTTTACGAGAATCATTCCAATCTACCATTTCAAGACGTTACAATGGTTGGGACAAGTACTTGTATTTTATCACTGGTTTCGCGAACTATCGTCTCGTGTCTTAAATTCTTAGTGACTATTTATTTCAGACACTCATAAAGTTATGCTTTGTTAATGTAGCTATTATACGCTTGCTTTATTCTAAAATTTAATTATTTTTCTGGTTATAGCGGAAGAAGCACTAAGAATTTATGATAAAAATTACGTACATGAATAATCACTAGTTATATGTACATTCAACTGTTTTGATAGTTTTTGAAAGACTAGATAGATACTTCATTCGCTTTTTGTTTGCAAGAAAGGCATTTAAAGCAAAATGTTTAATCAACAATGTATGCCCGAAATGTTATTTGCCTATAAATAGGCAATACTTTAGCTGAAAATCGAGACTCATTTGAAGTAAAGGATAAGTTTTACCTCCTTGTAGATTTACTTTCTTTGCTGAAAAACATTTTTCAAATCAAAGTCGTTTAACGCTCGGAGTGAGCGAAACAGATTGCGCCGTTTTTTTCAGAAATCACACACAGCGTCGTGGGATCTATTTTCCCTCGTAATGATTCACAAAAAATACTTTCCTTGTCAAAAAAATTCTCAGTAAACAAAATGAGGGAGGAAGAAAAAAGACCGAGAAGATCCCGTGAGAAGAATCCATAGAACTATCGGGCACTTTCCTTTTTTCTCATTCTCCCCGTCATCGGTGCTCGTTTGATTGCTCAAAAAAAATGTCAATAGGCGGAAAGCCCATGGGTCTTTTCTGATAGCCAATTTTTGGTCCTTATTCGCTACGGCAAATGTGCTCACGTATATTCACCAGGAGGAAAGATAACACGAGATGACGATTGATAGAATGCAACTAATATTGCTGTTACAGCAAACATGTGAAGAACAATATTACATTTTAATAATCCCGTTATAATCCCGTTTTCTTATAGTATAATTTCTTTATCATGAATTTAAAACAAAAGTTTATTATATGATTTGTATTTCGACAATACACGATTTTTAATTTTTATGCGTAATAATTTATTATAGGCATTTTACGTCATTTTTTATATATTTATAATTTTTCAAACATAAATAAATCAATACATTGGGTTGTTTAAATATTTTAAAATAAAATTCTTTTTTTAATGTTTTATACATATTTAATGACGGACAAAAGAGCAAAATAGCAAGTTGTATAAATTCGTATTGAAAATTCAAAAATTAGAAATAATCAATGTTCATAAATATATGTATATATATATATATATATATATATATATATATATGGAAAATAATGGTGGAATAGAAACAGAATCCCAGGCAATGTCGGAAGAGCCGTGGGCTCGGAAGTTTTGACATTAATATGCAATGCAATTATATGATGAACGAAATTCCTCATGATTCTGCGATCTAATTCCATGAAATTTCTTTTTCTTCCTTTCCTCATTTCACCATCTTGTCTGTGTACTGATATGCGATCGATAACGCAAGACACTTATCTTCGTTGCGTTTTTGTGGTAACGCGAAAAGTTTAATCCCTAGAAATACTATATATTATTACACATTATTAAAATTTGGCGAATTAAGTATGTAAACATTGAAAATTTTGATTAAAAAATAAGAAAAAATATCTTTTTTTTATTAAAGATCTATAAACAAAAGGGAAGAATTTTAATCGTGAAATTTTGCGTGTTTACACTAGAGTTAGTCTTAAAACTAAAGCATATAAGACACATTATAATTAAGTTTCACATAACAATCTTTTCTATGTAGCTGGTCATAATAAAATACAAGAAACGTAAAGTTATATTATAGTAAATAATCTCAATTTTTGTATATGTTCAGGATTTTTTTCATTGTATTAAGTAGTACTTAAATAATGTAATAATAAATTGGAAAGTTCATTAATTACATGGAATTTGAAAAAATGCGTGTGTAAAATAAGATGGTAGAAAGAGAATAAGTACTTCGACGTGAAGTAAATAGAAATAATCGAAATAATCATTTATTATAAAAGAAGAGTTAGGTTGTGCTCTTATTGGCATAGGGTTTGGACATTTATAGACAATAAAACCGAACGACTTCTTGAAATATCTATTAGGGTTCCATATAATGAACAGAAGGGTATCCAGGTTTGTCTTCGCATTGCGAATTCAAAGTAATATTACTTGGATATGATCAGTAAATATATCGAGGTCTAAAGTTCTAGCGAATCGATGGCTCATAATCAATCGACTAAATAGTAAAAAAGGACTTACTTTTTTTCTACCGTCGTCATTGTACATTCATACATTTTTCCTTTTTGCTACTTTTTTCCCATTGCGCCTCTATAACACTTTTAGCCATTACAAAAGAGAACCTTGATCACCGTACTGCTGTGTATCAAAAGCATTATTCCTTTTTAATTGCTTCACGTTATTGATTTATATTAGACTATTATATAAATTGATATTCCTAAAATAATATTTCTACCATTAAAATTTTATTAACATATTTTCGAAACAATAATATAGAAATATTTTCCTTTATTAAAAAAATGTTTTTTTTAAATCTATATTAGAAATTTAATATAAAAAACTGTTATCTTCAAGAGGACCAAATAATATAGATTCAGCACTACTTTACGAAAATAATATTTTTTATTAAAATAAAGTATCCAAATAGAATCCCAATAAAAAAAGTGTTGAAACAATATTCCAAATTTTGCTTTATTAAAACGTAATTTTGCATTATGATAACATAATGCAAATAACATTGAAATAATCTATCAATAAAGAAATTATAACTATTTCTATATGTAATTATTATTTTAAGTATTATTTTTTAAAAAAGAATTTGCACAATAAATCAAATACGTAACACGTTTTAAACATAAATACATCGAAGTTACAATAAATTATCTTAATATTAATCTGATCCATACTTTATGGATCCACATTTTAGATTATTTTTAAAATTAATACATCTTGAAAATTATTCTTAATATTTTTAAATAATGGTGACTATGCGTTAATGTTCGATAAATATTTCTAAATTATATAGTAATTTAGCAAATTCAATATTACGATTATAGTGTGCGTATTAGAGACATTACCGCTTAACTTTTTAATGTGTATCTTTGTATAAAACATCGATCATTTCCATTTAAATTAAAATGTATAAATTATATGCATAAACATGATAGAAATCATAAAAGAGCAAGTTTTTTACATTGTAGAAAACTTTTATCGATATGTTTTATATTTGCACTCAGTAGTTTTCATATTTTATACATTGCTTTCTCGTAAAAATGTTTTTATTTGAAAAAATTCTATAATCTAGATAATGTTAAAATGGTTTATAAAATGTAACTATGCATCCAGCTACTCCAAGAAAATATTATGATAATTACCAATACTGTACATAGATATAAACCAATAATTAATTTTTATTTTATTATCAAATAATAAAAATTTTTAAAATACATTTCACCCATCATTTAATACTCGCATTAATAATTTGATACATTAAATATTTTTTGTTTAAAAATAAAGTTATTATGGATTTTTAAATATTCTATTGATTAATTTTTAAAAGCATAATGCTCATTATCACATGATTCTAGGAAACATTTAATTTCAATATTTAATTTACATTTGTATGTAATTGGTATAAAATAAATGCTTTTTTAATAAATTCAACTAGAAATTAAAAATCAATGTTTAAAGAAATAAATTTTAAATTCAAAAAGTTTTAATTATTCTAACTTCTTTATATTAAGAAAAATTCTTAATCTTGGCGACTGAAATTTTAGTTTATCATATAATAGATTATTTGTCATGATAATCATCATGTTTAACTTTTTGGAATCTGAATTAAATTCCCATATATGTGATTGAAAATTTTTTTAAAATTAGGTAGAGCTTTTTTTGGTTGAATATATTTATACTAGGATGAAATCTTATTGATTAAATAACATTGAAATTATATATTTATATATAAGAATATTTTAACTGTTATGATTGCATAAAATTATAATTAGTCTTTAAGACTATTTACATACATACGTGTATATAAATGTATTTATATATATGTAAATATGTATTATATATAAAATTTATGTATTATATATGTATATATATAATAATATGATATAACTAATAGAATATAAATATATTTATACAAGCTTTGTAATTAAATAATTAAAAATCTTATATTAAGATATATTAATTATATTTGTTTAAATACTCAATTTTAAAATTAAAATTCTAGTAAGATTGTTTTTAAATGTTTCTGATAAAGCTCTGTAAATAAAACTATGTAATATAATTTTTATAATAAACATACTTTGGATCAACTTAAGCTTTATAGGATTTTATATTCAATCGGAATGAATACATTTTATTAAGAAATTCTATAGCTCAAGGCTATAAAGTTAAGTAAAATATTTCCTTCTATTTTTATGTTAAACATATAATATATTTCTGATATCTGTAAATTCTAATAATCAATTAAAACTAATAACTTTATAAAAATTTTTGAAGGATATGAAACGTATGAAGGAGTTAAACTTACAATAAAAGGTTTTTATACATTCGATATAAATTGATATCATTTCCGTTCAGAAAATTTATTTTTAGTTGAATCCAGGAAGAAAAGTTAATGAAAAGTATGAAGATTATCTGGTGAATGGCTCCATAAATTTTATTAATTAAATAAAGTTAAAAATTATAGGATCATGGTAAGCAAATTTAGTATGATTAAAAAAAATGTAATTTATGAGTTTAATTATGCAAATAAAAGTCAGTATATTATTTTAAAATTTAAAGCAATCTATAAGTTTTTTTATATAATTTGTTGTCTGTTATAACAAAAACGCAAATATATGTATTACTGTTGTTAAATATTAAATCCTTGAAGATTTAAATTTAGTCATTCAATTCACTTTTCTTCTTTTCTACTCCTTTCAATGTGAAACTTATACTTACAAAATTTTTGTTTCTACAAGATATATTCTATATATTTTCAGTTATTTCCTGGTCGCTTTAGTATACGATGAAGTTGTAAAACTTTAAAACGATTTAGGCAAGTAGAAAAATCCCCTCTTAAACGTATTGCAAACTTTTACGACGTCTTAGTATATGTACAATAAACAAAGTTATGCCTCTATAATAAAACATGAATGAAATATTCGATTTCAACTTTTGTACAGATAATAATGACATTGCCCTCGATTTTACCTTGACATTTATCCTTATCTTTTATTTTGTCTTTTAAATTATACTTATACTTAATTTACAACTTACTTCTGCGATTATGTCCTGGTGTAAAGGATCGAATCACGAAAAATAGTTACTTTTAATCATTTAAATTGTCCAACCCCTTTGTTAAAAAAAATATTTATTTTTTACTTAATACTGGTGTTTATTAGTAAGGAAAGTTGATGGGTTTATTAATGTCTTGTGCACTCTGTGAAACATCCACCAACAACAGTTCATCTTGAATTTTCTGTAACCATGAAAAAGTTCGTGGTTTCTAAAAAGAATCTGTAATTATTGAATTCTGATAATCTGCAACTCTGCTCTAAATAAATGGTTTTTATTAACTGATATACAGGTAGCTTTTTAAAGTCAGTTAAACAATTGAGTATGTATTCGTAATGCAGTACGGATACAATAATCGTGGAGTGCAAAGTATTCACAATAATGTTCAGCACCTTCCTTTCTCTTATAATAAGAGGAAGAAATGTTTTATAAATTTACCATTCTCCAGTAAACATTGAACGGCAGCAGTAAAAATTATGATCTGCAATTAGAGTAACCAATAATCTTGTTTATAGTGTTTTACAATAAAATTATCTTTCGAGTTAAAATAGTTACAAGTTGAAGTAGTAATATTATACCTCCCATTTCTTATCATATACCGTAAGATTTATAACAATCGCACTTTGGGCTCACTTTGTCTCATAAAGAATAAACCTTTTTTAGCTGCTTATTTTCAGGAGAATTTTTGCATATACACGTAAATATGTAACGCATTATACACTCTTTTCTCTTCTCTAATTTCCGTGCGAATTATTTTTACTCGAATACTCCACTTCTTCCGCATAGTTACGCTATATTCTGTGCTTTTACTATCTCTGAAGTTGTGTTGAGGCGACCAACAAGATTTATACCTTTTTTTAGTTTATTAATGAAAAAATATATCAAATGAACTTAAAGTTTCTTAATGTTATGTTTTATTACAACAATAAATTTTTTAGATTATAATTATCATAATTTGTTTCACATTTTGTAAGATTGTATATAACGAGTTACTAAACATTTTATATAAACATTTTTTTAAATAAGTTTTAAAACTCTAGGAACTTAAAAAATGGTATTTATGAATACATTATCATAATTTCGATATTTAATTCAACTTCTTAGTCAATATAATTTTTAAATCCATATATTCAGCGTTAAAATAAAAAATGAAAAAAATAACTTAAAATCTATCAGTCACAATGAATGGAAAGCACGTCAGAAATATATTTTGAATTATTTATATTAATTTATTCATCATTTATCTACAATTTTTTTAGAATAATAATTAACTTTGAATCGATAAAGAGGAAACGGAGATTCAAACCACCGATGATTATATATATTTAAAAAACTGGTAATAGCTGTGTGAAGACGCAATTCTTATTTAAATTTTCCTGAAAAGTTATCTCCATTTTAAGAGCAGAGTGTAAGTGTATGAACTGCGAAGTGCTACCGGATGTCGTCGGCCAATAGCTTATCTGCTGCAGATCTTATTAATTTTCAATCATCGGACTATTCTATGATAGTGCCTGTATTTAATTTTATGGATGAATGGTCTAATAAAGTTAACGATCGTACAACACGCGCCCGATATTTAACTAGCTCTAGGTGAACCTACAAATATGCGCATTCAGGGGCTAGGAAGGAAGCCGTAACACTTACAAATCCTGAATTATAAGCTACAATGATTCTTAATTATAAAAGAAAAGTTTCTAATAGGTAAAGATTACTATAGATATTTATTTGAACTTGAAGTGATGTTGCTTAATTTATCATAAAAAAATTAATTTACAAACAGTTCTCGCTTCGCGGTCTATTGAGTTATTCACATGGTTTGATTTTACTTATTCGCTACTAATTTCAGTGCAACCACTGTTTTATTCAATGCGATGGAGTAATTTTTTAATATCATCAACTTTTTTACTTTGCGGAGGGTAAAAACAGCTTCAATTTTTTAAAAATAATTGTATTCATTCTATTGCTATCATCCCGCGAACTAAAAAAAATTATATGCTTTTATTAATAATTCGCGTATTTGAAGATGTTAAGAATTTGACACACTAATCTAATTTTTTAAACCCAAGTATAGGGGTTTCATAACTCGATGAAAAAAATCTTTTTACGTACAGTATAAATATTGACAACGGTTTATTAAGGGATTATTTTTTTAATCAATGTATCGAAAAAATTAATTATTTGAGGATCTAATTATATTACGAATTATCAATCATCAGTATCATTATTGTTATAAATTCCATTAACTGTACTATCAGTATTTTAGAAAAAATTTAGTATTATTCAGTAAATTTAGAAACACTTATCATATGAAGCTACACAATATTTTGAATAAATAATACTGTGACAATGAAAAGGCATAACATAAACAAATAATATATTATTAAGTTCATAAATCTATGAAAAAGTAAATTTTGCATCAAAGTTTTCATGTAAGAAATATATAGTTTAAAAAAGTTTTATAAGTTTTTTTTACATATCCGATAATTTTAAGTGCAATGCAAAATATAAATAATATAGGGTAATTTCGTATAAATCGAGGAATTACGCGATGCCTATGTAATATAATGCAAAATATCAGTATCGTCATGTTCTCACAAAGAATATTCAATTAACACAAATCGTTTCACACGATTTTATAAAGTTCTGGATTAATTATATACAACGGATAAATATTATTGTAACCAATATAAAAACTACTTTGTCTTAAAATTGGATTATTATTAAGAGTGAAAAGTACGGGCAATTCTGAATTATAAGAATAAGTAATCATATATATATATATATATCCGTAAGTAATTTAACGCAATTTAATAATTTTAGTATTCTTTAAGTATAAGTAACCCGCAAAATTTGAAATATTGAATTTTCCAAAACTTCGAGAGTTTAACACCTTGTCTTCTATTATACTGTCAGTCGATGTATTTTGGTCGCATCAGTAATGTAAGAAAAATCTAATTAAATTTTAATCATGTGTTAACTTAAGAAATTCAAATAAGCGAGTGTCGAGGATCATTTAGTTTTCTTAATAACTCGGGTAAATACAAAGTTTAAACTCACGCAATATGTGCAGGTTTGGAATCACGTTTTTTTTTAATTCTTTGTAGTAATTAGAGGGCTTGTCGTATGAGTTATTGAATACATTTTGATTTTTTATTTTGATGTTGTTCCTAATCGTTTTTGTTTTCTGTATATCGTGATAATTAAGGTAACGAATGTAATATAATGAAAAAGTTATAAATATAAGTTTACTTTGCGCACATTAAATATTGCTCAGTTAAGAAAATTAGAATTTTTTAGATCTATTTTGAAATAATTCAAATTTAATGTTTACAATATAAATCAATAATAATTTATTTAAAACTGACGATGCTAGAATTATTTCAATGCTTATATTCTGTAACAGCTCAAGAATACTTTGTGCAACTTAGTACTGTGATTCATTTCATTTTAAAATATTTGACATTGCTTTTTATTGTAAAGCCAATACATAAATAGGTATACACATACTCATACACACTCATATATATATCTAGATAGTGATTTAATATGCTTTGTGAGGTTCGATGTAATCTCGTAAATTGTATCGATTGTTAGTATTTTAACGTATTCTTACTTCGAATTATGATGCTTGTTATACGTATAAAAGTCTGCCACTAAATTACGCCTTACTACTATATATATATATATATATATATCTATATATAAAATATATAATATAATACATATATATATATATATATATATATAATTTTTGAAGGTGAGTAAATTAAATTGATCGTTATAGATGCAGTGCATTATAAACGATTAAATTAAGATAAACTCAGAATCACAAGACTTTTTTTAAAAAAAGCCTATTTCACAAAATGCCATACGCTAGTAAATTTTTTGGCATACGCTATTCCGTGTGGGTGTGGGCAAGTAAGTTGGTTTGTACGTATGAATTTCACGGAAGCTTGATAAATCGCAAGCGATGGCAGGTGTCGGCGCACGCGATCGTGGGTTCAGATCCTTATCAAGATATCGATGGCCCTGCCGATTCCATTGGTCCCTTCAAATCATTCGGCTAACGTTTCTGCGCCCCCTACCCGCCGCCACGGCACGCGTCTACACACCTCTATTTGGCCTCTTCAAGTACTTACGATCCAGCTTTACGTAATGAGGTGAATAATTCCGGGGTGACTTTCTTTTCGATTGCTCGCACATACGAGCTACGTGAGTCACGAGCTTCGATGCCCGCGAGAAAAGGATCAGAGAAACGAAAAAGGATATCGTACGTCGGGGAGGTCCGTCGATTACGGACGTACGCCGCTCAGGGGCTACAGGCTCTCCTTCTTTTGATTCGTTTTATTGCCGCTCCGCTGAGATGCCAGGATAATTGCCCTGCGTATTGCAGGCTTATAGTTCGGTTTAATTCGGATCCGACGCTATCGGCCGTGAGTTAACACGAAGGCTAATGTTAAATATCGTCGCTTGGACTGCACTCTTTCTTCCGTATAATTCAATTAAAGCCCGGCTGTTATTTAATATGGCTCAGCCGTATCGTCCGACTGTTGATAGGGCGCATCTCTTAATGCGCGGTGGTTTATAGATTAATTTATGGTTCATAGATTCAAAGACATCGGGATGCTGCTTTCTCTCTCTCTCTTCTCTCCTCTTCCCTCTCCTCCAGCGCCCGCGTCCATCGTTCATCGCAACAGTGTAACTTTTTTTACAGCAGTTTTACTCAAGCCGGTAAATTAATTTCACTCTGTAATACAGTAGTAGTCACTTACTCTACCTAAAATCAAATTGTTCATTCCCGACTATTTCTGATTTACATGCCATTTACCTGCGAATTTAAATTAACACGGTTTCTTCCCCACAATTTTGTGCAACGGGATAACGTGCGTGCTAAATCCAGGCGCTCGAGATTAGTATATCATTGCGGGTGGAGGCCATCAAGTGGCTCAGGGAAACACGTGCGTCTGGACCAATGACGGTGATTACGAGGCCAGTCGAATACGCGAACAAGGAGCAACGACGATCAGTGGGCAATGAGGTGAGGCGAACCGGAGCAGGTGCTCATTAGTACGGCTTCAATGATCGCGAAACAATCGCATTGCCGACACCTGTTCAACACCACCAATTACGCAAGTCAGTGCTCGGGCAACCTTTACGAGCTGTTGTTATCACTCGCATATGAGCGCGCGTTATTCTTATCACAGGGTGATGTCTCGGCGACTCGTATCTATCGATGCGAAGACACGCAAACGTGAAATATGTTCGCTGCACTACTTACAATGACGCGATTCTTAAATAATCTTTCGCTTCCTCGAACCGATATCTTTTATACAAGACCCATACCTTATGCGCTTTACATGCTTTAATTATGAGGGCAGGATTATGATTCAGAGCCTAAGAGAGGGTTTGGTTTTGCTTTTGTTGGCTCGTCCTGCAAGGCATGTTTATTAATCAATAAATAATTGAATTAGGCTTTCCTGCAAGGATGCCAATACTCTAGTTTATTATCTGCGCCCCTGTTTTTTTATAACGGTGATTGCGATTTAATTACGATGACCTAGCTGAGAAATTATATTTATATTTCATCGCGGTTATGCATTGAAAAGGCAGTAAATCATCATTCGGCTTAGCGCTGAACTACGTTCAATATTTAAATATATTCTTAAAGCTATGGCATAATCCTTTTATTTCATAATCGTTCTCTTTATTCTAGTAATTTAATTTTATTTGGTGGAAAGAAAAACAGTTGAAGACCGGCATTTTTCGTGAAGCTAACAAACATCTTTATCTCTCCCATTGTTAAGATATTTTTAGCGCTTTAAGAAAAACGCAGATGATACCTTAGTCAATTCTAATATAACGAGATTGAAGATTTTTTTTATTGAGAAGCTCTAGCTTATCTATCTAAAGCCATTTTTCATCTTTGCCTTCTTTGAATCAAGGCAGTTCATCATATTTAATCAGTAACGGCAGGCCTCGAGCTACTCTCTCGCATAGATATTGCTCGCTCAGATAATAGTTCACATTTTCGCATTTTCCATGTAATAACACCGAGTTCACGAAATGAGTCCACACATCTCTCTTTATTCGTTCGCATTTCCACGCAATAAACGCTATGCTCGCACCGATACGTCATCAAAAAATTGACCTCTGCGACGATCTGATTAAGATTGTTTCGTCCCAGGTTCGATTAGAATTTCCAAACTATATTTCTCATGACAGTGGATGGAATGTACTTGAGATTGCAGCTTAGATACATTCTGCACAACGTACAGGCTGAACGCATCACATATGTAGGCGTGTAATATATTGCGTTAGTTGACTTGGATGCATAAATGAATATGAACCGCGTGCGCGCGCATATACTATCTATATATGGTATAAATTGATCATGAAACGAGGAAGATGCACCTGCCGTTCTTGAAGAATTGCCACATTTGACAACAAGAGATGAATCCCGTAACGATAAGGTACTAGACCCCTAAACGATTTTTTTTTTGTATTGTCTTGATAATATGCTTTTGCGTGTAACGTAGCAAAGTTTGAAACCTCGGTTAAAAATCTGCATAAACTTGAATCAATTTACTTATGAGAGAGGCGTAGAGACTGCTTGAATTTTCTCGTTAACGTAAAAATAAGGAAAGAAAGTGCGAAAAATAGCAATGAATACACTTATTGCACATTATGGAAAATGCTTTAAATCTCATATTACCGTTATCCTTCCATCCGTATATTCCATTACATAAATAACTGCTCAGTTTAGCCAAATAGAAATGAGTTTGAGAATAAACTAAAGATAAATACGTGAGTGAGTTAGCGGTAAAGGGTAACAGAGGAGTGAGTGATAGAGAAAAGAAAAACGCCTAATGCCAGTACAAAGAGAAATAAGGAATGGCAGTACTCTACATTCCTCTTGTGAGAATCAAATGCTTGTTTGCAAGAAGCATGACACCGACGCGCAGATCAAAGATAATGGAATCAGCGTACTCTGATCGGATTGAAGAAAACGCATTGTGAACATTGAGATATTACTTGCTTGCTTTCGAGCCATCGGACCGATATAATACAATGAAACAGGTAGCTTAGTATGACCGGTTATTTTACTTAATGGCAGTATGGAATTATAATCAGGCCACATAGTACGTCCACACTTTTAATATCTAGTATATACCGTAATGAGAAGTTGTGAGTGCATATTATATAAATAATTAATAATTCTTAGTAAATGAACCGCTTTCCATGTAATTCTTTGCACATTTCTACGTAACTCAAATTAAGGAAGTTTTTTTCAAATTGAGCAATCATATTTATTCATACTCGTATTTCGATTGAACGGGTGCAATTATTCGGAGAAATACTGTCGTTCAATTATAATTAAAATTGTAATATCTTTTTGTATTTTAAGGTTTTTATGTATATTATTATAGTAAGATATTAAATATTTTATAATGTTATTTAATTGAAAATTTTCTACGAATGAATAGTGAATTGGATTATAACAAAACATAGATTATTATTTCATAATGTACACGCTGAATGAGCACAGTGTAAAACGTTATATTTACCTGATTTCCTTTTACACCTAAACAATTTTATACTAAAAAAAAAATTTTTGGCACTAAAATTATAAAAGTGAATATAAAAAATTATTATTTAGTTTGATATCAATAATTTTAATAAGCGTATAACATAACAATATTTTGAGAAATGAAAAAAATATTTCAGCTTCAGAAAAATTTAACGCTAACATTAAATCTCTTCGTTTCGTAATTTATTTTACTTTACTATTTAACATTAAATATAATTACTTTTAATCTAAAAAAGAGAAAAACCCAAAAAACATCATCAAGCTGATAAGATAATTTCAAAGAAATAAAGGATGAAAAACCATTGCAGTCCTGAATATCTGTAAGTAACCGAAATACATTATTATCTAGATTCTTAAACATCATAGAAATATTTTACTTTGTAAAATTTACTTTAGTAATATTTCACTTTCTCAATTCAGCTTATGTTCATTTTATAATCAAAATGATAAAAATATCCACTTTATAGATTTATTGTTATAATTCTATTCAGACCCCTAGAAAAAATTGTACTTATTTTCTTATATTAAAATTCTACTGATGATTAATTCATCTATAAATCTAACACTATCTGACAGTCAATAATAAATAATGAAATAAAGCTTTAATTTACACGGTTTTCGTTGCAAGAACTTTCTTTTTGGTTGATATCGCAGCTAGAATAAAAATTGTATTTTTGGCGATAGAGGGCGGTATATCAGATAATACAGTCCGACTTTCGTTTCATGCATTTATAAAAGAATGCAAACGAGCGTAGTCACTTAAATATATGCTTCTTGGCGATTTAGAATCACAATCTTACAAAAGTAGGTCTCAAGTATTTAAGTTGAGCGATTCAAAATTCAAAGCATTAGTTGAAAATGCAAAACTTGGTATTCGAAATATGCTCCACGTAGCAAACAAAGGAAGATAAATAAGGAGGGAGGCAGATGATTTATCAAGGACTTGGTTGCCTGTCGCAGTCGATCAAGGAAAACCTTCGTTTCTCACTTAATACACTCTATTTATTTTTCACTCCTTTTCACAATCGCCTTAGGATCACAATTATGATAATAAATACTTTTTTACTCTATGCAAATCAATACAATTTATTGGTAGCTGGATTTCATTATAATTACTATAAACTACAAACAGTTTGATAAAGAACCCTCAACAGATTTTAGTTTATCTTAGGTTGTGAGTTCTTTTAGTTAATATTTCTAAAGCATTAGTACAGCGACTTTAAGAACATTATTCAATGAATTAAAATTATCCCCGATTTAATAAGGCCGGAATTTTCGAGTTTAATACTAAATTAATTTTGTAATTGTATTTTATTACAAATTTTATTAACACTTTTACATTATTTATTATTACATTATTTATAATAAAAAAATAATATTTACATTATTTATAATAAAAAAACTCGTCATCAGCCTTCCTCTTTTATTACTTTCGCTTTTTCATCGTTTTCTACACTTTCTTGTCTTTCTTGTCTCCCTTTGACGTCACGCGTGCTTTTCAATTGCAGGAAGTTCAGCCTCGTGCTCTACGGTGACTTATTACTATCGGCCTTTGAGCGAAACGATGTTTTTTTGAGTCTCGGAGACACCATGGGCAAGCTACTAGTCGTAAATAAATTTACTATTTACTAGTAGTAAATAATGCATGAACTTTTTGTACCCTTTTTGTTTTATCTACTTTGTTAAATCATGCTTGTGTTTTGAACTTGTTGAAAATTTTAGTAGTGATTTGAGCTTCAAGTTTACACAATTTTGTTGAACGATATTAAAGTAATAATGAATAAATTTTACTTTCTCTTAAACTAAAAACTTAGCATTTTACGGAAGGTTTTTTTGAAAAGTATATATTTATGATTTGAAATGTAATTAGACCGATTTGACTGAACATTCTAGCTATCGAACTCATAGTATTATGCGTATTAAAATGTTACAACTACAGATGTATTAAATAAAAGTAATATTTATTTATGAAAACTTTTATAAAAAGAAATTTTTTTATAAGAATAATATTTACTTAATACAAAAAAACGTTATTGAAAGATCAATAATTAAAAATAGTTCCGAATAAATTTTAATCGTTGGATTTTCGCACAAAAAGATCTTATGAAGTTACGACACTATAGAAATTCCGTTATAATCGCATTTTATCATCAATTTTCAGGCTTTCTAAGCCATGATTGACCAAAAATTTTTCTCATAAATTACCATTCAAAACCATTTCTTACACAACTATTATAATTCCGGGTTCAATTCTTTTTTAATAACGCAGAAAGTCTAGATACTTGAATTTGTTAATCCTTGTTTTCGATTTAAAACCCTTTGTTGTCTACATCATTAATCTTACTTAGGGCTCTCGATTTTGTAGAGAACTGCTGCTATTAATGTCTGTAATTACGTGACACGAGATAAAGTGTACGATTGGTATTGGATTAAAGCATTCGAATTTATTGGAAAAAGGAAACAACCATAAAATTTTGTACATGACTCGAGACGACTCATTCTTACATTGTTCGAAATTACACATCGAAAGAAGATTATTATTGCCCTTCATTGAAACTAGAATTTTATTCCGTTACATATAAAAAAAAATTAAATATTTATGATCAATTTATCATTGCTTGTTTAATAAATATTTAATAAATGTTTTGAAGGTAGAAAAAACACTTTTTTTATAAATCTTTTTACTTTCAGACTTACGCATAAAAGATGTTTTTGTTCATTATTTGAATTTGTAAAAGAAGCGCTATTTTCTGTATTACAAAAATAAGAAAAAGTATAATTAATACATTTCGTATAATTTTGAAGGATAAATTTGATCAAATAATAGATTATTCGCAAGTATTTTCGATTTCATTTCATATTTGCAACTTTCAGCTATAAATGTATTATTGATCCTTTCATTTTTATTAGAAGTATAAAAAGAAGTTTTTTACACAAATTTTTTGATAAATTCACTAAGCATTATGTAATTCTAGCTACAAAACATATATTTTTCTAAATCAAGTAACACGTTTTTTTTAATATTATAAATTTTAATGAATCCCCAACTTAACTAAAAGAATTTTAATTTTTTTTTTAAATATATACAAAGGAATAAAAGAATTATCAGTATGAGTTATCCTTAGTATCATTATCGCCAAAATTCGTTACTTAACACCATTGTCCGTTCCTTGCATAGACACATAAATGCGAATAACTCAGTTTTAACCATCCATCAGATGGAATCATTCCCGATGACTTCCTCCAATTATACATTGGGTTTCTTTGGTACCTTCTCCCCTCTCCCTCATAATCTATTCCCAGAAGGCTCTTACTACGATTGCTTATCCCCCCGCCCTCGAACACTGCGGGAATATCGCGAAAAAGAGGAGCCATGTACAGGAGGAACAATGCTATCGGCTCGGTGCAATCTCCTTGTTCCCCGTCATCATCTTGCTTGTTTGAGGGGGCCCGGGAGGGAGAAGGCGTTCTCACCTTTTTTGGCTTTTCTCGTACGCGTATTGGGTTTTCTTTGCTTCTTAACGATGCAACCCCTCCCATCGCCAACCAATTTACTTACAGATTATGAAATGCTGGAGCCTCCTTGTGGTATGGCTTTTGGCTTGCATTCTTTGTATAACAATGAGCTGTATTTTTTTTCTTGCTTCGTTAGTTAACACAAACTAGCCTTAAACCAAATTAACAACGATGATTAGGGATGTTTGTTTGTGTGAAATAATTGATGAAGCAATTTATAGACAGTAGACTATCGACATATTAACGATTCGTTTGAGTCTCTTAGATCTTTATATTTATCGATATGTAGTCTGTAAAATATTATAAACATTTTGTAGACAGTCCAATCGAAGAAAATACAATATTAGTTTTCATTAAGACACTAGAATACATGTTTCAGAAAAACGGGTTATAAATACTAGAAATGAAAGCTACACACGATAAATTATAAATGTGAAGTAATGCAGCAATTCCATAATCGACTCAAAGCATGGATTTTAATATGAGACTAAGCATACTTCAATAATAGATACATGAGAATGTTTTAATGTACTAGAAAGAAGCCTTGAAAGCAATTTGTTTAAATAATGACTAACAATTTTTATAAATATATAATAAGCTTAGCAACTTCATTGACTTATGCATATATAACATTCTTCGGAAAAATCAGAATATTTAAAATATGACGATTAAAATTTGGTTAATTTACATTTTAACATTTTTTTTATTTTACATAAATAATAATGATTTAATCGATCAGTCTTATTGATTTTTAAATTTAAAACTGTTTTACAAATAAAATTAAAATTTTTTTGAAAATATAACATATACACATTTCATTGTGTAAAACTGAAAATGCTTCCAGATTAAATTTTATTCAATATTTATCAAGTATTAATTTAAAAATGTCTTGCATTAATGTAATTAATTTTTTACTATTAAATATTAATAAAACTGCCCAAGAATTTAAAAATATACTTTAATCAATTTTATATTACTGTTACTTTGCTTTTCCAGATATATGTCAATGTTCCTTATATTAAATCAAACATAGTTGAAACATATATTTCGCGGTAATAGGCACATCTACGTCACTCGAAGCAATAATTTCGCGATTATTGCTTCTTCTTAGTCCATCAAAATACTAGAACTGCGTTGAAATTGATTTTTATGTAATTAATATTATTATTCCTAGATAAATACAATTACGACTTTGTAAAAGACCGTCGGATGGAATCTTAACAGTTTCTGTTAGGTTAAAGTCTATGAAGTATTTATTGTTTTCCATATTATTTTTTCCATTGAATGAAAATAAAATAGTTTAATTGTTACTTTTTAACAAACAAATTTTTAATTAAAACCTTTTTGAATGCTTTTAAACTGTATTGAATTAAATATTGATTGGTCTGGGAAATGATACATTATTTTCTTGATTAACTGCTATGGAGGGCAAAATTTCATAAAACTTCTTTTATAATATTCGTATGTAATCACATTGTTTACGTGATATTTTTATATAATTGGCAAATAATTAAAAAAGTATTAGATGCATAAGTATTATTCTGCTGCGAAACTGTAATCTCATTCATTACTTTTTTTAATGTACCTTTTTTATTGACAATCTATATACTTCTTTATTTTCAAATACCAAACTTATATTGCCGCTTGCATTTAAAATATAATTCTTTTGATAAAACAAAATAAAGATGTAATAAATATTTCTGTTTGCAGACATTCGGATCAAGGTGTTTTATTAATCTTGTGTGTATCATTCTTCTATCAAGTGTAGTTGATTCAAAAGGTGAGTTATTAATTAGTAATTGATAAAAATTATAAGTTAAAATTTTAATTTAATATCTAATAGTCAAAAAAAAATTTCTTGTTTTCTGAAAAATTATTTTTGTAAAACATAAGAACACAATAGCAAGTCCTACAAGGAATACGATAGAAATCAAAAGGAAAAAATATTATTATCTGTCATTATAACATTCTTTAACTAATTTCAATATTTTAATTTCAATATTTTGTTACATAATTATGTAAATTTCATGCATAATATACAAAGTGTAATTTAGGAATTTTCGATAAAATATGTACTTATAAGTATAAATACTTAGTATCTTATTTAATAATATTTATATTTCAGTAATTAAAATGGTTAAATATAATATAACTTTTTATTACAGTTCGTATATACGCTTTTGTATCTTTTGTATAATACTAATATCATAATTACATTATTATTATATTTTTCAGTATTTTCCAATTTTCAGTAATAATTTAAAAACGGTTTTGTTAATAAAAAATTTGAGATAATTTAAAAAATTGTAATTATTATTTCAAAAATTTTATTATTTTACTTTATTTTTTTTTATTTATTATTTTATTATTTTATTATTAAATTATTTTAATAGTTGAAAATACATCAAGGGTTAAATATTAATTTCGATGATTAATTTATGAGTTATGACATTTATGGAAATATATTTATATTTAAAGTTATCATTAACCTTTACAATCAAGATTTTATGTTAACAATAACTGTGAAACCATAACGCATTGATGGCAATACTTACGATCAAAAGATAAAACATAATCGGTGATATTCAAAAATAAAATAAAGTGAGCCAATTCTCGACTGAAACTTTCGCACAGCTGTCGATATGGAACTAAATATTTCAATGGACTTTTTCGCTTTCTCCTATAAATACTCTAAATTCACAAACTTTCTCAACTAAATCACTACTTGGCGTAAATTCGACATGAGCACGAGATAAGAGTCGAATGCAAACTAAAAACGATGTAGCTGCAATTTACGGTGTAATAGTAGAATTAACATATGAAATACGTACTCGTATGATAATTTTATCATGCATAATTTATTAAGCGAATAATAAATGATACTCAAATTATTTATCTTTAGTTTTGAAAAAAAAGTTTAGTTTTAACAATAATAGCTCAAATATTAATTAAAAATATAAAATTTTTAAATTATATTATATTTAAATTAGTATATTTAATTATAAAATATTTATTTTTCATTTACTATTTAAAAAAGCTTGTAAATTTGTATTCATATATGTTTAATTTTTTAATGAATCTATAAATAAGTTGAACTCGTATTTCATTTTCAATTCCACTCAAATTTAATAAATCATGAATATATAGACAAATCGTGTTTAATATTATTATTATTAGTTTCTGCTCAAATTCATGTATTTATATAGTATGTAATTCGGATAATAAGTATGGGTGATTGTTGGAGAAATAAATTCCACCTCTATTACTGACAGTTTAATTCAGGTTTTATGTTTTGTAATCCATTATCGGTCTCTTTTACAGATTTGTCTCTTACTTTCTTTTCTCTTACCCAGAACTGGTCAAAAGTTTTCCTTTTATAATCATTAATAAATTATGATATACAATGTCTAGTATTGTAAGCAAATGCATTTGATAAGATCAGTGAAGAGTTTATCGATTCTCGATACACCAATCTGTCTATATGATAAAAGTTTTATTGCGTTTATGTATATTTTTAAAATATAATCAGTAATACTCCACATTATTTTGTATAAAAAGCTAATAATTCATAAATAATAATGTTATTATGTATTAAAATCATTTTAAACTAGTTTTTATTCTTATATATATGGTATATTGTCATAATCGTGCTAAAGAACACGAATTACTTTTTATTCTGTACTTTTTAAATAATCAAATCAAAAATAAATTCGGACGCGTTATATAAGTAAATATCATTTTACTATTTTTTTTTTTCAAGTTTTTTAGCAGAAATAGCGAATGAGTTTTTAATATATAGAATAAAATTAAAGAATTAATAAAAAAAATTTGTATTTATTAAAGATAAATGCATTAATTCCTTTGTAAAAAAATTACAAAATATTTTGTTTTTGATTTTATATATACAGATCATTAAAGTATCAGTGTATTCATAATTAAAGGACATATGTATTCAAAAAAAAAAAATTAAGAAATGAACAATAAAACTATTCCCAAAAATAAATTTGCTTGGTTATTACTATCACACCTTAAAATTTACTATCGGCTTTATTGGCAAGATAATGACAGGAACCGATATGTATTAAATATAAAATGTAGTAGTTTGCTGTGACGTATAAAGGACCCTTGATAAATGACACGAATTCCATAGCCTTTAATCCTGCAGACCGGTTCGTTTTTAAGCTTCTCATCGCGAGGTTGAGTAAAATTTGTCGTTTCTACTTGTATCTTGGTTGAGCCATCGATTACATAATTACTTATAATTAATTGTATAAATCTTGTTGTACAGCTAAAAGCAATTACAGCAGGAAAATTAAAAATGTGCAATTATTCGAAGAAAGATTCTTTCTGAAGTTAACGCTTTCCATGAACATTACTTTATCAACTTATATCCTTTATCGTACGAGAAGAATACAACTATACACTATAAATCAAAATAAATTAAACTTCCTAATCAGAAATACAGAATAGATACATAGACGCAGAGTTATTTCTCAGCTGAGTTTGAAATTAATCAAAATCAAGCCCGAGTAAGAAAAAATGTGAAAAAGAAAAACGAAGTTACTTTTTTCTAGCATATTAAAATTTTGATGATATTTAATTAATTACGTAATGACTTAATCTTACCAAATGAATTTTTAAAAAATCTTTAAGTTTCATAGAAAATTTATTTAAATAGCTGATTTTGTTACAAATATATAAATATTAGAATAAAAAAATTTTGATTTTATACAGAATGAACGATACGCAATTGAAGCATCATTTCAAGTATTAAAACAAATCGTATACTGAAAGGTATACAATATTTGAAAATTTTATCAAAGAATTATAATTAATAAATATAAACTAATTAGTAAATGTAAACTATTTTTTTGTAACGCAATTTTTTAAAAAATTCTAAAATTTTCTCCTTTATTGTATTAAGACGCTGTAAATTAAAAAAAATTAAGTAATTTCGGAATAAAAATACTTTAAAGGATTTTTCTCAGTACTTAAATTTTCCGAAAAACAGAGGTAAATTTTTTAAATGCCTTTTGCTCTTTTACAAATTCGATTGTAATTATGAAATATTTGAACATTTTATAGAGAGCATCTTCACATTTCATTGAAATCGCGAGGAAATTACGAACTACAATAATAAATTGATAATTAAAAATTCTTAAAAATTTATCCAGTGCATAATTGTCATAATAATATTTAAACACGATAATGAAAAAAGGTTTGAATCGGGTCTCTATTGTGCTCATATCTCTCAAACCTCATTACCCAACGCGGGATAACCACATTATCAGCTGATGACAAGTAAAGCCGTCACTTTGTTGAAAGAAAAAGGACGTTAAGTCGGGAGAGAAAAGTCCCTCTTGTCCCTTCCCTTTGCCCCAACCCTCCTCCCATAGGAGGACTCCCGACAATGGCGTCACCCTAGCGTCGTAACCTCACGCGATACCAAGTGAGCGTTGACCGCGGGAACACGGAATAGCGCCTTTGTCCTCGTATCTGCTCGACCTCGGTGCCCATCTCTCCTCACCGCAGACGCCGCCCCTCCTCGCCCCATCCCACCTCACCATTCGTAAAAGAGTCTTTGCGGCCCAATATGCTTTCGTAGTGAATGGGGCCTGACCTCGCGTGGGTGCACTTTCTATGCTTTCGCGAAGCTCTGTACGAGTTTGAAATCGTGAACAGCCGATAGGAATGTGTGCTTAAATGTTGTGATGTGCATTTCGTTCTGTTTATTTGTAGAATTTTTTTATTTTAAAAAATTATAATACATTTTAAAATTATTACAAGCCGAGGGATTTCGCTTTATGACAAGAGTATCAACTGTTATCTTATAATTTTTGCTATGATAATTATGCGTGTAAATTTATTGTTACTTTCAAAATGACAATAAACATTCTATTACAGCATTAAAAATTGATATTTTATATTTCTCATGGACCATTACGAAAATCTCATGACCTTCAGTATCGGATTAAGGTATCAAAAACTTAATTAATAAACATCTCCAATTTTTAGTATTAATAATCGCTATTCCCTCCTTTGATTGGAAATCAATTTTATTCCAACATAATTATCCTTAATGAAAATGTTAGAAGAAAAATTGTATTTTAAAAAATATTTCCAAATTTTAAAAAATTTAAAAAATATTTTTTACTAGTGAGGACATAATTTTTTATTGTCAGTTTGGATTAATAGTTTATAAAATTTGTAGAAGCAACAATCAAAGTGTAGATTTTTCAAGTGAATCACACTTTTTCTATTATAATTATATTACATTATAATAACCGCATCAGATGTATAATTTATTTATGTTTTCTCTTTAATTATTTCCTTTGTATTGAAGCGCTTAAAATTTATATACTTTATTACTATTACAAATTAGTTCTTATGACCGCATATGAATGAAAACTTACATTATTATTAATAAAAGTTTTTTTTTATTAATTTACCCTTATGAAACGATAGAATACGAACGGATAGAAACGAAGAATACTTCTGAATTCCAATATATTTATTTAAAAAGGAAATTATTATGATAATAGAAGAAAATCTATTTATTAATAACATATGCCTATAAAATTACTAAAAAAATATTCACAATAAAATCGAACCGAAGAATTTCCATTCGATAACTTTAATATCGATTTGATTGATCTGATTTGAAACTGATATTTCAAAAAATTCTTAATCACTATTTAGCTATCAACGATATAAAAATATAAGCACGTTATTCAGAAAATAAAGCATTTTAAAACCAGTAACTTGACTGAGTAGAACTTCGATCAATGTGAATAAAATTTACAAAATTTATATTTGTTCAGAATTTTCGGTTTCAGCATATTATAAAATTTTGCGGTTATTACTAATTATATTCGACTTGTAATAAAATAAATAAGAATTCGTTCCTTTCAGTTTATCTGAATAAAACATTTAATACCCAGAAATTAAATACTTAATTATGAGTTTAAATTTTATTTTAATTAAAAATAATTAATAATAATATAATAATAAAATAATATAATAATATATAATAATAAAATTAATTTAATTAAAATTTTAGTTTTAATTTAACTTAGTTTTAAATTGCAGATACTCTATGATGTTTTTAAGAATTTCTTTTACGTCAACGTATATTTATTTTTATTTTACAAAAAAGGTATTTTTATTTCATGATTCAATAAAAAAAAAAGGTTGTGTCAATAATGAATTATTCTGTGATTAATAATTAATGGCGGCTCTACATATTATTAATAATTCGTCAATAATAATATTAACACGAATACGAAGAGCTTTAAATACATTAATCACTTGTCAACTACGTCAAAATTGTATTAATGTTTGAAAATATGGGTGTAATGTACATTTCATGACCTACGATCGTACCCCATGTCAATTAAAATCAAATATTATTCTTTCGGCCTCGCACGATGACATCGACAGATAGAAAATACCATAACTCCTACATGCAGGATGTTATAACAGAACACTAGGTTCGTTATTCATTAGGACAAATGATGCAAGCAGGTGGAGAAGCTTTCGTCGTTGTGTGTGAATGTGCTTGAAAGTGGATGAGCTAAAGTACAATTGTAATTATTGGGCCTCTCGCAATGTGGATTTTTGAGAGAGCTTGGATGCATTCATTCATATGTATGACTGCAGATGAAATTACGGTAATATAAGTCATAGTAAATTAATACCAATAAAATCTACGTTCATATTTTGAATTACGGATTGTTTATTCGAGAAATTTAATTTGGTATGTTTAAAATGTTATGTCATCAATGTAAAATATTACGCTGTATTAACAAATTGGATAAAGATTATTCAGTTTAAAAATAAGAAAATTTAGTAATTATTTAAAATTATTTAAATTAATTTGTTATAATACATTTCTTTTTATTCCTTACATCCTCTTTATTTACTAAAATACAGCATGCGATTTTGAAAGATTCTTATGTATAAACTGTATTACATAATTAAAAACTATGCATGAGCAAATATTTGTGACATAATTTCATGTACGAGAGTAGTCATTTGTAGTTATAAGATATGTTTTTAAAACAAGATCACATCTAAATGTTGTAAAAGTTGGTTTTTTCAAATTTATAACTTTTTTATATTTTTGCATTAAAGATTAGATGAATAATAATAAGAAAGCTACTATTCATTTTATTATACATTTTATAAACTTAGTATTTACGAATTTCTATTTTAAATTGATATACTTATATATTGATATATTGATAAACGTAATTTAAAATTCGTTGTATAATACATAAAATGCCGATAATATCATTTAAAATTGTTCATATAAAATTGGCATTTAAAATCAAATGAGTAAATTTGTGTATAAAAAAATATATATTTTCGTTATATACATACATATATACTAATGAACAAACCATTTATTTTAGGCTTATGTGAACTGGAAATAAATCAATCAAACATTATTCTGGATATAGAAGAAAGTAGAGGAGATTGTAAGTAATTAAAGTAAAATATGTTTTATATAATTAATTATAAACGTATGTTTATTATTTTATATCACAAATTCAATGTTCTATATTATACGCAGAGTAAATTATAAATATTTTTATGGTAAATATATGAAATGACTATTTTTTCAAATAACGATAGATATTAATGTTGTTCATAGATTAATATGAATTTTTATGATGCTATGAAATAACAGTTACAGGTAAAGTTTATCAGTTCGGGTTAAACTTACTCTGATGTCAAAGTAATTTGTGATATTAAAGCATTCCTTATTCAAAAATACTTTACTTTCTTATTTCTCAAATAGCTTCAGTATTTGCATACCATTTTCGAAAGCTAGTCTGAAACATGTACAGAATATCCTAACTTTTTTCGTTTTTAAAACTACTAAAGACAGCTTGCCATAATTCGGTGACACTATTTAAATTCCTGTCAAATAATTTCCTCTGTCAGATTTATTATAAAAAAGAATTTGAAGGATAATATTTTTAAAACTATTCATGGTATTTTTTTTTACTAATACATATGCTGTTTTTTCTCACCTTCAGTTTTTTTATTGATGAGATTTTAATGCAATTTTTTTTTATTTGTATAAAATATATAACTCTAATTAATATAATTCGTAATATATTGTTATTTTTAAATTTATATAAGTTTATATGCAATATTTAAACTAATGATTTTTTTTTATAAAAAATTAAGTGAAACTAATAAAAACGCAAAGTTTTTTTTAATTACTAGCCTTTTTTATATTTTGTAACTTTGAGTTTTTTTATCAATAGTATTAATATTCATACAAAGTACTAATTTTCATATTTTATAAGAATGTATTGTTAAATTTAAAATTCATTATGAAATAACAAGAAATATATTTTGAAAAACAATTTATTACATAAAAGTATAATTAATGATAGTGCTTTTTTAATTTTTTTTTTCAAAATTATGCCATGTAAATACCATTATTTAATAATATAAAAAAGTACTCGCGCAGAAAATTATATAGAATATTATTTAAAATAATAGCGGCTTTAGAAGTAAAAGTTTATACATTGATTGTCTGTTTAATTTTTATTTTACTGTAAACAAAATTTTGTTTACAACCGACAGCCTCTAACATCTGTATTTACAATTCTTTTAATTATTTATAAGGACATTTCTTTTCTTTTTACGTCGTTTATAAAATATGTTTATCTTGAAGAATGTATAAATAATTTTTAAACAAGATTTAAAAATATACTTAATATGCCTTAAAATATACTTTAATATATTTTTATTTTGTTTAATCGGATTAACTTTTACGATTGACGCTCTACTAGATACAGAGTTTTTTTCATACATGAAAGTTATTAAAACATTTATTTATAATTGATAAAATATTTTTTACATCCATTAACTTTAACATGATAAGTCTATTATTTGTGATTATAAATATTTTGTTATAGAATATACTATGAGTAGTACTCGGAGAAATAATGTAAATTAAATAGAAAATTTCATTTAGTTTAGTAATACTAAAAGTAATTTAATTTATAAAATTATAAAAAAATATTTTATAAAAAAACAGATTTATTATAAAAAAAAAAATTATTAGTTTCATAGAGTAAAGAAAAAACCAGTGCAAAGTAGTTATCTACATGTAAAAAAGTTAGGAATATTTTACAGATAATATATTTTATTTGAATTTACAAAACTGTTACAAAATTTTGCAATTAAAAGAATCATGAGAAACTAATCAATTTAATATAAATAATTTTTTCGAAATATTCTCTTTAATTCTAATCAAATTAAATAAATTTTGTTTATAAGTGTAATTATATTTGCATTTCAAATTACAGTCTCCGTTAATATATTTGAGTTTGCGAAATTATTGTAAGTGGCATCATTTATGAATTATGTTTTCGTCAATTTCAAGAATGCGTTTTTTAAAAAACTGTAAAAGGTGCTTAAGAAAATTCAATTTTTGTTAATGAATTGATTAATAATTTCAATATATAATTTTAATCATTGTTTTCAGCTATCAATCAAGAGACTGTGCCTGCGATACTTCCAGTCACTGGTGATTCGCGCAATGAGACGATTCTAGAGCTGAGCACTTCTGGACGTCAACCGCTTTTCACTTTAGAAGGAAAGAAACTCCGTCTTATACGACCCCTCGATAGGGACGATGAAAATCTTTCTCACGTTGTCTTCCAGGTGAGTACTGGTATGCTTAATTAATTAGATAATAAGTATCGCTCATGGTTTTCTGATTTAATTAAATGCATATAATAAAGTACGTTCTATATTTATAAATATAATAAATAAAAATGGTTTCTATATAATTTCTATATAATATAATTATGACTCCGGTATATATACTAAATATCCTAGAGAAATATGTAATTTCCAATTAGTATTTTGATGTTTTTTTAAATACAAAGGCATGATAATCGTTATATATAAATTTATTTCAAGTAGTTTCTTATATTTTAACGCATTTCTCGTGGACTCCAACACGTTTGATGACATGTTTCAAAAATTCTTGTTCTATCGTAGTTTCTTAACATAATTTTAGTAAATTGAGTAGATTGTTAAATTATTAATTGTCCAATAATAAATTACAAAACGTAAGAATTTATCGAGTATGTAATTTAATTAAGGAAAGATCTTAACAAAATACAATTATTGAAGATATTATTCTTCTAAATTAAATAAAAAATATATACTAATAACTTAATTCAAAATATTTTTTGTTTTTTTTTATATAGTTGAACATATTATTTTTAGCATTAATGTAATTCTATAAATAGTTTTGTATTTCAAATACATTGTAAAATAGTAGAGTAATAGACGAAATTTCTTGAGTTTACAATAAAAGTTAATTTATTATCAATCGGTAAACTAAATTTTGACCTTCATTCCATCAATAAAATATTTACAAAAATCGTCCAATCCCAAATTGCAGATATAGAGGGCAGTCTCGAGGATCAGCTATTGGATGACTATCTCCAAGTATTTCATACTTTAGTAGATTTAAACTTCATTGCACGCGATAATAACAAATTGCGAAAATTAAAAATTTATACCGTTATTTTTCTTTTGATCTCTTGGCTAAAAACAAAAAATTCACATTAAAAGCTCTAAGCCACTCGTTTTTATTAAAATTTTAAGAACTTATAATATAAACTAGTCCTTTCGAGCGCCATAAATCGCCGTCTCTCATCTTCTAAAAAAACCAAAGTCCTGTTAATGTAATTCAGGGGTTTCGCCAATTTTACTAGCAGGCAGGCAGCGCGTGCACGAATTTTCCCCTATCTTCCCGCGTCATCTCGCCGCACGACTTCATGTATACGTGCGACTTTCATACGCTAGCCGCGGGCCAGGAGTACTCGATTTTTCCCGCCTTCATCGAATGCTCGTCATGTGTCTTTTTCGAGAAACTTTATTTCATAATGGGTATTTAATAGCCCCGGACGAAGCGCATCATCTTTTCTCTAATCATAACTACTAGTTTTACGAATTTCTTTGTGATTAGACTCGGAAATTTTTGCATACCAATAAAGATAATTTACGTATATATGTTATTATTATTTCTCAGCTCATATTTGTCTACAATTAAGGAAATTGCTTAGGATTCTGAAAGTCAGAAAACTGGACAGCTCGGATTATTTATCAAATAGTGTCTTTTTTATATGCTATTTACTATCAACTATTTTTTAAAATGAAATAAATGTTTTTCTTTCTTATTTTTGAGAAATTTATAATGTTAATATTTTGATATTATGTAGGAGGGTATCGTTACTTCTAGCATTTTAATTAGTAAAATTACAGTAGAATGATTTTTGTTTATAATAGTAACCTATTTTTAAAAAATATCAATTTTCTAACAAATGATTGATTAAAATCTACATATATTTTCATTTTAATATAAATTTACGTAACTGTTTTCTATTAAGAAAAAAAATAAATTAGGCTTAGAAAAAAAATTATCCTTCCCTGTAATGATTAGAGTTGTTTTTATTTTCTGGTTTATTGCGTTATAACTAGATTAATTACTTTTGGAATCATTGAATTAAATTAAGCTTTAAATACGGTGTTGAATGTTAACAGAGATAATACCAACTAGAGTGTAAAGTATGAATTGTATATGTAGACTTGCAGAGACTGTAGTGAGATATTGAATTGATATTGGAAAGCTTTCATGTGTATAAGTATATATATTTCATATCTAAAATAGGGCGCAATTATATAGTCAATTTATTTCAAGTATTATGCTTTATTTAAGAAATATATTTTGCGTTTATATATTGTGCTTTTATTATTTACTTTTTTTTATAATTTTTGGTTTTTTGGTTTTTTTGGATATTGGATGCGAAATTACAATCATCTAATGCTATATATAAAAGATTTCCATTATGGAAGTTAAATATTTTTTTGTAAAGAATTTCGTATAGTCTAACTAATTATTAGAATTATTACTAAAATTAGTTAGAAACAAAATATTTTTTTTATAAAAGAATGTACTGTACTACCTACATTACTTTTATAAATAATCGAAATAGTATTTCGTGCTGCTAACGTTTTCTAAGATAATGTACGTATATGTAATAATATTTATGAAAAAGTGTTTCAGAATTAATGAAATGACATGAAATGCATGTAAATTATTAATAAAAAAATGATTGTAAATCATTTTACAGTTAAATAAATTTTAAATCTTATAAATTTCCTTTTTAATTGATATACAATAATGTTCCATTTACAATCAATAAAACTTTCATCTTTATATTTTATCCTAGTTGAGCTGTACTGCGAGAAAGACGAATAGTAATCGTAAAATTCCTGTGATTGTAAGAGTATCGGATATCAATGATAATGCACCAAAATTCATTAATACACCATACGAGACGACTGTACCTGAAGTGAGTATTTTCATTAAAAATGGTCACAAATAATTTCATGTATGATTCTTAAAAATTATATAATTATATTATACATTTAAAAAATTTTTAATTAGTGTCATAATTACAAATAATTTATATTTTCCAATTTAAAAAAAAATAGAAGGTAAAGTATTGCATATAAAATAATTTTTTAAATTTATGTATAAATTATTATCATTGTTATATTCTATTATACCATTTTTTAAGACTTAATACGAGTATATGTGAGCAAAGTAAAGAATTATTGTACATATTAGAAATATTTACTAAGATATTTTTTTGAAATATTTTAGGAAAAATCTTTACATAAATATTGTAAAAAAGAACCCAAAATTCTCTAAAATTTTAAAAATCAAGTAAAATGTTATTAATTAGAAAGTAAAACATTATAATTCAATAAAATCACGAAAATTGAGCTTTTGTATGATATAATTTGAACTTTCAAAAGCTGAAAATCTTATTATAAAAGTATCGAATATTATAGATTACCTACATCAATTGATTAAGATATAAATTATCCTTTTAAAATTCTAAAAAATTACGGTATCAATAAAAATAATATGTGATGTAACGTTTAAAATGCCAGCAATTTAATCGCAAATTTTTAGACTTTTCTTTATTTCCGAACGAATCGTCCGTTGGTAGAAAAGAATATTAAAAGGCGATAAATAACATCGTTTTCATTTCATCGAACTGGAACGAAGCTACTGGCCTGCCGATACACGCGATTATGCCAAGCCCCATTACGGATAATATAGGAAACGATAATGAGTCCGTGCTTTCATTATTTCGCTTTGTAGCAGCAAAACGATTAGGTGATCGATCCCTCCCATCTCGCCATGTTGTTCGCGATTCGTATGATTCGAATCAGTTAGAAATACTAGTCGTTAATCCGCTTTACGGTTTATTATGTGCGAAATACTTTTAAATTAGGCTTTTATGTGAACAGATGTTTCACATTTTTTTGCTTCTGGATTATTGTCTGTTCGGGAAACACCTACAACAATGGCTAAAAGCATTTTTACTTCACTATAGTCTTCACTAATCAATGAAAAATTGTAATTTAAAATACGAATATAGATCTAGCCGTTTTAACTAAGCAATTTAAGTGATTTTATTGTATTGAGATTGTATGCAAATATTTTAACAATATTTTAGGTACAGTTTATGAAATTTCAATACCATGTGTAATATAGGTACTATTACAAAAATTGATTTTTAAAATATAATAATAAAATTTTGCAAAAGAATATACCAAATGATATTTATTTCTTATGAAAGTAATACATTAATTTTTTTATTTAAATTTAAAAAATGAAAGGACATACAAATTTATAAATATAATATTTTATATAAAATTAATCCTTGCATTCTGCTAGATTTACTATTCATTAAAAAATAATTTTTATTTTTTAATGAGAAATCTAAACCGAATAAAATTGATAGAACTTAAGATATTATGTTCGGATAGACGATCCTATGTATGTTAGCTAAAAGACTTTTTAATATATATTTAAATAATATATTTTGCATAATAATTTTAAGTAGTTTTACAAATAAAATTTTTTTTTTTAAGTACCTAAAATTATATGTGACTAATTATAGTATATACTTTTCTATAGATTCTCTATAAAAACTAAAAATTCATACGGTATTAAAATGAATAGTAACTATTATAAATAAATATATAAAAGCATAACTATTTTTTTATAAATATAAGACAGATAGACAGTTAAAAATGTTGAACTGTTGTAATTCTTTAAAAGTAATAACAGTTTTTTCAAAGGATTAATTAATTACAAATAACATCACTCTGCTCAAATACAAATTAAAGAATTTATATAATTTTTAAACGACTAATTGAGAGACTTTTTTAATAATATTTTGAATGATAGCCTTATTTGAATATATTATTATTTTTAATGACATATAAATTAATAACTAAATCTCGAAACGTGGACATGAAACGTTTCGATTAACTCTACTTGTATATTATTAATAAAGTATTTATCTACTTGTTTATTATTATTAATAAAGCTTTATAATTTATTAGTTAAATTTAATATTAAATATGAACTTTTGTAAATGAGAAAAAAATTTTTGTATTTATGTTTTTAATAGATTACAAAAAATGAAGAAAATACAATTGTATTTTTAAATGTCAAATAAGAGTAAAATTGAAGTTATAATAGAATATAACGCATGTCATAAATATAAACGTATTCTGAAAATGTCACATTTAATATTGGCAGTTTATTGTATGATTAATTAGGCATCAAATTAAATTGATTTAATATGTACATAAATTTTTAAACTTATTTCGATTTTTTATTTACTTTAATCATTTCTATTCACGTTGTAATAGTGATGGGTAAATATATATAATTTAGTGTAGGAAATTAACATATTATTTAAGAGTGATTATAAATTTAGTACTCAAACAAATGTTTTTACCACTATATAGACAATAATATCAATTTAAATAATAATTAAAATTATAATAATAATAAATATAACTATAAAATTTTATAAATAATATAACAAAGTATATATCTTAAAAGTTAAATATAAAAATTTAGTTATTAGAAACTTTAGTTATCGATGTATGCAAAAAATATTTCGCACGTGAATATGGCCTTTCATTTTCGTGGTTGATGCTTTTTTATGAAAGTATAAATTTCTGTTTAATTATTATCTATATAATCACTGTGAAAAGAGCTAATCCTTATTCATTTTTTTCATATTTTTATAGATTCATTGAACAAATTTGTTCTTATTTAAAAAAATGTATACTCGCATATTTATAGTTCCCAATATTAATTAAAAATTTATAATTTCTATCAATAAACTACGAATATCTTCTACATATAAATTGTAATTTGTTTTTTTTTTAATTATATAGGTTGATGTAAATTTTGTAGACAACTGAACTTGTCATTCAACATTATCAATTATCTTTGAGATTTTTTCTAAATATTCTAAAAAAAAATATATATAATTCATAATATTTGAAAACTACAGTCTTAATATTATTAATAAGATTAAAGAAAATAAATATGTAATTACTATAATAAGATTTAAAATTAAAAAGCAATATATTGTTCTTAACATTATTTTAATAATGCTTAACTTATAAATTATAATAATTGTGATTAATACATTAAAATAACTTATAATTTGGAAAAAGTTTGTTTTAAAAATATAATTTTTGAAAAATTACATTTTACGTAAGATTGATGAAATTACATTAAGATATAAGAGGTTTAACTTATTTTACCGTTCATTTGTCAATACGAATTAGCATTTAACGTAAGCTCAATCATTTTAGTTAAAATTCTATGCCACATATAAAAGAATATGTCTCAATCTTTCAGCACTAAACTGACTTATGATTTATTTTATTTAGATATTGCTTCAATACTAGATTTATTGTACTTATAATTAAACTCTCACTTTATGTATACTTATTTTACAGCCCAGTTAAAAGATTTTACATTGCTTTTTTTGATGTGATTCTATTTTTAATAAATTTTTTGCTGTATTTGAAAATTATTTTAAGGGGTTGTTTTACTTCATTTAATTTGGTAGATCAAGATTATTATATAAAATGAAAAACTTTATGCATAAATTGTAACTATGAATATATTATTCTGATCTTGATCAATAAACAGACAAGAATAATCTTGAACTCTACAATCGCCTTTAAAATATTTATAAATACCACTTCGCGTTATAGCGAAGCATATAAACATCTTAGTTTAAAGTTTTTGTATAAAAATTATATAAAGTTGTGTAATATCCATCAATTTAACAAAACATATTTATCTTTTCATAAAATAAAAGGTTAAATCTCGATTATTCTCAAATACCTACAACGTGATCGGATATTGAAAAATGTGATTTTGTATGTAACAGCTGACTCCCATAGGCTCGACTATTTTCAAGAATGTAGTTGCGACGGACGCGGACGCGGGTGTCAACGGTCTTGTAGAGTATTCAATAGCTCCAGGAGACGGCACGAGACTCGGCAACAGCGACGGTGTAGGACACAAAAGGGTAACCACTGCCGATGGCTATGGATATTTTAGTATCAACTTGCCCCATCAGGGACAGGTGACCGTCAATCGCACCCTTGATTATGAAAAGACTCAACGGTACCTCGTTACCATTCTCGCATCGGTAAGTACAATTAAGCTTCAAAAATCGATTACAGAGTTAGCATTTGTTATGTCCATCTAAGGGTTTTAAAAGATGCGTTTGCTCTCGTTTAGCCCTATAAATTTCCTGCAATAGATAACAGTATGCAGGTCAACCAGCGACCTTTCATATGGTAATAATTCATTTATGCATATGTAATTAGCTGCTTGTTTTACTGCAGGAGAAATCATGCTATCTACCTCTATTTTATTTAATTTATCTTCTATTAGGAACTTGGTTTTATAATATAATTTAATAAATCATCAAACGTATATTTACACAATCTACTTAATCCTGAATTTCAAGGCGTGTAAGTTAATGATGTTCTTTTGCATTAATTAACTTGCAAATTAATTTCAATGCAATAAGACTACGGTCGAAACAGCTTCGAAATTTTCATAATCTCAAAAGTATTACTGTACTTTTTTTCAAGCAGAAATTATATTTTCTGCAAAACTCTGCTCTTAATTTATACAATTTTTATTAATTGATAATTCATGAAAATATTGATGCTTCTTTGTTACTTATAGAATGATGTAAGAGTTTTAGTCATAAGCTATTTTCAAAATTTTTAAAATAAAAAAAAAATCATTTTAAATTTTACTTGCTAATATGTATTATCAATAATAGCTTATTTAAAAAAATATTATTTTAAAACTCAATATACTTTTTCGTTAATTACCTCTCATTATACAGCTTTTATTTTGCGTAACGTTATGGTTGGAAAATTAGTGCAATTTTTATTGTTGTTACAAATAATTTCTTGTATAGTGTATATTGATCTAATGAAAGAGTATATCAACTATATGTCCTGCTTTTGAGTTGAAAACATATGCATAGATTAACCATATAAATGTGCAGATAAACAATAGAAACTTGTTAATTATTTTTTTTTATTATAAAGTATGCTTCAATTTGAAAATTATGCTGATTATATATTTTAATTTTTAATTTACAGGCTATATTATCATATTAAAAATGTACAATACTTATAAATAGAATAACAACTTTTTATAATCATTTTCATATTTATAACAAATTGCAATTAACTGCATTTTTTAAAACATCTACATGTTAATTCAAAACAAAAGATAACCACTGAAGCGGTTTCTCCGATAATTAAAATAGTAATCAACGGGATTATCAAATAATTGTCGGTGTCTATTTTATGATGCTGCAGTGCTCGGTTCCTGTATTTACTAGTGCGAAACCAATGTTCCAGTGTACCGGACTCTGCCATTCGTGTAATAATAATGTTAAACTTCTCCACAAGTGGGAATCCAGGCTCAAAGAAGAAACTTTTCCCGCCCATAAGGAACTTTAATTTACCTATCCTGATCATAGAACTGGTGTCCACATTCTTGAACATTTTTTGGTACATCCTTGCTTTTGATTTAATTGTAAAGCAAATGACTGCTTCTCCTTCAGTGATTTTTCTAATAATGTAAAATGGCTGTTACATTCAAAGTCATGAAATTTTTTTTATAAATAAGTTATCCCAAAAAAGAAAAGATTAAATATGTGAAATATACTGTTAATTAATCTAATTATATGTTTAAAAAATATTTGAAAAATTTTTAATCTTTGTAAAATTAGCCTTTTTGAAAGCGATTTATCTGAATATATCTGCCAGATTTAAGATTTAATCATTTTTTATAACTTATGTTAGTTTGATGTAACAAATAATATTGTAGACTATAGTAAGATTAAATATTTCTAAACAATGCTGAAATCACTTTAAAATTATTAATTCAAGGGAAAAATATTTACAATTACAAAAATATTTATATATTTATAGATATATATGATGTGACTTAAAATCCGGTGCATTCTGTTATTTGTTGTTTTGCAAAATGTAGAGAAAATATATTATTACTTAATTTATAAAATTCAACCAAATAATTTCTCATATTTTTTATTATGATTAAATTTCGTTAAATATGCTTAAGTTGTTCTTTTTTAGTATTTGTAAGCATACATTGAATAATAATATTTCGGAATTCAAAAATGTTTTATGTGCATAATGTATATAGATGAAAAGTGAAGTAATAAAACAATATTATATTGTAAAATTCTAAAACCAAGTCGGGTGTGCGCAAAGGTCAAAAGGTATTTCTTTAATGTTATAAATTATCGTAATATACCGAAAGCAAGTTTCTACTGCACTCAGTTTAAACTTTGATCTGATCTCCTCAAGTTGCTGTTCTCGGTACTCAAATATCCATCGATAATCAGCTGCACTTGTGTATAAAGTCATCTTTGAATTCAAAACATCACGAAAGTTTTGCAAAGGTATTTCCATATTCGACAATTCAAAATCCGTAAACGTCGAGTAGATGTCTTCTAAATAAGTAAATGACAAAAATACTATACTTATAAAAATGAATCTATCTCTAGTTTTCTTCGGTTGTTTACTACCAGCTGCGCCGAGAACGAGCCGCACTATTTCAAAGTGATTTAAATGCTTTTGAGTGATCTTCAAGCGATCGACTGCAATAATTATAACCATGACGCTTCCAATGCCAAATATAATTAGCATCATAGTCTTTAACGGGGCGTAGATCATAGCCGAATTTGAATGAAACCTCGGTGAAACTGCGGCACAAAAACTGTCAAAGGTGAAAACTTTACCAGGCACAAGTCTAGTAAAGTTTTTAAGCACCGGATGATTGACGAAAAGCGAAAAAGATAAAAGATTAAGGACTCCCGATTCTATATCATCAATTACAGTCTTTAAATCTTCAGTTTCATAATCTATTACAATCAACTTCAAATTTAAAATACTGGCGACATATTTTAGAATTCGAAACTCCACTCCATCGTAATAATTGCTACTATTTTTTATTATATAAGGTAGCTTTGCTATGTAAGGTAATTTCAGTTCGTATCCTCTTGTATTAATAACTTTATCAGGAAAAATATTCGTTTTAGATGTGTATTCTTTGGAAATATATATCATGTCGAATGGATCATAGTATAGTACTTTACTGACACCTGTCACACTGATATTTAAGATGGAAAAATCGAGAAACTTTTTTGACCAAGCATGTAATAATATACTTTCGAAAAACTGATTAGAGTCAAAATTGCTTCTGAAAGATAGCACCAGACATTTAGGGTGATACTTTGGCAATGGTAAATGTATTAAATGATCAAGATTAGCCTTGACTTGATCAAAATTAATCCAATTTTTTTTTGTTAATATATGAAGCATAATATATACTGTTGTTCGTCTATTAACATTTAAGAATCGAGTTTTATTTGTGACTTTGGATAAGTCAATGATAAGGCTTGGTAGTGAAGCACCCAACTTTTGAAAAACGTAATTTTCTTCTACAGTTTCACTAGTAAAGTTATTTTTAAATATCATAATTTGATAGAATTCACTTGTTTCTAGTAGTTGTCTGATTAAAATGTCCATCCATTGATTGTTGGCTGCATTAATTACAACTATATCTTTGACATTTAAAATCAATAAATAAATTAATATCAGCATTATGTTTAACTTACACAAAAATTTAACGCATAACTAATAAAAAGGCACTGATTAACACGCAAGTTTCCAACACGACTAAATTAATCAGAAAAATTGACAGTAATTTCTCTCTTTGTATTTAACTATAATGTTATAGTGTTGTCTCAATCAATGTAGCATTAGAAATGCGGGTGTTTATTTACTGCGTACAATTTAGTTTCCTGATCAATTTCTAATATGACACATACTAAATCAGGCCACGGAAAAATAGTGGTTCAAAAGCATTCAACTACTTCTACTCGATCAATATCGAGATGGAATTACTTTTTTATATACATTCCGTGTTGCATAAATACGCAGAGAAAATCAAATGACTTGACATTAGAGTGGAAAAATGCTATTATTGATTTTATAATTATGTTTTAGTACAAAAAGTAAAATTATGAGTTACACTAAAAGTTCGATTTAAATACTATCACTTTAGTTTTATATTTAGGAATCCGATTAAATTTTTATAAAAGTTTTATTCAAAAGAACATTACTGTGCAATTTATAGAAATTATTTATTCGATAGTTCGAATAAATTAAATACAAATATTTTTTTAATTTGTCTAATTTAAAAAATAATTTTTTTCATCAATGTATTCAAAATCTTTATCATGTGTAGTATTTAATAATGCAGAAATTGTCTTTAAAAGGGTCACAAATTTTGGACAAACTTCAACAAAAATTTCATTAGTTTTCGAAATTTTAGCGGTTTTAAAAATTAAAAAAGTTTAATTAAAATAAAAATTTATTTTATAAACCGAATAAAAAGCCTTCTAACGCATAACTGATTACACATTTTTAAAAAAAGGTATTTAAGTATATAAATCATGCAATCGTCAATACAATATTTTAAAGTGATCCTTTAGAATTTAAGTAAAAATATATAAATATAAATACCTAATAATTATTTCAAATAAAACTTTAAAAATTTTGAAAAAAATTAATTATTTTGTAGTTTTCTATTTTAATAATATTAATACTGATATATATTTTTAATTGCACTGTACTAATCATAGAACAATTAATGGTATAAAATACGCATTCGATAGAATATTTTCCTCATAGAAATTGCTGTTCTTATTCCATGAAGTAATTACAGAGGATCATTCCAATTATTAAAACTCATGTGCTTTTTTTAATAGTATTTAAGTTTATATAAGCTTGAGAAAATACTTTAAGTTTAATAAAGAAAATCGTATTTATTTTGTATTGAATTTATAGGATGTTTTCTGAAATGTTTTACCTCATCTTGATTAATTACACTTGTAGAGTTTATTTCAAAATAAATATTCTTAAAAAGTAAAATTTTTTTGTTTTTATATTTTAATGTTATATTAAGTTTTTAACAATAGATAAAAGTAGTGTTTTTTTAAAGTCAACATTATTAAATAAAAAATTTGGATTGTAATTAAACCACAAAAAAATTGTTTTTCATTCATTCCTTGCTTCATTTAATGTCATTATTTTGTAAATAAAGATTTGTATTCTTATTTATATTGTAGTAATGAATGTAGTAAGCAAATAAATACTAAGTAATTTTATATAATAGATACTAATAGTGAAACATTATTATTATACATTGTTTATTATCAAAACAAAATATATACCCAATATTAAAATTGTTGTTAAAATGATGTTTTTCAAATACAGTTTTTACAAGTGAATTTAATTTCTTTATATATGGATTTTTTATGTTTAAAATGTTTTAAATTATAAAAGAAAATATCAATTCTGATGGTATTTTAATTTTTTTGGTCATATATTAAATTTATAACATATTTTTATTATATAAAACTCCATTTATTATTCCTCTTATTTTGAAATTAACTTTACTGAATATTTCGGCCTTTTTAAATAACACATTGAAGTCAGTTTAACGATATATCGCTATCTCAATTGCAGACAGTAAAAAACAATGATGGGTTCACGAAAGCATCTGCACGCTCTTGCGAAAATGAAAGGCTCTAAAAAATCGACTCATGTAATTCTAGTTTACGCTTTTAAAAGTTGACCTTTCGGGTTCGCTTAATTACCACCACTCTTTATACTTTTATTAAATTAATTTTGACCACTACTTGTTATCCAAACCTTTTCTATCTCATCCGTTGAAAATAATCTGTAAAAAATTTGAACACGAGGTGTTCGTAAATGCACAATTATCAATGTCTTTTGATATATAAATAGATGTTTTTATTTTTTAGCGATATCGAGCTTATTTTAGTTTTTAATATTATACTGGCCAACCAGTTTTTAATGTAAGATATTATCCATGAGTAAGATTTTTTTATTTCACTGCATTTTTTCCATTCGAGTATGCTTTATAGAAAATTAAATTTAAAATTTTTAAACTATATTAACCAATCTATTATTGGTATCATAGATTTTTTCTGAAAATTAACCATGTGCTAAAGGTTAAATTAGTATTTATGAATTTTTCATATCATATAAATATATTTTTTCCATTAATTTAAATACTTAAGATGACTTGGCACCTTAAGGGTTTTTCTTAGTATACTAAATATTCTCATCCACTACTTATTACAAGAACCAACTAGTTTACATTAATTTGTAAACAGGAATTGTTAAAAAGCATTATTTTTTTTAATAATCAGAGAAAAATAATCAGAGTAATAAAACTTCAGTTTTTTGTGCCTCAAAAATAAACTCAGTAAAAAAATGGACATACAGTTGTACTAGAAATGAATTCTAATATTAAAGTCAATCTAATTATACTTCTGATTATTTCCTTTATTTAATTATTTACGGTTAGTAATCGTCAGGGTGTGTCTACTTATTCCATGCGTCGACTCCTAACACCCACGACGATAAGAGTCCGGGAGACAATAGGCGCGTGGGGTACAAGATGCTATCGAAGATTCCGGGATCTATTAAGCACTTTTCCATGATTGAAATACGCTGACGAGATATTTATCTGCATCGTTAATCACTGCAGCTTTTCACTTATTCTACTTACCTGCAATTGATTTATGCTAATATCCTTTACATACAAAATTCGTTAATTGGGATTATCATTGCGTTGCGTGATGTTAGAGATGCTTGGTAAATTACTTTAACCACAAATTAGATATATGTGGAGAAGTTTTTTACTCAAAAAGTATTTTTACACGTCTATCAGTAATAGTAATAAAATCATTTTTAGAAATAGTAGAAATTATTTTTAACGAAATTTGCATATTTACAGTACAACGTGGATTGCATTTATCTATTCTATGGTGTAAATTTATAATAATGTATTTAAAATTTCTTATATTTGAAATAAAATTAATGTTCACTCATTTATTTAAGTCGTTTGAAATAAAGTTCACTAGATACCTTAATATTTAATTGGCTCAATTAGCTGTCCTTTTTATATATTATTGTATTTTATCAATAAATCATATACTTTTAGAGGGCAAATTTTTTTAATAATTTCGGAATAAAATATTTTTATCTTAGTGTACATTTTGTTTCGTGAGTCTTGCCGATCGGAATTATTTAGGGAAATTCCCCACTATTTTAAAAAATGGATATGATTAGCGGTTATACAATTTAATTAATAACTTTTGCACACAATTTATCAAGCAAAATGTGAAACTCTTTTGCTACTCTACGTCACATTGTATTTTTTGGTTTTTTCAAAAAAATTAATCAAATATTAAAGTTCAATAATTACATTTCAATTTATATTTATAATTTGCAGACAGTGATTATTCTCATATACGATATTTATATTTATATGCTATAGTTTAATTATAGATTTAAATTTGTATGGATTCGTTTATGATTTCATTTATGAATACATATTAGAATTTAATAATTTACCATCAATTATTAAATTCTTAATAGACAATCGCACACTTAGATTCAGAGAAATAATTGCAAGTTAGCTTTGATACTAGAAAATTATTACTAAAATATCTTCATTTTTTTATGCGACAATAGATTCCCGCAGAGATTATTTCGATCGCGGCTCTCGCGTATTAGAAGGCTTACGCGAGGCGTACGCCGAGAGGGTGGAATCATGCTCAGTCTCAGCTGAACGAAGGCCTTTTGAGTAAATTTCAGACCGAGTCTGATTCTAATTAAATTTTTTCCTACAGCCCGCACTAGGCTAATGTATGGCTTGTATAATTACGTTCCTCGGCATCTCCATTCCGTTGGCGAGGGGAAAAGTCGCCTCTTCCCTCCGGCTCTTCGGTTTCGGTCCCGTCGTACGTTGTCTCAGACTTTGACGATGGTCCGCATGACCTCTGTCCTTGTCGCCGCGACTATCATCATTACCCGTAAGTGTCGGTGAGAGGGTTGCGGGAGCGGCACGGTAGCCTTGTTCTTTGTAGGGCCAACGACCCCCAGCTCTTTCAGAAGTCTGACGCGATCTCATGAGGTCAGAGCGGATGGATCTGGCTAGCTTTGGTTAGCTCGGGTTTTCGGCTTCCCGGGGTTACACTCCATTCTTCGCGATTGGGAGTTGATCTGAAATTTAAATTGCCAACTCCCAAGTCTTGACTGATAGTGACCAACGAAGAGGTCCAGTTGGCCGCCGATCCGGATGCGTTGGGTGCGCCAGGAGTTAGTTCCTGACGCCCAATTTTTAGCGTGAATCGAGATTTACGAGCCCTCGTATTTCTTGTCGCCGCTTTTGCGGCGAGACGCATTTTCTTCTCTATAAAATTCTATAAGTAGCAATATTTTAAGTAATAATATCCTATATATTTAAATTAAAACGATAATAGTAAATTAAAAGATCAATTTGGAAGGTAGCTTATCACAACAAAGATAGGATTTCGAAATGCTTTATAAGGCGATTAGACAAAACGAGCAGCAGAATCGATGATTCTAGATTGCGTGACGCCTCGAAAATTCATTCAAATGCACTTAATAACTAATAGTTTCATAAGTATAGCAATTCAGACCAAAATGTTATAACATAAGCAATGTGATTGGATTGAAAATATTTTAATAATGGGATTGAATCATTTGTATCAATAATTTTTTGCACATAGTTGATATGTTTGTTTTTGATTTATTTCATTTTTAGATTTGGAAAATGTTATAAAAATTATGTTTTAAAAACAATTTGGAAATGCATGATTTAAATGAGAATAAGACGCAGTATTTTTTGCAATTGAAAAAAGCCGTACAAGTATTAAATATTTATTATTTCTTTTCATCTTATCGAGAAGATGTTCTTTACTAGTGACTTATGAAATTAGAAATAAGTGACGTTAGGTAAATCAGCTAAACAATTTATAATCAATTACCTATTCCTATTATTTATATAGCGTGTTTTTTATCCCTTATAGATTTAATATTATATCCTTAAAAGTATGAAAGCTGACAACATTAAATATTAGTAAAAGTAAATATAAATTAAATATACATTCATCAGTAATTACATGGAACTAGTGTAGTTAACTAATAATTCAGAATTATTATTGAACTCGAAAATAGAAGGTGCGAGACGACAAGCCATTCTTGTGCAATAAACCTAAGTAGTGCTCATAAAGTATGTAGAGCTTAGGAATATAACGCTTCCATATCAAATATATGTTACAGGATCGATCGATAAAGCCGGCTGAACGTTTCACCTCAACGACAACCTTAACTGTAAACATCCGCGATGACGACGATCAGGATCCCTCGTTCATTTACCAAGGCTGTATGTTGCTCAATGGCGCCTGCATCAATCCAGAATATTCGGCGTCTGTAAGTGGCTCTTTCGTTCATCGACCTGCGCCAAAAGTTTTATACCAATTATAGATCTTCTTACTTCCCTTCGCTGCTTGCAAAGATGTTCCGCGGAGGATACTTGAGATTGCGGTTTTTGTGCTTCGCATTGGATGATGGACTTTATCTATAAGCACTCTGCCGATAATAGTGCATTAGATTTCTCCGTTCCGCTTTTTCCTTATAAAATTGTATTCGAATGCATCTTTTTTATTTTAATCGAATATGGGCATTTTAACTTTTATGCACAGTAAGTAATTATTGAAATGATTATAAATTTCAGATTTAATTGTAGGAAACATAACTGCTTAAGTATCATTTTCTAACGAAAGCTTTAATAAGTCTCGGTTAAATTCTCGTTAAGCCTTTGACATTTATGATTCATGCAAAACGAAGTTTCATTACTTCAACGTACAATTTTAAATATACGATTCCATTATTGAAAAGTTCAAATATTCTATTCTGCGCAAGGTATTGGCTCGGCATCACATTTGCTTATGGGTCAAAACGATAAAGAAGATAGAATAGATATCAGACGCAAGCTTTCACAAAGTATCAATGCAATTGCAAACGAGATAATATCGTTCCATGTAACGATTATTCCGTACTCACTAGGTGTCCAGCAGTGTCCTCTCGGGTATACTCAACATTTCCCCGGAGAAGGTCCAAGCGGTCGACATGGATAGCATCAATGCTCCTATACGCTATTCGTTTCTCAGCGGCAGTCCAACGAGCTACAGGGATTTCTTCGAGATTAATCAGAGCACCGGGGCGGTCAAGCAAATACGCGCCGTCGATACTACTGTCACTAAGAAGTTTGATATCATCATTAAAGTATGTTGTTCCTGGCCACATCACATTAATCGTCATGTGTAAAAAAAATCTTTCCTACTATTATAATAATTGCCGACAGAAACATATGAACCATTCGTATGTTTTTCTTTAACTAATATTTACTCATTCCTTCATATGAAAGTTTATAATTCGATACATGCATATATATACGCTCACAATTATTTTCACACATTTATTACATTTTCGAAAATTACGATATCATCCTGCACTTTTGATCACTGAAATTATTAAGGTTTTTTAAAAGAGAGATATACTTCACTATAGTTTTCAAAGTGCTTCTATATTTCAAGGCAAATAAAAGAAAAAATTATTAGTTTCGAGACACGTGCAATCGTGGACTAATCCTACGTTATTTTAAAAAAGACTAACGAGTTCTATTGCGTGTTATTTCCGATCCGATTACCATTCCACATGATAGTACAAACATCTACTGTTGGTTGTACAGGCTGTCGAGGACTCGGAAACTGAGCGCTCAGCGACCGCCAAGTTGAGCATCACCGTGAAACCGGTCGACAGTAATCCGCCGGTGATCACAACCTCCTCCGTTGAGGGCTATGTCGACGAGAATGCACCTGTTGGAACGAAGGTCGTTGATGCCAATGGCAAACCCATCCTCCTCGTCGTCTCGGATGCCGACCTGGTGAGTCTTATTTCATTGGATTTATTACTTTCGGCTATTTTCATATTGGTATTTCGAAGCTCCATTATCTTATTCTACAAATTCGAAGTCATACGATTGCTGCTTAATTAAGCAACTCAATTTGATCCTGATTATTTATAAACAATACTAACAAATTTAATACTGATGTATCAAATATTATTTTCAGTTTTTCATATATCTATTTAAATGCATTCAAAATTGCTTAAAGTAGAGCATAGAGAGGTATGCGCAAGAATATAATTCTAAACAGAATTACGTCATATTGAACAAATAATGTTTATTTCACTACCTTTATTAACCTTGAAATTAATACGTAACTAATCACGTGAAATTTTTTAATAGCAAAATGTTTATACAACTTTAACTTTATTATAGAAATTCAACTCATAATTTTAAAGTAAACCATCATTTAATTGCTTATATAAAATTGCATTTTTGTGTTTTAATTGACGTGCATATATTTTAGTCAAATCACTATTTTATCTAATCGAACATCAATGAATCACTCTGTCACTTCAATTTTAGATAATATCTTCATATTTGAATTTATATGTTAAAAACGGTAATGGCTTTTTGACACATATGAATACTTAAAATAATAAAGTAAAATATAGTTTAGTATCTGGCAATTATATATATTTTTATATTAAGTATTTATATTAAGTATATATTTACGAGTACCAATTAACTGCTTGTAGCAATGCTTCATATGAGCAAAAGCAAAATAAATATAAGCATGATATGTGGATTTATAAGTATATTGTGATATCTGTATCTTGATCTTAATAAGGTGAGAGAATCTGACTTAATATGACTAATTTTTATTACTTACTTTTTCATTTTAATGATTTATAATCACAACAAATCACTTTCAAGGTCTAAAAGTACTGCAAAAAGTATTTATTAAATTAAAATCCGAAAGTATGAAGTAAATATTTATGTACAAAATTTCATCACACATGTAATGATAGATTTTTATTTTTGGAGACAAGGGTTTTTAAGCTTCATTAAATGTTTGATTCAAACATATTATTAACTATATTTGAATAAAAAAACTGCAAAATACAACCTTAAGGAACCGCATGATAATTTAAAAAACAATTAAATACAACCAAATAAAACATATAATTTAGATATAATAATTTTTTAACTATATGTATATTTTAATTTATTTATTAAAAAATGTTGACTTATTATATTAACTTTTTTCATTCAAATAAGAAAACTAACATTCATTTGTACGTAATAATAATAATATTAAAAAATTTTTATACTTGCAACTATTAAAAATTCGAATTTAAGCAAATTTTATTTATCATTTAACCCCATTGTTTTTCTATTAGTCCAATATAATATGAAACTATTAAAATTTTATGTTTCAATACACAAAATTACAAATTAATGTGTTTATGAGAATGTCCTTCTAATGGTTTCTAATTTAATTTCAAGCAATGAATTATAAAAATTTAATTTTATATTTATCAAATCATATATTTATAAATAGAAATTATTCTTTTCATAATGTTTGTTACATTTATAATTATAAGTGAATTTTAAGAATATTTGCAATAAATATTATCTTAAATACAGTAAATATTATACAATCATTGAATTACTGAAACTTTTAGAACATTACATATACATAACAAAATTTAGGTCTACCCCAATTTTCTTCAAATGAAGTAAAAATAAAGAAACGGAGATTATTAATAAAATTGTGAGATTAGTAATATTTTCATTAATATCTAGTTATTTTTATAATGTTCAGTATAATACCCAATTTTTTTCAGTTTTAGAAAATTATAAAAATTATGCTCAATTGTTCAGATTAGAATAATTGTTGAAAACAAACGATTTATACAATTAAAATTAGAATATATTATCAATTGTTGAAACAAAATAATGTTTAAAATATGAGATGTATAAAAATTAATTCATAGTATAATAATTCATAATCTACGCCCTTAGGTATCCACTGAGTATAATACCAAGTTAAAATGGTATAAAATATTTTTACTTAAAAAATCAGTATTGTTAATCACATTTTCCTTACATTAATTAGAGGTCTTAACGTAATTGAAATCAATATGCTGTATCAGAAATTTTCCTTTTATAAGCTATTCCATGATATTAAACTAGCTTTACCGTTTAATTATGATTCGGTTTTCCTCGTTTCCGAATATCGGGCAAGTGAATTGAGATTGATTCCCGCCTACAGTAGTAAATTCTGAGATTGAATATCTTTTTAGTTTTATGGAATCCTGTACATTTTATTTTTTCTTCTTTGCACTCGCATCAATAGTTTTTCTTTGACTTGATACTGTTCCTTATTTTTCATACCAGTCTATTCCAAGGATGTTTATTTGAATTTTCCTATTTACCATAAGTCTAGTGTTATGTTAGCTCTGTTAATTCTTAATTAAATAATAATATATAATAATTTAAGCATCTACGTATGCAGTTACAGTTGTAATTGCAAAATTAGCAGAAGCTATATGTAAAATAAGTATACACTGTGTTAGAGATAATGTTAATGAGGTACCAAAAATTGGGTCATGTCATATCAATTAATGACTATTCATCCGTTAAATATTCGTAATTACATTAACTGCCTTAAGTAAAAGGTTTTTAAATTGAATACACACAGTTTTGAATATTGCTCAATTCACCACAGAAAATAAAAAAATGAAAAGCTATATTTACATTAAAAATTTAATAATTACAATTAACGGGTAATGTACAATAATGGATTCATAAATCTTTCCATTTAAAAGCAAAATCGTTGTTTTACACCAAAAGGCACCTAAGTATCCCTTCGAACCACGATGCTATCCAATGTCCTGCATTTCCCAAGGCCCTCCGGCACATCAGCGCCTTTCACCCCATAATTTTCACTGCACGACATAAGTGTGGTTTGCGCGACAGGGACCGGATGACCCGAAGCCTGACTACTCCTTCGAGCTGACGACGACGTTCTTCGCGATCGACACCGGAGGCTGTCTCGTGGTTAACGAGGAAAATCTCGACCGCGATCCGCCGAGCCCCGGCAGGTTTCGCTTCCAGGTGGTGGCCCGCGAGCGGAATGGCGCCGCAGCCTCAGCTCCCCTCTCCTTTGTTGTCAGTCTTAATGACGTAAACGACAATGCGCCGATGCTGCCCATGACCTCGCCTATTACCGTACAGGCCGGGGAGACCAAGCGCGAGGTGATCAAGGTAATAATAATCCTTACGATCGATGTTGAGATGCGCTCGTCTAATCTGGCGATTTGAATAAATCCCCCAAAATGACGAGACGCATTGTCTTTGCTTTCCTTTTTCCATGCAAATGTTATTTTTAAGTATTCATCGCATCTAGCATTCGATTTATTTCAATTTATATTCAGCTAACAATATTCATGAAATGCAATAAATATTGATAAATTTTTTCATAATTTTAGCAGTGATAGTGAGATTTAAAAGAGCTGCTTAATTAATTTTCTTATTACTGATATCAGATCTTAGCTACTTATTAAAAATATCTAATAATTGTTTCATTATCATTCGTGGGTGAAGCATAGAATTTCATGATATTTTAGGAACAAAATATAAGCTTCGGTAACATTCTGTAGGTGGAGGCGACGGATAATGACGAGGGTCCGAACGCGGAGATAACATACAGTATTTACCATGTATCGAACAACGGATTGCAAAAGTTTAAAATCGAACCCCGGACGGGACTCATAGAGTCCGTGGGCAAGCTTAACGCCGGGGAGCAGTACAGCATTACTGTACAGGCGAGCGACAACGGAGGCCGATACTCCCAGACCATCGTCGAAGTGAACGTCATACCAGGACCGAACACCCGCAGTCCTGTATTTCAACAGCAAGTATACGAAGTGCAGGTGAGCGAGGGAGCCTCGCTCAACTCTACCGTGGCTACTATAACCGTGAGTAGCACACCAAGAGTGTCCATTTAGAAATTATATTAAAGCTCTTTCGAAATTTATCTTATCGTTCAACAAACTAGTTTATCTTTTATTTTATGAGTCCTCCGTCCTGAATTATCAATAAATATAAATTTTTAAAGATGATTTCTTATGATCGTAAATATTTTGATAAGTCAGTGCTTATTTATCTAATCATTTTTAAATTTCTTATAATATCTTAATTATGCATAATAAGTGACTGTAAATATTATTTATAATTATAATAATTATAAATGCCCGATCGTTTAAGCAATTTTGGTTTTTCAGGCTCTCGATCCAGAGAACGACCCCGTGTCATACTCGATTGTCTCTGGTAACGACCTTCGGCAGTTCTCGATTGGTGACAAGTCTGGTGTTATTACCGTTATAAGGAAACTAGACAGAGAGGATCTTACGCGATATCAACTGGTAAGTTTGTACTTCATCTATTCGAGTATTTTTCCTTTAATTCTTAAATTATTATTTTACACACCGTACAACTTTAACTTAAATATATTATCTAATTTCTATTATGTATGTGGATAAAGATGTATAAATACTGCAGTGTTATTTTACATACAAATTTATATTTACTTTTTTTCATAATTATTTATTATGGCACACATCGTTTTTTATTTAATGTAACGTATGATTGTTCATACGTTACATAAGCTTCATAAGCTTATAATTACGAAATTTGACAGATTAAACATGCACTATCGTTATAAGTTTCTTTAAATATCGACTCAATTTGTACATTATTTATAATACACACTCTAAATTATAATTCTGTAAAAATATATTATCTTTACCTTTTTGTTTAAAATACTTGTTAATACTCATTGAATTTTCTAGTTTAAATATAAATAATAGGAAAAAAGTCAATTCATCAGAAATACACTTTAATATTTTGAGAAATTTAAAATTTAAATCAAAGTAATTAATGTTAAAATTAGGACATTTATTACAAAGCTAATGACGGCATCCATTAAAATGCACAAATAAAATTTTACAAATTTCGTATATTAAAACATATTAAAAAGAAGTGTAGCTTAGAGACTCATTGAAACTCAGGGTAATTTCATTATTTATTGAATTAATTGCGTGTAGTGAAACTAAACGCCAGTTACGATAAAAATCTGTCTAATTACGGTTTCAGATCATCAAGGCGGAGGACACGGGCGGATTGTCGAGTACCACAACGATGAACATCAAGGTGACGGATATAAACGATAAGAATCCAGAGTTCGAGGTACTGCCATACGAGTTCACGGTTAAGGAGGGCGAGGCCAGGAAATTAATCGGCAGGGTCCATGCGGAGGATGCGGACGAGGGTATCAACGCCGAGATAATGTATTTCGCGCCGGACGACATACCGTTCACCGTTGATCCTGAGACCGGTGACGTACTTACAAAGGTTGCTCTCGACTACGAGCAGAACCACGTACGTATTTTCACCAGTTCAAAATTTAACGGCATTTTTATTTTGCTTCCTTAGATCAAAGCGTCAGTGCTTACGTTTTACCGTTTCGCAAGATTATCTTACAGGAGCCTAGATTTATTTCAAGCTGTCATCTATCATTTAAATAATTAGACTAGAATTCTTTAAAATATTAAAACGTAAAACCATACAATGAATAAAATCATTTAAATAATAAATAATGTTTAATTTAAATGATAATTATCTGTAGTTCCGTATAATGTTTTACTTTCTCATTAGACGTATAATATTTTTATTATTATTATTATATATCGCGAGGGAGCCATTAGACATAAAAATTTTTTTTTATTTTTATATTGTATCGTTTAACGGGAAACCAGAATCTATTTTATGATTCATCTGTGGTTCACCTGTAGGTTAATTGTTTTATTTCCTATTTACTTCACATATATAATTAGTATTTATTATTTTAATTAAATTTTACACATAACAATACTAGTTATATTTAAAAATTAAATAAACAAATCACATTCAATTCACCGTTTTAATTTCTTAAAATTTACCTATTTCTCATTACTGATATATAGATATTAAGATGCATATAAATATATTTTTATTTTCAAGGAATACAAGTTTGTTGTGACAGCTCGTGATGGAGCACCGGATCCAAGACTAGCAACTGCAACTGTAACTGTTCACGTTGTGGATGTCGAGGATGAAGTTCCGATTTTCCATCAAGGCACTTATGAGTCAACTATTAAGGAAAATGTACCCGATTGTGTAGTAATTCATGTTACGGTAAGTAGTCTTATTCATTTATTCAAGGTTGTTTTGTTATTCTTAATTAATAAACTGTCGATCTTTAATATATATCGTGTATTATATTTATTTCTAGTTCTGCTATAACTCAACCTAAAAAAAATTATGCTTTTTAAATAATTTAATCAATTTAAATAAAATCATAATTATTTATAAAAGTTTAATATTATTATAATATAAATAAAAAACTTCTGTTTTTTTTTGTTCAAAATATTTTATATTAAACGAAATAATTTGTGCGTAAAAAGTATTAATCGTTTTCTATATCTCAAGTCATCAAAGATTATACTCTTAATTAATCGGCTTGTAAATGTTATATTTGTTAAAATAAAGAATAATTGTTTATTTATTGATAACTCATTTAACGATTTGACTAAACACATTATGCAAGAAATATAATAAGATGCGCGAAAAAATGATTGTTAAATGCACAATACGTAAAACGTATGAGATAAAAATGAATGGTCAAGTAAAAATTAGTTATTCCGATAGGCGGATGATCCGGACACGAAGAAACAGGTGACATATGTGATAAAGCAGGGTGACACGGAGCTGTTTAGTATTGAGCCCAAGACCGGTGTTGTGAAGACGATTCGTGGCCTCGATTACGAGCGCGAGAGCCAGCATACAATTCTAATCGGCACCGTCGAAAACACGAGCAGCCTCCCAGGCTCCACCACCCGCGTCGTCGTCAATGTTCAGGATGTTAACGACATACCCCCGGTATTCACGATGGTTTCTCAACCAATCGCCCTCGACGATAATGTGCCAATCGGAGCTACCGTCGTCAATCTCATTGCCACGGACTCGGACGGCACTGCACCTGGAAATCAGGTTAGTCTTCTAAGAAAATTGGTTTCTTCTTGCGGTATTGTCGACAATATTGCTAAGGGAACTAGGTTATATTTAGGCCTCTCACTTATTTTTCACGTATCTTTTGAAGTATGAGATTATTCTCTTTTTCACTAGCCATGTCAAAAATATCACATATAAACGTAGGTATCAATATTCACATTTTTAATGCTTAATATATAGTCATTATCAAAGAAAATTTCATGTGAAATCATTAAGGCATCGTGTAAGACATTGTAATTGCCGAAAGTTATTTTTGCACCATTTGAACTGAATATTTCAAATAGATATTGCTTATTTAAAGTAAAGCATTGAATGAATCTCAGAATCTTAATATATATGTATATATATTATATTATATATTATACATATATATACATTTGTAGGCGAAAGAGGTTTCCTTCTTCTCCCGACTAAAATAACCTAACAGTTAATATTTAATAAAACTTCTTTTCAGGTACGGTACGATGTGATCGGCCGTGGAACGGCCGGGAAGTACTTCGTGATAGACCCAGACAGTGGTGTGCTTCGTGTGCGCGACGACCTGCGAAAGGTATCGGACATCGAATTCCAGGTAGACGTACGGGCCTACGACCTCGGCGAGCCCCAGCTTTCGTCGGTTAGCACGGTGCCGGTACTGGTGCGACACGTGGCGGTGCTCGCGGGCGAACTCGGGTTGGGCTTCGCCGAGGACTCCTACAACGTCGAAGTACCGGAGAACGCGACCCCGGGCACTCTGATCAAAGTCCTGAGCGTTATAAGCGGCGGACCGCGGGATAGTCCGGCCGCGTTCGAGTGCCACGTGGCCAGTGGCAACGATCAGCGGCACTTCGCGGCCAATATCACCGAGGAGCGAAATTGCGCCCTGTGGCTTGACAAAGCCGGCCTCGATTACGAAAACAACGAGAACTACCAAATTAGGATCGAACTCGGTGCTCTAATCGGGACTATCAAGGCCAACCGCAACGTCACCATGGTGAGGAAGAAGCCCTTTAGAATCCATTGACTTACTCCATTTCGTAGTAGTTCGACAGGACTCGAGCCGATAATACTAAAAAACGTTTTGCGCCCTCCTGTACTCCTTGTACCATGTACTAGACAATTTTTCGTTTTATATCAATGCTCATAAGAATTCCATTTGAAAAATGAAGAATTGATAAATTCTAACAAAGATATTGAATTGACGATGAAAATTGAGATTCGTTGAAATTAATTTTTTTTTAATTTTGTTGACTTCATATTTTGTTTCAAAGTAAAGCCGAAACTAAATAAATACATTCCAGTAGTACATTTTTAAATAAGAAGTCACAAGTAAGAAATATATAGCAGAAGAATATAGACAAATGTATTAAATTATTATCAAAAATTTATTATTTCAATATGAATGTTAACAATATACTCGTTAAACAAATTTTTGTTGAAATTATGCGTTGTTAATTTAATAAAATTTAAATTCTATTTATTCCAGTCAAAACCTTCAATGCTTTATTTGTTTTATTGACACTCAACTTTGGTCCTTAAAGGAATTATATAAGGAAGTCAGTCATATTTAAAGAATTAACATTTGAAATATATAATTAATAATAAAAATAGCATTAAATTGAATATTAAAATTAAACATTTAAGAACTAGCTTCTATATTATTAATTAAAAAAATTTATATAAAATAATTTGTGTAATTTATTATTATTATTTTTACAACAATTAATAACACTTCGCTTAATTTTCAGTTAAAAACAAATTTATTGCTTTCAGAAACTTTTTATTTTCATCGCCTTGTATAAAAATATATATGTAAGCAAACTTTAAACAATACTTTATAGATTAGTTGAGTTTCAAATTTTCAGATGCATTCATTTGAATGGATAAATTTGGAGATAAAAATAAAGTTATTAAAAATTCACAGGTGAAAATCCAGGTGGTAGACGTGAACGATAACAATCCAGAATTCATGTTCCCCCAAACGAACCTAACGAAGGATCGATATTTCGCAAAGGTGCCGCTGGCGGCACAATTTGACTCGACCGTCCTGGAAGTTAAAGCCCAAGACAAGGACAATGGAAAGTACGGCAAGCTCGAATTTTCCCTCGTCTTTGATAGGGAGCAGAGCCGTGCCGCTGACTTCTTTGCGGTGGATCCGACTTCCGGCATTATACGCACCACCGCCAATTTTGATTCTGTCGAGCCCAATGAACTACCATTTAGGTAAATGGCCGAGGGGAAATTCTTAAAAGGACATTAATATTAAAATTTCTTTGGGTTTTTGTTTAAAACTCTGATGTACATATTAGAATAACTTGCTATAAGCCATAATATTATTACATAATACTTAATAACTAAGAAACAAGAAAATAAAAAAATTCTTGTTTTGGAACACATTCAGGTTCGTTGTTCAGGCAAAAGACAATCCAAACTCCACGAATAATTCAAATGTGGCTGAGACAGCAGTGATTGTGAATCTCGTCGGTTTCGATAATTTCCTCATTCTCACAGTTCAAAATGCCTCACCTGAATCCTTGCAGAAAGATCGGGCGAAGATTGCCCGAGTGATGGAGGACAAGACTGGCCTTCTAATTGAGATTGAAAAAATTGATTCACGTAGGCTCCTTTCAATCAATAATACAATTGAAATACGACATCACGACTCGGACATCTGGTTCTACGCTATTGATCCCAAGAGCGAGAAGATACTATTAAGGAATAGTAGCCTGTTACACAGGTAAGATTATATAATTAGACAGAAGTGTCGTTGAAAGGGTACATATATTTCATTTATATTACATTAATAGAACTACGTCATTACAATCTTATTCTTTGTATATGTTCATATCTTTTAAAAAAATTTTTTCTTTAAACAAAAGAATTAATATATTTTTAAATACATTGTATATTAAGCTTACTTGATTTACTTTACGAATTTATACTATTTCAAGCTGTTACATTTTTCCGATTTACAATAACACATATATTATTTCATTATATCAATAAATTGGTTTTATTTGAAAAAGTAATATTTAAATTATTTTTATCAGTTTAATTGAAAAATGGTTTAAATATAAAATCAATAAATATGGAGCTAAAACCTTGACTTGCCGACGCTGGTGATTTTCTTTGCGTAGCGTATTAATAGATCACACTTAAATTTAATTAATTAGGAGTATGATGTAAATAAATATAGAAGAAAAAAATCATAATTAATGAGAAAAGTGATAGATATTATGGTATATTCGTAAAAAATTAGTTGATTTTAGTGTTCATTACTTTAATGTTTTTATACAATTAATTCTAATAATTAAAAAAGTTATCCAAACAATTTTAAAAATTACATGAAAATTACTATGAAGATTGAATATTTGAATATTGAATTATCATAATAATTATTAAACTCTCTTCAGTTTAATTAACAATTTAAATACCTATTTCTGGATAATTCGGTTGCCACAGTATTATTCTAGTAAGTTTTCGATGTAGTTGAAACGGTTAAATTTAAGTAATGAATCAGTTTATATAAAATGTAGGAATCGTTCCATATTACATTGATATGGAACATTAATAATTTCAGTCAATCAGTCTAAAATTCCAACTAGTAGGTCGCAGATTTATTTAAACCTAAGGACTTATTGATGAATTTTCCTAACGTAATTATAATGTATATTATATATACTGCACTAGAACGTAAATAACTTTAAATACAATTTAAAACTATTACACTGTATATCAAATATGTTCAAGCTTGGCTATTTTGATGTTTCGTAGCATAAACTTGAAATTAAATTAATAGATTTATTAAAAAAACAAAAATACACGGGAGCGACTGAACTGCATAAGAACAAACGCCGATCCATGCTCAAATTTCTATAAAATTGACGTTAGATGTTAACGTGTAACGGTATCGAGGAATTCCAGAGGCTCGAGGCCGCTTCCGCAATCGTAGAGTTTTAACGTAGAAAGCTACCAGTGCACATGTCCGAGTACTAAAGCTGTGCGCGCCTTAGAAATCGACTTGAAAATAATTGCCTTCTTGAATAAGATCATTTTTAATTTTTCGTGCACGTTGATTGTTGTTCGAGGGTTAAAGAGACGGTTAAAGTTTAAGGAATCGTTCCTTATTTAGATTCTGTTTTTACGTAGGTTTTGTGTAAAATGCAAAGCTTCACATTTTATGAATTGATAATAATGAAATTAGTCAGAGAAATTCAGTTAAAAAAAGCAAATTCAGCTAATGTCGATTATTTAAAATTTCAATTAAACGTAATAGATTTTATGTAAGAATTGCTAATGAAAATTTAAAAAAATTTACTATCCTTTCACTTTTCCGTAAAAATATTTATTGTACTTTCATTTTGATGCTAAATTGTTTGGAATGTAAAAACAATTGTGAGATTATTTGCATATTTTTTTCTTAGCATTTACGTAGATTACATTAATTTTAAGGTATATCATTATGCAAGTATTGACTATTAAAATATTAGACTACTTTCAAGTTAAACGCGATAGTGCGAATTGCAAATGTGGTATAAAACGCTGTGTACAATAGCATAACGATAAAATTAAATTAAATTAAAATAATAGGCTGTTTTTTTTTATTTTATTTAGTATGTAAAAAGTTTCGATTCTCTATAATTTAACAATTAAATATTGAACGCATTCTGTTCAGAATTCAACGATTTTGTTTGTTAAATACACTTACCTTAACATATAGTGGGGTACGTCATAAGTTCAAATATTGTTGCAATAAATTTAATTTATAAATTGAGTATATAGATATGTTCGAATCGTCAGTATTCGAAAACTGACAAGCATTTTAGTAAAGAATTTTATTTATTTCACAATAAAAGTAATACACAAAGGAGTTACTTTTAAAATATTCAAAATTTTATATCTTTTGTAGTTTAAGAAAATTGCAAGGTTCCATATGAAATTTAAAATTTAGAATGCTCAATCTTAATTTTAAATATGAATTGCATTTAATAATAATTATGTAAATAATAATTTTGATTGTTTTTAATTAATAGAAAAAAATTCTTAATTATGATTTTAAGATATAATATAAAAATGAATTTATATATACCGTTAGCCGTAAAAAAATGTTGCAATAATTGTAGATCGAAATGCTAATTAACAAAGTTTTTATATTATTTAAAGTAAATTTATCATAAGTAGGTAAATTCTTTGTAATAATGATTAGGGAAAGGCATTTATGAATAGAGACTAATATATTTGTGCAGCGAAGGCTGATGCATTATGAAGCTTCGTTCATATAGGTATAGAAGTTGTACAACCTGCGCGCGGCTTCAACGATTCAATTAATGCTATCCGAGTAGCGCTCACTTCGAGAGCGGATCATTCGGCAAATGGAAATCCATCATGGATCGGTAGAAAAATTGCAATAGCTACCGCATTGTCATACAATAATAAGGACTGACTTGGCAAGTCAATGCTCTCCAATTACATAACAGCATACTAGAGCAGTCGCTTTGCTTGCTCCTCTCTCTCTCTCTTTCTCTCTATCTACCTATCTATCTACCTACCTATCTATTTATCTATCTATCTATCTATTTATTTCTCCACCTTTCACACTCAATAAGGAAAAATTAAAGAATGGAACGGGAGAGTAATTAAAAAATCGCTACCCGTACACAGACTGGTGCTCGAGAAGGAGGCTATGGCAAGCATCACTTACGACTTGTCGCCGCTCCTGCGGGCCACGGCACTCGGCATTCACGCGCCAGTCATGGAGCCGGAGCCCACGCGCACGCACACAGCCGTGGCCTTCAGCGGCGAGGTCTTCCCCTACGCCCTCATCATCATCGCCTTCGTCATACTTATACTCGGGGTCGCCGGCATCGTCTACATATGCATCTCCTGGTCTAGGTGAGTCACTAGCCCCGTCCACCTACCGCGCAGTACTTTGCGACTTCTTCCTTGTGCACGCGCACAACTATTACGTGGCGGATATCCCGCCGACTCAATCGTCAATCACGATACGTACATCCGCACTAGCGAGTGGCTCGCGTGCAGCTTCTTCACTCGCTATTGGGTTGCCGGCAGTTTCGGCCTTCGTTCATGTACCGCCGTTTTTTCAAAACGCTTACCTTCCAATACTTGCTAACGACGAATTTGGCCTTTACCTTTATTGTTTATTCCTTTCCTTCCTTGATGCTGACTATCAATCTTTTATTATTCATGACTTAGCTCAATTTATCATTTCTCTTCAAATTTTCATTATGTATGTTATAATGCTGTTAATAAACAAAACTTTTTTAATGTTCCTGCAAAGTATTCTCTGTTAAGAAGTACAGTTCTTTTTTTTAATTACAATTAATATTTTTAATTTTTAAAAGAATTAATTTGGTAACATTTAATTACAAAAATGTCTTATTTTAGATATAAAATCTTCTTCTTCGTGGTCTTTTAATACCACAATGTGTAGGAGAATTAATTAGTTTCGATTCGTAATTTTTATTAATCACAATGTTTTACGGGTTTAGACAAAATCTAAGCTATTGAAGCTTCACTAAAAAATGTGCTTTTTGTAAAAAGAATATCTTCTAATAACTTATACTATATTATAATATTGTATAAAATATATTTATAAAATTAAAGAAACTTTCCGTATTTAAAAGGAGAACTGCTTTGAAATGCTATAATTATAACTTGAAATTATGAGCGTATATTATGAAGAATAATATTAATTCATTTATCTTCATTACTCTCTATTTTTAGTCCAGTTATTACTTAGAACTTTCTAAAATATGAAAATACATTCAGACTTTCCATTTATTTAACACTAAGAAAAGTGAAATTATCTTTAAAAATATTATTTGCACTATAGGAAATGGTTCATCTTAAATTAACGCTAGTTTGTTTTTAAAGCAATTAATATTTCATTATTTGCGCACAAACGATGAAATACATTTTATTTCTAAATGTTTTTTTAATTGAATAAAAGAGCCTTTAGTGTTCATGATTTTATACTATACTATAAACGTTTAAGTAATTTAATCTATTTACGTAACATCAATCACTTGATAAATTATTTAATTTCTAGTATTTAATATTACAAGTAAGATCTATATTGTAATTGGGAGTAAACACGCATGCGAGCATAAATTTATAAGTTCTTTTTGAAAAAGTTCTTTAAATATAATAATATAATCGTGTATTCAATTATATGCTTATGTATATTATTATTACAGTTAACATTCATCAAATATTACAAGCTTGTAATGAATCTCATTGTACTCATAAGTTATACTTTACACTTACTATTATGATAAATAATTTTTGAACAATAATGTTTTGAGGAGTTTTTTTTAGAAATTAATTGTTTGAAAAAATTATAATAAAGCTAATGGAATTAATAAAGATTATTATAAATTTGAGTCCTATGAATGAATTGTAAATAAAAATACCACTTTATGAAATTTGTTTTATTATTATTATTATTATTTTATACGATAAATGATGTAATCCTTAATAATATAATTCATACTTCCCGCGCAATTTTTTAAAGTAAAAAAAATTTCCACAGTGAAAGTGAATACGCCCAACTACATTTTCGTGGTTTGTACCGAAGTGTCGAAAGGAGTAACAGTGATCGTTACGTTCTTGTATTCTCCAAATGACCAGACTGTAAACTGTTAAGTTCCATTCATTAGAATAGTTTTTAATTAATATACTTTTATGTAACCTCAGTTTAGATGGAATATAAAATAAAAATTGTGTAATAATAAATTTATTATGTTTTTTCTACTAAGTTAAAGATAATTTTTTGTTCAAGCATCATATTATAATAAATAAAAAACCACAAAAAACTAATGCCAAATATAAACTCTCTATTTAAATTTTATTTAATAAAAAATATCAATGAATAGCATAACATAAAAATTTAATTCTTTTACTAAAAAAAACCCCTTTTAATTTGGATATGTAAGTAAAAAATTACTTTATTCATAGTTAAATCATATTCTTTAATAAAAATTAATTTTTTTCAGTCTAAGTAAAAGCTATTGTATTGGCAGAAGCACTTTGCTTCAGAGTGAATGTTTTTTAAATAGTTTTTGACAAATCACGATTGCTCAAAGACGTTCTAAAAAATAATTACGTTTTTATCTTCATAATATTATTGGTATTAAAACTCAACAATAAATATAATATATTATATTATATATATATATATATATATATACATACATTTATTTTTATGTTAAAATTATTTATACAATTATTTGCTTGTGCTACCTGGTCTATATAATTTTGAATAATATTTCTATGTAATTAAAGTGTCTTATTCAATTGAACTGATATTTTTAATTAAAGTGTTCTTTAAATCGTCCAATAATTGACACACAGTTTTCATAAAAAAATGTTTTAAAAATACTGACTTGTCGAATATATAGAATAATCATTTATACTATTTATAATCATTTATAATATTTATTCGAAATTATAAAAATAAATTCAAATACATATTAAACTGAATAAATCAGAATTTTTAAAAAATTGCACTCAAAGTTAAAAAATATACAACTTAATAATAATAATATTATATTTTAATATTCAGGCGTTTCATTATTATTTTATGAATTGTACTTTTTTTCGAATAATTTGTTTATGCATAATGATTTCCGGCATTTACTACGTGAAAAATAATATTTAACAGATATAAGTTGAAAGGAATGTAATAGTATGTTTATAAAATAAAAAAACGCAAAAAAATTATGAAACTTCGCGCAAAAAGATTGCACATGAATAGAGATTTTTATTTAAACATTTTTTTTACCACTTCCACAAGGCAATAATTATTTTTGCTTGATACTCGATAGCGTAATAATAATTTAATTTTGTGCGAAGCTTCGAATTAAAAATATTAAACATCGTTGATACATTTAATTAGATCAGTAAAGGCTATTTTTTAGTGACAATTCTCAACTATTTTGGGATGAATCGACAGGTATAAGGCGTACAAGGAGCGGATGCAGCGCATGTATGTGGTACCGCGTTACGACCCAGTTTACGTCGAACCCAACCTTAAGGAGTACGAAACGCAGGTGCTACAAATGAGTGTCCCTGTGGACGACAATGATAGCTACAATGACCTTCAGTTAGACTTTAGCAACAAGAATCACGCCTTCAGCCTCGATAACGTTAGCTACATTACGAAGGAGAATGGCGAGAGTACCGGTAAATACCACCTCTACTATTTATTTCATTTCGCGCATTAAAATACATTTGATTAGGCTGTGCATGTATATTCTATAACTTTTCGTGTTGTATTTTCCTTTTCATGTACAATTGACATCTGTTTTGATTATTGATTTTCAATACCCTAATACACTTATTTTTATCAATATTAAGCTTTACAAATTTGCGTTAAAAATATTTAAAAACTTAACTTTGGGTTGGTGTTTTCATAACGTATGATATCGTTGAATCGTTATTTTTTCATTACATAAAAAGTTTATCGAAAAAGCTGCAGAGTTAAAAAAAATATATTTTTAAGAGTTTGCATATTTTACGCAGGTCAACAAAGCCCAGTGTCCTCGGAAGCAGCGACGACGGCTCGAGCGTCCAGCATTGCTGGGAATCACGGCGCTATGGACTCTAATGTCCACACTCTGAGACGTTCAACGCTAGGTCGTAAAAACAATAGTTGCAACAATGGCCAGGCTAGTCACACTAATACCCTCAACAATCGTGACACACCCGTACTAAATCCCCTTTACAATCATGACCTGATGACTGCCAATCCCTCCGATGATAACGTAATTTTCAGGGAAAGGAAGGATTACTCGCACTTAGGGTTTACATATCTTGGAGAGCAGAGTCCCGTGGAAACTACTACTGAATTATAGTGTAATGAGTATATTTGAGACGCTCATAGAGTGCGGATCCATGGCGGCAGCGTAAAATAAGTGATGTCTCATGAGTGAAAATCGTTAATCGATATTTAATAGCAGTGTTTATTATATGGATTTTAATTCGCTAAAAATAATTAAATATTGATTATATTGCAACCGTCGGACTTGGAGGTGAAAGTTGTTTAAGTGTCTGAATTTTTCCGAAGTATTTTTAGTAAATCAATATTTCAATGCGTATGAATAGTGATTCAAACATCTTCAACAATTTAGGAGATTTGAATTCTATGACGATCGTATAAAAATATAATCTTCAATTATTTGTTATCGTGTAATTTTTGTTCAAGCTCAAATATAAAAAAATATCGATGGTTTAATAAATTTGTGATAACTTCTTTATGGAAATGAACAAGTCCTTGAAGTTGTTGAAACAGTGGATGCATCGATATTAAAAAGTGCTTTGTGCAACGTATTTTTATTATCTTACGCAATTTTTACCAAATTACGTATATATTTTTACTTGTAATCGTAGCAGATTGCGGTTTATATATATATATATATATATCATCCTGGATTATTATATATGTTCTTACACTAGGAATACTAAAGGTCATCTGATTTATAGAGCAAAACAAAATATGTTTATGACAACTAAAATAAAGGAATTAATGATTTATTTAAATAATTAAATCTATTTCTGTGAAAAAATACAATTATTTTATTTATAAAATAATTAATTTAAAAATAATTGTATAAATCGTTGACTATAAATTATTTGATATTGTACTTACAAATTTAACTTCATACCCACAGAATTAGTAATTGATGAAAAAGATAAAATTTACATTATATCACTCATAAAATAAGAATTAAAACATATTTTCAATGCTTGGAAATATTATTATTGTTAATAAGCTATCAATAATCAAATATATTTTAATACAAATAATTAAATAAAAGTTATGAAAGAATAATACTTTTTAATTTGTTCATTATTTGGAAACAAATTTTATTGTAAATGTTATAAAGATTTATCTTTTACTAAAATTATTGCAAATTACCATAACTTTTTTAATTTTAGAAATATAAAATTAAAAAATTAACAATAGTAAAAAAGTATAAAATTAATATATCAAAAATATTGATTATTTAACCCTGTTTGAAAATAAATAGAAATTCTATAATTCAACAATTACATCTATTCAATAATAGATCGATTAAAACGTGGAAAATATTTTAAAAGGAATATAATTTATAATTATAATTGGTTATTTTACATATTATTACAAAGAATACAGTAGTATTTGAATATTATTAATAAAACTAATTTGGAACATAATTATTTTAAATAATTTTTCTTACTAATATATTTTGTATTAATAAGATTGATTCCATTGCGAAACACATAAAAACGGTTTGTTTATAATAAAATTATTATAATACAAAATAAATTAATTTTGAGTTAACAAATCACTTTAGTAATCATTGTTTCAGATATATGATTTGATAGGATTCAGCAAGTAATTACTTTATTTTCCATTTTTTATTTTTATATGAAGTTGTTTTATAAACTGACAGTAAAACCGTCCTTGATTTTATTGTTCGCCGATCATAATAGTCGCGATCACTGAAAATAAATTAATTGAGTCGGTTTATAATTGATTCATATATGTTTTTATTATGTTCATGGTCATGGAAAAATTAGGTATGTAAAGTGTAGAATTCGTAGTGTAAATGTGTAGGAAATTTATAATTGTACATTAAATTTAGCATTTTTTAAAACAATTATTTTTCATAATTTATCCTATTACATAACTTACAACTAAATTTTATCTATTATTCTTTCAAAAACTTTTAGATATATAAATTGATGATGGTAACTGACTTCAAAGACTAACTAATTATTTTGTTCTATTATTTATATATATAATTGGTAACTTTACTTATCATTTTATTCAGATTAACAGTCTTTATAAAATGTTTAATATTGTTTTTATTTATAGGTTTTAAAAATAAAAAAATTGACGTCATTCTTCTTTCTCATAATTGATACTGAAATAAAAAAAGAAAATAATTAGAAAAAATTTTAGATAAAAATGTTAGATAAAACTGTGTATTATGTTAGATTTCATAATTTTTATTTACTTATAATGTCTAATACACATTTTTAATGCTTTTGTTTTGATTTTATATTGAACAAATTATTGTTTTAAAAGTTCTTAAATAATGTCATGAATATTATTCATAATAGCTTTCAAAACTTACTAGTTACAAATAATGAAAACTCGTATTGAAATTATAAAATAAATCTATTTAATTTAAACAAACGTTTATAAAAACTCAGTACTCTTAACATGAAAAGAAATCGTCACTAAACTGCCAATGCTATAAATGTAAATTCGATATGTACAAAAACAATATAAATTATTATTGACATAATTCTATTCATTAATCTTAGTAATTTAAAAACGAATATTTATAATTTATATTACTTAATAATTCAAGTGCAAAAGTCAAAATTTAAAAAAAAATTTTTTTAATAAGTGACTTGTAATTTATTATTATTCATATTAACAATAATTTTATTTCTTAAGGTTTAAAAGCGATGTAATTAGCGTTAATGTCAAATGTATTTTACGATAACTTGACTTCTTATAAATTCAGTTTTAGTGTTAAGTAGAGAATGTAAAATACCTACAATTTGCGGTTATATTAATATGAAATGTCTGAATGCGTGATTTTATGTGTGAATCGAACTCTAAAATGAAAGTAGTACCTTTGTATCATATTAAAAAACATTTTTTAACTTAATTATTTATGTAAATTCAGTTGATAGTGCTAATGAATAAAATGTTACTATTACATACTTTTAGTTTTGTACCGTCTCTACATTCATAAATTTTTTATATAGAAAATGTTAATTGTTACTTAAATGGTGATAGAGAATTAAGTCGGACGATATTCGACATCTGTAAATTTTCGCTAACAGTACGCTTAAGTTTTATACTATGTTATGATTATTTTGATAGTGCAGCTCATACAAGTGAAAACATTTGTTCGTTTGAGGGTGTATTAATTAGTACAAGGGTTAAAACGAAAGTCATCCATTTAACCTTAAGAATTAAGTGGTCAACAGTTATCCAATTATAAATTAATATTTAGTAAAAAAAAAATTAAAAAATGTAACTACGTAAAATTTCATCTTCATCTTTCACTTGATTCTTAAGTCATTATAAAAAAATTCAAATCGATATATATATATACACAAAAAAAGCTGATTTTTAAAAAAATAATATTATTAATTTCCTCATTATTTTTAATATGTTTAATTTAACCAAGTATACAATAAATTTTGTTATTATATATAAGAAGAGTTACTCAATAAAAAGTCAATTTGTATCCCTTCTTTAAGGATTTCATTGCACAACTTAATTCCTAATACAACTGTAATATCGTGTCCTTTTCTCTTTAATATTGCCTACATAGAAATCTTGTAACTATACTTATTTCCATAACTATTTCTGATTGAATTATTTAATCTTTTTGCTTATTTAGCGTCATGTTTTCTTGATTTTTTTACTATTATGTATATGAAAAATAAGACCAATGAAATGTGAAGACTATTTGTATAAAATATTGTTAAAAATATAAAAATAAATTTATTACATTATTAAACAATTCTATTCCTTACATTATTTACTTAAAAATGTTTGCTCAGAAACGATATTTGTTATAAATATTTGTTTAAATATATATGTAAATGTATTATTTATAACAAAATTTTTTTTCATATAGTAATTTTATCTCTCAATTGTTGTAAGTATTGTAAATGTAAATTATTTTAACGTAATTAATAATTAGGTTATACGAATCATTAATGAAGAAGTCATCTTTTCTAATTTTTATTTATCTTCCTTGAATGATAATCTATGGAACATTTTTTACTTTAATTTTCACAAACGCTTTGAGACATCAATTCATTCATTACAATTATTATACATATTTTATACAAATATTTACGCAATAGAGCGTTATTTCAAAACTAAAATAAATTTTCAGAGAATAAATAATCAACTTGTTAAAATTACTTAATTAAAACAATTCAAATTTAAAATAAAGTAGTTTATTAATTTATGGACAAAAAATAGTTAATAAAAATAGGGTCGCATATCTAATGAAATAATTAATTAAATTCGTATTTTTTATTACTAATATAACCAAATAAGATATTTATAACGTTAATTTATAAATATTTAATTTTGAGTTTGAATTGTTGTTTATTTTGTACAACTCACTAAAAAAAATTTCGTTTTAAAACGTGAGATTCAAGGAGAATACTTACATCCTACTATACTTCTCTGTATGTAATAATAGACTATCTCTTGTTGAAATTTAAATAATAATCCAATCGAGCACACATACACACACATACGCGCGCGCACACATACATATATATATGTTAGCGCGCGCGCGCGCGCGTAAGTGTGTTCTAGCAAAGAATAATTTTGATTTATTTTTTTTCAGCTCTACAATGGTGAGGTCAAAATTTTTTTAACTCAAAAGTGTATTTTAATATTTTTTTATGATCTAAATTGAAAGATCAACTTTTTTTACATCGAGGTAATTTCAAAAAATATTTTTCGTTTTTTCTGAGAAATAAATCCGCAAACAAGCGCGCGCATCATTGCACCGACTGCGAGCCTCCTCGGGAATCGGCGACCTATGTTGTCTGAAATATGACTTAAGCTAAATTTCGTATGACTTAATAATTTATAATATGTATATATTACAGTTTATATAATTTTATGTATTTGTTTTGATATTGATTAATTAAGGAAATTTTATTTTATTGCATGTTTATGCAATCCACCTAATAAAAATGTATTATTGCACTTCTTAATCTTACATATAATATATCAATCTTGAAAATTTAAATGTAGGACAGTGAAAATGGAATCCAATTAAAATTCACTTAAAAAAAAATTTATAATAAAAATGAAAAATTTTCATTAAAACCACAATTTCAATGTATGTACAGAATTTAATACATTATTGTAAAATACGGAGAATTTCATTTGTATCTTTGTAATGATTTTCAGTATTTAAAGAGCAGTAAATACTATGAACAATCATCTTTTTGAGTTTACTGTGCAGCAAATTTCATCTAGTAATTTCCTTCGTAAAGTTACAATCTTCAGTAGTCATACGTTGATCGAACAAGACTCATTATAACATTTATATAAGATTATGGACTTTTTCGTATGTCTATCGCCTATAGCACAACGAACGAAGCTATTGCTTGTAATTTTTTCAAAAACTCTTCCTTTTGAAGAAAAATTGAAAGTATTTTTTGCTTAAGGATGGAGCTTAAAGGTTTTGAACCTATCCATAATTAAAGTAAATATGTATATTATGAATGGGTATTCGATGCTCAATCGGTAATGCTCAACCATTTACTCAGTTTTACAGTAATATGTGGGGGATATAGATTTAATGTGCCATATTATCGTAAACAACAATTTTTTAACAATACAGAGAATAAAACAAAAAGAAAAGATAATCCAAGGCATTTCCTATTTTTTTTAAGATTCTTACGAAAAAATTGATTTCTCTTTAGAAATGAAAATAATAACGATATTGATTATTGGGGTAAAATTTTTAAGCTGTTAAAAAAACTAATGCAAAGATGTCAACTGTGTCTATGCTTGTAAATATATATTGAATGAATTTTTTTAACGGGCAGAATAGTTATTAATTAGAAATTTATAATGATTCTTCCAGTAGTTACTGTTAGTAAGTTGAAAAGTAGACAATATACATTACTTGTTTATTTCTTTATGTTGTTTTGTGGTAATCTTATTTGATCTAACAGTGTATATATTTAGATATTTGCCAAATTGATAGGCATAAAGGTGGAGCACGAAAAAACCTTTTGATACTTTTAATAAAACTATTAAATTTAAAATATCAGATTTATGAGTGAAATATTTTAAAATAAAGTCTACGATAAAACAGACGATATAAATCAAAATCTAAAAATGAAATCAAGAGTGTATACAAATTTTGAAGAGTGGTTGTATATGTTACGGGTTTATAAAAAGGTTATATATATCACAAACGATATATTCAGACAATTTATCTTTAAAAAACGTGTACATAATAAATACAAAATAAATTTGTAAACGGAACAGTCTCGAATTTATGCAACTATAAAAAATTAGCGAAGCCACATTTATATCATGATAAAACTACATTTTTTTGAAACAGCATCTTCATTTGTGGAAAGGATTAAAAAAATTTGTTTCAAAATTTATTAATTTGGTTTACCAATACCATGGCGAGTGCAGTCCATTTATAACTACGCAATAAATGAAACAGAAGATGAAGAAAATTTAAAAAAAATTTCAATACGATTAATTAACACCTAATAAAGGATATTACGAAAAATTTAGAACTAGAATTTTTCGTTTCTAAGATAATATTTTGAAAATCATTAAGTAAAAACATACTTATTGTGACATAAGTATGTTTTTTTTCTGCGTTCATTTTTTATACAAAATTTTCTTAATAATGTGTAATATAAATAACAAATTAAATATATTTATACAATCCATAATATTGAAAATTAAAATAGTTTGTTGCGGTGTTTGAATGATTTCAATGAGGAAAAATGAGAAATAATCGTTTACGGGAAAATTTTACAATCAAGGTAAAAGTATTTCATCAGAAATCTGCTTTTATATTTTATAGATTCAAATTTGCCGAAACATAAATACGGCCTTCACAATTATTGTCGATTTTATCTTTTCATATTATTTAGAAATATTTTGTAGTGCTCTAATTTTCATTGTAGCAGTGTTATGGTTAATTTAATAAAATTCCAAAATTTTAATTTTTGCAGTCCATATATATTCATAAATGAATAATTAAATCTATATTTTTAAAGGATTAAATTTAAAGGATTTAAATTTATAATTTTTAAAGGATTAAATTTAAAGGATTTAAATTTATAATTTTTAAAGGATTTATTAAATGTATACTTTCGTACAAAAGACAAATATTAATTATGGATGTAATAAAGGTTTTTTTTAAATAAATAAAAGTAAATAAATAGTTAATTTTTAATTTATCCATTGATGTGCTTTTGGAAAAATAACAGATTATCATTTATCTCGAGGATTTACGTATCTATTGCTGAAGTGTTTCTATTTAATTGGAAATCTACCATAGTAAGCGTAAGTTATTCTTGTATTAAAAACAATAATGATTTTATGTCATACATTACGAAAAACTTTTTTTTTCTTTTAATTCTGCGACGGTAGGCACCGTCGCTAACGCATTAAGAGAAAGAGAGAGAGAGAGAGAGAGCAGGTATGTGAGTGGCGTATGCGTGTGAGCTGGAATGAGTGCGTATGCATGAATGGCGAATGGGGGTAATTGAGTGCGAATTTTGTAGCGAACTTCCATATGTGAACCTTGTATTGTATGCGTGTGTGATGAAAAAATTATCTTATAAAATGTGTTGTTCGACAAGAAAGGAGACTCGGGCTTCAATTAAAGTGATGTGAGTGGTCGAGAAACTCGAAAACGGTGATATAGAAAAAGAACTCAGCAGGATTTCTGTGCTGAGCTTGTGAACGGTCAGTATGCACGTGTGAAAGTTGATAGGCGTAAAGTCTGGGCGGGTTGTGGGTAATGCTCGGAGGAGGGGAGTGGGCGCAGTACAGGAGTAAGTGCGGTGAAGGAAGAGGAACGCATTAGCTTGGTGACGAGTCACGGCGTCAGAAGGTACAGCGACCGTATGTTCAGCAGTAGTCTTTTTCTTAATCATAATAAGCCTCTATATATCTATCGCCCCGTTCACGACGCAAATTTAGTGGTAACTCGGGATATAAAAGTCAATGCGTGCAATCAATCAGAGCGGTTTTTCCAGCCTTCAAGGTCAAGATGAACTGATAGGTAAACATGGTTCCTAGCTTCCGAAGTGAAGTTACTTGACTATCAAGGTGTAATTTTTTTTCGTGACCAGGTCGATTGATATGCAAGCCAAGGCATATATCCTGTCTCTCTTTCGTTCTTGTTTAAATGAAAAAGGCGAATATTTACGGCTATTCAGGTTAGCATCACGCCACAATTGCCACCGGAAAATGATCAAATGATTAAATGTTTTTCTGGATTAGGTTTCGCGACAAGCGTGGATTAGGACTTGCGATATGCATGGAATAGATTTTAACACGTTTGAGTGAGGATTCGTGATACTCGAAGTCTGAAAATCTGCGTCACACGACTGGTAGAGTCTACGATAGTTAATAGATAAGGTCAGAAATGCTGCAAAGTACTGATTTGCAGATACGATACGCTTAGCGTAGCATAAATAACCTGCATGCGAGAAAGTAAAATGTTCAATGTATCTTGATATGTAAAATAAAAGCGAGCAAAAATCTGTAAAAAGAAACATTTTGATGATGAAAATTTAAAATAAAATTTACAGTTTTATCTAAAAATATTTCTATCTCATTTTTTCACAAAAACTCACTACTTCGAACTTAATCCGACTCAGAGCTATATAGTATGATTAAATTTTGCAGGTAATTTTAATGTAATGATGAAAATATGAATGGCAATGATATTTACGCATCATTTTCCGTAATAACTGCCTGAAGATAAAAGATCGGGAAAAACGTGAGGGCTTGATTTTGCAGAGTCCACCGAAAGTTTTGTACCTAAAATCGATCCGAGTATAACTCTGACACAAATGAGGTTAGTCCGAGCCTTGAGACAAGATAACCGGTCGACCACTATGATGACATAAAGTAAATTAAAATCATGCCCGAAAGAAGGGTATAGACTTTACAACTCCTTGAACTCGTTCGGATTGGGTTGATGGCTGGATGCTGATGGGTTTTATTTATATAGAACTCGTTAGTTTTGTTTTTTTTAAACGTGTATTTAAATCACAAACTGTTTTCGTTCAATGAGTCCTTGTTGCCATAGTTCGTAATTATCTGGTAGGTCTAAGCTGGGATTATCGATGTCAGGGTCGTCTGTTGACTGTCAGTCAGTGTCGGTCAACTCAGCGGAGACCTAGGTATTCATTTTTGCCAGAATTTACAAATGGAAAAGAGAGTATAAACTAATATTAGGTGAGCGGAGTCTGCACCTGAAGGATTATAATATCTAGGGGTAATTATAGACATTAAAATAAACAGGAAGCGGCACCTAGAATATTTCGGTAGGAAAATTTTGGTTAACGAGTAACAATTGAAAAGGGTCACGGATCGTAACTGGTGCCTCAGCTCTGCAAAGATGAAATGGACGTACGATAAGTCCTCAAGCCCAGTCTAACTTACGGGTCGGTGTGATGGAATCTGTTGAAAGAGATCGCTTTTGCTACTTCAAAAAGTAGTAACGGATAATCTTATGAGTTTCATGGTAAGGAGTATTAGATCGACACCGACGGTAGAGCTAGGGATGATCCTTGTTATTAGGAAAGTTTCATCTGATTAGTCAAAATGAGTCAGAACAATGCTTTAAGGAACAAGCATCGTCGCTGGAGATATTCCTTTACATTATTCACCGAGATCCAGCACAATTTGAGCTTACGACTATTAATTCACGTACCAGTATACTCGCATGATGAGGAAGCATTAACGCCGGATCTCCTTCTTATCGGTACGTAGTCCGCGTAGATATCAGTGGACGCGGGAGGATTTGAGAATACCTGACTTCGCAAACACTATAAAGAGAGAGTACTATAAAGTAGAGGAAAATTTTCCGAATAGCCCCTGAAGTCGTTGTTAACGAGAATACTTACCTGCGTTGATACCGCGATCATGGTAAGAATGGCGTTTGGCACGGGGACCGCTATAGTGAGGCCTAAGCCCCAAATGTCTAATACAACTCGCTAAATTATTAATATTATTATTGTTATATGTCTTATAGTACCCCGAACCACGCCTATGCACATCTGCACCTCTGCAGGTATAAATTATGTATTTTTCGTTACATGTCAGTCCCATTTTATATTTTTCTCGCTATTTTTAATATCCTGTTCTACGTTTTACTCTCTATTTTTATTTAATGTCACCATTATTTTCATTTGAAATTTTCATTTTTTTCAATTTTTTTGAATAAATCAATGAAGATATGCCTATATTGAAACTCACTCTATTGATTTGTCCCCGAACCTCCGTGCTTCTTTCCCATTGACCATGTCCCGACCTCGAGGTATCCGAGCGGGAGGCTTCGCACATTAGGTTCAGGGTCTCGAGCTTCCACCGCAGTAAAATCTCTCTGCTGCACGACGATGCTAAAGCGCTTTATGCGTTGGTGAAGTTTTATAATAATTTTAGAGCTCGATCGTAAATTTTGCACTCAACATTTACAAATAAAAACAGTCAAGTTTTAAACACACGCCGTTCATCAAATGGCGTTTTTAAAGGTAAGGAAAACAGTTTACTTATACATTAGATATTTTAGTACGACCTGAATATCTATATCTGCAAAATGCATAAAAGACTCTAATTTACAAAAATGTTTTTAATGTATAAATAATATTTATGAAATTACGCCTTATATATTAATATTATATAAAATACTAAAAAATTTCAGAGAGTAGATCAGAGACTGCTATAAGCGAATGAAAGTGATAACAGCAAATAAATGCAATTAAGTAATATAACTATGTTTCTTTCAACGGTGCTATTTTTTTATAAAATACAAATTTTATTAACAGTAACGCATCAATAAGCTGATAGTTTTGTCGAATATTTTATTCATTAAAAGCAAATTATAATCATAGAGATGAGCTGTGTAACATGATTTAACTGCTTTCTTATTAATGTTAAATCATTTATGCTTTTGTTTAAAGATCTTCAATTCGAAAATATCATAAATTTCGTTCCTTTGTTGCTTCATTCATTTTCGTCCCTTTAAGAAAGACCTCATTCCGATTGCGACGCATTCTAAATTATTTTCACGCTTTTATGTTATAAATATAGCGATTGAGTTAAGAAAAAATAATATAATATAATTATTAAGATAGAAAATATGAAATTTTATACTTGGTATAAGAATATATTTTCAACAAATTCTATATATCATCATGAATATTATTTTACATTTTTAACTGAATATTAAACATATTCCTAATTTTATTTTTAACTATGTACATTCAATACAAAGAATGAACTGTAATCTATTATAATAAAGTTAATATAATCTAAGTAATCTAATACATAAAATGTAAATAATATTTTTATTTACGTTATTTCGTGTATTATTTATTTCTTGTATTATACAACTTTTATTATACACGAGCACTAATTATAAGAAAGAATTATGTAATTATATTAAGTAAGGAGGCACAAGTTTTCAAAAAAAATGGATAGATAAAAAATTTTGAATAATCAAATTACCTCACAATCATTAAATTAAATATATTTTAATAAGTGGCATATATATTTACGTGATATGAATGATTTTATCCTATTTATAAAAAGCATTTTCACACTAAGTATAGGATATGTTGATCGTTGATAGAATGTTATTTAGTACGAAACTTTTGTTCTGATGTAGGGAAAGAGCAATTTAGAAAGTAAAACAAATTATTTCGTAACGTCTATTAACTAATTTAGTTATTCATAAGAGTATATTTCCTGCTTATTTATTAAATCTACATACTGGGCGAGGGGGATTTATTATCATCCGTTGGGCAATACTTTTGTTCAAAAGTCAAGTGCTGAGAATCGCATAATCTCGGATACACGTGCCACAAGAGAGAACAAAGTTTTGCTAGCAAGTAGTCAAGAACACGGAAGCGAATCAAAGTGAAAGACGTCGAGCGTTAGGCAGCCGGAAATAAATGTGCGATCGCGAAGTAGGCAACGGCTATGTTGAAGTCCCTTCTTTCCCGAAGAGTTGCAACGACGACGAGGCTATCGGGCGAGAGGTCGAAAACCGCGACTGCCTCCACTGACACAATTCCCACGAGCTTGGTGAGGTCAGATGTGACGACGACTCGCTGTGACGCTCAACTAGTGCGCAATTCATGCCCCTATTACTGGCTTTTATTTGACGACAGAGAATCGTGTCGACGTCCTCGTCTCAAGAATTTCGAAACTCCCTGATAAAGTCTTTATGTAACTTCGATGGGTCGAACTGCGCTAAGGTTTCGAGCATTTATTGTTTGTTAAGCGCTTTAGTATTCGTAAGCCTTTACGTGATTGCATTCGGTTTTTTGCAAGGTTTAAAAGATTTTTTTTTAATTTTAATATGTAGACATTTACAATGGGGTGGAATATTTATCTTATTATTTTTTTTATTCTATTTTTTATGTAGTTTCACTTAATTATTATTATTACCATAATTATCATAAAAAATATAGTATTATTAAAGCTTATGTCTTTACAATAACGGTTCAAAGCCTCTTGAATAGCTAATAATAAGATGTAAATTCACTGTAAGCAATGTAAGCGACAAGTAGGAAAATCTAAGAATAGTCTGCCTCAATTTTTTACGATATTATATTAGTAAATAATCGTTAAAGTTTCCACCATATGTTATAAAAAATAATGTGTACAATATAATATAAATTTAAGATTATAATACATAACAATTTAATAGTGTAAAAATGAAAAATATATAACAAACAAATATTAGTTTAAAAAACAAAAAGCTTTAGTATATTTAATGTTATCGAATGTCCAAATAACACATAAAATTATGAATTAAGAAAGAATATTACATTATTTTGCGACAAAAATTCAAACGTATATTTTTATAAAGAAAATACAAAATAAAAGCATTAGCTTGAATTCTTTAAAAATTAAATATGTATAGAACATGTAATTCGTATGACGTATTACTTTGGATTAAATATCCATATTTTATCATTTTTGTAACAAATTACGTATTTGACGTGATAAAAAATATAACTTAATTTTTTTATAAAAAATTCCATTTTTTATAAAAACTAATAATTATTGGTATAAATAATAATTAACAAAATTATGGATAAGGTTCATTTAAAAAATTAAGGTTTTTCTAAGATAACGTTACATTTATTATCCACTAATTAATAATAGTTTTAAAACAAACATTCATAAAACTAAGGAACTTTTAATAATTAAAATAAAAAATAATAATAAAGAACTTTATAATTTTAATAGAAAATTTGTATAACCTATTACGTAATTATGATAAGAATCAAAAAGATAAAATATGTATACTTTGGCGGATGGTTGCACTTTCTTTGACGATTTATATGTTTCTGTAAAAAGTATAAATTGTTTAAAGTAAATTAAATTTTAATTAATTAAATTAATTAAATTTATAAAGTGAATTTAATTAAAGTGAATTAGGATTTGATTCAATGTGTATATACCCATGAATTATATAATAAATAGTGTAATGTTTTGTGAACATATTAATTAGAAAAATATGTATAAGCATATATCTTTTCGAAATATGTATAGCCAAATCTCTTTTTTAGAAAAATTTAATTATAAATCTTCCTATCACATGGATTGTTATAATAAATTAACAGTTATTTATTACAATTTTACTTAATTGAGTTATTTTGGAATCAAAGTTTTTAATGAACTTGAATTTTTTTTTTTAATGTGAAATATGCTTATTCATACATTTATATTTGATTTAAATATTTATGCTTTACTATTTTTTATGTTGTATGAAATGTAACGTTAATTAAAAAATACATTTTATATTAAGAATACTTTATAAATATTTTTCATTTACTGACAACTATACAAATAAAATATTGGTACTGTTCGTTGTCTATTATTAGTTTTCAATAATCAATAATGTATTTTTAAAAACATTTTAATAATAAAACTCTATTCATTATTGTAAAAATTTTTAAAAAGTAATGAAAATATTATACATATTGTTTCAAACAATTATTAGATAACTTTAATATAACATTTTTTAGCCTTTACCCTAATTCATCACTTTTTAAAAAAAGGGTTTTTTGGACATATTGAAGTAGTATAAAACGTATGTAAGTAGTTATAGAAATGTTTATGAATAATCTCGTATTTAAAATGAAAGTTTTCAATTAAGTAAAATTACGATGTAGATTTTTATTTCTGTAATGTACTGTGAATAAAAACATTACAGTTATAAAAAACTGTGGGAGTTTTTTTTTGAATGCAAATTAAAATACTTTTTGGTAATGCGCAAGTTAATGTTTTCCAATTAGACTGAGAGTATTTGAGGAAAAAATAATATATATTTTCCTTCTTCATTATATAATATTCTACGTTTATTAATAAATATATAAAATTTTAGAAATTGTATTTGTAAACAATTAAAATTTTTTTTTATGTCTTTGTTCGAACGGACGCGTAGCAAGGATGAGTTAACTGCTTCTGCGATCGTGGATAATTTTTCCACGAGTACATGGCGTACGATTCCGTCTCGTCTATTAATTTATAAAATAAATGACTGCGGTAGTTGATGAAACTAGTTTTCAGTAATTTTTGTATGCGAATCATACTACATATCCGAGTCAGAATACGTTTGCAGCCGTACAGAAATGTTTATCAGAGTTATTTCAAAATATTTTTTTGACACCCTAAATTCCTAACTCTAATTCATGGCTTATCGGCTTACACAATTAAGAATATATACAACTTTACTAATTGATACATTTTTAACTAAAAATGCAGTACGTGGTATTTTGTTATATGAAAAGATCAAATGAAATGTTTCCCAATTAACGAAATTTAATAAAATGAATTTAATTATATGTAGATACATAACACATTTATTATGTTATTCACAATTTCTCTGCAAGATATTTCATGTCCATTAAAAAATCTTGCTTAATGCTTGAATAAATTGAAAATGTTTACCAAAAGATTTTAGAATAATTTGTATTCAAGATAAATTCAATTGTAGTTACTATATAATAATAATATGTCAAAAAGTATTTTTTCGTATTTTTTCTGTAAAATTAAATATAATTTTACTAGTAACAAGTTAAATATAGCTAACAAGTGAGCTTAATTATAATAATGTAGATTGACGTGTAATTCTAACTGCGCAGTAGTAATTAACTCTCTAGAATATATGTTTGTGTATTATTTTATAGACAAATTCGCTGATCCATCTATGTTAATATTCGCTTATTTTATTTGCATAGTAATAAAAAGAAACTATTTAACAGAAGGGAATAAATCCAACAATTTTCTTTTATAATTTAAACAAATTATTGAATTATAATTAATTAAAATTAAATTTTATAGAAGGGAATTAAAAAATCTTTTATACAACGAATTTTCAGTGGAACAAATTTCACTATAATATTTGTAATTTTTTATCAATTACTAAATTACGTAATAGAGAAACATAATCTTACTAACCCAATTTTGAAGGTTCTTAGTCCTCTAAATTATATATTGCTAAGACTATTCAATGTAAATTCAATGTAAATTCAATGTAAATAATTTTTTTTTTTTAAACCAAAAATATCCACTGAGTATTGATTATTGTAAAATTTAGTACTTTTGTGTAAAAATAGAAGCGGATAAAAGTGTTTATTTACAAAAGTTTGTAAGTAGATGATTTATGTTTCTGCACTAGTTTTATTATTTGTCTTTCTAGATAAATTTTTATTATGATTTCTTCTGTATTCAATAAAAATAACAAGTAATAAAAATTAATTACGCAAAGCTAATAGTTTTAAATGCTATAGAAAAATAATATTACATGCTTTAACTGTCGAATTTGTTTTACTATATTCGACATTATAAAGGCTGTAGGTAAGTAGAATTATATAATTCATAACAAAAAAAGTATTTACTCAATAGTGCGTCTATAATTTCAAAAGATCAATCTGAATTTAATAATATGCGCTAATATATAAGAAATTAAGATATGTAAATAATAACAGTTTTTTTCAAATCGACGCTATCTATAGTATAAAACTGTAATTAATGAGTCGAAAACTGCGAGAGTCCAACTTTAGACAATAGAGCGAAATAAACTCGCATTTATATAGTATACATCTCTTTCTCTCTCTCTATTTTTACTTCTACGAAACATAGGGTTAAATGTAAACAAAAAAGTGAAGGAAAGAAAGAAAAATACCAATGCATCGATGAACCTAAAAGTAAGAGCTTAAACGACGTTAGCAAGAGGAAGGAGTGACCTTCTCGATATTATTTACGCAAACGGGGGACAGTCCGGTAGGCAGTAGGTGTTGGTGGGGTGAACATGGAGGAATCATCCCTCGCAGTATCGCCGGGTTACGCGAGAGTGGCGCGCATGTCGTTGAATTGGGCTGAGCGGTGGGGTAAAGTGTCGAGATGCGTAGTCGCGAAACTACAGATGCTGCGAGGGAAAGATGCGAAGCGCCGCCAACAGTTGACCAGTGGGAAGCATTGCGGGTGGTCGAGGTCAGGCTGATCGCGGTCGGGCTGATCGCGGTCGGGCTGATCGCGGTCATGCTGATCGCGCCCTAATCCTCGATATCGGAAGCTCGTGTGATAGACTTGTGGCGCGGAGGTGACTCCAACGACGCGTTGGACGTAGGGATAAGGTCGTGGTAGCCCGGGGCGCAACAGTTTTCAGTGCATCTCCAAGGGAATCGATGCGACTGCTCTAAGCAACGAGAATTAATTAGAACGGGTTCGCCTGCGCTTCGAAACGTTCGGAGATACTTTGTAAGCGGTACTGCGATCTTTACTTTTGGCGCGCTTACTTATTGCTGACTCTTTGCTTTCACTATAATTACTGAGAATTAGGAAACTGAGGATGATTGTCGACAATCAAAAACTTTCAAGTGTACAAAGTCTCGCCTACCTTTACTTTACGATGTGCATTGTTTTAATTACTCGATTCTATTAGATAGGATGAAAATGACAAGACTACGTTTGATAACTGATCGTGCAGAGTCTGAATTTATTTTTCAATTCAATAAAAAAGTATTTCACCGCGCAAATAACATAAAGATAGTCGGGTTTAATAGCTAAAACTGTTTCCTCGAAAAACTAAATCACCTAAGCATACTTTCTTTTAAACTAGAGAAAGTATTGATCTAATATTTATCGTATTTTGAAAATAAAACAGCTGTGATATTCAAATGTCTACAGATTCATTACATTATTTTAAAAAAATGTTAAATAATCATATCAGTAATAGATTTTTGTATGAAAGTTAGTAAGAGTTAGTAAGTAGTTAGTAAGCGTTGTTAATTTAAATATACAGATCTGCTATGTCTTCTGGTTTCGTGGAAAATTTTATTCGTAATGGTATTTAGAACGCTAAAAGATTTTAAAAAATTTTTAAACTACAACATTCATCTTCTTAACCATTTTTTAAAATATGTCAAAAACATTTAGATAGATCTCTAGTTAGATTTTTTAATATAATTACCCAAAAAATGAATTTTTTATATAATATAATATTATAAAATATTGTTTTATTTCAAGCATATTATTTTGGAACGTTTAATTCAATACACAAAAATTATATTCATATATATTTTTTAACTTATTAAATAAGTATCTATATGTAATACTGTATAGTAAAAATATAAAAGCAAATTCTAAATGAAATATCTGAAACAGTAATCAACAAGCATAAATGAAAATATTCAGTTAAAGGTCATAAACATGAAGTCATTTTTAAAAAAATGCAATTTTATTGTCACAAGGAAAATTGTATTTATTACTGTATCAAATGATTTCACTCTAGTTTCATGAATGTTTAATACTTAGCACAATAGTTTATAATTACATCAATATCATAATAATACTGTTTTTATCATGTCCTTGAGACTGGGATAATATATTGGACATCTTAATACCAATGTTGCTATCACTTACAACGTGTAGGTGTTGTAATGTATTGTATGTTGCATTTACAAGCGGCTTGAAAATAAGCTATCTGTATTAAGTTAACACGCTAAATTGAAATTAAGCTTTCTGAAAGTTGAGTTTACAATTATTATCTGTATAAATGACACTTCCTTGTAACATCGACGGTTATTATCCTAACAGCTTCCTTATTCGGGACAAAACTTTTCATTTTATTATGACTGTTTTTCTTCTATCGCTTATATGAATACTCATCTTAGCGCATCACTTTCTCATTAGCATGAAATCACAGCATAATATCTTATGAAACTCAAATATTATTAATGTATGAGTCTGTTTTAAATGAGTTAAAATATGTTTATAAGAAACGAATTATAATATAATGAGTGAAAATTATAAAAGCTTTTTTAAACGCATACTAAAAAAAAATAAATTTTTTTTCGATTTGTTTATTAAGGAAAAGTTCTTACTGGGTGAAAAGCTTGAGAATAGTTTTATAATTGCGTTAGTATGAACTAAACTGACGCTTTAACTTTGTAATTGACTTCTTTCGTATTAAAAATCTTAAGATTAAACCTAGTAATACAACTGAGGTCAGTTTTTAGTCAAATATTTTTTAACGGCCTCTGTCGTGCTCTTTTTCATTTTTTATAATTTTAGTGATGTAAGTAAATTTTAATCTGAAATTTTTTAAAATATATATATTATGAAAATAAACGTATTAATTCTACCAAATGAAACTAATTCTCATTTTTTCCATATGATACTGTAAATTTACACTGAACTAACTGACTTAGATGTAAACTGTTTGTAAATTACAAAGATAGAGAACCACTTCAAATATCTTGTAGTAAATGATTTTATACATTAACATTTTTATTGGATTTCAGTGTTAAAGGTTATAAATTAAATATGTAAAAAATTTACATCATTTGCTTTTTCACATTTCGTTCATCTCTACCATCATTACATGTTTACTTTTTTAATAATAATAACAATAATTTATGTTATAATAATATTTTGTTAATAACGTCAAAGTGATAAAATTAGATAAATCATTTTTTTATTCTATCTTTTCTATCTATTCTTTTCTAATGGCATATATAATATTTTGAGTTTCTTTTATTTTATAATACTGAATATATCCCTGTTTATAATGTTAATAAGTTCTGTTTATTTACTTTTATAAATTATAATCATGAATTATTAAACAAACATTTAAGTCAGCCGATTAATCAAAACGAACCTTGCATAAAGCTTTATTAATAAGGTGCATGTGAGGAAATGCTATGAATTTTTATCAACACTTTTAATTCTTCTTGTGATTTTACAGTGATAATATATTTTTTTTAATTGTGAATTTATTTTTTAAAAATCGTTTTTATTTTTGAATGATGTAATTTTAATAAATCTATATTTTTTTTCAAAACCTAATTTTAAATTCATATTAACTCAAAACGTTACTTTAAATGTTATTTTCAACACTGGTGTAACCTCAATAGATAAAATTTTAAAAGGATAATACAGAGGATAAATTATAATATTCGACGTTAATTTATAAAATACTTTTAAGAATTCTTTTAGATTTGAAGCGTTTATGTTATATTTAATTATAAGTCCCTTTAAAATAATTTTCTAGGCTTACATAACAGAACTAAGGTAATAATATTACTGATTGAAAAAATTAGGGACAAAAATATTATGCTAAATTTACATATTAAAAACAAACAAAATTAAAAAATGATAGAGCAAATAAGTTGACGAATATTTAATTAACCTTAATGAGTATTCATATATTACGTACTTTAGAAAAGCCTAACCACAAAGCTATAAGGCTCTGATATTTCATAGGTTAATGAACTACAATGAAAGAACTAACGCTGCCATCAGAATTATTCAAATATTTCGTTCAAACCAAACAATGATAATGTAACTAATTTCAATAATAGGAATTATCGATAGATTTTATGAGATTTTGTAGATAATTATAACGGTTACAAGAGAGATAAATGCATAAATGATATAAGAATTCAACAATACTTAGTGGCGATATATAAGTCACAAATAAAAGTAATAATCGTAGTATAATAATGATAGCTATTTTATACAAATAAAATTTTGAGAAAAGTGGATATCACTTAGATATCAGTAGCAGGTCTATCAAAAATTAATTATTAATAAGACTTAAATATATCATTGCTTGATTATATCGCCTAATAATTTAATTTCAAGATGCTGATAATTATTATTGTAGGTTTAGTTTTTGCATCATATTTATTTTATTAGAGTCATTAAATTAAACGTTCCGTAAATATAAAGCAAATATAGGCGCTTAAGTATTAAGAGTCTGTCTTCCTCTATCTCTATCTAAATACCATATCTAGAGGCAGACAAATAACCATCATAGTAGTGGTTCTCGTAACTTAAATGAGGAATTCATAAGATGCTAATAATTGTACCATGTTAGTATTTTTAAATTATTAAATGAAGTAGAGCTTTTTAAGATATTGCCGTAAAGACTTAGTAATCAAATTAAACACTAAGGTAATTGATGGATATGACTTTGTAATATCTAATGTTTCTTTTGCTAATGTACAAAAAAAACTATTATAATGTTGTATTTATAAAATTAATTATATTAATTTATAGCAAGATGTTTAATATAGAACCAATAGTATAATTATAAAAACTCGTTTATAAATTATTCACTATATTTTATACGCGAAAAACAGAATAAAAATATTCTCACAATTGTCAAAATTTTTCTTTATTTTTCTTTGTTTTTCTTTTTATAATTGTTGTTTGGAGCCACAGTTATTAATACAGTTTCTTAATATTTACAATATTTACGACAAATTTTAAAACGAGAAAATAGATGTATTTACAATCGTGTTCTTAAATACTAAACATTATAATACAATAGTGATTCTAAATCTTGTAACAAAGTTTTTGTTTTCTTTTCTGTTTTTTTTTGGATTCACGATTTTTGTTTTATTTCTAGGATAGCATAGCACTTTTTTATTATTCGTTTTATTTATTTTTATAATTATTCGTTTTAGAAACTGGTTTAAAAACTTGGACAAAAGCAGAAGAAATATGAAATATTTTAATCGAAATTGTAGGTTTTTCATGTGCTAATTAGCCATCATAATCTCATTATATTAGATCTATGTTTGTCTATTATGTGTCTACTCGGTACATGTTAATCAAACCTTATTCTTTATTTATAGTTTTCCCATCGGACTGTGCATAATTTGCTAATGAAATTTCTTCTATTGTAGTTGTAAATGACTGTGGTATTATTTATTTTAATCTTGGAGACATTTTTTCAACTAGATACAAAAAGGCTTTTGGTGGTATGTAGGCACATCTTAGAGTCGCTTTGTGGTACATTGGGTTCGGGTATAAAGCGCTTTAAGTAACTGTTTTCGGTAATATTTATATCATTTGAAAAATGGTTTCTTATAGTTTTAATACGTAATAATCTATGCGTTGTAACTTGGCCGCGTCGTATATAGTTTTATTTTTATGGTATCAAATGAAATTATTATGAGCGCTTCTATAAATGCTTAAAGGAAATCCGCCACTTTGTGTTGAATCGGGTCGGTTATTTCTTATAAAATAGTAATTTCGCAATCCTATTTTACTATAAAATCTATTTTAAAGTTTACTTTAAGTCAGTAGCATAATGTTCTATCAATTTAATTAGATATACTTTTTTTGTTTGATATTAAGGAGCTAATGTTTAAAGATATTTTTTTGAGTATATTTATTATCCAAATATACTCTTGTTTTTTTTTGAAAATAGAGATTCGCATGAAGCATTTGGTAGTATTTCTTCATTCTTTTTACCTTTGATCTATTTATGCTATCGTGTTTTATATTTTTGTTATTGCTTTTAATAAATTTGAAAGTAGTTTATGCATAGACTCGTTGTAGTTGATCTACTTATTTCTGTTATTATTCAGTTTGATTTTCATGTGTTAATTTTAATATTGTGATTGTGATATGCGATGTTATGCTGTATTACTTTTTGTGTTTTTAAGGGCTACATACGAAATATTTGGATTAGTTTTTTTGTATAATTTAAAAATTTTCTGATGTTATATTATTACTTTTTTGCTTTAGACAATTTTTTTATCTTCTAGGAACCTCTAAATATTTATACAAGTAAACCCTAAGCATATAAGTGTGATACAAATTATTATTATTATAATAAATCGACCTCGCGATGCTAAAGAATCCTGCCCCCGAACGCATGGATACCCCCCTTGGAGTACCACTCTTTCACGACACTTCACTCTACAACTTCCTCTAAAAATTAAGGATTCCAGGGAATTGATGAGACTGCGTCTCATAAGTCTAAAGATTAGCCACGCTGAAAAGGCCCATTCTCCTTTCAAGCAAACCGGACAACTGCATTGGAGGTGTTTAGGGATCTCTCTCTCCTCACAGCCAAATGTACAAAACAGGTCCAACACCAGGTCAATTTTGTATCTGTAGCCCTTCATACTGTTGTGTCTCATTGCATCTGCCGAGCCCCAGGATTACTCTGGCCCAGCCTTCACCATTTTGTGAAGTCAAGAAGACAATCACACACAAACTGTGGTCACATGTTGCAGCCTCATTCCAGATCCGGTCTGCCTCAGAGCCTCTCCGTACTGCCGTATCTCCCTTTTCATAAGGTTCTGACAACATCCAACTGCCGGCTTCAACAGGACAGGGATCCAAGTTAATTCAACCCTTGACATGCTTGTTAGTCGGTTCAGAGCTTGTTAACAGTCCTAGACCTGCTTTGATTTCGTCGTACGACTGTAGAGCGTCATTAAGGCACCCTTACTATTCAAGCTGATATGTACCCGTGGTCAGTGTGACTGCTCAATTGAAATCTCTGCCACCCAATATATTGCCATAAGTTTTGCTTGATATACAATGTATGCTCCCAGTCCTACATTGCTTAAAATATACAACCGCGCCCCTAACATTCCTATACTTGGACCAGCCTGTAAACCAAATCCATCCAGTAGCAGGATATTGCCCTGTTTTAGTATCCGATACCCCTCTGGTAGATGCTAACTCGGTATATTTTTTTCAAAGCAGAAGGCCGTTGTCCTGAAATCGGAGAACATTTTAAAAGTCAACCAACTATCCAGACCCTTGGGTAATCTAAATGTTTCGCCAGCCCTTCGATCGCCCTATAAAAGGCATTCTTCGCCGATTTTCCGAACCTATAGGCATGTTGATCCTTATGAATATCTCCGTTGTTGAGGATCTCGTGCGAATATAATCGTTGATCAGCCTTTCCAAAGTTTTAAGAATAAACGCTTCATGTCCCAAACAATATGAACCCGATTTTGGGTGATCCTGATCCCGTCGGACCTTTGGTCTTTCCCTTTTCCGGGGATCAGCAGGTGGGGTCGTATCCACCCTCGACGATCTCCTTTGTCCCTATACGGGAACGTTATTGCATCTTTCATATGGGACGCATGGTTAGTGGTATAACCCGCCTCCACAGCTTTACGCTCATTGGATAGCCTTCTTCTAAATGCCTCATATCTAGTCCTGTGCCATACACGCCACATCCCTTCGGTCAACGTGGTCCTCATCTATATGGCTAACACCAAGATCACGACCTCCACCATTTCATTGGCAGCCTCTCCCTCGACCTACTGACTGGTTCGTGGGGCTCTTGGCGTCGGAGTTCTTACTCCTTCCGCACCCTGAGCGCTACTTGTTCTCGTGTGCTCATTTTTGTTTTTAATTCCCGAAAAATTCGTTTTTGTTTTCACGAGAAGCTAGGGAAAGTTTGGACGATCACCAAAAGCCCCGTAGGTGGTGGTAAGGGTAAATATTTGAAGGTTTCGCCTTGTTCCTCGGAGGTAACGTTTGCGACTGCTGGTACCCTGTGGTCAACCATTCCCCTGGACACTTTTACGCACACTTTGGGCTTACGAGTATGCATGGATGTGTTAACCATTACGCCGCCTTACAAACGTAATGATGGGTTGCTTCTTAGTTGCGGAAGCAAAACTCTACTTTGGTCTCCTGAAAGAGTCTCGCGAAGGATTCCCTTTGAGATGACTGGATGATTGGGTAGGGGCATGGACACGGGCCCCATCACCCTTTGCTCATACCCCATTCGCACTGCTATTTATAGGAGAGCCTCCACTTCAGAGGATCCCTATAATCACGGAGAAACCATTTATAGGATGATCTCTCGTTCTCACCTCTATTCAGTTAGACCATTCACCACTAGGCTCACTCTCATTTTCGCTTAAGCCTTCTCACCATCGACATAGTCATGCACTCCTAGAGGGGTATGGATGGTATTTAACGATTATATTTTTATACGATTATTTTTTTAGGTTATATATAATATAAAGTTATGTATAATCCTATTTTATTAATAAAGGTCTTTTATTAATTTTGATTGAATATTTGCACAATTTATACAATGAATAATTTTAATATCTATATAATTATATTTAATATATTATTGATAGGATTATGGTTCCGTTTCGTAGGCAAGATCAACAATTTAAAACTTTTTTGTCACAAAGATATTCGATTATTATAAAATACACGAGCTATTATCATACAGCATTGTATATAAAATCTGTAAGATGAATTTTATTAATTAACATTTTTAACAAGCCATGATTTTTCGAAATAGATTAAGTTAGTCATCGCTACATATAAATAGATTTTTTTTTACTAAAAAAATTTCATGATTTGACAAATAAAAAAAGCCTTACTTGTTTATTGAAATTCATAAGTAATTTATTATAAATTTTTTTTCCTCTATTTTTTCTTGCTTTATTCTATCGTGATTTGAATGCCTGTTTCAAATTATCTTATTTGTACAAATTAACTCTGATAATAGAGCAGTTCAAGATCTGACGAATGCTAGGCGCCATTGCAGCCAAGCTAAATAGCCACAGCGACGATCGAAAAAGTCAAGCACTTATTGAAGTAATAAACCCAAAACGAAGGGTCATTCAGAAAAAATCACTCGGGTCCAAGCTCCAGGTTTTTTGTTACCTCATATATCAATTACGCGTAATCGGTAGGCCTCGAAAATCAAAACTAACTCAAGGCGAGAATATTTTCTAAATTGAGTCTTTTCCACCCGTACCGATGCAATGCCAGTTACTATCAAAGCATATTCTTTATCATTTAGTTTTGAAATATCAGAATCCCGCCGATGCGACGAACATTCTATGAAAAAAATTCACAGGGACCCTTTTTTATAGATAAACGAGATCTGTACAATGCACACATCTGGTATCGGTAAATACTTTGCATACACATATGTGCATCTAGCAAGAATGAACCTCAAAATCTTTATAGCAAGAAACTAGCAGGGTAAGGATGAGATTATCCGAGGAGACCATTGTATAAAAGGACTAGAAAAATATTTAAAATCACTCTGTGTTGAAAAAAATTTATTTTGTCAACGTAAATAGAATTTTATTATTTTCAATTAAATAAAACTACATCTGATTTTACTACATTGATTTGATACGAAACATAAATTTAATAATTTCACAACAAGCAATTTTACTATTTAAATCATTTACTTTAAATTAGGCTAGTTAAAATTAATTAGGTCTCATTATCCAAACAGTTTAAAAAGTTTCGTTTTACAAACAAGCCAATAAAAGAAATCCGAACTATAAAATTATGTCTTGCAAATTTTTATTTGTAAATATGTATAACCAGATCACTAATATATAAGTAATAGTAATTATTAAATATTATTATAATTAATGTTATAAGATATTATTATTTGAATTGAAAGAAAATTAAAAAAATTATCATTTTCTAGTTATCTCAAAATTAGCAAATGTTTTAAAATAAGAAGAGTATTGATTATTAAATTAAGTTTATATAATATTTAAACCATCACTTATCTTCTATAATTTGAAAAATTATTTGCTCATAATATATTAACACTTAATATGAAATTAACTTGTATGAACTTTATATTACAAATTAATTCATAAAGAAATCACTGGTTTTGACATATTATAAAAACTTATATATTTAAACGAAAAATATAATTAATAAAATTCTGTGTGTATGGTTGCAAATTAATCTTTATATCTAAAATTTATAAATGCTTCCTCTCCAATTCTATTATCTTACCACAGGTTATTTATATTATTAGCTCAGAAGAAATAATAAATTCCGTTGCCTTATTACAGATTCATGAGCTGTAAGCGGTATTGACAAAAATGAAGTGTCTTAAAGCGATATTCTTCATATTCAATCTGCTAATATGGGTAATCAAAATTTCTTTACACACTTAACAATTATGTATATATATAAAAATAAATGATCTTGTATTTTTAAATAAATTAATTAGTTATAATAATTAATTGAGTAAGGAAAATGTTCAAGTAATTTCATATTAAACCAAAAGCATTGTATTTTTTCATTGTAAAACATCATTGATTTAACAATACTGTATTTATTCTCAATTGTTTAATCGTTAAACTAAGTTTTTATTCTTGTAAATATTACAACTTGGAGAAAGTAAAGAATTTAATTAAAAAAAAAGGATTTCTTTATGCAAATGAGTTATATTTATAAATAAGTTTTAATTAAATTGAATTTTTAAGTTACTTTAAGTTAACATTTAAAATAATCGAGAATATATATTTTAAAAGCTTTTTACTTCTGATAATTAGTGATGGTTAAGTACGAACGATTTTCGCGGGAAGATGTTACGCGTATAATCAATAAAGTACGCAAAAGCAGATAATAGAAAATAAGATTTTTTTATTCAGTTGGCAGGTTGCACAGTGATGGTAATCGGGGCGTGGATACTAATGGAGCCGAGCAAAGGACGCCTACTAAATCTGTTTACTCCCAATGAAACTCCTACGGAGACGACTTACTTCGCTGCCTACAGTCTTTTATTTCTCGGTCTCACAGTACTCATCATAGGTTTTTTCGGTTGTCGAGCCGCCCTTCACGAGAGTCAATGTGTTCTCGCTATCGTAAGTTTTTATTTTGCTGCTACTGCTTAGAATTTGTTATTTAAGATCTTTAAATCTTATCATTACTTTTCTAAATGACTTCATTTACTTTAACGTTCATTATAGTAAGTTTGAGTAATGAACCTGAAGCTATTCCATGTAATGCTTTTCAAAATACTCTCTTAATTTTGTAATATAAGGTTAGAAAAATAAATATTACCTATCACATGAAATTATTATATTTACAATTTTTCTTAAATTTATACTAAAATTAATGAATGATTATCTTTATAACATGTATCGAGTTAATATTTAATAGCATATTAAAGTGTTTCAATTATCTTAAAGGAATGATATTTTTTAGTAAATTTAACACAAGTAAAAAATTTTAATCTATGTTTTTAAAGTATTAATCAATACTTATTATCTATGAAACAGTTTTTCCTGACAATTGACAAAAATCGCGAATAAGTAACGATGACAATTAAATCGTTTTTATTAGCGGCAGAGTTTCTGCATTATTTCGGTTCCTATCGATTTTCGAAACTCTTGGATACAACTGTTGCATTTATTTCCAACACTTGATTTTCATTTTGGATATAACGCAACAGCTATACAACGATAACGGTTTAATATATATATATATATATAAATATATATTAATCTTTACGAAGTCTTCGTAGAAACAAAAATGAAATAATACCTCAAAATATGGTATGATTGTTTACAAAATGAAATTATTCTTCTAATTTTGATGGTATTTTTTCCAATAATTAGTATTGATTCAATTAGTTGATGGCCCCGAATCACTTGTTATCGTAACTTTAATAACCGTATAACTTGTAAATTTAATTTGAAATTGAAGTAAATTACATTTATTTGATTTCTGCATTTATGTAAAACGTACCAATATTAAGGCAAGATTGGAAATTTATTTGATCAATTACGCATTAAACAAGTAAAAAATTAAATACCTTTTCCTTTTGAAATTTCTGTAGTTTAAGAAACCATGCAAAAAGAAAGCTTGTAAACAAACAGAACATTTTTAAGAATACATGCATAGAAGTAAAAAGTAATAACATGTACATTATATTATACAACTCATACTACTAAATAGTAGATAAATGTCTAATTAATATAAAATTAACGAACCAATCGATTAAGAATAAAACATATTAGATCACATTGTTTAAAAATCTGTCCGATTTTGGAAAAGTAGTTGAGAATTTATATGTTGATAGAAGTGTATAACATATAAAAAAAGCCCATTCATACAAATTATTGTCGTTTTATGTTGTTTTTGTGACAGTACATGAGCCTGCTGATAGCACTGATCGTTACGGAGTTGGTGACAACAGCTGCCCTTGGCATTATGACCTACCGTGTGCTGTCGGGTCTGGAGGCGCGACTTAGAGAGCGAATATCTGAGCACTATGGACATGACAGCTTGAGCGATGCTAGTTTTACTCAAAGTCTTGATTATGCACAGTATAAGGTTAGTGAATCTGCGCTTCTATCAATAACCCATCTGTTTAACTTGATTTTTACGAAAATTTCCTTTTTTTAATGAATCCGAAATCTCCTTATATATTTTACTAAGATATCATAAATTTTTTTTACTTTCGTAAATAGTTAGTATGTATAGCTTTAATAACAGAGAAATGCGTATATTGTTTCTAAATTCTAACTTTTTTAAATAGCTAATTACACCTTTGAAGATTATCAATATTATAGTCCGAAGAACAGAAATTTGAAATTCAAAAATGTTTTATACGCTTTTTATGGAACAATAATATAAAGTTCCAAAAGTATTTTATAAATTGTTGGTCATTTTTTAAATTCAATATTATGATATAATATTTGTTCTGTTTTCATATAAGATGCAGTTCCAGAATAATAACTTAATAAGTTAAGAATATAAAATTAACAACATTATACATCAATTTTTTTTTATAATAATTCTCAAATAAATAAATAAATATTTACGTATATGTATATGTATATGTATTTGTAGCTTTCAACGTATTGTAGGAATTAAATATGTAATTAAAAAGTCGCCTATAACTAAGACAAGGTAATTAATATTTTAATATATATAGCTATAAAAAAAATGCACAGAAATATAATTTTATTAGTAATACTAGAAAATAATTCAGTTGCACGCTGATTTGTGGACCATCGTGGTTAAAGGTATCGTGGAAAATATAAATCATCGTGGAAAAAGCATCGAGTATCGCGAAGAACCTTGCCTAATACGAAAATATTAATAAGAAGTAAGCAGTAGAGTAAGGATAGAGCAGAAACTAGGCGAAAAATAGGTATCAGTTCTGATAGAGGCGAATGACCTTACTTAACTCATGCTTTCCAGTTCAACTGCTGCGGCATCTACAGCGGCGCGGATTATAACAGCACCGCTTGGTGGCGGGACAGCCACATCTCCGGGACGAGGAGGCAGGTGCCCCTGACTTGCTGCGTCCTCAAGGATACTGAGGTCAGTCCTTTTGCGCATCCTTTATCGATCACCGTCGCGCTGTTGGAAGATTTTCTCCCCCGACCCAAATTTCTTACTGGATTATCATGCTTAGCAAAGTACAGCCGGCGAATCGTTTTGCTTTCATTAAAACGCTTACACATTATTACCGAAATGCCCTACCTAAAAATAAAATAGCCAGGTTTACTAGAATATTCCGTACAACGATAATCACTGTCGCAAACTTTGTAAATTATAGACAAATTGAGAATCGAGTTTTTGATATGTAAAATTATTATTTCTATACGTATAATTAATATTTTTTTTTAATAAAATATATTTTAATACTTTTAAGAATTATAAAAAAAAATAAATTATGACGTAATTATTAAGATGATTCTAATGAAATGATTAATATTTACCTTCATTTAAATATATACACATATTTTTATATGACTAAACTAGTAATATTTTTTATTAAAATTTTATTAACACTTTACTAATAATTAAATTCTCGATAAAAGTACACGACTAACTAGCTTAATTGCTATAATAATTAACTGTTACGCCAACCAAAATTTTTGTCTTTTTTTTTAATTTAAGGTTAAAAATACCGGAAGTCCTATGAGTGTAATTTCCAGGGTATTTTATAAAAACGTAAGTCACATTTGTTTATTTAAGTATATTTGAAAAATTACATTGACTCAATTGTCTTTTTTGCATCGTTTCAGAACGAAAAACCGTGGCTTCATCCACAACCAAAAGATGAGTCTGCCTGTCAGTCACAGGATGTGTTAGTGCACGATAGTTACAGGCATAGAGAAGTAAATTAATATATTTTGATTTTATTGTCACTGTATTATTAAGTTCTTTGACTAGTGTTAATTTAAAACATAATACACTTATAATTATTTGTTAAATCGTATTAAGCCATAAAAATAGAATGGAAATTGTTTTTGAATGTAATCTTATTTTTCCAAAACACAGAACACATTTATGTTTCAAACTTTTATATTCCATTAAAAGTTACAAATTATTTTTATTTTTAACTAATAAGCACACTTTCCTTCTTAATTTAGGGGTGCTTGGAAAAAGTGAGAAATTGGCTTCAATACGAAAGCTTAGCGGTGATTCTTATGGGTGTAGTAGTAGCAGTCGCACAGGTAAATAATTAGAAAAATACTCATAAAAAATAATCAATAAAGTTATTTCCTTTCCTTTTATAGCATTCAAAAGTAAGATAACTGATAAATATTGTATTATTCTTATATACCAAAATAAGTTCTGTTATGAAATAGTTGCCATGGCTCGTTCAGATTTAAAAACAAAACAGGAGCCGATAGAGTGGTGGAAATAGCTAAACTACGGACCTTTTTTCACGTTTATTTTAAGGTCATCAGCATAATAGCATCAGCTTTCCTTTGTCGGCGCATCGGGAATTCAGAGATTGGATAACATAGTCGCCGCGCCAGTCGTGGCGGCGTCATCAGCGGTAATAATTTGCGCCGGGATTTTCGCATCCAGAGCTCGAAGAGGTAAATCGAGATATCTGTCCGTGGATTCATCAAGCCGCGATAGCGATCCAACGGTTTTCGTCGTTCAAGCTCATTTCAATTCCATTGTCATGATTTCCAAGTCGCGCAGTCTTGGTTATTCGGCAGTTTTTTTTTTAAATAATTTTTAAATGCTTTTGAATATATTGTCGTTGTTCCGTAACCTCATTGCTCAATAGTGTTCCATTGTTGACCATGAATTGAATATTAAATATGAATACATATACGAAAAGTAAGATGTGCTGTGACTCTTTTCTACTTATCAATTCTGTATAGTTCATTGGAATTATTTATAAAAATCATTTAATCAGTGATAATATCGTCATCTTTTAATTAAGTCTAATTTTAGATTTAAATTAAGTGCAAAGTCAGTCTTAACAGGTTCTCTTTATATTTAAAAAAATTAAAACTTTATCATGAAAATGCTTACTTAGGACTAATGAGGTGAACAGCCTATCTAATGTGTTTAATATCTAATTACTGCATTTATTAAACACGAAATGTAAGACGTCTCTATAGAGAAAATGTCAAAACATGGTGCTTATTATTACAAAATTTTCGAGTCGTTTATCTCGATTACTCAAGTGTAAATGACGTAATATTAATGAAATGATTAAACAACAGATTATATAGCAGATAGATTACACATATCATTTATTTATTTTCAAGTAAATTAAGAGACGTTTGAGATATGCTGATTGAAAGACTTATAAAATTTTATTAATTTTAAGAAAGATTACATTTTTATGACATTAACTAAATTAAATGCATTTAATAAAGTCTCAAAAAATTTTTATAATTTAGCTTTTTAAAGCTCTTTATAAATTTGTTGGTATTTCATTACTTAAAACTTTTATACGCATTTATAGATTTATTTACATGTAACTACTTAGATGTATTATCAAAAAAAATTTTAGTTCTAATTGAAAAATCTTTTTTGGATAAATTTACAAAATTTGACTATATATTCTATAATAATATTCACCATTCAATTCAAAACAAATAATTTTATAGAATCGGCCAAGTAGAAATTTGTGTGATTCTTTTATCATATTCATCTACATAAACGTATGCGCTTATCAAAGCAGACCTTTCTTTTATATATATTTTTTATAATGAATGTATTTGCAATTAAAAATTACAAAGCTATTCATGCTAATTAGTCATGAAATTTATTTTATGTCACAAGTTTTAAAAAATATTATATATTGTATATCGATATTTGGAGTGAACCGATTTAAAATTTCTGTGTAATAATTACTATGAGCCTAATAACATTATTAGTCAAGATTTATAGCATACGATTATTTGCTAATATTCATTAGTTTATTATTTTTTATTCTGAATTTAAATATTGTAAAAATTTCATCAAAATAATTTGTATGAAAATATTCTAATTATAATGAAAATAAAATAATTAAAAAAATGTTGATATAATTTAATAATGCAGGTTTTTATTATTTAGATATATTTTTTATATTTACTTTTAAACAAATATATTGTAAATATGGTTTTACCGATTTACAAATTATATAAAGATTTGATATATTCATGAAACGATTTAATTTTTAATTATTACAAAAAAATTTTTGTTTACAATATATTGCAACTTTATGGATATTGAACTTTGCTTGAAACAATTTTTTTCAACATTAATGTCAATATTATGATACTTTTATATTGAACCTTCTGATCAAGTATATATTGAGAAATAAAAGTAATTAAGACAAATCATGAATTTTAACTAAATAACTTAATTTTTATTAAAATAAAAATCAAAAAATTATTTTTATGATAATGTAAATTAAGAAAAAATGCTCATGAAATAAATTTGACTCATGCATTTTTATTTTCGTTAATATAGTTAAGGAGAATTTCTAAACTTTAAAAAATAATATTTAAAAAAATTAATACTAACTAAGTTTAATACTAATTTTAATTAATACTAACTTAGTACTAACTAAAAATTAATTTTAACTAAGTCTCAAAATTATTTACATGCCAAAAATACGTAACACAAGTTCAATGTATCTTTTAATAATACGGAATCAATTTTATGTATAAAATCAATATTAAAACATTTTTATTATATTTTTATTATATTTATTAAATTTTTATTATATTTTTACAATATAAAATTGGTTTGAATAATTTTAAAGCTATATATAAATGAAATGCTTGTCGAATAAATAATTTAAAATCAAATCAAAGTTTACATATTAAAAATTTTTATTGTTAGTCTTAATTCTTCTTAAAAAAATAAAAATATTTAAAAAATTAAATTGTTAGTAAGAATTTTACGTATATTTTTGTGTATACTATGTAGTTATAGAAAATGGAAAACGTTTAATTTTTATATTACGTATTTTAAGACAAATACTTACATTTTATGTTTAAGTAATGTTAAGGAAAATAAATTTGTAAATAAAATCGTTGAATTTAGCAGCATTTATGGTAGTAGTATGAAAATGGAGAAACAATTATATGCATAATCATGAATTTTCACGTGACTAAAACATAAATATATATATATATATATATATATATATAAATCCAAGTCAGAAATGATTTAAGTTTAAAACAATATTTTTTGAAATTATATATTACAAGGTATTTTATAATATATTCTAGATTTTTATTTGACAAAGATAATAAATATACACTTATATAAAGTAATTTTAGGAATAAATAATAAATATGTATAAATATGAAAATATAGGATACATGCCATGTCGAAGCTAATGAAAGTTGATGTATTTACTTAAGATGTGATGTAATGTAGAAAACTGCGTGCCAAGAGGCGATGATACTTTCACCCTTGAAATAATCTGCCTTCTACGTATGAAAATGTAAAAAATTATGTGAAAATAAAGATATTCTCTGTGAATTAAATTTTTTTGGCCGCATTTTTTATTTATAATGATTATTATTGCAAACGAGATTTTCTTGTACTTTTTGTCTCTTCGGAAAGGTAAGAAATGTATTAAAAATTAATGTATATTAATCAATTTTTCTGAATGACTTTGAAGGTTTGATACAAAAATTTCTATGATACAAAATCATTGGAAAATTTAAAGTAGATTATATTGTATTTATGAATGAATATTTAAAAAGGGCAACAAGACATTTCATCATTTTTAACGATACATTAACAAAAATATGCTTACTATTATGCGTAGTAAAATATTTGCCGATTATTGATTAATTGCACAGGTCTTGAATTTGATAAAATTGGTCCTTCAATAGAACAAATTTTACGGAATTGAGATATCTGCAATGAATAATGTGAAAAGATTGTTTTAGATTTAAATATGATAATTATTTAAGTATTGCGTATATAAATGGCTTTCAAATTAATTTTCAATTTATTAAATATTCAACATTAAATTAAAGAAAGATTATTTTTGTATAAATTGTAATATTAAATTTATTTATATGAATAATTTTATAAATATATAAAAATTAATATTCAGATTATATAATATGTATTAACAACATGCTTTCATTTATCATAAAAACAGAAACTTAAAAGGCATTAAAACCAAAATATTAATTTTAACCCATTTTAAGATACGGATCACTTGCATATCACATAATATCATAGTAAACATAATATGAAAAGTAACATTATGAAGTCGGGGCATAGATAAAAATATATAAGCAAAGTTGTGTAGCATACGAATAAGAGCAGAAATAAGTACAAGAAACCTGTTGAGCCGATATTGCCATGGGTTCAGGTTTAAGAATCCAGATAACATTTTCAGTGCAGGGCGGTTGCGTAAGTGAGCCATAATACGTGTAAAATCTGGAGTTAAAGCTTGGCAGTATCCACTCGAGTGGAAATGAAGGGACTGAGACACGGCAGCCAGGTTCGATAATGCGCCAGAGGTTTGTCACAATGTGATCCAGGTACGGATTTTCGATACTAGTCAGCTACAATGTTCATTATCTCATTGAGTTTTTAAATAAGGAAGAAAGAGAGAAAAAGAGATGCTTTAATGAGGATGCAAGTATTTCAGTCCTTTTTTTCGGTTAGCATTTAAACAATTTACTTATTTAATAGTAGTTACATATTTAATTAATAGTCCTTTGTAACAATGAGAAGCAAATAACTTCTTATTTTCCTATTATGCGGCTTAGAAGATCAATTTAATGACACACAATACTTGCTTTAACGTATGCTTGGCAAATATTAGCTTCGCAAACCTGAAAGAAGTAAGAAACGATGACCAATGTATCTCGATCACACGGAGAAATGCCAGGGGTCGCGTTGCTCGACTTTTTGGTGTGGACCACCTGGAGCTCTAAGGGGTAACTCACGTAATCGATCGTGTGCTCACTACCTTCATCATCGGCTGGACCCCAACGGAATTCCGCCGAACAGAAATCGTAAACACCCCTCAATGGGCCACCATACAGTTTTGGTCTCGCTGACGATGTCCATACGCCGTAAAGCATTACTATAAAATAACGAAGAAGGCATTCAATAATTGAAAAGATTCTTTTTATGGGAACTCGGTTACTTTGAAAGCTTATAATTGAACAAATATCTGTTTTAAATTTAATCTCTGCAGTGAAACATTATTTTCAGTGAGATCTAAGCAACTGCACGAGAAAAACTATTGTAATTCTTCAATCTGTCTGTTTATACATTAAGTACATAATTACTAATCTTTCATCGTATTTTTACATAAATCATTTTCATATGTTTTTCACTTAAACATCAAATATAATTATAATATATTAAAATTATTAAACTTTATGTCGTGCTAAATAATTCTATGGAAAATAAACATCGCAAAGAAGTCATTACAAACAATGTTTCAAAATTTTATTGTAATGGAATTTGTTTGTGAGTTTGCATTGCTGCATTTAAGTACTTTTATATAATATGATTATTTTTAGCTTAATTGGATTTCTATAATGCACTTCACTCATTCCCAAGTGGATGTTATGGCTTTTGCGTTTTTTATATTATTTTTAAATGATTTTACTTAATGGCTGTATTTATTCCAAAATTATGTACTGTGTCGGATAGTAACTCCTTAATATATCTTGATTTCATGTCTTTACTATGATGAAGCATGTTTTAATAATTAAATGGCATAACTATTTTTCTACTCTTTCTTGTCAAAATGATAAACCAATTTATACATATTAACAAAATACATCCTAAATAGGCTTTTCACAAGTTGTACCACTGTACAACAGTATTATTATAACTTTCATAGTGTTAAAATTATATTAATTTGTGTAAAATATATTTTCAATTAAGCGAATACAATGAATTCATATTTTCTACAGCTAAAAAAACTCTATTCAAATCTATATTCATAAAAACGTTCAGTATTTAAATAAATGAATAAGTTCTCATCAAAATAATAAAGTTATATTAAAATAAGTATCCTTTTTAGATCTATATTAAAAATTAAATATACTTGTTTCAATCACATTTATTTAAAACTGATATTCAATATAAATTAAAGAAATAATCAATGACGTACTTTGTATAATTCAACTCAAAGATTTTTAATTTTTAATTTTTTTTTCTTTTAAGTTATAATTAGTTACAATATAATTTTTCAGATTATAACTAATTGAAATATTTTATTGGTTATCCATGCAATTTGTGTTGATAAAGTCAGCAATATTAATACAGTAATAAGCCCGATTGTTATTCAAGACTCACATTTTTCTTAAAAATGATTTTGAATTTCGAGTATTTTTTGTAAAGCTATTGCTTTGAAACTCGCGTTTAGAAATGCAATAAAATTGTGAGCCGTATCTGTAAGTGCATACAAATTTTTTAAACATCAATATAACTTTTATCATTAACTACGACCAGCCATGCGATACAAGATAACGACTCTCTGGGTCATGCAGCATGAAACTTTCTAACACGTTTCCCACCTTTATTCCCGTCATTCACAATAATCATGGATGCGGGCTCATCGCTGTATCCTTGCCAACAAAGCGGCTCCGAAGGCTTGACGATAGTCACGCACCTGTCGACGATGTTAACCGGCGATTGCTCGCATCCCCGAGAGTCTGGGTAGGCTAGGCGCCACGACTTTGGCCCATTATCATCACCGTAGATGAAAGGACAGATCCAACTATGGGTTGAGCAACTCGTTGCCAATGTGAGATATAGCCAATCGAGAAATTCCATTAGTAGCATCGCTATTGTAGGTTAACATTTCATATTTTTATTTGATTTTTTATAATCTGTTTGTAAAATTTACACTGACACTACAGTATTTGACCTATTTGACCGAAGGTAAAGTATTAATAATTCTCATTAAATAAGTATTTTCAAGTTTAGTAAGCCTTATTACGAATGAGAATTTTTTACGTTAAACGTTATAAATTGAATGACACTGTTTTATTTATAAGTGATACTCATTATTAAAATAAAAACAATTATTAATTGCCAAAAAAAATATCGATAATAATAGCTATAAGAAGAGGTTAAAATTGTTTTTCATTACCAAAAAGAAGAATGCTGCCACATAATATAATAAAATCCGTGGATAAAAAATCCTTCATCATTGATTCTAAGATTAGAAATTTTTTGAATTGCATTTAATTAATTGACAATGAAGACTTTTATATTTGAATTTTAGAATACATATTAGGATACGCTCTAATTTTTGAATGAGCGAAGTTAGTAGTTTGAAATAAAGGCATTGATCAATGTGGCGACAATCGAATAATTTATAATCGATAAATTTCAAGCTATTAAATGTTATAAAAAAATTTCTACGTGAAACGCATTTGCTTATTAAAATCTAATCTGCAAGTAACCAAATAATGAAATCCGATTACCTATAATTTTTAATTTCAACAAAAAAAAAGAATAATTTTGATATGATAAAACAGAAAAAGAAAAGTTACGCTCTTTAATACCATACTATCTAAATATTTATTTGTGTTAATTCATACGTTTTATAGGAAATGAAGTTTGGACATCCACAACTGGAGCACCAAAATGGAACCAGTCGCCCATAGATTTAAATCCGATGTATACTATACATCATCATTTTCCGCCATTAATTCTTCAAGGGTATTTATCGTGTAAGGGAGTTGCCAAAATGAAAAATATTGGAAGTACAGGTAATAAAAGTGGTTATTTTAAAAATTATCGTTCTATATAATACGCATGAGTAGAAATAATCTAATTCACTAAGTTATAATGATATTTGTTCAAATAATCATAAAAAATATCAATATAATATACAGTTCAGATTAAGTTCACAAGTGAGCGAGGACCAAAACTTATGGGCGGACCTTTGAGTGATGCATATCGATTTTCCAATGTACAATTTCGTTGGGGTTCGACTAATGCAGTTGGAGCTGAACATTCCATTGATGGTGTCTGGTACGTATGTCTACCATATCTTTTCAGAATATATTTCAATACTTACTTAGTAATTAATACTTTAGTAATACTTCTAATTCCTGTTTTTTCATTTCGTCATCAGTAATGCACATTCATTATGTTTTTCTTTTACATTGTCAGTGTGTTCAAGACTATATTTATCAAAAAAATAAAATTACAGTTTTATGAAATACATATAAAGTAATTAATAGAGCTTAACAAATTTGAATTTAAAAATGTGTATACCATTGTTAAATTATAAAATTCAGTAAAACATATGGTTCTATACGCATTTTTATAGGTTTTCAATGGAAGCACAACTGATACATTGGAATACAACTTATGGATCTATTGAAACATGCTACGATAAACCAGATGGTATTGCTATTCTTGCATTTCTCTTTCAAGTAAGTTTTTAAATTAATTTGTTGTTAATTAGAAATAATTGGTAAGAAACATAAATTTTTTTAAAAGTGATAATTACTTGTAAAGGGTGTTTAAATATAATTATAATATAATCCATGGTAATTATTAAATTTATCATGGAACTGAAATTTCAATTTTATTAAATGTTACTATTAATACATTTTTATGAAATAAAAAATAAATATAAAATTTGTATACTAAATATAAATACGTTTTTTTCTTAGGTAATTGGCTGTCCGGGTATGCCAGATAATCCAAATTTTTCTGAAATAACTAATAATTTAGTTTACATAAAAATGGCTAATAAACAGACTGATATTAGTTCAGGTTATTTTATTACTTTATTTTATGATTTTTATAATAAATTTTTCTTTATTATAAAAATTAGGATTTTGTGCGTGTAGCATAACTTACATTTTGTTTATAGATTGTTTGAAGTGGATAATGGAAGTGTGTTCAAAACCTGGATATTTCACTTATAATGGATCCCTCACAACACCTCCATATTCAGAATGTGCAACTTGGATTATTATACCACGACCAATTGTTATTTCGGCTAGACAGGTACTTTAACAATTTTATAGTGTCACATACATATTTGATATTTTATGAGCGGAACTTAATTATTTTACTGAGACATTTTTTTTAATACTAGTCTTGTTTTTAGATTGATGCATTTCGAAGCCTTTATAATAACAAGACTGAACATATTACTAGCAACTATAGGCCACAGCAAAAAATTCAATATAGAAAGATATTTTATGATATTGGTTGCTAAATTTAAATAATATTTTGTCATTTGTTTCGACATTTAATATTTATTAACATAACCTTCTGTAAAATCAAAATTAATCAAGTTTAAACTTTAAACGCAATAAATTTTAAACATAAAACATTTTTGTAACATTCGAAATTACAGTATTATGGCAACAGAAAATGAATTAAAAAGTAAAAAGCAATAAAATAAATTTATATCTATTATTATATTATCTGCATTTATGGTAATATTTTTAAGCTCTTAATCGAAAAAAACAATCGCCAATCGATGTTCTTGACATGATTGTACAACCAATTTGTTCACCGTCATTGATTTTAAATGGACATTGGCTGAACGATGGAAAAGCATATTTAATGAATGATGGAACACGTGGTATTATTAATTCAATGTCTTTAATGCCTGTTATTTTAAAAGTATTAAATTTTATGCGTGCAATCGTTTATTATATCGTACAATGTATACTACATAAAATGGTACACTTTAGAATAGTAATTTTAAAAAACTTATTCTAATTGCAACATTGCGTTGAAAAAAATTTTAAAATGGTGCTATTTTTAATTTAATTAAAATATATTATTTCATATTAACCTAATTTAATTAATTAAATTAAGATTATATAAAAATATAGTAATTTCGTTTTCTATATATCACCTTCAAATTTTAAAACTTAATTAAAAAAATGATTTCAAAATGAAACAAATGTAGTTGAAAAAGAAGAATATAAACAGTTTTTGTAATAACTCCGGCAATTCTTAGCTGTAGTTACTTTGAGTGGAGAAAGAACTCCATCTATAATCAAGTCAGGCCCGCTAAATGATGAATACGAATTTCTAGAAGCTCATTTTTACTGGGGAGAGGATAACTGCAATGGATCAAATCATACGATTAACGGATCTTGGTGAGCTATTAAAAATAATCTTATATCTATTAAAGTTATGCATTAGTAAGTGTACATGTATTACAGTGGATAAAGTTTTTACTTTTCATATAATTTTACTTAATAAGATCGTTCTTCGTAAAAATAATATATTAGAACCAAATTCGTTTTTATACTAAATTTAATACACGCATAATAAATAATATACTTAAATAAAATTAAAATTAGACATCAATAGAATTTAAGACGTGTTTTTAAATCGAATTTATAATTAAAGAAATTTTTGTGCATAAAGTTTCTAAAGATGACGTTGTTTATTGTAATAATAATACATTTGAATAATAATATTCTAATAAATAAAAAAAATTAAAAAAATTTTCAAAAAGTATCTACATGTTTAGAATAAATATATTATACGAGTGTGTGGTTACGTTTAGAATCATTCGTGAAAATCTAGAAAGTACTAAAAATAGACGGGCATTGGAGACAGAAACTGTACACTGTTTTATTCAATCGTGGTTCAATTTTAAATCATTAATTTCCACAATTTTTTCTCTTTTAACTTTTTGCTTTGTTAATTGCAAATTTTGAATTCTATTCAGAATCAACCAGATAACCGATTTAATCAATTTTAATAATTATACCGAATTAATTAAAAAATGTGACATTAATGGTATTTTAGTTAATACAATTGTTAATTAAAAAATACAAATTTTTTAATTTAAAATTATTTGCACCTGTATTCACTGTAGGTATTCTATGGAAGCACAAATAGTACATTGGAATCGAAAATATGATAACTTCGATGAGTGTTTAAAATATGAAGATGGACTTTGTATCTTAACTTTTTTATTTTTGGTAATTCTATGAAATTAAATTAATTTTTACTTAATATTAAACTTGACTATTATATTACCTAGTAAAATATTTTTTACATAAAATTACAAAATTAAATCAAGCAGTTGATTATATGCATGTACTATATTATGTATATTTAGGTACATGATTCAGATGACTGCATTAGCTGTATAAATCTTGAAAAAATTACAGATAACTTGAAGAAAATTATAAAAAAAGATTCAATAACGGAAATTCCAGCTAGTAAGAAACATTTTAAATAACTAAATGTTTAATCATTTAATCTTTATCATTAAAATCAATTAGTAGATGCATTAAATTGCAAAATGCAATTATGAGATGATGTTATAGATATGACCTTTTTAAACTTCACATAAAATAAACACTCAACAGTATATTCAATCATAAATCGGGAAGCCACATGGATTTTCTGTGAGCATGGCACTGTATTATTATTTTGTAATTTTGTTTCAAGTGCACTTATTTTACGATGTATATCTGAATTCGTTGTTTAGAAATATATTTTCATCTGTGCCAGAAATTTTTAATTTTTTTAATCTATTTAAACGATTGAATTAATCTTATTAAAATAACAAATAGTCCTTCAGAGCATTCACATTAATAATATAAACAATTGATTTTAGCAATTATTAAATTAACTTTTGTTAATGTAAATAACTTCATTATACTAAAATATATTAATCAAGTATATGTTATATTTGTAAATTTACAATTACAATAATACTATTTTACAGATAGTCTTTGTTGGATGCGCATTGCCAATTGCTGTAAATATTATTATTTCTACAATGGTTCGTACAATGAAGGGAATTCACCTGAATGTGCACTGTGGATCATATTCCCAAATTACATTCCAATAGGATCAAATCAGGTAAAAAAATTGAGTTTTATTTACAACAAATAATAGTCATACAATAAATAATATTTAACTTTCTAGATAGCGGCATTTAGAGAATTAAAAGATGCAAAAGGCAGAGAAATAAAGTCAAATAAACATAAAATCCAGCCCCTTGGCGATAGAAGAATTTACAGGACAATTTTTTAATAAAAAAGCGAAATAAATTATGTATAAGTTTAAAAAATCTTTTAAAAATAAATTGAAATCGGTTATGAGTTTTAAAAAAATTTTTGTTTCTTTAATTAACAACCGCGCTAATTCTATCGATTGTGTCACATAACAAACAGTAAATTTTGACATAGAAGACTTCATAATAAGCAGAAAGATCGATGTTTGAATTAAAATTTTCAGTTTCACATTCGCTGTCTTCAAAATCGATCTCTATTTTATTAAGATCATTGAGCTTGCTATGAGAGCAGCATTGACTAAAAATGAAATTGCTTTCATCTTCAAACTTATTAAAAAAAGTACAGAGAATCCAATATATAAGCCTTCGATTCGGATAATCCGGTGGCTTATAAAATATGTTTGGCGTTAAACTATCGATGCAAATTTCATTGAATCGAGTCATCATTTCGCGTTGTACATCATCTGGTTCGAGATTCAACAGTATAGTACGCAACTCCTTTAATATCAAGCTCCAATTTTCCTTGTCCACGGCACATGTGTACATACATTTCAGCTCGTACATCAGGACCGAGTTGTAAAAATAACCAGGATTCCGAGCGTGAAATAAATTCGTTTCTAAGAAGAGCTTGTCATAAGGAATGTCAATTTCAATTGGAAAGCTCGTGGATGATTGAAATATCTCTTCGACAATATCCCGAATCACACTTCTTCGTACTCCACTATCTACCTTTTCTCTAATGACTGATCTTTTATTTGCCTGACGACGCTTCCAGTCAATGCCATCGGATCGGCCCCAAAGTCGTAAGCTAATCGTTACTGGATAAATTTTTGGTTCAGTTATGATTTCCCACGTTTCTGTTGCAACGATGGGCTGCTCTGAGCGAAACCAAATTATTAACTCGATTTTCTGGCCGGGAAGGATTGATATAGGATTTTTATTGAAGAAAAAGGATCGCTTCATAGAATTAGGGATGGACGTCGGTATTGGTCGTGGAGCTATATTCCGCCATTCTACCGTGATAATCTGAACCCCCTTATTCTCAAGAATAAGTCTCCTATCGGTCAATTCGTCACCTTCCGTCTTAAACGTTAGCGTCCATGTTATTGGTTTCAAATTTTCTTTTAAAATTTTATAAGCGTGTTTAGTATCAAATACTGAGTATGCGTATTTTTGAGATTTTAAATCTTCCTTCAGCTCACGCAACTTATCTGTTTCCTCTTCTGTTAGTTTCTCAAAATAATAACCTCTTTCAAAAACGAATTCTGTATCTTGAATTTTAAGAGCCACTCTTTCGTCTGGATAATCAAGTAGCTTGTTTCTAGTATCATGACATGAAACAGTTATAACAGGGAGTCTAATAAACTTTTCTTTCGGTTTATTTTGAAAATTTTTCCCAACAATCATTAGCTTATCTGTTTCTGGTTTCTTGGATTCTATAATTCTTATTTCATTTTTAAGCTCTTTCATTCTTTTCTGCAAATAATCTCCCTGATCCCATCTCAAATTCACTGAAATTTTATTACAATTACATAATAAATTATTTTTATTAAAATATTTTTAAAACTGAAGTATAAAATGAATAAATAAAATTTAATAATTCAACATTAGTCAATGAAATTTTAATTAATGTTTGGCAGCATATCTGATACTATGAAACAAAATAAAAATTTTTACATAATTTAAGCAAGTTTTTAAATTTGACATGTTCGACAAAATTCTTATTATTCAAGAATATATAATATATCTATGTGCGTATGTATGTAGTTACAGGAAGGTTTTCGAGTGTTGACGTGCGACTCCAGTAACATCTTTTCCTTGCGTATTAAATTAGGTACCGCGACCCTCGCAATTTCTATTTTGCTCGGTTTCAAGCTCCTGCTCGTTAACGTAAAGATGTCCTCCTCCTCATCCTCTTCGACCTTATCAAATGCGCTCATCTGTCGATGAATCCGGGACACTCGCCTCGGCAATTGGTAGAATATAGCGTTACCCCGACAGTTGGCTAATTGGTTACCCTCGGACTTCGTGACCGCCTCTATGATAGATTGCGTCTCGTTCTTTTCGCGCGATCTCTCATGAGCGTTTAAGGAGAGATCCAGAGTTTCGCGCTTCAGGTTGGCAACGAGCCGCTCCTGATGACTTTGGTGTATCTGCAGCCATCGTCGCCAATTGGCGAGTCGATTATCCTCTTTCGGGGGCTTGTCTAGTTCAGATCTCGTCGGTACTACTGGCACCCGATCCATTTTCGAAATACGTAGCATTGATATTGGTGGTCGATTCTCGCGTCTTCGCATTCTGTCCATAGCGCCAACTTTTGGCCGATACAAGGCTATGCTTTCCTAAATTCTGAGGTTAGTTTTCATCTTTGCTTTATGTTATTATTATTGTTTAGTGGTTACTCACTTTGATGCAGGATAGTGTACGTAATTTATAAAAATTGACTTACTTCAACAGCTTCAATTATTTGCAATGATTAACTCTCTGAAGTTGTTTTATTTGCGAAAATGTATTTTACAGTTTTTACCGGTTTAAAGAATCGCACTGGGTGGAACAATTTTTTTTTATATTTTTTCTTATTTTAAATAGTTTCGGAAATGTCATCTGTAAAATATGCTTTTAAAAACGTAAGTAAATAAATACGCAAATATATATTTATCATGAAAGTCATACATCTTGACTTTAACATGATAAATAAACGTCAATTAAGTAAAGGTAAATTTAAGTAAATTTAAGGTTTTAACTTAAAAGTTTACAATATAAACATTAATTATGAAAATGCTTAAATGGTCTACCATGTGAATTAAATAGTATGAAAGCAATATTTTTGGCAAATAAATATGAATTATAAATTCTTTTACAACCTATCATATTTTATTTTTACATATTTATAATAAATAAAATTTTATGAATATATCTTTAAATACATTGCTCCTTTTATATGGAAT